>JAKISA010000003.1:0-727084 GCA_022577855.1 Wickerhamiella azyma
ATCGTTCATTTTCTGGTTTCCAGATCATAGCCGATGCAGGGCTTGTAGGCTGGCACGGCGGCGCGGCGCAGGACCCCCCCCCCCCCCCCCCCCCCCCCCCAGCACGCATATCTCCTCCATCTCACAAAAACTAGGATACATTACTCTCTCTGCCTCTTTAACTTGCTACTCTCGCGCTCGTGCCACGCGCTGCGGATCGCAGGGCACTCACCCACCAAATCCTCCTGGGTGACCCGGTCGGTAATACTCTCAATCACACTCTCGACGACATTAATGTGGTTGCCGTGGTCCTTGTCGTCACGGAACCGCAGATAACGCCAGCGTTTCTCGTCGTCCATAAAGCACTCAACCACGCGCTCATCGAGTGGCTCACCCAGCGCCTTGAGTTTGTCCCATTCACCGGGCTCAAGATGCATTTTGGCATAGACTCTATCATCAGGGCCACCGTGCCATGCCAGTAGCTGCCATTCAGGGGCACTATCATAGTCAAACCACTCCTCACCCGAGGGGTCCTTGTATAGCTGGAACTTGAGTTTAGACACAAAATCAACCGAGTTCTCGTCGGCAGGCTTCCATTTGAGAATATTTTTGTCGGTACCATACACATAGGGCGCGTCTCTGCTGGTAAAAATGAGGCCATCGCTCACGTGGTCCAACTTTTCTTCGAGCGCCTTGACGAGCCCGTAACTAAGCTCCATCGTCTTCATTTTGAGCGTAAACGGGAAAATGCTCGTATCCTCGGGGAACTGGCGGCACAGCTCCGAAAAAGGCTTGTAGACCATCTCCTTTAGGTAGCCCAACCGTTTATCGAGTGTACGGTCGGCAACAACCTTGCCGTTGCAGGTAATCATATCAAACATGAGGAATTGCATCTTTCCACTAGAGGTGAGGACCAGCTCACCATCGATTAACGAGCCCTGAGCGTGGAAACTGCTCGGGTCCTTGGGATTTAAGGGGACGTGGAAATCGGGTATAAAGTACACTTCGTTTTTGCGTGTGAGCATATAGCACTTTTCCTCGCCCCCCTCAGCAACCAAAAACAGTAGGCACCGCAGCCCGTCGCTCTTTTCGCACACAAAATAGTCGTTGTTGTGGAGTGTGTCTGTTAAGTGCCTTCTAGTGAAACTCACAGGTTGCGCGCCGGGGAATGTTGGTTGTTTGCGGTTTAGAATCTGCGACACGTGCCTGAGCACAGCCTGGGCACCGTGATCGGGCGCTTTGACACCGGGGATATCTGGCACCTGCCCAGCCATCTCTGACAAATTCGAGATTGGGCTGAGAGCCATTGGGCGGAGGGCCACTGGGCGACTCTCGGTTTATAGTGGGTAATTTGTGTAATTTACTTTGGGGCTTGAGCTGATGCCAGGTCGGGTTCGGCGGCTGCTTGACTGATCTTTGGTGTGCCATCGGTTCCTGTCTCTATCAATAGTTCACACAACCTGATCGAGCACCAATTCCAACCACTTGATCAATTGTGCAGACTCAATTGTGCAGGCTTAATTGCGCAGGCTCAATTGTGCAGACTCCCAGATAATCCCTCAACCACACCTTTCCAGCGTGTTCCAAGTCCTTGCTGGTCAGGCCAAGACACCGATTCTATGCGCATCACAGCACCACCCCGCAATATAAATCAAAATAGCAGTATTCACGCCCCTTAATTAGCTCAACCCCCCGAATCTAGCCGTTGCTTAAAGCCGCAACCTTGGCATGCGCCCCCAACGGTTGCAGCTATTTGAGGCAGAATTTCAAATTACGCATATGCGCGTTTAGCCGAGATATATTAAGCTACACCTGCATCCGCCCAACATCACACAATGACCAACCTTTTTAAACCCGTGCAAGTCGGCAAGGACACCGTTAGTGCTCGCATCGCACTGTCGCCCATGACTCGTTTGCGTGCGCCCAATGCGGTGCCCAGCGACGAGGTGGTTGAGTTTTATCGCCAGCGTGCAGCTGCCTACCCCGGATCCCTGCTCATCACCGAAGGTACTCAAATTGCTCCCGAGGCGGTGGCCTACCCCATTGCACCCGGCATTTGGTCTGAAGAGCAAATCGCCGCTTGGAAAAAAGTTACCGACGCTGTGCACGATACAGGCTCGTACATTTACTGCCAAATTTGGGCAGTTGGCCGCATTGCCGACTCAAAGAGCGTCAAGACTTTTGGCGACTTTGACGTTGTGGGTCCTTCGGCAATTGCTATGAAAGGTGGCGAGGTACCCAAGGCTTTGACCGAGGCCGACATTGAACGATACATTGGTCTTTATGCCAAAGCTGCTGAAAATGCAATCAAGGCCGGCTTTGATGGTGTCGAAATCCACGGCGCCAATGGGTACCTCGTGGACCAGTTCCTTCACGCCAACTCGAACCAGCGCACCGACAAGTACGGTGGCAGTATTGAGAATCGCAGCCGGTTTGCTCTCGATATTGTGGACGCTGTGTCCAAGGCTGTGGGCCCCGAGCGCACTGCGATCCGGTTCAGCCCCTGGGGCGATTTCCAGGATATGGAAGTGGGCACCTCGACCATCCCCCAATTTTCGCACGTTGTATCTGAAATCCAGCGTCGTGCTGAGGCAGGCCGCGAGATTGCCTACATTCACCTCATGGAGCCCCGTATTGACCTGATTGGAGACTCTTATGGTGACGTGGAGCGGGAGCTCAACGACTTTGTGCACCACATCTGGAAGGGTGTGTTGATCCGGTGCGGTGCATTTGGCAAGGACGTGGACGAGATGAAGCAGTTGACCGATACTCACCCCAAGCTCATTCTGGCTGTTGGCCGTTGGTTCAACTCCAACCCCGACTTGATCAGAAAATTGAAGGAGGGTGCTAAACTTGAGCCGTATGACCGGTCCAAATTCTATTGGGACGGTACGTACCCCATGGCAGAGGGCTACACACGGGACTATGTGCGCAAAGCTTAGGGCACGCCAATGCTAGATAGAACTACAATTAGATCGAGATTAAGAGAGAGAGAAAGCTATAGCATGCTACTCTAGATAAATTAAAAGTTTGAGACCATTCTTGACGTTGGCAGCAGTCACGGCAATCTCGTCGCCAGACTCCACCAAACTGCTCATGGGCAAGTCTAAATTGGACCGAAGCGCCTCCTCCAACGGCGGCTGAAATATGTACAGAGGTTTGCCGTCCAAACTCAGCGCGGGCTTCTCGAGGCTGCGCTCTTTGGCCAGCTGCTCAATCACGTTTCTGAGAGGAGTGGACGCAGTCGCAGTCATTGTGTACTTGGGTACACCACATACAAGGCACTCAGGGTTCATTTCATAGTTTTGGGTGTTGACGTACTGGCCAACAAGCGCCGAGTACTCCATGCAGTTATCTAGGGGATCAGCACAGGATGTAGTTAGCTTAAACGCTTCATTGCACAATTCACTGGCAATAATGGCATTAGTGGCACTGATTGCGGGGATAATGCGCTTGATGACGCCCTGGGTGAGCTCGAGAGTGACGCCTGAAATCTTGTGCTTTTGAGCCCACTCAAGGCTCTTCCTATAGATCCAATCCACATCTTTAGGGTCGTCGTTATCTGCCGAACGCTCGTTCTCCTTGGGCCATGCCACCACGCTCGCCCATTCGATGCAGTGCTCAGGCAGCCGCGGGTTGGAGGCGATGGTACACAGCGGAAAAGTCTGCTTTTCGGGCAACATATCGATCGTACACTCATAGCAGGGGTTAAGGGTAGGCAGAATAACGCGCGACTGGCCCGACATTCCCTCGGTACCGCCGTCTAGGATGGGTCTAAGGCTCTCTGGGGACTCGTCGACCAGCGAGACAATTTTGGCATTAATCCAGCGGCGGGCCTCCACAGAGTCAAGGCCACAAATCACAAGGTTAAAGCTGCGGTAAAAGTCGTCATCTTTCTCCTCAATGCGGCAAAAGTGCGCCTCAATCGTCTTGTTTGTCCTGGCGGCAACAAACCGCGCGGCGACCTGCGCCTTGGACTTGCCAATGTCTTGCTGGCGGAACAAGAACTGGCGGTTGAGGTTGGTCAAGTCAATTGTGTCCATATCGATAATATGAATCTTCTCAAAGCCCATCATGGCGAGCGTTTTGAGGATCTCGCAGCCGAGCCCGCCAGCGCCAACAATCAACACCCGCATGGTCTTCAGGGCCTCGTGTGCGCCACTACTATCAAATTCGGATTCAAGAGCGTTGGGACCAAGCACGCCTTGCAGCCCAACTTCCTGCTGTGAGACCCCTCTGGCCGGCCGCTTGCCTAGTATCATGTAAGTGTTGGACCTCGTCTTCTTCCCCTTTATAGTTGAATGCGCGACTTTTTGGCCATCCCAAGTCAGAGTCCGCCTGTTTTGAGCCGGCTGCCCCGTTGGTTGGCTCGGTTTCTCGGGTACCGCGACAGCACTCTGCGCAATTTCAAGGCTCCCGAATGGCTCAAACTCCTAAATGTGCTGGTTTCCACATACGCCGCACTCCTCATTCAAGCGGCAATCAACAAATACGCGTACCCATTTAAAAATTGGGACACGCCTGCCCTCATTCCCAGCTTTGGAGCCTCTGCCGTTTTGTGCTTTAACGCCGTGGGTTCCCCGCTGGCTCAGCCCCGCAACCTAATTATTGGTAGTATCCTCGGCTCGTTTGTGGGCGTTGTACTCCTAAAATTTTGGCTCGAGCACCCTTCCAACCAGCAATACCTCTGGTTGGGGGCACCACTTGCATGCGCCATTACTTCGGTTTTGGCATCAATACTGCAATGTGTGCACCCCCCAATTGGTGCTACAGCAATGTTGCCACTCCTCGATACCGGAATTGCTGCTCTAGGCTGGAAGTACATGGTCGTGGTGATGCAAGGGTGCGCCATCTTTTTGGTGATGGCGTGCATTTTCGATAACTTGACTTCACAGTACCCCACCGCATGGTGGACTCCAGCACCGGCAACGCCCGCACCACCGCCGAAACCGGTTCCACGGGTCGAAATTTCCCCTACTGAAATTAAATCAAGCATCGAGCTCGACGAGCACACAAAAGAGCTCATTGCTCAAGTCCAGTCTAGGCTGAAAAGCCTTTAGACTAAAAAGTCTCTGATATACATAATAATTACCTACCAATTTTGAACGACAAGATATCATTATGCCCAGCGCGGATCTCGTCGTCCTCCGAAAGCTTGTTACCGCCAACCCCTTCAATAAACATTACCGGGGCATCACCAACAACGCGCCGCATCACAGTGCTAACCTTTGTGCCGGCTCTAATCAAGACACAATCAGGAAACACCGTTTTGCCGCCATAGTTGTTGATATTTTTGACCGGGTACACTGGAACCAACTTGAGCGAGTTGACGGCCTCCTTGAGCACATTGGCCACACCTGTGGAGCCAAACCGATAAAGCACCAAATCGCGGACTGTTTCTAGCCGGTTGGTCATTTTCTCGTCCATTGGTTTGAGGTCACTTTCAGGCAGGTCCTCCTTTGTGTCTACAAATTCGGTACCGAGCTCGTACTTGATGTACTTTTGTTTGTCGAGCTTGCGCAACAACACCTCAGACATGGCGCTACTCAAAACCTGGGGCATTTCGGGGAACTTTTTGGCGATTTTCGCAATGTTTTTGTCGCTGTCGGGGTGGTCCACCTTGTTGAGTGAGAGCACAGTGGGAAACTTGGCGTCCATAAACGTCTTGATCACCAGGTTCAACTGGTCGTCGTTCCAGGTATTTAGAGGTCCTAGCGGGTGCTCGCCGGGCTCGACCGTAAACTGCTTGGCAGCTCGCTGCTCGGCATCCTGTACTGCACGAGTCACCAGCTCCCGATTTGCGCCGTACCCACCGAACTGAGTGAGTAAAGTATCAACATTAGACGATTTGGTCGAGGCATGGCGCCGGCAAATGTTGCCCCAGCGCTCCTTGAGGTTACCCTTGATCCACCTGAAAATCTCGTCTTGCAGCCACTCGATATCGAACGAGGGGTCGTAGCCGCGCGTGGATTTGCCCTCTGCATCTGTGGTGCCGCTCACGTCCACCACATGGATCAGGGCGTCGGCGTGCCGCAAATCGTCGAGGAATTTGTTACCCAGTCCACGGCCCTCGTGGGCGCCAGGAACAAGCCCAGCAACGTCCAAAAGTAAAATTGGAACAAAACGTGTGCCGTTGGAGCACCATCCATGATTGGGTTTGCATTCCTTTTGCAGGTTGAACCGTTGACAAGCGCACGGAACCTGGACATAGCCTGTAGCCTTGTTTGGATCAATTGTCGTAAATGGGAACGCCCCTACCTTTGCAGCCGCATCAGTAAGACTGTTGAGAGTGGTACTTTTGCCCGAGCTTGGCTTGCCTACAAGTCCAATCATTGGATTTTACTAAACATGAAATTGCAGCCATTTATTTATTTTTCAGAGGCTCTGGTTGCCCAACGAGACATTTTGGGGTTGATTTCAAGGTGTTCTAAAGATCTGGGCTACGAGTGCGACCGGGAATTACTTGAAAAGCTTTGGCACGAAGTTACAGGCACTACAAAGGCCCAACACCGCAAGTACAGCCTGCTTTCGAGCGAGTACAAGCAGAAAGCATTGCGCAAACACAATCTCGGCATTTTAGACCAGCTACAACCAGCAATACACACCCCCTACATGCAAAAAATGGACTCACGGCTGGCAGAACAGGTCTCCAAAGGTATGGTCGACCCTCGCCTCTGGCAGCCAGTGCCCGAAACTGTGGAATACATTGCCAAGCTCGAGCAATGTTCGGTCAAATGGGGAATACTCGCCAACGAAGACCATCTCTATCCACTGGCACTACGGCAAATGGGCCTCAGACCGCACCGTCTCGTTAATGCCCATGGCCACACTTTCAAGCCACTACCCAAAATGTTTCAGTCTGCGTGGTCTAAAGTATCTGCCGAGAACCAGCACGATGTCTTTTTCGTTGGAGACATCAACAGAGCATACGATAATGTCGTATCGCCATATATGCGGTGCGTATTGCACACCCATGGCCAAACCTTGGATACCTCGAGCCCACAGCACATGAGAATCAAGAGCCTTGATGATCTCGACGATATCCTAGGGTTTTCTGAGGTTGAGGAACTCGAGTTTGATATGGGTGCGGCCGAGCTAAGTAAAGAGCTCGAGCCGCCTCAAGATCTACCTCGAGCTGTGTTGTTGAACAAGGGTACAAAAGAGCTGGGACTTGCCGATGTAAAGTAGATAGAGCCTTAGCTCGACGCATGAGTGACCCCTAGATTGATGACTGGCAAACTACCAACTTGATTTGAAGAGATTAGACCCACACGAGTGCAGCGTTCACTGGATGCACGCCAAGCAAAAAAGAACCTGCAGTACCACCCGTTCTCACGTGGTCTCCCACCGTAATACTGAATGTGGCTCTAGCGCGTTTAACTATGATTGATCAGACGGGAAATCGTGTATTCGTCGCTGAAATGACCGCAGGCGAAAATTATTTGACTTAAATGTTCAAGATATCCAGATTATGCCACAAATTTGATTTATTTAGAGCCCTGTCAAAAGCTCTGTTCCCTAAGAAGCAGTAAATAGTCAAGCATCAAAGAAAAAAAATTTAGGCCTTGAAGAGATTTTTGTTTATGGCAAGTTTCGCGCCAGATATCCGGAAATCTCAGATGCTTTTGGTATTTATTGGCACTAACATCACCCAATAATGTCTTTGGCGTGGAGGCCATGAGAGCACAGTGCTCGAGCACAGCGCTCGGCTGGGGCCACCCCAAGCCCACACAAAACATGCAAATCTATAAATAAATAAATAAATAATTAGGTGCTTCCTGCACGCTTCTCACGCTGCTCAGAGACCTCCGGGCTGCTCTCATCCACCGCCTCCTCAAACTGAACGCTGTCCAGCGGCGATCCATAGAGTTCGTGAGTCGACCCATTGAATTTGTTGGAGTAGCTGAGGCTGTCGCCGAGTCCGCCGTCACTCTCGCGGATCTGCATCATGACCTCATTCGAGGCCAAGCCGCGCGAAGTATCGAGCGGACGCGACCCCACCGGCGAGCTGTAACCCGACCCGTTGCGCGAACCAGTGCGTGTAGCAACTGGAGAATGCTGGAGAGACCGTACCGAGCGCGGGCGGCCCGAGCGCAGGGTGAACGAGTGGTCGGCCAAGACATCATTTAACTGGGCATTGAACGACAGCGAGTGCCGGATACCAGCCACTTTACCATTTTGAATAAAGCTCGGTTGACGCGCAAGCGGTTGAGGAGACGTCATGACCTCTGAAGTGCTCCAACGGTGGCCCCGCGAGTAAAGGTTATCCTCGCTCATTCTGCGAGTCACGGTGCTTGGTTTGGTGGTGGCAGAGTACGAGCCAATGTTGCGTCCGCGCAGAGTATGTACAGCCTCGTCCAAACACAGCTCAATGGCAAAGTTATTGTGGATCATGGCCAGTTTGGGCCAGATGGCTTGCTGGCCGCGAATGAGGGCGCGGTGCATAAAAACGGGCGTAGGGTTCTTGAGCAGCACGGCAAAATCGCCCAGCTCGAGCCGCGGAATGATGGTGACATTGCCAATGTACTCCTGGCTCATGAGGTTGGCCAGCTTGCCGGTGAGGTTTTTCATGAGCCCGACTTTGTCCAAAAGGTCCACAAAGTGGCTGACCTCGTTGAAAACAAGTGCCTTGGACCACCGAAACCACCGCGGGATGTGGTGCGCATCGTCAGGCACGAATTCCATATCGTCTTCACCGGCCTTGAGGCTCTCAGGGGCCTTGGCCGCGCGGGGTGAGGACCAATGCTGCGACAACCGGAGCATCGGGGCAATGTGCGGGTTAACTTGGCAGGCAATAAAATGGTTCACATTAAACATTTCAGCGAGCCGGTCGAGCGGCAAATCATTATCGACGCTGCCGTCAATAAACGTGGCCTTGGTCCAGCTATAAATTCCGCCGGTCGCTGGATCTTTGGCCATCAAGTTCCCCGAAGCAAAAATGAACGGCACGCTGCAGCTCGAGGCCACGGCGCTCCAAATCAGGACGTTGGGTGCAGTGAGATAATTGAGCAGCCGGGGCATATCGTGCATCCCCGAAGAGCTCACCGTGACATTGAGGATGCGACCAGTGCGATTGTAGGCTTCTTGAAACGTGACGTCGCCCAGCATTCCCTGCAACATATCGGTGATGTACCCATTGTCGATCCAGTTTCCCGACGTCAAAAATCGCTTAAGCCGCACAAAAACACTCTCCTCTTTTCCGATACGCTCGAAAATTTCTAGGGGCTGGTCCAAAATCGGCCACAATTCTTCAAACTCGTCGTCCTTGTGGGTGCACACGAGCGCGGCGAAAATCGAGCCCGCCGAGCTTCCCGAGATAATTTTAGGCAGCATTTTTTGCTCTGTGAGCTCAAACAAGACGCCCGCATGCAACAAGCCAAGCGTAGCGCCTCCACTGAGCACTAGAGCAGTCCGTCCAAACGCCTTGCGGGTTTGCAGCAACGAGTTCATTACCGTGTTGCTATCGAGGTCGGGGCAGTTTACTACGTCGTCAATTGCCGATTTGCACTCCTTGATGTAGTCAACAATCAGCTGCTTTGTGCCGCAATACGAGTTTTGATAGAGCTGCTCGGAAATCAGGTTGCCAATATTGCGCGAAAAGGTGGTGCGAATAAGGTAAAGCACTTTGGTGTACTCGCCGGCCGAGCGCGCATTGCGCAGCTCTTGGAGGCGGTACTTTATGAGCTGATAATCGTAAAGCAAACTCTTGTCGTTGTTTTTCCAATTAACGAACCCCAGGCGTTCGTCCAGCTCCTCAGAAGCCTCAAGCCACTCGTCATATGAGGCGGCGCAGCGCTGGCGCTCAAAGATTTCCTGCACATCTTCCATGGTGCCGAGGGGAGTTTGAGGTTGGTAACCGGGCTGCATCGCATGCATGTGATCCACGGGGTCGGTCGAATCCATCTGTGCGCGGTGGCGATGGTAGGGGACTCCGCACTTTTGGTGCTTTGTAGTCTTTGTTTTAGAGTTTCCGTCCTTAATGCGGGGAACAGCCCATCACCGCCATCGCCGCTTGGGCGGGTCACGTGACGCCAGCCACCCTCGATATATAATCCCTTCTTTGCTCCTTTTTTTCATGCGCAAGTAGAACACCTTCGTACATGGTTCTTGCTTTTTACTAGTGCCATCCGGGTCTCTCTTGCTAGCAACTTTATTTTTTGGAGCCGGAAACGGCAACATGTGTTATAATGGGGTCATTCTGGCACTTGTTTTGTATGTGGGAGGGGGAGTGAGCAGAGCGGAGGGCGATATATAGTTGTATAGCTGTAATTTGAGTTCTTCCAAGGTAGTCGATGCTAGCGCGAGATGCTTGGATGCCTCAAGGCAAGTGCCCCAATATGGCCTGGAGGAGCACCCAGCCCGTGAGTCTGTGAGGCACTGCAAGCCACTGCACATTGTGAGCCGCTTTGAGCGGTTGCGCACTGAGCACTGAGCACTGAGCACTGCAAGGTGCACCGTTGCTTTGCATCTTTTACCTATAAATATAAATATATATAAACCTACGACTCAACCGGCTTGATCAACTTTTGCATGATCGCCACTAAACTCTCCAATTGGCCCTTGTGCGCCTTTGTCCTTTCCACTGCATCGGTTGCTTCCGCCACAAGCTGCGCTCGGCATTTCATGAGCTGCGTGTTGCGCTCTTTGAGCTGCTCGTTGGCCCGCGCCAGCTGCACCTGCAGATCGCTAGACTTGTCGCACTCCTTGTCCTTGCGCGACTGGTGCTGCTTGAACGCCGCCCAAGCATCTTCCATTTTCCGTACATCTTGAGCTGGAGTGCCGCATGGATACTGTGGCTGTGGCCTTTCCTGGCGCGTGCGACGCTGGCGGCGCGCAGCCCCATGGGGCTCGGGCTTTTGGCCTACTGAAGCAGCCTTGTTCTTTTGGGACATGGATAGGAGGGCGTGTGCCGAGCTTGGGTAATGTAAACAGGCCGCATGCAACTTCATGCAAGAGGAGCATGAATGTGGCCCCGCCTCGCCAGGCATCTCAGAGATAAACTAATCAAGCAGGAAGCTTCCAGATACCATTACACGGCAGAAACCTGCTAATTGGCACTCTAGCACCTGGGCAGACTTCATGCGAGCTCGTCCCTTAGCTCAAGGTCAGGTTGGGGTGTCCAGCTTGATGGCGCTCCACCGTGCCTCGTCATGGCCCAGTATAGCCAGCAGTACCGTAGCATACATTACCTCATAGCGCACGGTGCAGCTGGTGCAGCTGAGCTCTGCTATAACGGATTCACTCTAGCCCCTGATTTCTTTTTAGGCAGCTTGAAGCTAATAGCCGGCTGTTCCACCTCAGGGGCTGGCTCAGCTTTAGGTGAATTGGGCTCGGGCTCTTGTTTAATTTGCTCTTCCAGAGACCCCGGATCAGGTGCAGAGGAGAGCTTTGTGACGAGCTCGACCTTGGGCTCAGGCTCTGGTGAAGTCGCAGTTTCGGTAGCTTCTGGCATGGGTGTAGAGACGGCACTCCCTAAAACACCCGCTCGCTCCATTTGTAGCCTAATTTCGTCTTTTTCAACCGCCTTGGGGGCCTCCTCGACTTTTTTACCCAGGTACGCCACAGTCAAGCCAAACTCATCCTGATCCACTTTTACCAGCCCCTGGTGCTCCAAAGAGCGCAAAAATGACCCAAGAGACTTCCACCTGGTGGCATTCATGTGCAAATGGTCCTTGTTTTGAATGTACTGACCATACACTTTATTGGCACTGACTGTTTTGGTACCGTGTGAAGCTCTCAACAAGTACAAAAACTCGTTTTGAAACTGTCGCGAAAACTTGTCGACTTTGGAGGGGTCATGCTTGAGTTGTAGGGCGTTGCGGATGTGGGACTCGCTTTCGGTGTGACACTTGAAACCATTGTCGTCACGGCATTGTTTACGACAGATTTGGCAGTACCACCGCAGTCGCTGCAGGCCACGGGCCTTGATCTTGTTTGCAACGTACTTTGCCGACCCCGGCTCTGCCCTTGCCATTAGTGATGTTCCGGGGGAACAAATCGTATCGCAGCTTTAAAAATGCAGGCCCGACCATAAATTGGGTTCAATATAAACGCCCCCTGGCCTATGCTGGCGCTGGCTGTGCTGTTTTGTATGCCACAAACCTTGAGCAGGTGCCCATGAGCCACCGCTGGCGATTTATGATTGTTCCTCGCTGGCTCGAGTTGAGGATCGGATCAATGAGCTATTCGCAGGTTATGGCCCAGTACCGCCAAGACCTACTTCCTCAAAACAGTAGTGTCACTCGCAAAGTGGAGCAAATTATGGCCAAGCTCATCAAGGTTTCGGGCCTCGAGCACAGTGACATTGACTGGAAGATCCATGTAATTCAGGGCCAGCATCCTCCCAATGCGTTTGTGTTGCCCGGTGGTAAAGTGTTTGTGTTTACTTCAATGCTACCAATTTGCCAAACGGACGAAGGGCTGGCCACTGTCCTTAGCCATGAACTGGCTCATCAAGTTTGCCGGCACACGGCTGAAAATATGTCCAAAAGCCCCATTTATATGGTTATTGCCGCTGCAGTCTATGCCATAACCGGAAGCTCGGGCATTGAGCAGCTACTGCTCAAGACCCTCGTGCAACTGCCGGCCTCACGGCGGATGGAAACAGAGGCAGACTATGTGGGAATGCTCATGATGGCCAAGGCGTGCTTTGATCCCAAGGCTGCGGTGGGCGTGTGGCAGCGTATGGTGCAAATGGAGAAGAGCCAGGGCCAAACAACGCCCGAGTTTTTGTCGACGCACCCTGCGTCTTCACGGCGTATTGATGATATCAAAGGGCATTTGCCTGAGGCTGAGCACATGAGGCAGGAGAATTGCCATAATGTGGGTGATTTTTGGGGTCTGGGGTAGTCGGAGGCTGGGGCTGGGGAACCTGGGTTGTTTGGGATACCCGAGCGATCACGAGCCACTGCAATCCGCAGTTCATATATATATGTATAATTCATTATATAGCTCTATGTTCTATTATGCCACCTTCCAACCCGGCCCCCCTGGCCTGGCCCTGCTGCCTGCTGCCTGCTGCCTGCTGCCTGCTGCCTGCTGCCTGCTCGACAAGCCCCCAGGCCTACAAAGTCTATAAACCCTTCTATCGACCCTACAACGCTCCAAACTAAAGTCACGCCAGTTTGTCAGCAAAGAATATTTCAGTGCCAATTGGTCAGCCCACTTCGACAAATGGTCTCAAACACCGCTGCCACTCGCGTCGCCGGCACCCTCAGAAAGCGCATCATCACCGATATTTCCGTGGCCATGACCCTCGGTACCGTGGCTGGCTACGCCTGGTGGCACATGTACCACGTCAAGAACGTCGAGAAGCGTGATGCTTGGTACGAGTCCTACGCCAAGGCCCAGAAGGAGAAGGACGAGTAGATAGTTAATCTAAATGTTATGTTCTTGAAGCTCTGGTTGCTGCCCTAGTTGGGCCGAGCTGGGATGGGGCGAGCTAGCTGGGATCGAGCTAGGCTCGAGCTGAGTGCTCGAGTGCTCTTTGCAGCCAGCTGGCTCAGCTAGCTCAGCACAACAAGATAATGGTATCTATTTTCATTAATCAACTCGATCCCCCCCTCCCCCCAATCCCTCATACCTCACCCACACCCTCCTTGACTGATCATGCTCACGGAGACGGTCGTCGCAGACAACCTCAAATCACTGCTGGACATTCTCGACCGGGCTGGTCCCAAATCGCTCGTTGTGGACCGCAACCTCAACAGCTTGTTGGCGGCAGTGGCCCCCTTCAGTACGCTCCAAAGCCATGGCGTCGAGGATGTTCACTGGTTGGGCGAGGAGCTGGGTCCCTTGGGCGAGTCTGACGGAGGACAAAATAAAAGCGTGGTGTACCTGATTCATTGTGACCCAAAAGCTCTCGAGCTCGTGACCCAGCACGCGGCAAAGTGCCTTGGTACCAACCTCCAAATTGTGACCGCAGGCGGATCACAAAAGCTCGTCGAATGGTACCTCGAAAGCAGTGAAATGTTGGGCGATTTCGAGGTGCACATCTGGCCAGCCTATTTTGCCGAAATTGGCCAAAACCTCAGCATGTTTTGCAACGAAACGGGTGACCGACTCGTGAGCGCCACGGCCGAAGCTTTGGTGAAGTTGCAAGCAAAGTATGGCACGTTTGCCCGCATTTCGGGGTTTGGTACGCGTGCCAAGCGGATCCACGAGCTGGTACTCGACGGAATGGGCGAGCAACACGCGGCAGCCGCCGAGACGGGAGGATTCAACTACGAGTTTGGCTCGACGTTTGTGGGCAACACAATTGATCATTTGGTTCTTGTGGATCGCAGCGTGGACTGGGTGACCGCTCTCCTCAGCCAGCTCACATACCAGGGCCTGCTCGACGAGACCTACGGTATCAAGTCGCCTGGCCTAATTCAACGCGATAATATCAAAGTAGTGTTGGGCGATGACCTATTTATTCAGCTTGCGGACCTCAATTTCGGGCAGGTCGGCGCAAAACTTAATGCAACTGCTCGCAACCTTCAGGCCGAGGTGGACGAGACCCACAAGGCTCAATCAGTTGCAGAAATCAAAGACTATGTGACTCAAAAGCTCGATGGGCACCGCAAGGTCAAGCAAAATCTAAAAAGTCATACGAGCCTGACTGAAGAACTGATGGCCAAGGTCAAGGGGCCCGTGTTTAGCGATGCACTTTCGCTCCAGCAGGACCTTGTGTGCAACCAGCTCAGCACCTGGGATGCGATTTTACGCCTTCAAGGACTCATTTATCAAGGGTGCAGCGTCTCTGATGCCTTGAGACTAGCCTCACTGCTGTGCATCTGCCGCAACGGCGTGAAGGAAAAACAGCTACATGCCCTGTACGATGAAATCCTCAAGACGTTTGGGTACGAATATTTGGATCAAATTCTCCAGCTCGAGAGCGAGGGTCTCTTGTTTTCGAGCGCAGACGGCCCCGCGTTCACGTCGCTGGCGCGGACCTTTAAACTCAACAGCGAGGAGCCCTTGAGCGAGCCGTACGCTGGCTATGTTCCTTTGAGCGCGCGCCTTGTGCAGACTCTGCTGAGTGGCGGTGATACACGACCCGTGTCGAGCTTTGACACTGTGCGCAAGAGCGACGATGCGCGCGAGGCCAAGCTGCGCCGTGTCTTGTTGCGCAACACTCCGGGTCGTGAGCGGCTCGTGGTGATGGTAATGTTTGTTGGTGGCGTCACGTACGCCGAGGCAGCTGCTTTGAGGGTTCTTGAGCAGCTACACAATGTACAGATTGTGGTGGCAGCCACGAGCATGGTTAGGGGTAAGGATGTGGTGGGGCTCCAAGGCGTGTAGTTTAGATGATGATGATTTGTTTAGATGGCGAGGGCTTGGCCACTCGCTCAGGGCCAGCGGGTCCGCGGGCTCGGGCCGTCCGTGTCTTGATGCTGGCTGCATGCTATTCGTTTGGGTCTTGATGCTATCCGCTGCCTCAAGCTACTCAATCTAGCTCAAGCTAAATAAAAGTGGCAAGTTGAGCGTGTACTTTAGATATGCCCATAAAGGTGGCTGCTGTCCCACGATGGCTGTCTCAACTTCACTAAATAGACTAGGCAAAATAGCGGGGCTCGTCAAACACATGGTAGCGGTGGCCACGCACACCCTCACCCCTAAACAAGCTCGGGAACCGCAGATTGGCCGCGACCTCGGACTCGTCGACCCGAGTATCCGAGTAGTCGGGCTCTTGGCCAACGACAAACCGGCCGACCTGAAGCTCAGTATCGGTGATTGTGGACCGCGACACACGCGCATAACCAGTACGCTTGATGCCCTTGTACAAAATGTACTCGCACCAGCGGTCCCAGTCTGTGTTGTCGATATCGTGCATACCGCTAAACTCAGAGACCCACGTGTTGTAGTTGCCCTCCTTGGGCTTGGTCACAAGGTAAGACAGCAGAATCGAGGGGCGGGTCTGCTCGTGGAAGATTTCTGTGAGGTACTTCGTCTGAAGGCGGCGGTCCTCGGGGTCCTCTTCCTGGCCAGAATGGAACACAAAAACGTCGACAAACTCGCCAAACACATCCAAAGTAGCGTGAATAGCGGGGGCAAGCTCGCCCACAGGTGAGGGCAGCAGGTGGTGCGTCGAGTTGACGATAGGGAACCGGCTAAGGAGCGCGCAGCCCCAGGTGTGCTTGTTTGGTCCGGGGCCGTAATCGGCGTAGAAACCAAGCTCCTCAGCGATCCGCTGGGTCATATCGCGGTGGCCACCGATAATACGCTGGGTATCGGACTCGAGCAGGCCAATAACATCGAGTTCCATCTCGTCAATGAGCTGCATCATGCGGGTCTCGGAGGCCCACATATCATTGTCAAGACCAAAGTGAATAGTCCAAATTCCGGTTGTGAGGGATTTAGCGTCCGGATTGCGAGGCGCGGGCGTCACGTGCTGCAGGCGCTGCATGGTCACGACGGCTCCGAGCGCCAGCACAATGCCGAGCGCAGCAGTGACAATACGCAGCAGCTTGGCGGCATACGCGCTCGAGGCGGTGCTCACCTTGGCAGGAGCAGGCCACTTGCGCACATTGTAGGCACCAGCAACCACGCCGGCGGTGTTGAGGCCCATAATGAGCCAGGTGCGTTCGCGAAGGGCAGGTCCGCCAGGCACAAACGCATAAGCCACCGTCCAAGTTTCACCAAGGATGAACAAAACGAGAACAAAGAAACCAAGGCCAAACGACTTGGCGGGGTTGTGGCGGCCTGCCGAGGCAAGCAGCTGAGGGGTCACCGCGCTCAGCCAAACAACAAGCAACAAACCACCAAAGTAGCCCGACCAGTGCTTCAAGTTTTGCACAACCACAAAGCTGGCAAATCCCACAATCGAGAGGCGGCTGCTCACCGCGAGGCGAGGGTACCGCAACCCACCCACGAGACCCAGGGCAACTCCAACAAGAGTCACAAAGCCATGGGGCAAAGGAGTGGGGCCACGCACGGGGTAACCCTCCCAAACCCAAAGGGGCAGGGCAGAAGTATCAGAGACCCACGTGAGCAGAGCAAACAGCAACGAACCAACGCCCAACCCGCTAAGGACCCACGAGTCGTTGGGCGTGAAAATAGTGGCCTTTGCCGGCCTTTGCCAAACAGCAATTGAGCCCACGACGGCCGCCACAAGGCCCCAAAGGTTGAGGCCACCGTTTGACGAGTTCATCACGGGCCAAATGGGGTTGTTGGACCACAGCCACATCTTTGCAACCGCCGAGGAGATGAGGCCCACAAGGAACGCAGCAGACTGGAACTGCCCGCCAAGGGGCTGGGTCGTAGCATTCGAGAAGCTGATGGACGCGCTCACAGCTGCAAACGCGCAGCCGAGCGCCACAACGCACACGCGGTCGGTAGGCTTTTGAGCCCAGTAGGCGGCGATTCCGGCGGTTGTACCGAGAAGGGAAAGCTGCGGGAACCGCTGAAGGAGGCGGCGGAGGGGTCCCACAACCAGAATGAACGGCGCAACAAGCACCAGGAGTAGCGCTTCATAGCCCGAAATGCCCATGTACCACAGGGGGAAGTACCAGATAAGAACACCGAAGCTGGTCAAGACCGACCACCAAACAAACCAATTGAACGAGGCTACAAAGAAAGGCAAAGTTCCCGCGCCAGCGGCGTCGGCAGAGGCCGAATCGCCCTTCGAATCGCCCTTCCCCTTGGCTTTGGAGCCAACAGGCAAACTGAACGAAACCTCAAGCTGCTGGAAGGGAACCGAGGTCAAACTATCAAAGCCCACATCCAAAATAATCAACGACCACTCGAAAAACGCATAAATCGTGTAGGCGCCGGCCACGCGGTGCACCTTGTGCTGGAGGAAAAAGTAGATCAAAGGCACCAGCATGGCAAAGAAAGCGCTACCGACGTAAAAGCGTTGCGTCCGCACGGGGCCCTTGGGGGTCAGCAAGGTGTTTGTGACCGTCCAGGGGATCGTCAAGACAATGTACGAGATCATGAAAATATCGTGCCAATCGTGGTCGTCCGTGCTTGTGACATAGGTCCAGCCGCCGCAAGTAAGAGTACGAAGAATTCCAGTAATAAGCATAACCTCGGGCATGCGCGATTGGGGCTTGCGAGCCAGAATATAGTTGACAATGCTCAGCAGGAACCGAGGGCCACTTGTGAGGGCAATAAGGACCTGGTACACTGAACGCTCGGGGTATCTGTCGCCAATGGTCGCGCTCACGCTGGGGAACCATTCATCGGGGAAGCCATAGTGCTCGTTCTCGACGATTTTGTGGTAGTGCAGGGCACAGCCCACGACCAGCGCCGCGGCGAACGCGCTGGCGGCAAAAATCGTGTGCAGATACGAAATCCACACGCAATTAAGCGTGTAGAGACGCGTCTCTTTTTCCTTCATATCAAACAGCCTCGGTTACGTGGAGTTAAAGGGTGGGGGTGCGGCCCGGGGGGGTACCCCAGGGGTCCCAGAGGGGGGTGCAAAAATAGAGCCGCGTCAACGCAAGCAAAAAAAATGGTCCCTAGCAGGATCGAACTGCTGATCTTCGCGTAACAATTTCTAGGAAAGTTATTAGCACGACGCCTTAACCGACTGGGCCAAGGGACCAACCGTTGGAGATAACGGGGTACTGTTATACTAGGACTGTAGAGCTGTCATGTCTAAGTCTTAACCATGTGATCCAACTAGTGCTCGACGTGGCGCAGTGAGGCGCCCGGAGAGGAGATCATTCCCTGCAAAGCGGAGGTCATACTCCGGCAGGAATGTGCATGAAGGTTAAGGGTAGCTTGCATGACTACCTGCGGCAGTGTCTTAATTAGGCGACTGTGGGTTTAGGGTTATGCAGAGTCAGGTTGCCAACCTAAGGTTATGAAACAGTTTGAGTCTAACCTTATATGCCTATATATACGACTAGGAGGGCTGTACAGAGGGGACCCCTTAGACATAGTATATCAGGAGATCTATTGGTCCTCCTGCTCCGCTTGTCGTTCCCACACTACTTTCTTAACTACTCTAGAGACCTCACAGGTGTCTCTACAGCAAACACAAGACTAGACCTAAGTTCTCCCTTGAGCTACAGACAACACCTGTTACATATGAAGTAGCGCCCTCGGCTATTACTAGTCTGGACGCCACAAACACGCCACGCATGGAGGCTGCATGGACCCTGCATGCGGTAGTCTAGCCTTAACAAATATAACAGAAAGAAAGCTCAAAAATGCTCAAAAAGGCGGCAGTTTTTATTGTCACGTGGCCAGGCACTGTGTTACTATCCGACAAACTGATAAGTTCTGTATACCTTTGATCCTATGCAGCTCGGCAGGCACCAAAAACCTGATACGAGAGACACTATAGCAGTGCGCCTAAGAGATAGCTGGACGCGCCTCAGCCCCCTTAGAAAGGTAGGTCTTGTATTTGTCGCGGTGCTTCCACTAGGGACTATCGCTTGTCTTACTTTGGTTATAGTAGAGAGTAGGAAAGATCATTAGGGTGTGTGTGGGTATCTCACTATGCTTTTGCATCGAACAGCTGCAGAGTCTTTTTTCAGTTGAGCACGTACTCAATTCCAAAGACGGTGCTCAGGGATGCACACGAGTGAAGGGCCTCTATAGCTACACTTGGAATTTTATAAACTATTTAGATGCCCATTGAGTGCAAATGAATCTAAAATAAAGTATAAATCATCATGCCTACTATGCTGATTTGGAGGTTGTGCGCGTCGCTCTCAAGCAGTTCCTTTGGGGTATAGTGATAGTGATGCGCAGGTTATTTTTTTTTTTCAACAACTCCAGCCTGCTGGCATTGAGATAGACCTATAAATTTCAAGTCGATACTAGCTACCAAAGACCTAAATTGGTATCTCTAAGCGGTGCCTGTGCGCAGCACCTGCACCCGTGTGGCATTCCGGCTTAAAAAGGTCCTGTACACTATAGGGAATAATATGAGATTTTAACTTTTCCGACAAAAATAAGATATATTAAACCTGGCCTCATCCACCCAGCCCCATCCCCAAGCCGATCTGAGCTTACCTCAGTGCACATGCCTCAGTATTTTTCACGCACAAACAAGGCACTCACGACGTCTGGGGGACCTCCTGCATATGGCCTCGACAACACTGTGGATGTGGCCACAAGAGCCTCCATCTCGATTTACTCGCCCAACGGCCAGTACCTTGCATACGCGGCTGATGGCAAGACGCACGTTGTGGACGCCAGCACCGGCGCCAATGTGTGCTCTGTGGACGTGAATGCCGCAGACTTGACGTTTTCGCCCAAGGGAACCTTCCTTGTGACCTGGACCCGCGGTAAAAAGGAGGAATCGGGCCAGTGGATCCCCAACCTCAAAGTGTGGGCAATGGACGGTTCCTTGCAGCACGAACTGGTTCAAAAGGGTCAGGGCGCTTGGTACGTTCAGTGGAGTGCCGACGAGAAGTATGTTGTGTGGCAACCCAACTCGACAAATCTGTTTATTGGTGAAGGGTTCAAGCAGCAAAACAAGTTGACTGTTGCCGATGGAATCTGCCAGTTTAGTGTGAGCTGCGGCCGTAACCCGTACGTGGCCATCTTTATTATGGGCACCAAGGGCAAACCCAGCGCTGTGCGCATTTTCAAGCTGCCTCAAGTTACCCAACAAGTCGCTGGCCGTACCCTCTTCAAAGTGGACGGCGTGCGCCTCATGTGGAACAAGATTGGTACTTCGCTCATTGTTTGGGCTACTACTGACCACGACTCGAGCGGTAAGACTTACTACGGTGAAGGCTCGCTCTTTTTGATGAATGTCAACTCGGGCCTCGATTCGCGCGTTTCCCTCGATAAGGACGGCCCCATTCACGATGTGGCATGGTGCCCCAGCAGCGATGAGTTTGGTGTGACTTATGGCTACATGCCCAGCAAGACCTGCTTCTTTGACGCTCGTGGTTCGCCCGTCAATGTGTTGCCGCTTGCCTCGCGCAATACCCTCAGCTACTCGCCCCACGGCCGGTTTGTGGTTGTTGCCGGCTTTGGCAACATCCAGGGTGCCACTGATGTCTATGACCGGTTCGCCAAATGGAACAAGGTGTGCTCGATTGTGGCCAGCAACACCTCGTATTTTGAGTGGTCTCCTGATGGCCGTTACCTGCTGACGGCCACGACGAGCCCCCGCCTACGGGTTGACAATGGTGTCAAGCTGTGGCACTACACCGGAAAGCTTGTGTACCACCAAAAGGATGAGGAACTGTTTAGTGTTGGATGGCGCCCCGAGGAGATTGAGCTGGCCCTTGCAGAGCCCTGTGCGGCCCCTCACGAATCAGTTGCCGATGTCAAGCCCGGCAGCACTTCGGCCTCAGTGCCCAAGAGCGCCTACACGCCCCCTCACATGCGTGGCAAGGCCGCGGCCGGGGGTGCCTCGACCACCTCGCTGCACCAGCGCATGATGCAGCTCGAGGGCAAGCAGCCCGAGTTGTCGAAGGCTGCGCAAAAGAACAAGCGCAGGGCCAACGGTGGGGCCGGCGGAGCCAGTGCTGCACCCGCTGCCGCTGCCGCTCCCGCCAGCGAGTCGACTGCGACCCCCGAGGAAAAGCAGTTGAGGGCGCTGCTCAAGAAGCTGCGGGCTATTGAGGAGCTCAAGGCGCGTCGTGATGGCGGCGAGAAGCTCGAAATTACCCAGACAAACAAGATTTCTACCGAGGGTGACGTGCTCAAAAAGCTCGAGGGTCTTGGGTGGACGAGGTAGTGCGTGCTAGGTTAGTGTATTTTATATCAAGTGCAGGAGTGCGTGCAGCAGATGCTCTGTATTTTATGTTCTACTTGAAGGGCTGAAGGGCGAAGGGCTCTGGGGGTAGCCCTGGCTGGAGCTGGACCAGGTAGCCCCTGGCCCCTTGGCCAGGTGGAGCGTGCACTAGTTCATGGACGCTTACCTTAAATCCTTGGCAGTAAACTCATAGTCGTGCTGGCGCACGTGCCCCGGCAAGGCAATGCAATAAATTCCCTGCTCATCATGAGGATGGAACCCTGGCCGATGGCACCCTTTAATGATGTTTACACCGTTGGGATCCGTCAACCTGAACACACCCACCTCTTGGAACTTTGGGGAACACACAATGGCCACGGCTTCAGGTAGCATCAGCTGGTACGAGTTATGGGTGTGCAGGTCCACGCTGGACATAAAGCACGATTGCGTCGGGTGCGTGTGGATCCAGCCCAGAATAATGAGGTCTTTGGCTTCAACATAGTCAAACAATTCTTCCTCGTTGGTTGTTGAGCACGAGTTTTCGGTGTTTTCTTGGTGGGGGATAATTAGGTCGGTAACAAACAAAGCGTTGCGATTGAGCTTTCCGCAAAGGATGCCGCACGTCTCTAGTTTGCGCCTGGTATTTGGCTCTGCGATTTTGAGGAATTTGCGTTCCATGGATGCAGGGATAAATAGGGTCCGCAGGGGGCTGCCTCCTTCGGTGTGGCTGCGCACCGTGTGAGTTGGGGGCGACCCAGTGGGTGGGACAGCAACTGGTGCACTCCCTAAGGGAACAGGGGCTCTTGGAGTAGGACTGCGAGCCGGGCTGCGGGCAGGGCTGCCCGTGGGACTGCCCACAGGGGTGCCTGTGGTGCGAGCACGGGGGGTAGCGACAGGCGGTGTTTTGGGGTAATGGCTAGACTGGGCTAGACGAGAGGCATAATGAGGGGTACTATAAGTAGGTGTAGACTCCCGTGAGGCGCTCTGAGAACCGTGCTTGGCACTCTGACGGTGTCCCTTGGGGCCCCCCTTGGGCTCACCCTTGAGGGCCCTCAGAGTGTCCATATCGACCGAAGTCACGTCATACTCGGGCTCCTTTTTGAGCAAAGGCTTGATAACATTGAGGGGATTCACCGCATGGGCTATCGCATGCGTGTGCGAATGGCTGGGCGGCCCATACGCCGGCCGTGCCGTCTCGGGTCTTGAGGCCAACAGCTGCTTTGTGTGCTCAGCAGACTTAAGAACAGGGTTCAATTGCTTCATTAGAGTATCGTACTTGTGCTTGTTTGACTCAAACTCGGGGTGCTCGGGCAGTTTGTACAGAATCAAATCGGCCCAGCGCAAGTACAAAATGTACGCGTCCTCGTAGTCGCCGTGCGACGCATAGTGGTCCGCCCTGCTCTTGATGCTCTTGAGGACGTGCGCCCATCTTCTGAACGAGACGCTCGAGCTGAAATTGTAATTGTTTGCCTCAGTGCTGAGCTCCGCGACACTCCGCATGTAAGCCGGTGGGTGCCGTGGGCCGGTGGCATGTGACAAGGGCGCCAAGCCGAGCCGTGGGTGACCAGGTTCGTACCTGTTAAGGCCACGTGATGTATGCGCCCACTCGCGCTCACCCTACGTTCACATATAAATAAAGAAATAAATAGCTAAGGGGCTTGGGCAGCCTGGACCCGGTCCAGCAGGTCACTCAGCTCCCGCAGCGGTGCCCGCACCTGCTCGAGAAACGCACCAATTTGTTCGGCAGACTGCGGCAGTTCAAACACCGAGAGAGGCGGCACGTTCTGGCGCAAATTTGCAAAGCACTGAAACAGGTCCGAAGACGCGCTCATCCCATAGTCCACAGACTTGATGTAGGCGTCGCGCAGCGCCTTTTTTTGTTGGTTGGTACAAACCCCCTGCTCGTACCATGTGGCTGGCTTGGGGCGGTACTGCTCGGGCACGTCCTCGGGCAGCTCAAGGTTGTCCATGTTGAGGGCATCGCTGGCCGTGTGGTGACGCTTGACGGGGCGGTGGTCCTCAGAGTGCTGGCGTTTTCGCTGCGATTCGGGGGGTGCCGTGGAGCCCGCTGCTGTGGGGGTCGGTGCAGGGCTCTGAGGTTCGATCGGGCTCGTGGGCGGCTCGGGGCTGCCGGTGAGGTCCACAATGACCGGTTTTTGTGCAAAATGGCGCGAAGAAGTCTTGAGGGTGTGGGCCTCTGCTTGAGCTTGAGCCTGAGATCGTTGCCGCTCAGCCTCAGCCGCCGCCGCCGCCGCCTCTGCTTTGACACGAGCTTCTTCTCGGGCTCTTTCGGCTTGTGCCTTGGCTTCAGCCTGAGCTTTGACTTCTGCCTGTGCCTTGGCCTCTGCCTGCGCTGTGGCCTGAGTCTCCTGCGCTCGTTGCTGGGCAGCCGCCTCTGCAGTCTTTTCGGCTGCTCGTTGACCCTGCGCCTTGGCCTCGGCCTCACCTTCAGCCTGCTGCTGCGCTTTAAGCTGGGCCTGCCGCAGCTCGTTGGCCTGCTTTTGCTCGTCCAAGACGCGCCGCAGGGCCTGCTCAGCACCCTTGAAGTCGTTTATTGACACCCCCAGCTGCTGGAAATCGATCGTGCGGCCGTCTTGGTAGGCCACAGCGTACCCAAGCGCATGGGCCAATTGGTACACTTTGAAATTGTACTGGCTTTCTTGGAGCATGCGCGCGGCCGCGACCCAGTCGTTTTGGGGTACACCAATATGTTCAAAGTTGACATGGCCGCTCGAAGTTGTGGCTCCGATCTGGGCGGCCATCTCTTCGACCTGCGCTTTTAGCTCGGGCGTGACGTTGACGGGGTGTACGGGGGGCGTTTGGGGCCGCTGGGGCTGGGGATTACCCTGGGTGCTCTCCTCAGCCTTTGCCTGGGCCTGCTGCGCCTGAGCCTTTGCCGCCTTTTTCTTCTTCAACGCTTCCTGCGCCTTGCGGTACGCCTCCTCGGCGTACGCTGTCTCCTTGGCCTTGCGCTGGCGCGTCGCCTCGTGATCCTCGCGCTGTTTGCGCTGATTCGCCCGCCGCTGCGCTTCCTGTGCGGGATCCCAAGTGTACTGAGGAGGAGGCGGTTCAGAGCCGTATTGCCAGCCATACTGGTTGGTGCGTTGCGCAAAAGGGCGAGATTGACCGTGAGGTGCCTGCGGAAAGCCTTGTGCGTGGCCCTGGCCTGGGACGTGGCCTGGGAAGCCCTGGAAACCTTGGCCGTGAGCACCGGTGAAGCCGCCATGGGATCTTTGGCCCGGCGTGAACCAATAGTCCCATTGATAATTATACTGTTGCTGGCCAGCATGCTGGTTGTACTGCTGGCTCTGTGCTTGGCCATAATTCGGCGCTTGGGGAGCTTGGCCAAAGTGGGACCCGGCGGCCTGAGGGGCGGCTTGTGGGGCCTCTTGTGTGAGCTTAGCGTCGTAAGCGGCGCGTTTTTCGGGCGTATTAATCTGCTGGTACGCATTAAGCGCCTCCTTAAACCGTTCGCCGTTGCCTGTGGGGTCTTTATCCGGATGCGATTTGAGCGAGATGAGCTTAAACGTCTTTTTCAACTCTTCCTGGCTGCATTCGGGCGCAACGCCTAGGACTGCGTACGCCGTATTGACCATAGAGTGCTGCGGTCGTGCTTGCCCTTGTGCTTAGAGGTGCTCGAAGTGGAGTAGCGCTCGCGTCTTTGTCCTGGCTTGACAAGCAGAGCAGCTTGGAACTTTGTGGCGAAAAGTGCGGCGCAATAAAATTTACCCTAACCCCATCTATAACTTATCTATGGTCTTTACGCTCTCTGGACGAGCCGGGAGCTAGATGACGCTGTAGTAGTAATGAGCCTCTGTAATGTAACCTAGCCAAGCCTTAGCCCTAACCCCAAAAAGCCGCTCAAGCCCCCCTGCACCCCCTAATGGCCCCCATCTCCCGGTCCCAAAACGCATGTACCGCAAGGGGGCGCGCCATCTAAAACACACTCTCCCGGCATTATTCACATACACACAATAGATGCGATGGAGATGAACTCTGAAGAGCCGTTTCTGGTCGCAAAAGACACCGTCAACTACTTTCGATTCGATATCACCCCGGATTCCACCCTCGTCAAGAGCCCCATGGGGGCCGCAGTGCCCGAAGAATGGCGTCACTTGCTGTCGCCAATTCCGCTTGGGGCAAGCCCCCAGCAGCTTCCGGCGGAGCTCAGATACATTACGGTCATTAATTCAACCAAATCGGGCGCTGGCCAGAGCTCCAAAATCTACTTTAATGTCCTTTTGCCCCTCTTTAACGAGTTTGGTATCCACCACGTTTTCGTCAAGACCCACTCCTCCGAGTGCGTCGCTGACCACGCCCGCAGCTTTATAACGTCGGGCACTGTGCTCTTGCTCGGTGGAGACACTACTGTTCACGAGTTTGTCAATGGTTTGGCCCCCACTACCGAGAACCTCCAAATGCGGATTGTGGTGGTCCCTACCGGCACCGGTAACGCTTTGGCGCATTCTACGGGCCACGGAACGCCCCTGGAAGCTGTCTCCTCCCTCTTCACGTCCTCCGTGTTCAAGCCTCTCAGCGTTTTCCCCGTCACACTTCCCGGGGATGCTCCGCGGTGTGCTGTGGTGGTGTTTTCGTTCGGGTTACACGCCGGTCTCGTGGCCGATTCGGATGATCCCGAGATGCGCAAGCTCGGCAGCGACCGGTTTGCTGCGGCGGCGCGCGCCCTGGTGGCCCGCGACCCTGTGTATCGCGCAAGCTCCCCACTGCTCCAGGGGTCTGAGCACTCGTACTACCTTGTGACGCCAATGCGGTACCTCGACACAAACTTTCTCATTAGTCCCCGCGGTGATCCGCCCAGCAGCGGTGCCCTGCACCTCGTTCACATCCCGAAAACAACCGGCGATCGATTCATGGAGATTATGGGCCAGGCCTACAACAATGGTGCCCATGTGGACATGGAAGAGGTCCTGTACACCAGAGTGGAGAGTACCACCCTCGAAATCCTTGAGCAGCCGCCCCTGGAACGCCGAGTTTGTGTAGATGGCGCCACATTTACCCCAGACGCCGGCACAGTCCAAATCGGGTCTGCGACTTCGAATTGGAACGGATGGAGATTGTTTATGTGGGTTTAGTATTTAATAGATAGGTAGAGCCTAAGTATGCCGAGGGCTGACCCTTGGCTAAAGCGCGCTGCCTAGAGCTTGCTCGCGGTCCCACTCACAGCCACATGCTCATGCGCGGTATCCCTCAACACTCTCCTCAGAATCTTACCACTTGGACTCTTTGGGATTGCATCAACAACAACTGCACCGCCCCACAACCGCTTGTGCACTGCCACCTGCTGGTTAAACTCGGCCACCAGTTTGTGCACGTCGGTACCCTCACGAAGCACAAGGTATGCCCGCACTAGCTCACTCGTGCGCTCCTTGTTGAATACGCCAATTACAGCAACATCTACAACCTGCTCAAAGCCGAGCAAAATTCCCTCCAGCTCGGCCGGCGCCACCTGGTGACCCTTGGACTTGATGAGCTCCTTGATCCGGTCAACAATAGCAAATTGACCATCAGGGCTACGTAAAGCCACATCGCCAGACCTTAGCCAGCCGTCCACTAGCGTTTCGCGTGTGGCTTCGGGGTTACCGAGGTACCCCTGCATCACCTGGGGACCCTTGATCCACAGCTCGCCTGCAGCACCTTCCTCCACATCCTCGAGTGTCACAGGATCCACCAGCCTTGCCTCCGTATTTGCAACCAGCCACCCGGCTGAGCTCTTGTCAAATTTTCCCACATTTTCAGTCCCCACAAGCCCGAGGCTCAGAGGTGACGACTCGGTCTGCCCGTACGCCTGTACAATTTGGAGCCCCGGCAGGCGCTTCTCAGCTTGCTGTATGAGCCCAAGGCTCAGAGGAGCTGCTCCACTCACGGCAAATTTGAGGGACTTGGTGATGGGGTAACGCTCGACAAGCGGCGATTGAGCCAACGCCAAAACGAGCGGCGGCACTACTGCCAAGCACACAATTTTGTGCTCGACAATTCCTCTCAAAACATCCTCTAGCACAAATTTGCGGAAAACAACCGTATTGCACCCTTGGTAAAGGCTACACCACACATAAACCTGCAGGCCGAAAATGTGCGACAGGGGGAGCAGTGCCCCGAGCGGGACCTTGGGCAGGCACAGACCCATGCCTGCATCATTTTGTTGGAGCATATTGACGGCAATATTTGTGTGGCTAGTCACAACGCATTTGGGCAGCCCCGATGTGCCGCTCGAGAAGCAGTAGTAGGCAGGGTGCGTGCCGGGTACCGGCACGATTTCAACCTTTGGGGCCTCTGAGGTAGCAAGTGATTCGATAGAGGCTACCAACCTCTCAAATCCCAAGAGCTTTACATCCTGCTTGGCCAGTTTGGCACCCTCTTTTGCCGCTGCGAGCACTGAAGCCTCAGCCACTACGAGCGCCGGCTTGGCTGTGCGAAGCTGGTGCGCATATTCTTGGGGTGTATATGCGACATTTGCGGGTGATACTATAGCTCCAAGGGAAATAATGGCGTGGTGGACCACGGGAGTAAGGTAAAAGTTGTTAAGGGCAAGCACAACTACGTCCCCTTTGCCTAAGGCGAACTCGGTGCGTAGATAGGCTGCCAGTTTGAGTGTAGTGTCATAATGCTGGCGAAACGTGATTGTACGGCCCGTATTTGCATCGGTGAATGCAGTCGCAGTCCACTCGACATTTGGGCTCTTCCATATGTGGTGCACGGCGTTGCCCTCGGGGATATCAATTGGTGGCCGAGAACTTGTAAAGACCATGTGGAGTGCTCTAGGTTTGTGAGGTAGGTGATTATTAGATTAACGTCATGTCAGGTGTACCCCACATTTTCTAAGCGCCGTGCATGTTGAGGGGGAGCAGTGCAGATCAGGCTGAGGGTACCGTGGGCATCTCTTCCCCCTTGCCCCTTGGGCCCTCTCCCTTGGCGCATATCCCCCTGTACGCATCCTACATATCCATAAATCTAACGGCGGTTCTTCTTCTTGACCTCAATCTCCTGCACAACGTGCACGCCGACCCGCGTCGGGTACCCCGGCGTATTGCCATTGTGGCCCTTTGACCAGTCATAAGAGACTCCATATGCGAGCAAAGTACCGCTGGCATTGAAATCAGCGCTAACGATCGAGCCACCAGCCGAAGTAGTGCTCTTTAGGCGCGACCGAGCATCCTTATCCCAAAAGTTCATGATACCATCAGAGCCGGCCGTGCACAAAGTTTCGTGTTTGGGGTGAAAGCAGATCGAGTTTACTGCGTAAACATTCTCGCCAGAGCCCGCTCTGCTCTCGCGGTGGCACTTGAATGCAAACCCTTGGCTCGTTTGTTGAGACTCTGCCACATAGCTGATTGCACAACGGCCCTCGATACTACCCACCGAGTAGCCAGTACCATCCGAATGACAAGCTAGGGCACGGGTCTGAAGCCGCAAAACTGACTGGCGAGTAGCAAAGATCGAGTCGGGTTTGTCGAGATTAATGATGGCAACCTGGCGGTCAGCGCACGCCACAACAAGTAGATTCTTTTGTGTACGCATGCTATAGGCGCGCTCAGGCAATTGCACAGTGGCAATGGGCGTTTGCTGGCGAGTATCCCAGTACCGCAGCGTCTTGTCCCAGGAGGCCGATGCAACAATTGGAGAGTTGTTTACCATTACTCCGCACACGCTTTTGACCGGCTGATCGTGCGCACCGATCTGCATCGACTGCCCCGACTGCAAATCAAAGGCGCGAACCGCATTGTCGCAACCGCCGCTCAGGGCTTTTGTACCGTCTGGAAACCAGCCACACGACAAGGCAGGGCCCTGGTGCTCGTACTCTGCACGTTTTAGCGCATTTCCGTTTTGATCAACCTCGTAAAGGCGCACTTTGTTGTCCCACGACGACACCGCCAGCACATCGGCCGTAGGGCTCCACTGGAGTTCAGAGATACTATCTGTGGGATTTTCGTTGGCCCCACTATCGTTTGCCAACGGTGCAGGCTGGGCAAGAGTGCTAGTGCTCCGATTGAAACTCATAAATATGCGCGGCTTGCTGACAAGTCCTCTCCAGAGCTCTCGCTTCCATGGTGTCCCTCCCCGACTCTCAATTTGAGGAGTACGAGCGCGAGTTCCTGGCTGCCCAGGACCTTGCTGCGACCCAACCGGAAGCAATTGATGAAGCATACGAGATCCTCGACAATATGGCCCTCGAAATCCAATCAATCCCAAGCGGCAAGCGGGCCCCATATAACTCGAAATTGCGGGGCTACAGGCTCGGTCTCGACAAGCTCAAGCGAAACAACAGCTCTAAAGATGACCGTGCGGCACTTTTTAGCGACGCCGGCTCCGAGCAACGCCAGCAACTGCTTAGCGGCCAACAGAGCCTCGAGCGCAGCTCTGACCGCCTTAGAGAGAGCCAGCGGGTTGCCAATGAGACCGAATTTATTGGTGCATCCATCCTCAACGATTTAAGGGGTCAACGCGAGCAAATCGAGCACTCTCATTCGACGCTTTTGGACGCCGACTCCAACGTCGATCGCAGCCTCCGTACCCTCCGCACAATGGCTAGGCGCATGGCTGCAAACAAGATTATCACTTATGCCATCATTGCCGTGCTGGTGGTACTGATTGTGTTTGTAATTCTTTCCAAGTTTTGGTAGTTATTTAAGTGTTTTAGGAGTGGGGTAGGTGCATTTTGGCGCCGGCTGGATGCAACTGGACATACATCTAGTATTATTCTACCCAGCGGGCACCTAGAAATGCCTTGAGGGGCCAAAAAAAAATTGAACCACCATAAACCTGACGGCCGCTGCAAGGCCTTACAAGAACTGAAATAGACCCAATTCAAAGTTTAAAAGTACCAGAAAGCAAAAAAAACTCCGCGACGGGGAATTGAACCCCGGTCCCCCGCGTGCTAATATTGACAGGCGGAAATTCTAGCCACTAAACTATCGCGGATGTGCTGATGAATGTTACAGCGTGAGCCTGTCTACGTAGATATGCGAGGACCAGTTGGGTCTGTAAGTAGAGTAAGGGTAGTAACACTTATTACCTAGGAAGCTAACTAGTCCTTAAATAGGATGTGTGCCCTTATGGCGTCACAGGTAGCATAATGGGTAGCACCATAAATTGTAGCTGTGGCGTGTGGATTCCTCCTAATTCTCCATAGTACCCATTGACACTTATCGTCACCCCATCATAAAAACGCTGCTACGACCTCTGGTCACGTGATAGGATACTGGAAGGAAACAGGTGTTTTTCTGTTACAATGAATGCTTTTCTGGCTGGGCAGTTCAATTCCTAAACATTTAGATATTTCACGGCCACTCACCCTTTCCTAAACCCCGATGGAATTTGACCATTAGGACCACAAATTCAAGCTTAAAAGACCCTCTACGCGTTAGGCTTGTACAGGTGTACTGTTGTAAACAAACAGTGCCATACGAAAAGAAGCTTGAACTTTTGCACTGGGAAATTTTGGGGTCGTACCTGAGCACTGCTCGCAAGAGCGACAGAGCTGCCCCTTCCAACTATCTTGACGAGACACACAGCAGCCTCTTTCAAATTTCTTAGGATTATTGACTCAAACCCCTGAATGTTTTAGCGATTTGGCGACCGACTCTCGCTCAACTAAATGTGCAGCGAACCGCCGCATATTCTGCGTCCATAAATCCTCTAATAGATCGCCCGTAAGGCATACTCTAACAGGTATATAATCTTAGAAAAAGAATATACACCTTTCCGGTGTCATATCTTGGTTATCCTTTAATTCCGGCTGGCTCTGAGCGTGTCAAAATCATGTTCCATAAATTGCCCCAGAGCGCCAGCTCGACTTCTAAATACTCTGGAAAACGTAGCTATTTCTTCATTATGCTCTATACTAGACTTCTACTCTACCAAAATTGGTTTAAGCAAGTGTTGCATACCAGGCGCTCGCGCGACTTAGCACTCCCCAGATCACACTGGCCGTAGTCATATTTATCTGTTTAGGGGTCAATTAAAATCCAAATTCTCTCTGCGGAGAGAGGTTGTGCCCCTATTTGACTTAATTTAGCGGTGCATACCATATGCATGTGCAACAGCCGAGCTAGGAAGCGCAAGCCTTGCAGATGCCTGCAACCTTTTCGGGAAAGCAATACATTTGAATTACCCCTGTCTGTTCGTAAGTTCATTTTTTATCATCACCATCGCAACCACAAAAGATAGTCCCTGTAGGTCCGTCCACACATACGTCAGGCATTGTCTCGATTGATTCATTTCGGCGGGGAAATTTGGCGACTTTGAGGCCTCAGAACTATTTCTCTGATAAGAGCACTAATCTGCGCAAACGCCTAGCTTTCTTTATCTTCACGTACAGAACGTACTATTTGCTAATTTATTATTTCAAGGCCAAAATTAATGCTAAAACTCTACATTTCTCAACAAAAAAATCAGATTTATCGAATTTTTGGGGCTCTATCTGACGTTTATCTCGTGGAATTGAGCAACGGAGCCTCAACTGCAGCGGATGCAATCCTGCCCATGCGACCCCGCAAACAGTAAATGATCTAGAAAATACATCACAAAATCAGGATAGTAAAAAATGAGCGGCATAGCACCCTATAACAGGAGTGTTTGGTCCATTTCGCAGGCCTCAGCCCCATTCGGGGATGATCCTCTGATCGAACGCTGATCATCTCTGCAGGTCCCCCCATCTTCGGAGCAAAATCCCGCACCGTTTATCACGAAGTACTTGGATGATCATTGTGGGTGTTATGCACAAACAAATGGCCGTTATGGTCATTTTCTCGTTTCTTGCGTAAAACTACCTCGACTTAGCTGTAGAACATACCTGCTCATCTACTTTTAAGTCACTCGGGCAATCCCTAAATACAAGGCGGGTATCAAACTTTGCATGGAGTCAACGATCCAGCTACTATAATGTTCACTGAGCTGTCATGCTTTCTGAGGACCGCTTAAGTTCGGTTTAACGTGTACATAGACGAGCAAACGACTGACGTCATATGCACAGGGGAGGGTACCTGCACCACCCGCATGCACGCTTCATGCACGTCTGCACGTACATGTGCAAGTCCCGTTGAGGGCCGTTGGGCGCTGCATCGTCCAAAACAGGTAGCCTGTCTGATAATACCCCGCCATTTTTGGGTGACTGCCTAATTGGGAAGGCTTTATTCTATAATTAGCGTCTCTTTTGGCGAGTATCTCGACCCGATCCTACCCATGCCGTTGAGCCAGCATCTATAGCCGTGTATGCAGCCAAAATGATGGCGGGATGCTTCGCTTTGCGCTGCAGCAACGATCCGCTTTATAAAAGATCAGCTAGTGCTAGCAATCGACGATCATGTACACATCTTTACTCCTGCTGTTTAGCCTCGCCCATGCGGCGGCTACCCCTGCCATCAAGGCTCTATCCTTTGGTCTCACCAAGCACAATAGAACCAAATCTGCACGCTCTTCTAGCCTGCGTGCGCGCGATGGGGACTTTTCACAAGCCGCTGAGAATGAGAGCGGTATCTATGGAATTCAGCTCTACTATGGATCGCAGCAAGCCGCCTACACCGCTATGATTGACACCGGTAGCGCCGATACTTGGATCAACACCGCAGTTTTTGACCCCTCAGACAGTACCACCTTCAACAATTTGACTACATCCTTTAGCATCTGCTATGCTGGTGGCTCGTGCGTCTCTGGCTACTTTGGCACTGACAACGTTTTGGTTGGTTCCGCTAATGTGAGCCAGGCCCAATTTGCTTTAGTGGAAAATCCTGAGGGCGATCCTATTCTCGGCTTGGGCTACAAAAACACCGAGACCTCGACTACCTGGGATGGCGAGACGAGCGAGAACACATATGACAATTTCCCCTATGCGATGAAGAACAGTGGTCTCATTGAGCAAGCTGCCTACTCCGTTTGGCTGAATTCGGCTAGTACCAGTGATGGTAGCCTAATTTTCGGTGGTATCGACACGTCCAAATACACCGGCACCCTTGGCCTGCTTCCGTCTGTGCGCTACGAGATCACAGAGAATGGCGAGACGTTCATTCCAGCTGATCCCACCGACATCACAGTGGTATGCAGTGGTGTTTCCTTGCTTGCTTCCAATGGTACGAGAGTGGACGTTGTCACCAATGCCGGTTTGGGCGCACTGCTGGACGTTGGAACCACCTCCACAAGCTTGCCCAAGGATTGGCTTGTAGCTCTTGGCACCGCGCTTGGTGCAGAGTGGAATGACGATCTTGGCGCAATGGCCAGCACTGAGGTCATCACTGAAGGAAGCATTGTGTTTGACTTTAGCGGCGTCACGATCGAGATGCCTCTGGACAACAATGTATGGATCGCGTCCAGTCTCAATGGAGAGAGTTATACGCAGGACGGTGCTCAAGTATACAACATCAATATTGATGCTGCCGACGAGGGTGTCTCTGCTTCTTCGGTGGTGATTTTCGGCCAAGTGTTTTTGCAACACGCGTTTGTGGTGATTGACCTTGATGCCCAGCAAATTGCGCTTGCCCAGGCAGCCACTAGTGTTTCAGCGGATGAGACACTGGTGACCATTGATTCCAATGGTATTCCCAGTGCAACTTCGGCTTCAGGGTACTCGAGCAGCACACTGTTTACGAGCTACAGCCTTACGACTCCTGGTCTAATTGGTACTCCCACCACCCCTTCTTAGTTTATACCCTTTTAATAGCCAAGAAATTTATGTTTTGTGATGCGCTTTGAGGTGTGGTGGCCCTACAGGGCACCTCCCTTACACCTCCCAGGACACCCCCCTCCCCCAAAGTCCACCCCCCAGGCCACCACCCCTTACTCATCATTAAAAGACTTCTTCGGTTTGTACACAAAATGTCTGCGCGCCCAGAGTCCCAGGCCTTTTCCCGTGATGCATTCGACAGCATGCTGCGCCACCGCTTCTTTTACGCCCCCAGCTTTGAGATTTACGGCGGTGTCAGCGGTCTCTACGACTATGGTCCGGCCGGCTGTGCCCTGACCGCAAACATCATTGATACCTGGAAAAAGCATTTCATTATTGAGGAGGATATGCTCGAGATTGAGAGTACCTCGCTCACTCCTCACGATGTGCTCAAGACCAGCGGTCACGTCGACAAGTTCACCGATTGGATGACCCGCGATTCCAAGACTGGCGAGATCTTTAGAGCCGATCACCTTGTAGAGGAGGTCCTCGAAAGCCGCCTCAAGGGTGACAAGGAGGCTCGCGGCCTTACCGTTGCCGCCAAGGAGGAGGACAAGAAGCGCAAAAAGAAGGTCAAGGGCCACTCGATTGTCAAGCTTGAGGACTCTGTTGTTGCCGAGTACGAGAGCATTTTGGCCCAGATCGACAATTACGGCGGCGAGGAGCTCGGCAAGATCATTGTGGACCACAAGATTGTGTCTCCGTCGAGCGGTGCTGAACTTGTCCCCCCCGTCGAATTTAACCTGATGTTTGAAACTCAGATCGGTCCCAGCGGCCAGCTCAAAGGTTACCTCCGGCCCGAGACCGCGCAGGGTCAGTTCCTCAACTTTAACAAGCTCCTCGAGTGCAACAACCACAAGATGCCGTTTGCGTCTGCTACGGTCGGCAAGGCGTTCCGCAACGAGATCTCGCCCCGTGCGGGTCTTTTGCGCGTGCGCGAGTTCACGCAGGCCGAGATCGAGCACTATGTTGACCCCGAGAACAAGCAGCACAAGCGTTTTGCCGAGGTCAAGGACTTGGTGATCCAGGCCCTCCCCAAGGACGTGCAGAGCTCGGGCAGCACCAAGCACATTGAAATTACTATTGGTGATGCTGTTGCTCAAGGTATGATTGATAACGAGACCCTGGGCTACTTTATTGGCCGTATCGCCCAGTTCCTCATCAAGATCGGTGTGGACCCCAAACGCACGCGGTTCCGCCAGCACATGGCCAACGAGATGGCCCACTATGCCAGCGACTGCTGGGACGCTGAGCTGCAGAGCTCTTACGGCTGGGTCGAGTGTGTGGGTTGCGCCGACCGTAGCGCCTATGATTTGAGCGTGCACTCTGCTCGCACCAAGGAAAAGCTCGTTGTGCGCCAGGCTTTGCCCGAGCCGGTCACTGTGGAGGCGTGGGAGGTTGAGCTTGACAAGAAAAAGTTTGGCCCCAAATTCCGCAAGGATGCCGGCAAGGTCCAAGCATGGCTCGAGGCTCGTACCGAGTGCGAGCTCGAAGACTTGGCCAAGGAGCTTAGCGCCAAGGCCAAGCTTGACGCCACCATTGAGGGCCAGACCTTTGAGGTCGAGGACAGCCTCGTCAAGATCGAGAAGCGCCAGCGCACCCAGAACGTGCGCGAGTACACTCCCAACGTCATTGAGCCTTCGTTTGGTATTGGTCGTATTCTCTACTCGCTGCTTGAGCACTCGTACTGGACTCGCCCCGAGGACTCGTCGCGTGGTGTGCTGAGCCTTGCTCCGCTTGTGGCCCCCACCAAGGTGCTCGTTGTGCCCTTGTCGAACAATGCCGCGTTTGAGCCGCTCGTCGACCGCGTTACCCGCGACCTTCGCCGTAACCACATCTCGGCCAAGGTCGATGAGAGCGGTGTGTCGATCGGCCGCCGCTACGCCCGCAACGACGAGATTGGTACTCCTTTTGGTATCACTGTTGATTTCCAGAGTGTCAAGGATAACACTGTTACCATTCGCGAGCGTGACTCGACTGAGCAGGTCCGTGGTTCGGTCGAGGATGTGGTTGCTGCCATCAAGAGCATTGTGACCCACGGCGACTCGTGGGCCAACGCCACCAAAAACTTGGCCAAGTTTGATGGTCAGGAGGCCTAATGTGCAGTGGGCTATTGACCAGAATAAATCTATAGTTACTTGCATTAGCTGCTCTGTGCCGGTGCCCTGCCGGTGCTCTTTCTCTCCTCACGCGCTCAGTGGGCGCTGGTTAGCCTAGCTTTATCCTTTTATTACTAGATAAATACCAAAGACTTGCCTCTTTTTACGCACCAACAAAAGTGTTCACTCAGAGTAAATGTACTTGTCACTTGACTACCTAGGCATCTCAAACAGCCATCATAATTTGCACGGTATAAAACTACACCCAAAATAAATATGCAATAACTACGACAAATCAACCTTGTGGTCATTCTCATTTACCGTGCTCTCATCGCTACGCTTGCGTCTCGTGCTTCCACAGCACATGAGCAGCGACCACGACAAGGCGGCAATCAGAGCAGCAGCAACCATACCCCAAATCAGGCCCATAGCAACCCGCCCAAGCTTGGCAGTCACGTTAAACTGGTCCAAATGCTCGTTAAACTTGTCGGTGTAAATCTTAAACAGGGCCGTGGCGGCACCGGCTGCAACGCCCGCAGTCAAAAACATTAGGATCGCCAACACAAATATAAAGATGCTGAGGACCTTGGAGCATGGTGAAAACACACCCATAACAAAAACGATGAATGAGAGGCACGACGTGGCAACTAGCAGCGACCAAATTGCGTACGAGGTTTTTTTGATCACCGTCTCATAAGTCGAGAGATCATCGGGGATATCAACAGCATTCAACAAACTTCCAGCCTTCGAGTCTTGGAAAATACCCATGAGATCAAACCAGAACGGTACCGAGGGCGTCTCGCACCCAACAATCTCGACCTTGTCATTGTCGTCCAAAGTACCATAGCAGTAACCGCTAGCGCCAACCTGATAAATGGGATAAATGCCGGCATTTGAGACCAAAGAAGAAATATCAAAGCCTTGGACCTCGACGCTGCTAAAGTTGAGCTGCATGAAATAGATGCTTCTCAGGCCTCCAGAATTGGTTCTAAACGATGCAAAAAAGGACACTAGCGCCAGGGCAAGTGTTCCGAGAGTGAAGACAATTGGCAGCAGTGCATAACAAAATCGACCAAAAACCATTTTGTGGGGAGGAAGAAGTGTAGTGTGCGGCTCACCCGAACGGAAAAAAGCAGGCCACCTGCATATCTGCAAGCAATGTACACACAAAACTCCCAAGCCACGCTAAATTTAGATGTTGTGCTCTTGGCGCCAATGATTTAGAGAAAAATACGCTTTTTTACGCGTTTGCCCAAGAAATGGACTGATATAACTCGTCATTTGTAGCTGGGGTGTCCGACATTGGGCCGGCAGGTGGGGTAGTTCTTGGCGCCATTTAAGGAACAGCAAAGGTGGCACTTTTATAGCCTTTACGTGCGTTTAGTTTTATTTCGAGCTGATTTAGCGTGCTTGTGCCGTGCTGGTGCCGAGGATCTGCTCCTTTGATCAACAAACCTTTAGCAGTGATGTGCTTGGTAAATGAGTTGATTTAGAGCAATGCGCCAGCTCTAGATGCAAGTGAACATTTCACAAATGGTCTAGATAGCTGTACCCCGGATTTTTTTACATCGTAGTCTGCATGTTGTGCCAGCACGGACTGCACCGCGCGGCGCGCTGCTTTGCACTCAATAGCGTGTGCAGACGGCGCCGACTTAAAATTGTGACTGAGACGAGCTAGTTTGGTTGGACACCTGGAAAATGAATACTACTGCAAAGACTACTCTAGCTAGACATGATTCGCATTTTCTCAAATCTACTTCATTTCGTGCTACCATTCAAAGCCTAACCTGCAGCTTGTACAAATGTTTGTACTCCAAAAAAAGTAGACAACCTAGTAAACAAACAAGTAAACAAACCCACAACATGCGCCGCATGCACGTCCACCATTGATTGCAGCCCACCCCACCGCGCACCCGCCATGAGCATGATCAAACGGTTCCGCTTGGCGCTAGAGAGCTCAGACAGCCACTTTATTCCATCAGATTTACCCAAAATTGGTAAAGCCAAGGAGGAGAAGTACCAGGAACGACTCGTTGACAACATACTCATGGATATCGAGTTAAAGTTGGAGCAGCTCAAGGAGGAAGTTGCCATGACCGACAAGAACCAACTGGAGGATCTCAAGAGCAAGGTTTTATGTTTAGAAGCATCTAACGTGTACATGGAGGAGGAGCTTAAGCGTCTGGAGGCTTTGCGTGATGAAGTGTCCCCTGGCCCCCATATATCCAGCCCCCACAGCTCTTGAGAAATCTGGCTGTGACCCATCCTATGGTTTCTGTTGTGAACTTCATGACAGTCAACTTGCCGTATAGCTCTCTTAAAAGCCGTGCATTTTCTAGTGATCCCCAAGTAAGAATCATACCTTGTAGTGAGCTGTTCGACAAGTTTTTAGACTGAAACGTATATGTTCATTCTACTGAGCTGTCACTGGAGACATGCGTGATGGCTCAACGGCTACTTGGTATGAGTCCCAGCGCACGTGCAGCCTGAGCCCGACCGTACCTGCATGCGCCGTGCATAATCGTGAGTTTACCGAAAAGGCATGCACATATAAGAACCATTTGGCGATAAGCTGTGCCAATTTACTCAAACTTCAGGTTTTCTGGTTGCATTCAAAGCACGAACACGAGATTGGGATGCTAGTGGGCTTGTTTGGAGTACACAGCATGCTTGCAAGATAATCGATGTCGTCGCTATCGTTTATGGAACTAACGACATATTGCTGAGCAGCCAAGTAAAAGCTCAGTGATAGGGTCCACCTACTGGCAACGGCGCAGTTTGGCTACTCGAAAAGCTCATTTTGATTTATGGGAGAAAGCTTTGAGGATTATACAGCAGTATACAGCAGTAGAAAGGTCGTAAATATTATAGTGAGGTGCTAATTGAGCCCTACACAGCTCCTTAACAGCTTTTCACAGCCCAAGTTGACGCCCGTTTATGCATGATGTGTATACCCGTGACACTTCGAGCTTCCTCGTGCATCTGATTACCCCAAAATGCTAGTGCGTGAAATTTCGTCATATTGGTGGTAAATGAAGCAATCACAGCGAGATCGTCCTTCACTAGCCGTATAGAATCACGCGATGGGATTAATTGTTAGAGTAATGTGATTCATAGACGACTATGAGCGAGCATTTCAGCAAATGACACTCCAGCTAGCTAGTCTCGGTAGTACAAGTTTGCAGGGCTGCCGAAGATAGCTCGAAAAATATAGAAAGACTATAGCGTAACCCCGGAATTCACGATGTTACCTGTTTTAAATCATTGGCTGCTGGAACCACACACTATTTGGCACGTCGGAGTGGGCCGGCCTGTGTGGGGTAGGGCCTGCATAAATCAGGTAGTTGCATGGTGCATATTGACATATATAATAGAGCTCGCCCAACAGTGAAATGAATATGGGTTTTTTCTCGACCCTCGGGCTCAAAAAGGAGCACGCCAAGCCTTCTGGGGTTGTGGACCTGCAGGATGGCAGTTCCGAAGGCAATATAGAGTATGATCCCAGTTATGACCCCGCCAAGAAGACAAATGTTGGCGCCATCACGGTCGAGACAGCTGGTACTACGGGCACTGTCTATGACGAGACCAAGGGCGCGCACGCTCAGCACAAGCACAAGTTTGAGGACGAGGACGTCGCTGAGTGGTACCGCCAAGAGTATGAAAAAGCGCAATACGAGTGCCGCCACCATTTTGATCCCAGATTCTACTGGGCACCTAAAGAAGAGAAGAAGCTGTTGCGCAAAACAGAGCTACTCGCCACTGGTTGGGTGATTGTTATGTTTTTTGCTCTCAATATTGACCGCTTCAACATCGCCAATGCAATTTCCGGCACTATGCTTGAAGACCTGCACCTCACCACCAACGACTATAATTTGGGCCAAACTCTCAACTTGATTGCTTTCTTGATTGCCGAAATCCCTTCCCAGCTTATCTCTAAAAAGGTTGGACCCGATGTATGGATTCCCACTCAGATTTGCCTTTGGTCTTTGGTGGCAACCTGCCAGTGCGCTCTGAAAAACAAGGCTGGCTTCTTTGTGACCCGCATCTTGGTTGGTGCGCTTGAGGGCGGCTTTATTCCTGATGTTATTTTGTGGCTCTCATACTTTTACACAGGCACTGAGTTGAGCGTACGTATTGGCTACTTTTACACTGCCATCCCCATCTGTAACTCAGTCTCATCTCTGATCGCCTATGGTATTTTCCACCTTAATGGCGTGCATGGCTGGGCAGGTTGGCGTTATCTATTTTTGATCGAGGGCTGTTGCACCTTCTTGATTGGCGTTTTTTCATATTGGATGATGCCAGCGTCCGCAGTGCAGACCAAGAACATGCTGTTCCGCAAGGGCTGGTACACCGATCGTGAGGAAAAGATCATGGTTAACCGTATTTTGCGCGATGACCCCGCCAAGGGTCTTATGCACAACCGCGAGGCGCTGTCGCTGCGTCACATTTGGAACGCGCTCAAGGACTACAATTTGTATCCCATCTTTTTGACCCGCCTTTTCGCCGATATACCGCCCTCCCCTCTAAGCTCCTACAAGTCGCTGATCATCAGAGGTCTCGGCTTTTCCACTCTGCACACAAATTTGCTCTTGATCCCGTCTCAAATAGGCACATTGATCTCCACCTTGCTTCTTTGCCACGTCTCATCCTACTTCAACGAAAATGGCTTCTTTCTCTTTTTTACTACAATTTGGACGTTTGCTGGTATTACTGCTATGAAATTTTGGGACGGGTTCTTGGTCGAGCAGTGGAAGAGTTATGCGCTTTTGGTGGTGACACTGTCGTACCCATTGACCGGTCCGCTCACAGTTTCATGGTCCTCTCGAAATTCCAACAGTGTTGCTACTCGTACAGTCTCTGCCTCTGTAGTCAACGTGGGCGCACAATTATCCGCGATTATTGGCGCGAACATCTTTCGCGCTGATGATAAGCCGCGCTATCACAGGGGTATTACTGACTGCTTTAGTATTGCTATCGCGGCTATGGCTGTCGTGGTTCTCTCGCGGTACTACTATTATATCCAAAACAAAAGGCGCGACGCCAAATGGGACAAGCTCACCAAGGAAGAGCAGTTCGAGTACATTAGTACGACTGAGGATGAGGGCAGCGCCCGCATCGATTTCAGATTTTCAACATAAATACGAATAGCTACCTATTTATTGTCCTGAGTTGGCCAAGTAGGGCTTGGTAGAGCAAGTCCTCCCCACTCTTGCACGACTTTGGTGGCTCAAGTATTGACTCATTTACTTTCAGAAGGCGCTTCTAGAACAGTGATTGCATGCAAAACAGCTCAAATATAGCCTCAAGGAAGCCGACAGAGCCATTACCTGCTCCTCCAGGCTCAGCCGCTGTTGGTGGCGGTGGAGTACTTCACGGTAGCTTGATGCCAAATCACTATATTTAGACGCTAAAACACTAAACTAGAATTGCTCTTTTCAGAGCCGAGTATTCCAAAAATATAAAAAAGTCTCAAAAGCAGATTTTGCACAACCATTACGTAATTTTCAGAAAACGTTTGGTTTTCAGTTTCTAGAGACCTTGAAAAACAAGATTTCAGAAATTCAGCCTGGCTAGCTCAATCGGCAGAGCGTATGACTCTTAATACGTTTCGACGGTGATAGTCATCATAAGGTTGCGGGTTCGACCCCCGCGTTGGGCTCATTTCTACCAAGCCTGGCTAGCTCAATCGGCAGAGCGTATGACTCTTAATACGTGTCAACGGTGACAGTCATCATAAGGTTGCGGGTTCGACCCCCGCGTTGGGCTTTCTTTTTTGAATTTTTTTTTTGCAGGAAAAGAAGGCATTTGAAGTGCTGTTCCAAGTCTATTGATTTATATATACATGGATTATTCCTTAGGGCTCCTGGGCGATTCGGTCTCTTGTGTTTCAGAACTGTTTTGAAGTTTGAGTTTTTTTGTTTCAGGGGCAGTCTCGTTGAGTTTACGTTTTAAGGCGCGTTGCTCGGGGGATTGTTGCTCGGAGAGGCTAGACTCGGACTCATTGGACTCCTCAGCCTCCTTGGACGCCTCAGGCTCCTCAGGCTCTGTCTCTTTGACCGTACCATACACCTCCTCAAACTCCTCGGGAAGCATAAACTTTAGTCCCACCGCCTTTGCAAACTCCAAATCGGTATCTGCATGGTCTTGTTTACGGCCCGCAGCATCTCCCACGTAGACGCTTTGAGCCATATCCGGTTCCAGGTCCATATCCTTGAGGAGCATTTCCCACATTCCTGGGGCCGGTTTGCGGTACTTTTTCGTAGGATCCTTGCATGCAGAATACACTCGCACATTGGGCAGGGCCAAATCCCGCAGAACCTGGTCAATGCGGTCCCTAAGGTTGATGCACGATTTTTTGGCAGGGTCGGGTACGACGCCGCCCTGGTTGGTGAAGATGACAATTGTAGCGTCTGCGGCCGCCTTTTGAATAATGGAGCGCGTTTCAGCCGTCTGCCACTTCCAGTCGCTACCGGAACGCGGGAATCTGGCACCGCTTTTGGGGGAAACAAGGGTCTGGTCGAGGTCAAACGCGAGCACGCGAGCCTTGTCGAGGGATTTATCTCCACGGTACCACCAATACGCGACAGTTTCGCGGAATTTCATAGAGAAGTGAAAATTACTAGAAGTCTAGGTTACCGGAGAAACGAGGCAGGGGTAGTAGCTGGCGTGCATAAAGTGATTATTGTACAAAGCGACTTGTGAAACATCAGAGCCAGGGTTAGGGCGCGACGCGCAGCAGCGCCCCTACATGTAGCTTGTCCCATTGTTCTCCTAGTGCCCTTGCAGAGCTGCACGCCACAACGCATCAGTAACGTAAAAAATGAGTGCAGACGTGTCGAGTGCGACGCTCGCGAGCAACACTACTATTAATGCCAGGCGGCGTCTTGCGCGTAGGTCGCCGCTAACGATCCTTGTTGCAGGGTCCCCCGCCACGGGCAAGACCGCGTTGAGCGATGCATTTGCCGGGGTACGGCTGGCTGATAGGGCGCGGCGCACCAAGTCGAATGTGGTTTACACTGCGGGGAAGCCCACCGAACTCAAAATCACCCACCACGCCGTTGACGGCCCGAACGAGGAGCTCGAGTACAGCTTGCTGGATGTACACAACTTTGGCCATGGAGCCGACTCGTACGAGGACATTGAGCACCTGACGCAATATTTGGAGGATCGGTTTAATGAAATGGTTGCTGAACAGTCGCGAATCCGCCGTGACCCCCGGTTCAAGGACAAGCGTGTCCACTGCTGTTTGTACTTGATTGACAGCTTTCACGGCCTCAAAGAATTTGATGTTGTTGCCATGACGCGCTTGAGTACGCTCACAAACGTTGTGCCGGTAATTGGCCGCGCCGAGTCGTTTACTGCCAGCGAACTCGAAGTGATGCGTAGCAGGCTGCTGGCCGACTGCACCGCCTACAAAATTCCCATCTTCAACTTTCAGGACAGTGAGCGCGAGCAGCCGCTGCGGGTAGTGCGCACCAACGAGTACGATGAAGAAGGGAATGCCATGCTGAGCCTGCGACTGCCGTTTGGCCGCGTGGACGCTACCGACCCCGCCGTGAGCGATTTTGTGTTGCTGCGCAGCTACGTGATGGATTTGTATGCGTTTGAGCTCGCAGACAATGTCGTGGACATTTTGTACGAGCAGTACCGCACGATCCGCCTCAGCGACCCCAACTCGCGGTACTCGGTGCTGGAGCCTGAGATGCTGGCCTCGCACGCGTCACGGCTCAAGCAGGAGCAGCTCGAGCGCGAGAGCCGTGAATTGCGGGTGCAGGAGGAGCGTGTGCAGCAGGAGCTCGAGCAGCGGCGCCGCGATCTCCAAGAGCGTGAGCGCGAGCTCAAGATTCTTGAGGAGAAGCTGGCCATGGAGCGGGCTTTGCTGGCGCGCCGCAACCGTCGTCTAAGCGATATTGACGAGAACGAGGCGGTGGCCACGCCGCAGCAGCTGCAAAAGGAGTTCTCGGCGCCGCCCATCACGCCTCCCCCCAAGGCGCCTGCTCCCGCCATTCCTGCGCAGGCAGCGCCGCCTGTGCCTGCCCCGGTTGCTGTTCCTGAAGAAACCGATCTGAGGCACTCGAGAAGTGTGCATATTTCGCCTCGTGCGGCCAGCGCCGGTGCATCCGCGGGTGCTCTTGGGAGGGGCTCCAGCGCCAGCTCAGGTGCCAGCTCGGGCTCAGCCATCACCAGCCCTGGCCTCAGCCCCTCAGGGCCATCTACTGCTGGCTTTGCCAGCCCCAGCAGCCCGCCCTCGAGCGCTGGTTCAGTGGCTGTTGCCGGTCTCCAAGGGGCCCCTGCCGGCTCGCCCGCCGGACTGCCTGCCATGCTTCAAGGCAGTCACGCCACAGCAGGCTCTGCGGGCGAAGGAGCTACCGAGCGGCCAGTTTCTCAAGCTATTTCAGTGGCAAGCAGCGAGTACACCGACTTTGACGATATTCGCGCCAAGAGCCGGTCCCCCTCGCAGTCCGTGCCGCCTATTCCTGAGCAAGCGCCCTCGACCCCTGCGCCCCCGGTGCCCACCACAGCGCCGCTGGTCGCAAACGGCGTGGCCTCGAGCGTGACATCGCCGAACTCCTCCGGGACCTCGCCCTCGCAAGCGCCCTCGCTCACACCGCGCACGCCCAAGGAGGCGCAACCAACAAAGGCCGCACCCTCACCACCCATCATCTCTGAGCGCCGTACTTCGAGCGCCGGTAGCGCCAAAACAGGGCCTATTTTGCGGACTCTCGGCAACTCGGCCGGTAGCTCGGTTTATTCGAGCTTGGGCGGTAGTACGGGCAGCAATATTAATACCAGCGCGAGCACCACTGTCACGCGCAAAACGTCCAATGGAGTTCTTTCTGCAGCCGCTGCCGCAGGCCACCACAGCCCCAAGGGCAGCCAGGGCAGTCAGGGCAACCAAGGGACCCCCAAGCAGGCAAGCCAAGTGTACAAAGTGCACCAGTCGCCCTCGATCGGGTCTAGCTCTGCTCCACAGCCTCCTGCGCCCCAGCCTCCTGCGCCCCAGCCTCCTACGGTCACCGCACCCCTGGGTACCCCTGGGCACACCCCCAGTGCTGGCACGGCCCTGAGCGGCCCTGTTCCCCAAACACAACGCCTGAAACCCTCGATGATGCCACCGCCCAGCCCACCGCTCACGGCTCAAAAGTCGTTTGTGGTTCGCGACGAGAACGGCCATGCCGCGCGCTCGCCCCACCTGGGTAGCTCCTCTTCCTCGGCGTCGCCCCAGCTGGGCGCCCCTGGCGGCGCCAACGCTGGCGCACTCGGTGACATTTACGGCCGCCTTGGCGCCGATTCCCACGCGAGCCTCGTCACGGCGCCTGACCTCAATCCGAGCTCGAGCACTGTGGACAGTATGCCTGGGTCGTTCCCCGGCGTCAAGAGCGTGATGCGCAAGACCAGCAACGCCAGCATCAACAACAACCGGCGCGCGTCGATGATTGAAAGTGTTCACAGCGGCTATGAAACGCCGCCGAGCGCTGGTATCCAGGGGTATGGGCGCCTCGGCAACAACTCGGGCTCGAGTATCGAGCAGCCCGATTCACCGTCGTACCCGCCGCGCAGCCCCAACCGGCCAAACAGTTTTATTGCCCTTGATCAAACGCTGGTGATTCCGCGCAAAAAAGAGATCGACCGCAGTAATAGCACCAGCCGCTAAGTATTTAATAGGATAATTCCGCTATGCAGTGCCAAGGGTGACCAGGGTGCCAGGGGGCCCAACGTGCAACCTACGGCATGCAGCCAGGGCCCTGCGCTCCTTAACCCGTTGAGTCTACTACTATTCTGGCTAGCTATTATCTAGCGCTATCTAAATACTGGTCTCGGCAACAAAACTGGCCTTCTCCTCGATCGAGTCCGAGTCACGGGGCAAGTTCTCATCCACCTCCGTCTCGGGTGCAATCAGCAACCAATCCAAAGTCTGAAAGATCTTGGGCTTACCCTCGTACCACGGATCGCTCTTGGGGGTCAGCATGCGGTAGAACCACGCGTCCCAGTGCTCCTGGTTTTGGTCAAACACCGCCAGCCAACGGCGGTGCTTGATGGCCAAAAAGCCGGCACGCACAACAAAACCAACGGCGGCACCAATAAACGAGCCAATAGGTGCAGCCACAAACGCACCAAACGCGGCCCAGTCGTCCACGTACAAACCATTCGACAACAGCAAAATCGAGCCGCCGCCCGAGGCGCTGCCATAGTAGATGCACCCAAACACAAAAGTGGTTAAGATTCCACCCACCAGGGCAGTGATCATCTCCCAGCCGCTAATGAACCAGAACTTGGCGCTCAGGCCAAAAAACAGCACGGGCACCACTGCGGCCGCCAACAAGTCCACAATCAAATAAATGTTGAGGACATTCGGGGCACGCAGCGCCACGATAATCACCGGCGCCATCAAGGCAAACGTCAAAACCCGCATGTAGACGAGGCGCACGCGGTTGCGGAAAATGTCGTTGGACAAGGTCGAAGTCAAGGCCGAAATGAGCGAGTCAAAGGTGCAGCAGCTCAAACTCACCGCAAACACCAGGACAAACCCCTGGACCCAGCGCGGCGTCTGCAGCAAAATCAAGTAGAATGCGTTCTCGCTATCGTCATAAAAGTCGTCGCTAGCGGGGTCCAGCAACCCAGACCACACTGCAAACATACCCGTAATACCGGTCGCGGCGCACATCACAAACAAGATAATTGCCGCAAGCGAGCACCCAATCCACAGGTCTTTGGTGCTGCGGGCGGCAAAGGTACGGATCCAAAACCCAGCCATAAAGCAGTCATTGGTCAAAATGGCAACCAAAAAGATGTACAACAACTTCCAGCCAAGGCGCGAGCTTTTGAGAAGGCCAGATGGCCCCACAAGCGCCTTGTCATAGTCAATGTTGACGCCCATAGAAATCATGCAAATGATCAATAAAACCATAAACATCAGGGCCTGGATGTTGTCGGTAAAGAAGCTGGTGAAAAAGCCGCCAAACGAAGTGTAGGTGGCAACAAACAGCGCCTCGACCAGCAAGGGCGGCAAGCCGTCCAAGTTGGTCAAGGTGGTCACTGCCGCCTGCAACGACGCGAGCTCAGAAACCGCAAACAAGTAGATGGTCAAGACAGTACAGGCGCTAATCATGAGCCCCGCAGTAATACCGTAGCGCACGCGGACCCACTCAGTCAGAACAAACCCCCTGGGGCACTTTTCACGTATGATGGGCCCGAGAGCGGCAAACAGCAAAAGAGGCAAAGCACCGCACACACAATAAGTCAACAACCCTTGGAGACCCAGGTAGGCACCAATCTGAGGGTAAGTAACCAAAACACCGCAACCCATGCCTAGGTTAGCCCTAAACGTCTGGAACGGAACATCCTCACGCAGGTATTAACCTGATCGAGTTCAACGGTAATTTCTCAGCCTGCCCAAGGGCAAGCACCCGTCGTCCGCTACAGTTAGATGTATCCCAAATATACTTACCAGAAGCGATAAAGTTGAGCGCCAGGTACCAGCCATTGCGGGTGTGGTTGCCGCCGAGGAACTCGCCGTTGCGGCGGTAGTACCAGGCAACAAACAGACCCATTACCAAAAAGAAGCAGTAGGTGGTGTACATGCATGCATTGGCCGCATGAGGCGAAAGGTACGCAGGTTCTGCCAACATTGATGAAAATTACTGGTCAGCTATCAATGTATATATATTCACCAGTGACTAAATCATGCAGAGGTTAGGTTATAAAATTTCACCTGCAGCATGTTGCCCGTTGGCTCTAAATCCAGCCCAAAAAAGATTAGCCTTTAGCAAAAAAGTCGTGCTGTCAATGGCGACTAATCCAATGGCGACCATTCGAAAATCCATGCATGCAACCAGGGTCGATCGGTATGCACGTGAGGGGATTTCATCCCAATGCATATGCATTGGCTCAACGGGCAAACACGGCGTCAACGGATCCCTGCATTTGGGGAACCTATTTGACCCAAAAAATGAGGAGTTACTTCCAAACTCATCCCGCGTCCTAGACTGAGCTATCCGTGCTTACAGGAATGGGCCCGACGGTCATTGTTGTGGACACAAATTTTGTGATTGACCAGCTACAGATTGTGCAGGATATAATTGCGCAAGGCCCCCAATTCAATCATGTAGTTGTTGTGCCCAGTATGGTGCTCGAGGAGCTTGATCGTCTCAAGACGCGAGGCGGCGACTTGGCGAGTCGTGCGCGGCGTGCCAACGACCGCATATTTGAAATTTTGGCCAATAACCATCCAGGACTTGCGGGGCAGCGCCCTGAGCAGCGAATCGAGCGCATATTAAAGGGCGACGACGCGATTATTGACTGTGCTCGCTACTTTGCAGAGCGGGGCTATCTAGTTGTTTTGCTCAGCAATGACCGCAATATCTGCGCCAGGGCACTTATTAGCAGCATCAAATCTGTGACATGGCGCCCTGGAGTTACGGCGGAGCAGATTGTGTACAAAATTTTCGAAGAGGCCCAGCACTTTGCCAGTGTGGGCGGAGGCCCTGTAGAGCCCATGGAGAGCCCTGTGTTTCAGCCAGAGCCAGAGCACAACGAGAAGGTACACGCACCGCGTAGATCCTCGCACTCGGCGAGCAGGTACTCGAACAAATCCCCTCAAGCAGAGGCACAGGCCGCAGCCCTTGGCCTTGTGGAGGCAGGGCCGCCCGCAGGCCAAGATTATGATATGGAGGACGAGCCCGAAGAAGTTCCGCTGGTGCAAATACCCTACAACCAGTTTACAGACTTGGGAAGTATCGAGCGCGCCATCAAAGCGACTCTTTTTACAAATGCAAAGCGGCTTGTTTTCACTGTCCTCAAGGACCACTTGACCAGTGCTCAGGTAGCCGCGCTCGAGGACCCCGAGCTGAGCTTAAGAGTGTTTGCCGACTTTTGTTCTTCGGAAAGTGTTCTCAAGTATCTTCCTGCCACCATGGCCTCTGCTTTTATGGACGAGACGTACCCCGTGCAGCCCACCACCAAGCAGGCGTTTAGGGATTTCATCTTATTTTGGGGGTCGTTTTGCATTTGTATTTATGATATTGCGGCCGTACGCGATATGTGTGCTGGCGTTTCGTACGCGTATGAGCAGTTTTACGCTCGGCCTGGCGAGGCTGTGCAGGGCCCCCCCTCATGGATCACTGCTCAGGGCGGTGTATGGAGGGCGTTCAAAAAGGCAAAGACTGGGCGCACTTCTGAGGCGGCCAGGCTCTACATCGGCCAGCCTGAGGGGCACCGGAGTGGGCGTCAAGGAGGGCACCAAGGAGGGCAGACTGGCCCCTCGGGAGGGCCCTCGGGGTACAAGGGATCCTCCCTCGAAAGTATGCATGCCACACGGTGACCGCTGGCGGTAATTAGCTATAAATAATATGCATGTACTCACAAGCGCCGCTTCTTACGCCGAAGCTGGGCATCCATCAGCTTGTCGAGCTTTTGGCGGCGATCCTCCTCTTGCTCATTCTCAAGAATCAAAGTGGTCTCCGAGTCTTCCATGGGAATGGCTGAGCTCGCTAAACCTCCCACCACTTCAGCACCATGCTGCCATGTTGGGGCAAAGTCTGCTGGTGGCGAGCTGGGGGGACCCGGCGGCTGCGAGGAGACAATCTGCGACGACACTTGCGACGTGAAATACGACGAGTCCAGTGAGTCAACATGGTCCATATAAACTTGCTGGTACCTCCGGGGAATGTAGGGCTCGTGCGCGATGCGGCCCAAGTTATTCAAGTGGTAAGAAAGTTGGTGCGATAAATGCCGCGATTCCTGGAGGGTTTTGTCGAGATTTGCCACCGATTCAAGGAGGTGTAGCGTGTACTCTTTCATTAGCTTTCTGCTCTCGTCAATTGGAGCTTTGGAAAGCACAAATTCCCAGCGGAAATTGAACGAGGCCAGCTGGAGTGAGTACACAACTTTGGAGGGATTTTCAGGGTCAAAATCACATGGCTCAGCCAACATGCCGCCCAGCCTGGTCAAGAACTCGACCGTGTCGTCCTCAGTCTCGAGCACAAGCACCGAATCGGTCTGTGTGGCCCGCTGCACGACCTTCGCGCTAGAGAGGGTTTCGGTCCACACATCGACTAAATTGGTGATGCTAAACGTACACCCCTGACGATTTTTTTGGAATTGGTACATAAAGTCGCCCTGGTGAGGGCCCTTGAGCTCTCTCCAGCTCATGGTGATGAGTTATACCTATGTACAAAATGCCTATTTCTAGAGTATTAGACCTGCTCCTTGCGTTTCCTGCGCTTTGCAAGCTCCTTTTGTCGCCTACGATTGAAATCCATAGTCTCTTGGAGCTTCAAAACAAGCGAAAATAGGAGCGTCGAGAGCACCCCCGAGACAAGTGGGGCCACAATGTAGAGCCAAAACCCGTGGGGAAACGTTGTGTTGTCGGCCAAACATGCGCCAATTGCGCGCGCGGGGTTGAGGCTACCCCCGGTATAATAAATACTAAACAAGTGGCCCACAAACCCGGCGATGCCTACGCACGGAGCCACAATCACCACTGCCGGGGTAACTTGTTTGGTGTGTTGAGTAATAAATAAGACCGACATGTTGATGATTGTCGAGCCGAAAAGCTCAATGAAAAAGCCTTGGGCCACATTGACCCCATCGGCCAGTTTCGGGGCAAAGGCCACTGGGCCGGGGGTCAGGGCACCTACGACATATGCAGCGGCAATCCCCGACGTGATTTGCATGGGGATAAACAAAAACATTCGGATTAGCGGACTGTTGCCGACCAAAGTCTGGGCAATTGTGATGGGAGGGGTCAGGTGCACGCCGCTCACGTCGTTGAACATGTAAATGCTGGTCATCATGCCGAATCCAAAGCCGAGGGCGCCCAAAATCACCACCATGTGCTCGTCGCTACCAATTGTGGTGCTCTCCTGCATGATCAGACTACCAAACATGAGAAAGATAAATGAGCCGACAAATTCGCCAATACAGGCCACAGCATGCTCTTTACCGTTCGGAGTGAGCAGACTGAGGTAGTACATGGCGTCCAGCTGGGAAAGAGATCGAGGGTTGCTGAACTAATTTGAGGTTGCCATGTCCTCCCGGGGAGACCATTCTCGTCGGGGGTAGGGGTGTGCTGATGTTGATATTTGTTGTAGGGTCATTTAAATAAAATATGGTGGGATTTACAGATTTCGTTCAAATGGCTTGATTTCAGCCGACTCTTCCCGACTGCCCCGACCGGCCGGCCCTCAAGTCACCTGTCGCAGTCACATATGCAGGGTACCCCAGCTGAGCTGCGGCCGGCGTGGGGTGGTGAAGCCATGTTTCATTTCATGAAATACAACATTTCGTAGATCACTACCCTCACCTTGTCTCCACACAGCTCATGCACCTGTGGAACCTCTGCGCCGTGTGGTGGTTCTTGGCGCTGGGCGCTTGCTCGGTGTGCGTTGTGCACGACACAACTGCATACACCGGCGTGCGCGTCTTTCACCAGTACAATTGGTCCAAAAACGGCTCCAAATCCTGGATCAAGGGCGGCAATTCCGCGAGAGGCTTGGCCAAGGCTGGGTACCTCCTTGTCAAGTGCGTCTCGGGAAAGCCAGTCTACCAAGAGGTTTTAAACGTTAAAAACCTTTTTGCCCAGGTCGTATGCCCCAACGACACCGATTGCTTCAAGTTTGCCAGGAGATCGCGCTACGTTGGCCGCGATAATTGGATGTCTCAATCGAAAATTGTCGGCGGTGTGTACCAGCGCGTCAAGGCCGAGGACACATCCGAGTACGACTATGAGTGGCACGCAATCTCTCCAATCGTCTCAGACTTTCGCTCAAAATGGGTTGTGACGCGTCAAAACCACACAACGATCGTACAGCAGTCGCTGGTCCGCACGCCCTGCACGCTCGAGAAGTCTTACCCGCAGTCCAACCGGTGGACACAACACGTTGATATAAATGAAAGGTACTAGATATATGTTTTGCTATTATGTGGCTTCTGAGTGGCTGGCTCGCTGGTGACCCGCCCAACGGGTGGATGCAGGGATTATGCAGATTCCCCACCTTAACCCACCTTGAAAATTTTCATGTGCGGTGGATGGCTGGGGCCATTCTATTGGCAGTATTTTCAGTTTTAACAAAGAGTTCGGATATAGTGAAGCCCCGGCACCGCGGGAGATGCTCGTTTGATCCGAGCAAGTTGAAGTCCCTGCACTGCAGGTCGCAGCGAGTCGCGGGATAGTGCACACAGCCTCAATTTAATTAAATAACTGACCAAAATAAGGCTAATATTGAGCAGCGGCCATGATTGTTTTGCGCATTTCGGGGTAAACTCCAGCACGGCACCAAGCCGTGCTTGCTCATTATGACGTAGCTCACCCTCGTCATGCACGATCATGCATTCCGGAAAAATGCACGTCAAAAAGAGGTTTGCCAAGCGGCCGGCCGGAAAAACTCAAGGGCAGCATTATCAGATCAAGGCACCTCGATCACTAAAAATCGCCGGGCCGGCCCTGCGCGATGCTCTAGGAGCACTTTTTCGCTGTAGATCCCCATTTCTCCGCATTTCCCCAGTCGATGCATATGCACTTGTTAAGCTAAATATGGGGAAATGTGTGGAGAAGGGGCACCGCATTTTGAAAATTGATAGAGAATTAAAGCGAATAGAAAGATCAATACACTTGAAAATGACTGGGGCCCCTTATTTCCCCAAATTGCACCCTGAGTGCAGATCCCCCGGCAAAACTAGATGCATATGCAGGCGCTCGCGCAGCGCAGCATAAAGCACTATATAAGAGGGGTGGCACCCTCACACCAACCATAAAAAATGGGCGGTTTATCTATCGGCTACAAGGTCCACAACGCCTACCTCATATCCGCCATCGCCACTGTGGGTGGTATGCTTTTTGGCTTTGACACAAGCTCAGTGTCTGCGTTTCAGGATAACAACGAGTACAAAGAATACTTTGGTCACCCTAATGCTATTACCCAGTCTGGTATTACTTCTTCAATGCCCGGTGGCTCGTTTTTGGGCTGTTTGTTTGCCGGCTACCTTTCGGACAAATTCGGCCGCAAGTTTGTGATTCAACTTAGCTCGATGTTTTGGATGATTGGCGCTGCTATTCAGTGCTCGTCGCAGAACGTTGCCCAGCTCATTTGCGGCCGTGTGATTGCCGGTGTTGGCGTTGGTCTCTCGTCGTCTCAAGTCCCCGTGTACCTTGCTGAGCTCGCGCCCAAAAACATTCGTGGCCGTCTTGTCGGTGCCTTCCAGTGGTCTGTTACCTGGGGTATTCTCATTATGTTTTACATCTCATTTGGCTGCTCGTACATGAAGGGCCCCGCCGGTTTCCGCACTGCGTGGGGTATCCAGATGGTCCCCGGTATGGTTTTATTTTTGGGTACTTTGGTGCTTGAGGAGTCGCCTCGTTGGCTCGCAACCAAGGACCGCTGGGAAGAAGCTATTCAAATCATTGCCAACATTCAGTCCCATGGTGACCGTGACAGCGATATTGTGCGCGTCGAAGTTGAGGAGATCAAGGAGGCCGTGCGCCTCGAGCACAATGCCCGCGTTGGTATCCGCGAGATGTTTAGCACCTCGACTTCCTTGCGCCGCACCTTTGTTGGTTTGTCGTGCCAGGTCTGGCAGCAGTTTACTGGTATGAACGTCATGATGTACTACATTGTGGACATTTTCGAGATGGCCGGTTATTCGAGCAGCACCAGCACCACGATCGTTGCTTCCTCGATTCAATACATCATCAATGTGGTTATGACCATTCCTTCTTTATTGTTTGTTGACCGCTGGGGCCGTCGCCCGCTCCTTATTTCGGGTGCTCTAATTATGGGCGTTTGGTTGTTTGCTGCTGTGGGTATTTACGGTGCATACAGCAACCCCAGCCCCGATGGCTACCTGCCTGCAAACGCTGCCCCCGGTACCGAGCCCAACACTGCTGTCACATTTACTATCCCCACTTCCAACAAAAAGGCTTCGAGCGCCGCCATTGCTGTGTCGTACCTGTTTGTTGCCACTTTTGCTCCTACCTGGGGCCCCGGTGGCTGGATTTACTGCTCTGAGATCTTTCCCCTTGAGCAGCGTGCTGTGGGTAACGGTATCACTGCTGCTGCCAACTGGATCTGCAACTTTGCCATCAGCATGTTTACGCTGCCTGCGTTCCAGAGCATTACTTGGAAGACTTACTGCATTTACGCCTCGTGCTGCTTTGCCATGGCCCTGCACGTTTTCCTCATGTTCCCCGAGACCAAGGGCCGCACTCTTGAGGAGATTGGCATGATGTGGGACGCAAACATTCCTGCATGGAAGACCACCAAGTGGGAGCCCGACTACTTGCCCAACATCGACGACATCAACGCTGCTGGCGGCGGTCGCGCTCCTTCGCTCAAGGGCGGCCAGGATGTGGAGCACGACGAGAACGATGGGCACTTTATTCCCGAGTCGCGCAGCCTGGAGTCAAGCACTACGCACTTTTCGCAAGCCGAGAAGGCCTAATATTTATACACATTAGATTACGCTTAGAGCATTCAGCATGAGATTGAGATTGAAAATTGAGAATTGCAGAGTGTTTTAGGGCAAGGGATGGGCACAGCTCGCGAGGCAGGCTGGCAGAGAAAGCGTCAACCTACGCTCTATGGGCTAACAACAGCATGGATCAACACCCAAGCAAACAAAAATGCCGTGACACCCTGCTTGAGTCCCGCAGGCTCCCACACAGCGGTCGGTTTGGGCCTAAGGAGCATCAGCCCTGAGGCAGCTACCTGGCTGGCAACCAAAGCCACAAGGCCCTGCAGCGACTCGAGCAGCAGCAGGCCAGCAACGCAGCCGGCGCCAAGCCCGCACACGACGCGGAATTCGGCCACCGCCCTAGAGTTTTGGGCCGAGTTGTCCATGAAGAGGGTGGAGTGGAGGGAGGGGGTGAGGGGGTCTTGGAGTGATCCTTGTCGTTAAATATTAAATAAATTATTCATCAGCCTCATGGTACGCACCTGTCAAGATTTGCGCGACGCGGTGGCGCTGTGCCTCCAGCGCAGCGAGTGCGTCATGGTCCAGCGCAACAGCCCCAAAAAATGCCTCGAGGACCCCGAGCTTGCTCGCAGCCTGCCCGAGTCGTGCATCGTGCAAATTTTCCGGTACATGGAGTGCAAGCGCGGCCAAATAGACCGGTCCAAGCGGTTTAGAGGGAATGGACCCGCCAGTACCGGCCAGTTTCAAACCGATTTGCAGCTTATTGCCGATGGTAACTTTGACCCCAGCAACGAGCTGAATAAATTATCGGGCCAGCACGTAGAAGCAAAGGCAAAACGGGGCGAAAACTAGTTAGTATCAGAAAATTTGTTCTTTGAACGTCTCATCAAGCTTGCATCAGTGTGAGCTGAGTTTATAAATGTTCGTCACTTACCATTTGAGGGGGACCTGGGGTGCCTTGAGGGGCCCCAAAGGGCCAGAGTTAGCCCGCTAACTCGCGCCCGTTGGCGCTCAAACACACCCTAAACCAACGCCTCGACCTTGTTAAACAAGCCCAACAAATGAGTCGACTGGCGCGCGGCCTGGGTCGAGCGGTCAAACGACACAACGCCATCGACCTGGTCGATGCGGCAAGTGGAGCCACGCTCAATCATGTCGCACACCAGCTGCTCAGCGCTGAGGGGAGCGCCCACTTGGTCCACGTACCACTGCAGCGTCACGAGGCGGATTGACTCTGCCACGCGCGAAACAAGCAGCACATTGTATTCGGCGGCCCGTTGAGGAACCTTGGCGAGCTCCACAACTTCCTGAGGGAGGTACCGCGCAATAGCCGCGGCATGCGAGCTGTCCAGCAGCCGCTCCTCAAGCACCGCGTCGACTGCGGCTTGCAAGTCGCCAGGCAGGTCTTGCGCCGTTTTGAACCGCGGGAAAAATGGCCATGGCTCCATGAGCGCCGTGGCCACGCCCTCGAGCGCGTGATTACCCTGGAAAAAGGCCAGGGCGGCCTCGACAAATTTTCCGGCGCCCACCTTGACGCAGCCACTCACCCATGGGCTGGCACCTTGGCGGCTGAGCTGGTTAATGGCACCATCGACGTCGCCCGCCACCAAGAGCTGGAGCGCGTGGTCGTCAGACGACATGAGAAAAGAGTTCGCGCTGGCTCTATTTATGCTTGCTTAAGACCCCCTTTAGACCCCTCAAGCTGCATGAACGTGCATCGCGGCTGCCGGGGGGATCAAAAACGCGCGATGGATGAGGCATGAAAAATAAATAATTAGCTGGTTTTAGTGGTGCTGGACTTCTTACTCCTGGGCTCTTTGACCCCGTTGTCGTGCTTGGCGGGCCCCCCTTTGGGTCCCCCCTTGGGCTCCTTGGGCTTCACCACCATGGCCGTTTCACGCAGGCGATCGTCGATTCGCAGATTATTCGCCGACTCTTGTTTTTCGCACGTATCCCACACCTCATTCCAAAACTCCCTCAAAGCAGGACTCTTGGCCATAGCGGCAAACATGATTTGAAAAGTTTGGACATCCTTGTTGAGCGACTTGTAAAAGTTGAAGACCTCGGCCGCGTCCTGTTTTGCAACCTGTTTGAGCAGCGCGTTACCCAAAATTTGGCGCGATTTAGCAGGGATGTTGCGTTCACGTGCGTTCGTGTACAAGCTGCGAGCCTGAGCGACTGTCGAGGCCTCGGCCATCTCGACCAAACTGTAGCGATCCTCGGGGATTCCCCACTTTTTCGTATAATTGTAGACCGATCTAGTTGTTACCAGCCCCAGATTTTCCTTGGACCACCGTAAAAACTGATTGCGAGGACCCGTATGCTTGCCGAGACGCACAACCCAAAGGGCCGGCAGCGGCTTGTGCTGGCGCAACCAATAGTGCATATCGTGCGAGGCCAAAATCTTGTTCTCGAGACGCTGCGGATCTGTCTTGAGCAGCCTGTATACGAGCCCGTGGCGCGGGTTGAATGGAAACTTGGATTTGAGAAATTTATCCAGCGGGAGCTGCATCCATTCTTTAATCTGGATACGCATATTTTGCGACTCTGAGAAGTCGCGAACAACTTTGGGCTGCTCCAGAGTGCCTTCCACCAGCGCCTTGAGCCGAGTCTTGAGCCGCATTTATCAAGGTTTATGTTCAAAGCTCTCCCTTTGTAATGACCCTCAAGCTGGCCCCGCTGGTCCAGGTGGTGGAGGCGCTCAAGAGCCGAAACCAGCAGAAAATGCAGGCCGCAGCAGACATTGTGCAGGCGCAAACCCTGAATGTGGGGCTCATGGAGCAGCTCGAGCGCGCCCTCAAGCATGACTGCAAGCAGTGGCGTTTGGACGCCATCGATCGGTACAATGAGGTTGCGCGGGTCAAGCGCGAAGACTTTCACCAGGCAAGCGCCGCGCTTGACCAACAACTGATCGGCGAGGCCTCCATTCAGGAAGGTTTGTGGCACATCAACGGCGGCGAGTACCGGCTTGCCCAGGCTTCGTTCAAGGCCGCTGCGGTCGCTGACCCCGCGCGTGAGCTCGAATGCGATTATTTGATGGTTCAATTGGACTTGCTCAAGGGCGACTGGTCGATGGTCGTGGCCAGTACTGAGAAGAGCTTTGGCGGCGTTTCTGCTCGTTTGGGCGAATCGTTTGCGCGGGAAGTGCTTTTGTCGCATGCGCTGGCGCTGTGGCAGTACGAGAGCTGGGCGGAAGCGGCCGCCGTGTTGCTGCACACCGCGAAACCGCAGGGGGATGCTCAGACCACTCAGGAGGCTACCCAGGGGGCTGACCCGGTTCCTCGAGCCGCTGTCACCCCCACCTGGCCGTGGCTCAACGCTGAGGAGCTCTCCATTATGTGCGTGTGCTGCAGTCTCACCTCGTTTGACCGTGAAATGCTCGGCTACCTCGTGCACGGCGATCTCCAAATGCGCGCCGCTTTTGACCAGTTTGTCTACCTTCGCGACCTTGTTGGTGCATTCCTGGATGTGGATATCCCTGCTTTTTGGCAGCACTGGGCCGTGGTGCGCGAACGAGGCAGTGGTTGGCTCATGGCTTCCAAGCTCGAGAGCCTTGGCCAACACCTCAAACAGCAGCTGCTGCACAACTTTTTGTCGGTTCGGACAGAGTGCAGCTTTGATACGCTGATGCAGGCCATGTCGGTACGCTCGTTTCTCGAGATGGCGGCCGAGATTCGGGTGGTGGGGTACCCCGTGCAACTCGATGCAGAGACGCGCGTGTGCCGCGTGCGCAAGCCTGCGAGCACGGTCGAGCCCGCCGAGGTGTTTGTGAGCGACTCTGTGGCCACGATTTGGCATGGCATTGAGGTCAAGTACGGCCAGGGGTTTGAGCACCCGCCGGCGCGGGATAAAAAGTGGCGCCGCGAGGGGCCGGGGTACGAACCCCAGGCCCGCGGTAAGATTAGGCGGTAGTATTTATTTAGTGAGTAGCTAGCAATGGGCAATGGGCTGACTGTGACCGGTGAGCAGCTTGGAAAGGGCACCTTGATTTTTGCCGAGTGACCCAATGTAACCCAGCATGTGCCCTGCATGTGACCCAGCTTAAATCGCCCAGTGCACATTCAGCACACGCACACGCAGTGCACCCCGCACGCGCCCCTCACTCAAGACATAATTCTATCGTAGCTATCATACTTATTTGGCAACAGCAACCAACGCCTCCAAAACCTCGACCTCAATCTGGGCCTGGGCAGCAACAGCGGCGTCGCTCGAGGAAACGTTCTTTTGGGCAGTGGCAAGAAGGCTCTTGGCCTCCGAGGCGCTAAAGTCCTCAAGGGGGTAAGCATCCACAGCGTTCAAGTTGAGGACGGAGTCCTCACCGATCGAGGCAAAGCCGCCAGGAACGAAAAACTCCTTGGAGCCGCTGCTCTCAATCACCTCCACAACACCGGGAGCAAGCTCCTCGAGGATCGGGACGTGGGCGGCCAAAACACCAATGTCACCGTTGGCGGTGGGAAGGTTGACCTGGGTGACCTCCTGGGCGTTGAAAAGGGTTCTGTTGGGGAGAACAAAGTTAAGCTTCAGCTTGTCACCGGCGGCCTCGGCATAGCCGCGGGCGAGGCGAGGAGTAGCGCGGGCCAATCTCAAACTGCTGCGAAACATGATGATTGGGTGAGCACCAGCGTACGTAACGTCGTTCTGGGGGCGGTCACGTGAATGGCGCATGACTCAGCTGAAAAATTCACCCGCACCTGCTCGCTCTGTGCGTGAAATGAAAATGGAGCTGGCGAAAAAAATTACATAACATGAACACTTCAAACTGGACGGTAGGGAACATCGGCCAGCTCACTATTGCATGCCACCAGTGTGGTACTGCTATTGATGGTAGCACCGGGCGTACTCTTTGTGTGGAATGTATCAAATTGACTGCATCCATTTCCGCCCCAGTCTCGAGAGAAGGCAATGTTCAATTTTGCCGTAACTGCGAGCGGTACTTTTTACCCCCTCAGCAGTGGGTCCAGGCCGCCCCTGAGTCGCGCGAACTGCTTGCCGTATTGCTCAAACGTCTCCAAGGTCTCAGTAAGGTCCGCATTGTCGACGCATCGTTTGTGTGGACCGAGCCTCACAGTCGCCGCATCAAGATCAACGTCACAATCCAGGGCGAATCTGCCGGCGTTATTTTGCAGGAAACCTTTGAGGTCGAGTACCATGTCCTGGCCACCCAATGCCCAGACTGCGCCAAGCTTTTTACCGTTCATACATGGAGATCGTCGGTGCAACTGCGTCAAAAGGTGCCCCACAAGCGTACATTCTTGTACCTTGAGCAGCTCATCATGAAGCACAATGCCCACCTTGATACAGTGAGCATCTCAGAGTCGCGTGACGGTGTTGATTTCTTTTTTGCCCAACCCAACCACGCCATCAAGTTTATTGACTTTTTGAGCAATGTGGCCCCGATCCGCTCTAAACGCAGTGAGCAGTTGATTTCTCAGGATACCCAGACCGGTAAAGCTACCTACAAGTGGTCTCACTCGGTCGAAATTGTTCCCATTTGCCGTGACGACCTTGTCGTACTCCCCAAGGACGTGGCTCACAAGCTCAGCAACATTGCTCAGGTGGTGATTTGCTCGCGCATCACAAACTCGATCCAGTTCCTCAACCCCGAAACCCTGCAAAAGGTTGATTTGCCGGCCGATATTTACTGGCGCGCGCCGTTCCCCTCGCTCGCATCTCAGCAGGCTTTGCAAGAGTTTATTGTCTTGGATATGGAATTTTTGGGCCCCATGGATGGTAAGAATGTGCTTGTGGATGTCCAGGTGGCCAGGGCGGTCGATATGTCGGCCACCTACATTGTGCGTAGCCACCTCGGCTCGCTGCTCCACCCTGGCGACTCGGTTTTGGGATACTTTTTGGTCAACACAAACATCAACAGTGATTTGTGGGAGTCGTTGCCGCAGCAGCCGGACGTGGTGCTGATCAAGAAGCACTATCCTTTGCGCAAGAGCCACAAGCACCGCAACTGGAAGCTCAAGCGCATGGCCAAGGAGTACAACAATATGGACGCCGAGCAGATGGAAAAGATCGAGCGCGATATGGAGGGCTTTATGCGTGACCTCGAACAGGACCGCGAGCTGCGTGGTACCGTCAACCTGTACAAGGAAAGGGAAGCCAACCCCGGCGGCATGGAAGACGAGGGCGAGGACGGACCCCAGATCGATATCAGCGAGCTTCTCGAGGATATGGACGACCTGGCTATTTAGTTTGTATTTATATTCTAATTGTGACGACATGCGGCGTAGTCGATGTCAATTAGGGCAAACAGCTGCCGCGCCATCTCATTGGTGTTGAGATATGAGCCATCGATTCGTGTCCACGGTTCCATGATAAAATAGCCGCTTAAGTTTCAAGCTTGACAGGAATTTCAATGGGGCAGTCACAAGAAAACAGTGTTGCCCAGGTCTCAAACCACGGCTTGTTTTTAATTCCTGTTAAATAACAGCGATCAGAGTCGTCTTCTCTGACTCTCTCAGCAATAGCACGCAAAACATCCCTATCGAATGGTAAGTTGCGCGAAAGCTGGGGCCATATCAGGAATTTCTCGTTGGCCGTGAGGACGCCAAGCACAAATTCTTTGCTTTCAAGCAAACCTTTTGGAAGCTCTGGCGCAAGTTTGAGCTCTGTACCATACAACAAGCCGAGCTCTGGTGACTTGAGAGCAATGGAGTACAAACTTGGGTCGGGGTCTTGGCCCTATCTCTCGCAGTATCTGGGATAGCTCCCCGTGCGGTTTGGCACCTGCTCCAACATTTTGTACAGTCGCTGAGCATTCTCGAAAACAGAGCCTGGAATCTCTATATGGCCATAGCCGTGGTAGTTAACGTGGACATCAAAGACCTGGAGGTTATTTTGAATATCAGGTGAGAGGCCCTCGTAGAAACGAGCGTCCAATTCCAAGGCAGGGATCACAAAGGCCGGGTCTCCGAATAGATCCCGCCCGAACGTATTAGCAAAGTCAATTGGATCCAAGTACAAGACGTTCAATGTTGCCCATGCCCCTCGCGATCTGATGTGTAGCTTTCGGGTAGGCCATCAGGATAGATGGCCGAGGTCTCGATGAGCTCAAGAACCAGTTGTCTATCCTGCTACAGCGGGGGAAGATCTCCGAAGCAGTATCGACCAATTAGACTGGAATCCTGCATCAAGAGTCTCAGCAGAGATAGGGTAGCGTGCCTGAGGCTGGGCGGCTTGGCATATATCTTTGCATACTCATTAACCGGATCCGGCTGGAGCAAAAAATACAATTCATACACTTGGTCTTCATCGTAGGTCTCAGCCGTATACTCGCATTCGGCCTGGGTGCTCGAATCCTTTGTGGATAAGTAGTGCTGGTGGATGCCATCTTGGATATCGTACACGTCCCAGCGCCGCCAAAAATAGTCCGTTGTGAAGGTCTCGCACCAATTCTTGCTGACTTGTGCAAGTTTAAGGAGCTCTTACGGATAAAGCCACCGAGAAAGTACCGTCAATGCCGGTCTTGGAAGATCGGTCATCTGCGACATTAATTGGTGAGCGGAGAAATCTGTGGGAGCGGGGGTTCATATTTTGTGGGGAAATATGCAGAGTTGAGTTGTTAGAAGAAGTTGCGCAGTAGGATGGTCTGCCTATATCAGCTTCGCCTAGCCTAGTTGCTATTTCTAAGAGTAGTACTTGTTGGATATATATGGCTAATTGCTCTCAGTATCCCTCAATTGTAATTACTCTTTTCTTTGCCTTTTGGTGCTAAGGCTACGCCTGGAGTAGTCCACACCTACCTTGCCAAACAGAATCTCGGCCACTGTTTCCACTGGTTGCCCATGAATGTGGTCAAATTGTCAGTCATTCTTGGGCACAGATACAATCGCCAAGAATGTTTCCAGCTCGCTAGAAATATCAATCGGGAATTCACAGTAAAAATGGGCTACCAAAACCATGAGCGTGAGACCTTGATCCCAAGAATGCCATACTAGACGATAACCTCGCGTTTCTTCAGACACTCTTAGCGTGAATGCAAAAAATATCTCTATCAAGCTTCAAGTAAAGAGCAAGTTTGTCCCATATCAGAAGATCCTTGTTAGATGCGAGAGCACGCATCGCAAATGTCTTATTGCCAGCCAACTGGTGTGGTAGATCGCAAGACCCATACTGAAGATTCCTGGATGTCAATGCGACAGGTACAGTATTCTCGTCTGGGTCTAGCTCTTGCCTCTCGCAGAATCTGTTGTAGTCTGCTAAAAATCTTGGATCTGTGCGATGTAGACGCTGTTCGTCCCGAATTATAGTGTCAGGGAGGATGAACGTGCCTACTTTTGACTTCCCGTAACTGATTCTAATTTCGTACTTGACAATGTGAGCATAGAAAAATTTCGGGTACCGCTTCAATCTCTTCCGGCAAGTTGTAGTAAAAGAATTTGTTACGCTCAATGGCAGAAGTCACAAAATCGTGGTCCTGGAGCAAAAGTGGATCAAGTCTCCATCGACAGCTATGTACGCTAATGCAGCCTCTTGGTGTGAAGCGTACATTGCAGGTAGGCCAATAGGCTGCACGTAACTGCGCAAAAAGGCAATTACTAGCTCCCTATCATGTACAGTAGCTGGAGGGAGATAACCAATTGTGCTTGGACTAGGATATACGTGGTTTGCAATTAACCTTATCAAGGGTGCGCATTTGAGATCGTAGTATCGGTAATACCATTTCTCAGCGTTAAGAATCTCATAATGGAATTCATACCAGTTGCCAGTCTCATACTCTTCGGCTATAAACTCCCTCTGCTCCCTGGTGGAGTCTCTCTTTGTGCTCATGTAGTGCGTGTAGATGCCGTGTTCGAGGCCATAGGAATCCCAGTGAGCCCATGCAGAATCAGCTTTTAGAGAGGTATTCCATCCATGGTTGACTTGAGCAAGCCGGAGGAGCTGGTAAGGGCTCAAGTGCCGTGCAATCAGCTTCAATGACATCCACGGCAAGTCACGCGTGGCAGACATTGAAGGAGGTGAGTTGAAACCTTGATGTGAATTTGAGTGAGAGAAACTGCGATGCAGTGGCCATTGTGGCGCCAAGGTTTGTTTTGTACGTGGGAAGATCCGGGTTGTACAACTGGTCTATCTAGTCTCGCAATTGGCAACTGCAGGTTGAAAAATCAGCACTTTTGCTGTAATTGGGCAAAACTACTATCAATTGTCAGTCTCTACGGGTAACACCGATAGCCCAGCCTAGGCAGCCCAAGGCAGCCCAGGCCCAGCCTAGGCCTCGACCTCGCTCGAGCCTGTTCCTCACGTCAGCGATGATATTTTCCAGGCTGCTCTCCACAGTCTCTGCGGTCACCCGCAACACTCTAAAAAAAGAGGCGAGCCGCAAAACATACCTCGTGGACACTTATACCCACGTTTTGCGCAAAAACCCCATCGTTCTGGCCGTTCACAACAACACCCTCCTCAAGGCCGAGAACCAAAAGTTCCGCTTGGAGCTCAAGAAAGCCGGTGCAGAGTTTATGGTTGTGCGTAGCAACCTTTTCAAGGTCGCTTTGCGCGGTCTCGGGCACGAGGACCCGGCCTCAGTCGAGGCACACACCATGCACAAAAACTCGAGGCATCCGCTCGCAGACCTGTTGGATGGCCCCAGTGCGATTATTACTGTTCCTGAAATTGACCCTTCAATTGTTAAAAAGGTTGTCAAGGCTATTGATGCCACCAACAACCGCCTCATTCTTTTGGGTGGTCAGGTCGAGGAGACTGTGATGGACCGTAACGCCGTGAACAAGCTCAAGGAGATGCCCACGTTGCCCGAATTGCAGGCGCAGCTTGCGGGTGTTTTGACGGTGCTCGGTGGTGCTGGTCTCGTGCAGACCCTGCAGTCATCATCAAACATGCTCTATCTGACCCTTGATGAGCACCGCAAAAACATGTAATGTATATAGAATAAATTGTTTTGTTGAGCGCTCGTTCAGCGTGAGTCGAGCTTTCGCCGAGCTGGCTTGAGCACCCGATCTGTCATGCAAATCAGATGGTCGCACAGCTACTCGAAAACGCTGAATTTGCCCAAATCTGCGCTTCCAAATAGGCCAGACAAGGCCAAAATCCCTCAGCGTATCATTTCCTCGAGCGACGACCTCTACAAATGGCAACTGACGCAAGATCGGCCGCTCCGAGTTTTCCTCGATGGACCTCCCTATGCCAACGGCGAGCTGCATCTGGGCCACGCCATGAACAAAATCCTCAAGGATATTATCAATAGGGCTAATGTGCTGCAAGGATACAAGGTCAAGTACGTTCCCGGCTGGGATTGTCATGGCCTGCCAATTGAGAATGCTTCGCGAAAAATTGCCAAAGCAAAAAAGCAGCCCCTTGATACAATTGTTGCTCGGCGCCAGCATGCCCGTAACCTTGCACTCGAAATGATTGAGCGCCAAAAGGAGGGCTTCCGGAGCTTTGGCATTATGGCCGACTGGTCGGATATTTATCGCACTTTGGACGAGTCCTACGTGGTCCGCCAGCTCAAGGTTTTCGCTAAATTGATGGCGGGCGGACTCGTGTACCGTCAAAACAAGCCTGTTTACTGGAGCTGCGAGTCGCGCACCGCCCTGGCAGAGGGCGAGCTGCAGTACGAATCGGTCAAGTCTGAAGCCATTTATGTGCGATACCCTCTCGAGGACGACAGCGGCGACTTGGTCATTTGGACAACTACTCCCTGGACTATTCCATCTAATCGTGCCATCAGTGTTGCTGCCGATGTGACCTATGCGTTTGTCGAGACTGCCCAGGGCACCTTTGTGGTAGCCAAGAATCTCCTCGAGGCAGTGCCCGAGGGCGTGGTCACCAAGTCTGTGCTGGGTTCTGACCTTGTGGGATTGCGGTACAAGTGCCCCTTGAGCGGCGAACTACGCCCAGTTATCGCCGCAGCCCACGTCACCGACTCGTCCGGTACAGGTCTCGTGCACACTGCCCCCGGCCATGGTAACGAGGATTATTTGGCCGGGCTGGCTAATGGTCTTGACGCTTATTGCCCTGTAGATGGTGCCGGCAAGTACACAGATGAGGTGCACCCTGTGTTTGGAGAGCTTGTGGGCAGCGACGCTCGCAAGGTAGGTAACCCCGCCATCATTGAGATGCTCGCGAGCGCAGGTGCCCTTTTGAGTCACAGCCAAATTAGCCACAATGTTCCCTTTGACTGGCGCTCAAAAACGCCCGTGATGATCCGTGCTACGCCCCAGTTTTTCGTGGACCTGAGCAATGTGCGCCAGCTAGCGCTCGACGCTTTGGAGAGTGTGCGGTTCAACCCCGAGTCTGGCAAGGCACGCCTTGCTGCCTTTATTCAGTCGCGTACGGAGTGGTGCGTGTCGCGCCAGCGTGCCTGGGGCGTGCCTTTGCCGGTGCTCTTCCACAAGGACACTGACGAAGTGCTCATGTCTCCCGAGGTTGTGGCCACGGTGATTGAGCGTATTGAGCAGTATGGTACTGAAGGTCTGCAAAAATGGTTTGAGCACCAAGACGATGTCTCAGAGTGGCTCCCAGAGGGCATTGACGGCACTCAGTACCGCAAGGGTACCGACACAATGGACGTTTGGTTTGACAGTGGCACAGCGTGGACCCAGAGCGCGCACTTGCCAGCTGATTACTACCTCGAGGGCTCTGATCAACACCGCGGTTGGTTTCAATCGTCTCTGTTGACCCACGTGGCGGTGACCCAAAAGCCTCAGGCACCATTCAAAAACCTCATCACTCACGGGTTCACGCTCGACGACAAGGGACAGAAAATGTCTAAATCGCTTGGTAATGTGGTTTCGCCGCCTGAACTTATTAACGGCAACAAAAAATTTGGCGCTCTCGGCGTAGACGGTCTGCGACTGTTTATTGCCCAGACCGACTACACCACCGACGTTGGCCTGTCGCCAATTGTCGCCAACCAAGTCGCGGCCACAATTCGCAAATTGAGGCTCACATTTAAGTTTTTGCTGGGCAATCTGAATGGATACCACCCACAAAATGTGTGCCTGAGCCCCGCGGACGAGTACTCTCTGGGCAAGCTGCAGGAGTTTGCGCAGGGCGTTCAAGCAGCCTACGAGCACCAAAACTTTAGCCTCGTGGTTAAGCTGCTCAACAACCATATGAACAATCATCTGAGCGCGTTTTATTTTGACATTTCCAAAGACGTGCTCTACACTGATGCGCCCGAGGGCGGCCGTCGCACCGCAATCCAGTACGTTTTGGCCGAGACCCTCAAAGTTTATTTGGCGGCAACAAGCCCTATTACCCCATTGCTGGCCCAGGAAGTGTGGGAGCACTCGCCAGACTTTGTTGTGCGTGGCTTGTCGACGCCTGCTATGGCTGGCTGGCCCGAGACCAAGGCCAACACGGCGCTCAATGCAGACTTTGAGCAGATTATGCGCCTAAAGAGCGTTGTAAATGACCTGATTGAACAAGCAAGAGCCGACAAGCGTGTAGGCTCATCGCTTGGGGTCGATGTCTACTTGGGCTCAAATGCTGTCTTTGAAAAGTACAGCGATATGATGGCCGAGTTTCTGATTGTTTCACACGTCAAGTTTGGCGAGCCGGCCGGCGAATGGTCGTACGCAAGCTCTATAGACGGTACCGAGGTGACGGTGACCAGCCCAGCTGGTGAAAAATGCCCGCGTTGCTGGCAGTTCACGGCCCCAGAACCCGAGAACCTTTGCAGTAAATGCAACGAAATTGTACATAACTAGACTTCTAGACTAATTTAATTTTTTTGACAAATTTCAATGCGGCGGTTTAGCACGGTAAAACCGGCCGCAAAATCAGCTCCAAAGCCTCGCTCATTGCAGGATGGGCTTCCTTTTGACCACAAAACAAAAGGTTCCAAGCCAACGCATGGAGCTATGTACACATCGTCGCCCAAAACGGGCAAATACAACCAGTTTGTGGTCGACGGCCAAGGCAGGGCACCTCCGCTCGCCAACGACTTGGACCGCGTCTTGTTTAGTCCTGGCGTGCATTTCCTCAAAGATCCTCGAACAAATGTGTACAATTTCCCGCCAGCGCTCGAGAATATCATGTCGATCAAGGATTTTGATTTTTCCAAGGTTGCCCAATTTGTGCCCGGCAGCAAGGATTCCACTCTTGCTTCGTTGGCCCAAGGAGCAAACAAAAAATTTATTGGGAGCACGAGCTCCATGACCGGGTTGTTGACCCAATTACACCGGGCATTGAGCCATAATCGCGCGCCGCACTTGATGCGGCTATCCAAATTTTTCCCCGGGGTCAAGACCGACTTCAGTTTCTCACACATGGGCCCCACCCTCGTGAATCTTGAGTACAAGCCGAAGCACGGCGTTCACGCTATCCAGAGCGATGCCTCCAAAGACAGCGAGACGCTGCTGTCGATTCTGGGCCATTTGATGGAAACCATGCTTGTGACGAGCGTGAGCGAGTTTGCCAAATATGATCGCAAGCTGAGCCACACCCTCAAAGTGGAGGAACCAGCCAACGTGTACAACTATCTCGAGACTAACGACTTTTTGCTGCGGTCGCAGCTTGATTGTTATGATCCGCGGCTTCCCGGCACAGGGGCCTTTGACCTCAAGACTAGAGCTGTGTGTGCGGTGCGCCATGACCAGGACTATGCACAAATTAATGATGGTTCAGACTACCAGCTCCGCACCGTGGATGGTTACGAGGAGAGTTATAATCGCGAGTTTTATGAGCTGATCCGCACCACTCTGTTCAAGTACAGCCTTCAGGCACGTATTGGCTCCATGGATGGCATTTTTGTTGCATACCACAATGTGCGTACCCTGTTTGGATTTGAGTATCTGCCGCTGGCGGACATTGATGCCATCTTCCACACTTCGCACCTGATTGACGAGTCGCGCACGCCGGCGTGGGTGCTGCATAAACACATGGCCCGTGTAGGCCCCATTATTGCTGAGCGCGAGTTTGCTCTTTCGCTCGACGTTCTCAAAAATGTTCTTAAAGAGCTCACTTCAAGCGACCCCGAGGCAAGCTTCAATCTGGCGGTGCATTGCACTGCGAACGGCGTGCTTCACGTGCTTGCGAAGCCTATGCTACCCGCTAATCTTCAGGAACCGTCTGAATTCAATAAGGCACAGGTCAAGCCAGACCACAGCGACCCATTCACCCTAGTTCAACATTTCGTCAATCGCAGCGTGCCTGCGAATTTGCGCGCCTACAAGGTTGATTTGCACAGTATTGTAAACGGCAAGACTGTTGCTCGTGATTGCCACCCTGCACTCGAGAGCATGGACGACCGGTGGATTGTGCAGCACTTTGTGACTGAGGAGCGCGAGCGCGAGCGAATTTTTGAGAAGATGATGAAACAAGTTCTTGTAAACTCGCGTGTCTCGAGCCCAGTGACCGAGCACGATGCAGCCAACACACTTGAGCTGCTGGGGAAGTTGCCAAAACCAAACCAGATGCAGCAGCGGTTACGATTGCTTGCTGAGCAGGGAACAAAGTACAAGGAATGGGATCTCAAGAGGGAGAAGACTCTGTGGAAGTCTAGTTATGTGGAGTAGGAGGACAAGGCCAGCAGGCACTAGCAGGGCAGGCCCCAAAGGGTCCAGATACAAACGTCTAATTAATCAATAAATATTTTTCTGCGCCAGATCCAATGACGAAGACTCAAAGACGCGGCCAAGCAGTGTCTTGAGCAGGCCCTTTGGCTTTTGCTTTTGAGGACTATAGGCCATGGGCAAGGTGTTGTCGCCCGCGCTCAAAGTCACAATGAGGAGCAAGGGCACCATCCATACCATCAAACCAATAAACGAGGCGATTTGGCGAAAGGGAGGGTGGACAGGCCCAGCATAGTTTGGCTGGTGCTGGAGGATTGTGTGAGGCTGTTTGGTCTCATCGCCAAAAAACCTAAACCATAAAAAGTGGTTCGCAATAGCGCACACACACCCCACCAGCAGTGAAGGCGAGGAAATGGAAACGTGCGGGAACTGGCGTACGGTCTGTAGGTAGACGCTGTTGGCGAAAAGAGCAAACAACGAGGTCCAAAATGGGAAGCCTTCGAGAAGAAGCAGGATATGGGCGCCCAAGATGCCGAAAATTAGGCGCACAAGCAATTTTTTCGTGTAGGCGGTGTTTTCCTCAAAGAACTCGGCGATATAGTAGAGTCCGGCGGCAATCACAAAGACCAGAGCTGCGAACCCTCCTAAAATGCCCACGTACGAGATCAGCGCGAGGAGCATGGCAGTGTGGGAGCAGTGTGGAGCGGGTGCGTGGAGTGCGTGGAGTTGCCTGGCTTCTGGCTGACAAAGCTCTTCCTCCCGGCTCGCACGGGCAAGGCACCCACCACAGTGAAGTGATCTCGCTACCCCACAATCTGCTAACCTAAGCATCATATCATATGCGCCGGCGCGAGAGCTTGACTGATTCAGGGGCCACGACGGCCGCTGAGCTCTCGCGAACGCAAAGTTTACCAGAAGATGACTCCAAGCGGCGGTGGCGGCGGCGCGACTCCATTACCGACCGCCTGTTTGGCAAGTTTAAGAAGGATGGCCGTGAGCGCTCGCAGAGTTTTGGCGCCACTGAGGGTGATCCGGCCACAGAGCAGCAGGGTAGACGGGGGTCTACCGGTGGCAGCGATTGGCCGCCCCCATCAGCCAGCAAAGGAGGGCAAAAGCAGACCCAAAAAGTTGCTCCTAGGAATGCACCCAATAATGACCCCAAACGCGACCCCAAATTGAGCAGCTCGACGCTGGGCAGCTCCCTGGACTCTAGCAAAAGTGGCTCGAGCGCACGGCCAAGTCCTAGCACCAGTCCTGGGCCTCCTGTGCGGATCCCCAAACGAGTGGGGTTTCACCCCAGCGTGCTTGCTGTAGACCCTCCTCAACAAATTCCGCCTGTGAATCCGCGTAAGGGCTGTGTCCAGATTGTCAATGGCGAGGTTAAGGTCAGCCCTGACCGCCGTACCGAGGCCAGCGAGTTTGCCTATATTGATCCATCACACAGCACAATGACGGCATTTGCGGCAAAGAGGGCGCACGAGAATGCCACGCGGCTCCATAGCGGGCTTCAAAAGGGTGGTTTTCTGGGGCTATTTAAGGATGAAGATGACGCCGTAGTCCCCCAGGCTCGGGCCAAAGTTGATGGTGTTGCGCACGGCAGTGGCGCCGTGGGCAGCGCGGGAGGTGCATGTACCACCACGTCGGGCGAAGACGACTATGAAACTGATACTAGCAGCGAAACGACGCTCGAAGCAACGCCCGAACAGCTGTACACGCGGTGCTGCCACCTGCGCGAAATTCTCCCGATTAAATCGATGCTCAAGCAGCTACAAAACCAGGTGGCGCCCATTCCGGAGCTGCACATTGTCAACGTCAAGCCCACGCTCGTGGAAGTGCTCGCATTTACCGATTTTATCCGGATCATGCCCGTGGTTTGGGTTCGCATGGACTCGCTTGTCTTGGACGACAAGATGGTCCGCATCCTGCTCAGCAGCTTGGCAAAGAGTACTCACCTTAGCAAACTTAGTTTTGCTAATACGCCACTGAGCGCAGCATCCTGGAGCGCCTTGTGCGCCTTTGTGCTTGAGCGGGGCTTGATCTCGCTCGATGTGTCGTGCGCGCCCGATACGCGGATCCCCCATTTTGATCGCGCGGGGGTCGACTGGGACCTACTTGCGGGCGCCATCCAGCAGCGCAGCCCCGACTCGATTGTGCTTTCGGGAACGCGCGTTCCCATGAGCCACTGGCGCAACCTGGCGACGTCAAAGCTCAAGAGCTTGGTTATGGCAAACAACGACCTCGACCAGGAGTACCTCGGGTACATTGTGCGGTGGATGTGCCAACCAGACTGCGACTGTTTGGCGATCGATTTGGCCGGCAACAACTTGAGCGGGTGCTACGATTTACTGCGAGAAATGTTTGCCACCAAAGCCCTGAGGCGGTTCAATGCCGCAGACACGTGCATTGGCCCCGAATTCTTTGGAGTTTTCGGCCAGGACGTGCCGCTGCGCTCGCTCGAGCTGAGCTCGAACCCGCAGCTTTTCAGCGACATCAAGCCGTTGACTGAGCTGTTGCCGAGACTTGTCAATCTACGCCGCCTCGAACTCAACGATTGCGGGCTCACATCTCCCCAAGTGGTGGAGCTGTGCCAGGCCCTGGTCAGGTGCCCCACCCTGGTTCATTTGAGTCTGCAAGGAAGCGATCTCGACGAGACGGCCGCCGCAGCTCTGTGCGTTGTGGTGCACACGAGCAGCAGCCTCGCCCAAGTGGACGTGGATAATGAGGGCTGGCCCGACCAATTCCGCAACCAACTGGCGGCGTACTGCATCCAAAACATCAACGGCGACAAGCACGGTGCGGGCGAGATCCACAGCTTTGAGCAGGAGCTCGAGATTTTGCAGCGCGACATTGTGCACACGCGCGAGATCCCTGCGCACGTCCTGGACAAGATTGTTGCCATGCGCAACCGGTACCGCGGCGAGCTGGCCGAGTTGCTTCGCCTACGGCAAACAAGAGCGCTCAATGTACAAGAACAAGAACAAATGTTCAAATTGTTTTTCTATGATAGCTCGATCCAGCGGCTCATCACCCAATTTCGCGAGGCCAAGCGCGAGCCGGCCCAGGAAGATGTGTACACCTTTGACACGCCTCGCGCGGGACTGTCGAGAGCGGCCTCAAGTTCGAGCGTGATGAGCCTCAAGCAGCTCGAGAACGAGGAAGGAAAGGTACACAAAATCAACACGTGGCTCATGGCCGACGACAAGCACAGCCTGAGCCCCGAGGCGCTGAAGAGTTTGATGGACGAGAATGACTTGAGTGACACGACCTTACAGCGGATCAAGGAGTACAATGCGAGTGATTTGGATCGGGAGATTCAAGGTGCGAGGTAGGTTGACTTCCTCTGTGCCCGGTGCCCTGGGTGCCCCCCTCCACCTCGCCCCACGCATGCAGGCATGCTCACGTGCTAGTGTATATAACAAATGCATTTCCTATTTAGACAGGGCCATGCGGCCACCGAGATCCATCTCGGTCCAGGCCCGGCGGTGCCCGCACCCGGCCGCACAGATCTTTCCACATCGGGAATCTCTAAATCGTATAAGAGCCTGCCAACCCTCCCCTTCCTTATGAACTTTTCAAACTATGACCATGTCACTTGGTGGGTGTCCAACGCCCTGCAAGCCAGTGAATTCTACATCTCCAAAATGGGGTGCCGCCCTCTCGCCTACAAAGGTTTGGAGACTGGTTCCCCCGACATTTGTGCTCGCGTCGTAGTTACCGAGGCCATCACCATGGTATTTGTGAGTGCGTTGCGCGCCGAGGCTTCGGACGAGGCCAACGCCTCCCTCGTCAAGGCCATTCACGACCACGTCGCTTTGCACGGCGACGGTGTCAAGGATGTGGCCTTTGCGGTTGACAATGTTACGGCAGTGTTTAACGCGGCCGTGTCTGCTGGTGCCATTGCGGTTGAGGAGCCCCACGTTGCCTCTGACCCTACGGACCCCTCGAGCGGCGGCATCCACCTGGCCACCATCAAGGCGTACGGCGACACCACCCACACCCTCGTTGACCGTTCCAAGTACAAAGGTGTCTTCATGCCCGGTTTCAGAGCCCCCCCATCTCAACAGCTCACCGTCAATTCCGCCATCAACCGCGCGCTCGGCCATGTCCCCCTGGCCGCCATTGACCACTGCGTGGCCAACCAAGGATGGAACGAGATGGACGCCGTGTGTGAGTACTACGAAAAGACATTTGGGTTCCACAAGTTTTGGTCCCCGGACGACAATGTTATCTGCACCGAGTACTCTGCCCTCAACACCTGCGTCATGGCCAGCGACAATGAGCAGGTCAAGGTCCCCATCAACGAGCCGGCCAAGGGTCTCAAGGTTTCCCAGGTCGAGGAATTTTACAAGTTTTACGGTGGCCCGGGTGTCCAGCACATTGCCCTGCGCACTCCCGATATTCTCGCTGCGATTGAAACCATGCAGAACCGTGGCCTCGAGTTTATCAAGATCCCTGCCTCGTACTACGACCAGCTCGAGCAGCGCCTCAACCAGTCAGCTGTCAATGTGACTGAGGACCTGGCCGAGATTCGCCGCCTCAATATCCTTGTCGACTTTGACGAGGAGGGGTACCTGCTGCAACTGTTCACCAAGCCCTTGGTGGACCGCCCCACGGTGTTTTTTGAGATTATCCAGCGCCATAACTTTGAGGGGTTTGGTGCCGGCAATTTCAAGGCATTGTTTGAGTCCATTGAGCGCGACCAGGCTGAGCGCGGCACTTTGTAAATTTGTATGTAGTATTATTATTTTATTAGGATTGATGCAAGCCGTGGCGCTCGGCCAATGCCAGATTTTCCATGAGCAATGCCAGGTTTTCCACGAGCAGTGTATGGGTTTCCTTGATCGATGTATGACTTTCCATGAGAACCTTTCAGAAACCAAATTCAGAGCTGCGTGTGGCCGCGACCTCCTCGTGCGGTGACTCGGCTTCTTTGAGCATTCCTTCCAAAGCATTAATAGCCCTTAGGTAGAACAAAGCCCACATTTTAACGCGGTCTTTAGCACACTCCAGCTGGCGTCTCATGCTTGGCACGTCGAGGCCTGAGATGTCGGGTGTCAGGGCATCGAGCTGTTGGACGCAATGGCTGCTGGAGGCAATGTCATCCTTGACGTGTTCGATATGTGGGTACATGGCCTTAATCTCGTTGAGCAGCGAGGAGTAGAGAGGAACCCGCTACGGGGAGCACGAGATCTCCGCAAGAGTATCGCCAAGTTCGATGGGGCTCTGGGGACAACTGCTGTGAGCTTCTATGTGTGAGACATTTAGAGGATACTATGGAGAACTTATAGGTTTTGGTTCATGTAGTCGTTGATGTGATGTAGCGACAGGGGTGCGCGCGCATGCAAGTGCTCCATTGGAATGGGCCACATACAAGTGTTCGCACCGGCCACAACATGGACTAAAAATAGCTCTATGCGACCGTTCCCAAGTAGTCGATGTAGTACAATCAATCGTGCATCCACGCACGCGTGCACTCAACCCCAATAGTAATGGCTGCACACACCATAAATACAATGGGCTGTCAACTACTCTGTACAAACCGAATGTTCCTCGCTTTTCTTGTTGCTCCCGCCACCTCTGTCTCTGCCGATTTCGCTGGTGACGCCCACGCTGTCATGGCCTCTGCCTCTGCTCTCAACAACGTCGTCAATGAGTGGAACCGCGGTCAAGGCCTGGGCGGCGCCATTGGCATCCAGCGCGCCTACTACCCCCTCAGCAGTGCCGTGCGCAACCTCGAGGGCAGTGCCCCGCAGTTCCAAATCCCGCAGCAAAATGCCGAGGCTCTGGGTGAGCTGTCCACCACCGTTGGCACTTTGCTCAGCTCTCTTTCCAACAAGGCCGGCGACCTCAGCAGTATTGGTGCCCATGGTATTGTCCAGTCTGACATCAACGGTTTTGTCGCCCCCGTGCAAAACATTATTTCCAACGTGCACGCCCAGGGCAAGCACGACTGCAAGTTTATTGAGGGCCTGGCCAAGCCTGTTTCTGGTATCGAGGCTGGGTTCAAGAGCTGCAACGCTGCTTATGGCGCTGATGTGCCCAATTTTCCCGAGATGAAATGCTAATTTGGTCTATACAATTTTACCGGCCTTTTGTGATAGGCCGTGGGTCCATCTAAACTCGATTTGCGAGTGGTTAAATTCGTCCATAGTTAACATCTGATAAACAAGTGCCAGGCTAGCAGCAAAAAACTCAAACACCGCGGAATTATCGCTGCCGGTTTGCAGGGAGCGCCCAATAAAGTGCAGCAAGAAAATGTGATTAAGGCAATAGGCCACTGCCACTACGCGACGGTTTTTGGCGTGTGGCATGCAAAAGGATGTGTAGAGCATAAAAAGGCCGCTAAACAAGTTGGCCATGAGGCCGCTCTGGCCCGACAAGAACTTGGCATCGAGCTGTGTGACATAGACGTGGATGGTGGTGCACAGCAGCGACCCAAATGCCAGGTACCCGGCTACCGGTGACGCAAAGTACCAAAACGCGGCCACAAACAGCTGGGGGAGCATGTTTATGGCAAAGCCAACCTGCAGCAAAGACCGCGCCGGGTACTCGGATGTGGCATCCTTGAGACCGCAGACCAAGCCCAAAAATGCGGCGCCGACCGAGGAAAACGCGTCCAAGGCGACGCTGAGGCCAAGCACCGTCGAGGCCTCCAAGATCATTTCAGGGTGGCGGAATGAGGCGCTAACAAGGGTCCTCTTCCTCGGGACGGCGCTCGAGCTGCCAGCTGCGGGGCAACACAAATTCTGAGCGGTTTGCGAGAGGTGGCATACACACTCCAAACGCACGGCTCGGTATGAATAGCCACACTTTTGGCGGTGGCGATGGCGGCGACGGGCTACGGCTGTTTCTGCGGGCTCTGCTTTGGCGCCTTTTGGGTCGCGCAGCGCTCGACGAGCTCGAGGAGGCTGGGGCACCCACACTAGGTTTACGGCGCTCGGCCTGCATGCGATTGTAGCGCTCAATAAATTCCGAAATCTCGTCCAACGCGAGCCTTCGCTTAAGCTTGAGCTCATGCACGTCATGCATATTGTCAATGCGGACAATTTGCGAAATGTGCCGCTGCCAAAACGTTCCCAAGAGTGCTGCTTGTTGGTCAAAGATCTTTTCTGCGCCGCGCTCCAGCCGCTGGCAGTCCTGTTCCATAACGCGCTTCTCTTCTTTTTCCATTCGTTTATGGTGCCCAATGTAGAGTGTGCCGGCTAAGGAATCCTCTGAGTTGCCCAAAAGCTCTTCGGATGCCTTGAGGGTGGACCTTTCGGCGGTCTTGTGCGTTCCACAAGGCAAATAATCTTGCCACTTGTTGGCGACAATTTTGTTGGTAAAGACTATAGGGGCATCGAAATCGTACGCATCGAGGTCGTACTCGTATAAATCCCGTTTTATAGTGCTCTCGCGGCGCGTGCGCATGAGGCGAGGCAAGGGGGTGGCGGTGCTGCTTAGAAGCGCCGTTCCAGGCTGAGCTGAGTCGAGTTGGGAGTTTCACCTGGTCAGCCAGAGCCAGGTCAGCGGTCACTCCCCCAACTCAGCCTTCCCTCCACATGAGAAAGTTTGGCCCTGCGGTGCCGCTCTGCGCAGCATGGATTCTGCTCGTCTACTACTGCGAATGGGTCTCACCCAAACGCGCATTGTCTCGGTGTACGTGGCCTGGCGCCCAACCCGACTCGACGCGCATCGCCCTCGTTGCCGACCCCCAGCTAATCGATCTCCACACATACCCCGGGCGCCCACGATTACTCGAGTGGTTAACTGAGGTCTTGACTGATCGGTACTTGGCAAAAAATTGGCGGTTCCTCAACAGCCAGCTCGACCCAGACGCCATTATCTTTCTTGGCGATTTGTTTGATGGCGGCCGCGAATGGGACAATGAGTACTGGATGACCGAGTACAACCGGTTCAATGGGATCTTCCCCAAACCAAACAACAAGAAAACTGTTATGAGTCTACCGGGAAACCACGATATCGGCTTTGGCGACACGATTGTGCCCGAAGCCCTCAGCCGGTTCAAGGCGTGGTTTGGGCCTACTTCGCAGGTGGTGGATATTGGCGGGCACAATATGGTTTTGCTGGATACAATTAGCATGTCCAACACTGTGGAACCGCTCGTGAGCACGCCCCATTTCGACTTTATGAATGCTCTCAGCGATGTGCTCGAGCCGGGCCCTGTCCATCTGTGCACGCACGTCCCTCTTTTTAGGCCCAAAGGTGCCGGGTGTGGACGGTACCGCGAGAGTGCGCGGGAGCTGCCGAACCAGCTGGGCGAGCAGTACCTGACCCAATTGAGCCCGGAGCTCAGTGCGCAAATTCTCGAGACGGTGCAGCCGGTAGTGATCTTTTCTGGTGACGATCATGACGCGTGTCACGTGGTGCACAACTATACTGTCAATGGCGTCAAAAAGCAGGCCCACGAGTTTACTGTAAAGAGCAGCAGTATGGCTATGGGGATCGCCGCTCCCGGGATCCAGCTGTTGACAATCAATCCCAACGGCTACGAAACGGCTATTTGTTTGCAGGGACACCCCTTCCGGCCCTTCATTCTCTATGGAATTGGTGCTGTAGTTTCCGTTGTGTGGCTGGCGACAACGACCCGATCGTACGGCTCGTACCTGCCAGTCGCCGAGCTCAAGGACAAAAAGATCCCCAGCCCTCGCTACTTTCCTTTAAGCGCAGTGCTGGCCGCCGCGTACACATTTCTGCTGGCGCAGTGGTGGATCGGAGGATGGTTTTATGGAGAAATAAATTAGTACAGGTAGGACGTTCTGTAGCCGAGAAACAGCAAATTCAGGTGCCGCGAGTGGTAGTCTGGTCTTAACATGACATATTCGCGCAGCACGCTCGGCTTGAACCGGGCAAGACGGCTGTCCTTGAGCAGCGACCCCAGCAAGTTTGCGTCGGCGCTAAAGATTTTGGCGAGCGCCCGCAGCGTGGCAAAAGAGTCCATGGCGTCCACTCTCCATACCGTGAGCACGCGCTGCTCGTACTCTGCCACATCGTTCTCGAGGATGCGGGCCCCGAGCTGGTTGACCTGGTTCTTTTTCAGGTGCTCTAGGAGCTCTTCAAACAGGATAACCGCCAGGGATCGCATAAACGAGTCTACGTTGGACCCATGCAGAGCGCGTTTGGCGTGGCCGTGCACCTCATCCAGCAGCCCCAGCACTTCTTGAGCAACGTCCGAGGGGCTGTCGAGATTTGCATCGCCCTCGCGCGGCGTTGTATCTTTTTTCTTTTGTTTCGATAAAATAGCTCTCAAGCGGCCCTCGAAAAGTTGCGCCGAGGCCTCGAGAATGTATGCGCATTGCTCCTGGGTGCTCCCGACGTACTGGTTGATATTGTCCGACATTTCGGCTAGGGCGCTATCCGAGGAACGCATCATGGCAAAAAGCACCGACTTTACAAACGCAGAGACAAGCTGCACGGCGTTTGCGGCGCGCGCGACCCCGTCCAAAAACGTCCAATCCACTGGTTGGCGAGGGTCCTGGCCGGTGCGGGCGTTGGCATCTTCGAGGGCAACATTGATGTAACGCAGGCCAACGCCATGCATAAGAAAGTTGAAGAGCTCGGCGCCGTCGTGGCGGCCCTCAGAGCCCGGTCTGAGAACCTGAAGACGGCCGACTGTTTCGGCGCAGGCGCTAAGCACCACCTGCAAATCGCTCATGCGGAGCTTGGACTCGACGCTCGTGGGCAGCGGGCGACTGCCGCGCACGGTGTTTGTGCGCATCACGCGCATGAACCGGTCCATTGCCGAGCCCTCTTCTTCCTCGTCCTCGGCGACCGGCGTCGACTGCCTAGCAATGCTGCGGCTTGTGCGGTCCGGCTGGATATTGTGGGCCTTGAAAAAGTCGGCAAATTGGGCATTGAGGATCTGTTTAAGCAGCGGCATCTCGAGCTCGTTAAAGTATTGCGCATTCACGGTCATTGTAAACAGATCGGCGAAATTCGAGTCAAGCACTGCACTCAGCTCTCCATCAGGGTCCACTTTGAGCTTTTGCCAGCTCTCTTTAAAGTTTTTCACCATGGTACTGACCTTGTCGTAGCACACGTAGACAACGCGCGCCTGGGCCAACATGGACCTATTTTCGGCTTCTTGCATGTACAACAGCACTTTGCCCTGGATGTACTGGGCGAAAACGCGCTGCACAAATACACTCAGGACCTGGGTCGGCCGTGGGAACACGCGCGTGATGACCCCGGTTTCATTGAGCACAGTATCGTTAATCTCGTCAATGATTTTGCTAAACAGCTGCTCAAACTCGAGGTGGTCCGCGGCAGGGTCGGCAAGCCGCTCCCAAAGCCCCGCGTTTTGCAGAATGGACTCTTCTTCGAGCTTGTCGACCTGCATAAAAAAGGCGTGCTGGCTCACGAAAACCTGGACGGCGGAGGACCCCTGGTTGAAATCGTAGAGTACTTGGGCGATTTCGCGCATTCCCACCAGGTCAAACGCTGCGTACGCATCTTGAAACAGCGAGATCAGGTGCCTTTCCAAGCTCTCGGCAAACTCGTTAATTTTCTCCTCAGTGGACTGCGAGTCAATTTTTCCCGCGAGCATTTGCAATTTTCCAACAATATTTGCGCATTTGCGGTGGTCGTGCGGGTCCTCCGAGTTCCAGAGGCGCAGCAGCTCGGGGCACTCGCCGCGCTGCTCAAAGCTCAAATAGTACTGAACAAGGGTCCGCAGCGAGATCACTGATTCGTGCTCCTGGCTCAGACGGTTGAGGTGTTCCGACATTTGTAGCGTGGCGCGTGAAACCTCGGTGATTTGGCCGTCGAGGTGCTTGATGGAGGTCAGGCCGTCATTGACGTTTGAGGCGATATCCAGCACGCTCAAGTTGTGCGTTTCTTCAAGATCTTGACTTTTTTTAAGTGCGCTGTCTTCCTCGAGGGTTGCTTCGTCCAGCAACCGCTCCAGCTCGCGCGCAACCGCCTCAAAAGTGCGAATGTACGGCTTGGGGTCCAGCTCGTTATCGGCGAGGGCGTGGGCCTGCGAGTTGCTCATTGTCTCGATGAACTCGCGCACGCTAAAGTCATCGCTGGCAAAGCTATCCTTGTTGAGCAGCCGCTGCACGTCCTCGTCGAGACGGTACAGAGCCATGCTGACGGGATAGTGGAAGAAGAGGCAATGCGGGATGAAATTAAGAGAGTGGTTTTAGGGAAAGGGGAGGGGGGTCGCAGAAATGCTTTCAGCTATATACACGTGATGCTGAGCGCGTACACACGCCACTCGCGCTGCTCGCGCTGGCGCGCACGCTACTCTAATAAATTAACTTCCCTGGGCTCGTAGCCAGGCGCCTCGTAGGCAGGGGGAGGTACTTGGTCGGTCTCGAGCTTGGCATTGGACAAAAAGAAGTTTGAGGACATTTTGCGCCTGACCATGAGGCTCTTGACCCGCTCGATCTCGGCCTTTGTAGAGGTAACGAGGGGGAGCGTCGACGGCGCAGGGGCCACCGAGGAAACCGGGGAGGGGGCCGCGGAGGTGGACTTGGGAGCCACAGGGGGGCCCTTTGCCTTTGCTTTTGAAGGTGTCGTGGGCGCGGTCACAGTCACAGCCTGAGGAGCCACGGGGGCTGAAGGTGCCTTGGCCACAGGGGCCACAGGGGCAACAGGGGCAACAGTGGGTGCAGCAGGCTGTGTGCTCGCCTGGGCACCGACCTGGGCACTCGGCTCTACCTTGGGGGCTTCCCCTCCAGCAAAATCAGGCGGGCTACTATCAGCCCTGACCATCTCCGGGCGGCGCAATGCCTCGACCGGCTCCTCCCTCTTTTTACGCCGCAAAACGCGCCGCCGGGGTTTGTGGTTGTGCTTAACCGCGAGCCGCTGCGCCTGCGCATGCACGTGCTCGTGGATCTGCTCACCATCGACCGATACAGGCACTGACGCCGAAGCCGTGGTGTGCCGCCTGCTCAGCTCTGACCGCAGAATTGTGGTGGGAACTTGGGGTGTAGAGAGTCCCAAGGTGCGCCGCGCAATCGCCAGGCTCTCAATCCTCAGCGTGTTGACAAAACTGACCTGTTTATCGGCATCAATCTCGGCGAATGTCACCGGCAAATCAGACTGCTCGTGGTCGCGCTGCAACTGCTCGCGCAGCTCGTCAAATGAGGCAGCCACCGGCGAACCTTGCTCACGCAGCTCCTGCTCGACGCGGGCCCACAGTTGCGAGTGCGAATAGAGGATTGCCGGCAACTCTTCTCTAAACAAACCGCCAATCAAATTCTCGATTTGCGACTGCAAAAAGGTCGCAATTCCGGGGATTCCATCAAAGGTCGAGCTCACTCGGATACTTTGCAACGGATCATTGCGGAAAACGCACGTCAATCCCTTTTGTTTGCTGTAGACACAAATGATGATTCCCGACATGCGAAACTCGCTCAGCGTCAAGTTTAGCGGGATACTCAGGCTCTCGCTAGCACCAACAAATTTGGGGCTGGTAAATGAGGGCGCGGTTTGCCCGTAAACATTGAGCAAGTTGCCCTGGACTTTAGTAGCAAGGGTCAGGCGGCCGTTGCCGGCGTAATTGAGCTTGAAAATGCCGCGAAACTTGTCATTTGCCACCTCGCCAATTTCCAAAGTCTCGAGAGTTGGCGCCTCGTCGCCCCACGACAACTCGCGCACGGTGATTGGACCTTCAATGATCCGGGGCAGGTTTTTATTTAGAGCAACATTGAGCAGCCGCTTGCACTTGTCGTAAAAGAGGTCGTTTTGAGAAAACGCCGCCCAGTCAAACGCAAACGACATTTGGGGTCACACAAGGCCAATCGCCGAAATAATTTGTGCTGCGCGGATGACAGAGTTTGGCATAACAACGCTCACGTGACCGGCTCCGGACCTGCATGGCAAGTGCATGGCACAAACGCGGAGCACGCGGAGCACAGGAGGAGTTGCTTGCTTGCGCGAATGGACACCATGCTTAGGCTGAAGAAATCAAGGCAGTTCAGCAGGTGCTACTGGGTGTAGTAGCAAGGCGCCCCAGGTGCAATTGCCAAACCCGTCCGCACAGCCTAAATTTAACTACAATTTTTATCTAAAACATCCAACAGTTCCCTCAACTTGACATAGTTATAGTTTCCGGGCATATCCTGCTGCATCTCGTCCAACCGCTTTTTAGTGCGCTCGCGGTCCCTTTGGATTTGAAGTTTGCGTTTGGCTTCGGCAGTGAGTTTAGGCGCAGGGGCTGTGGGATTTTGATGTAAAGTGTGTTGGGCTGCATCTGTCTTGAGGCACGTCTCAGAGGGTGACGCTTCACCCTCCTCGCTGGGCTCCTTGGGTGACGGCTCATTTTGACCCTTGGTCTCCCCATTGGCCATCGCCTTGGCCTCAGCCTTTGCCTTTGCCTTGAGCTTCTCCTCCTCTTTTTTCTTCTCGAGATTGGCCTTTCTGATTGCCGCATTGGCCTCGGCAAGGCTCGGGCCCTCGTCCAACTTGTGCTTGGCCCGGACGCTGGGGTCCAAGAGAGCCAGAAGCAACTGGAGTGTTGCCACTGCATCATTGCCGGCATTGTGAAGAAATTTGGCGGGGATCCCCAGTTTCTTGAGCAAGGTCCCTAGGCCGGCACTTGACGAGGAGGTCGCCTCCCAGATAAGGACCGTATCGAGCACAGTGAGCGTGCGGTCGAACTTGAACCCGTTCACGCTCAAACAAGTAAGGTCGCCCTGGACCTCATGGCCAACCAAGTACACTGGCTTGTTCTCGCGCTGGCCCTTGGCCACATGCTTATCCACAACCGCTTGCCAAAAGGCACGGCACTCGGCCATGCTGAGGCAGTAGGTTTCGCCGTGGGCAAAGAGATGGCGCTTGTCTGCCATAATTTTGCGATTGATTTTGCGAATGTGTTCGGTCGGCATCAGGTGGTATGCCTTTACTGGTGGAAACATGGGGCCATCAGGGCTCAGCTCCAAGGTTGCAACGCCAATCTCTGTCACCATATCAGAGGCAAATTCAAACATCTCGAGGTCCACTGAAATGAAAATGCAGTTGCGGCTGGTAAGGCTCTTGATTCCTTCGGCAAGCATGGGCTTGCCGTCGCGTTTAAACGGGTAATTGTGCTGGAGCTTGAATTTTTCCTTGCGCTCTTTTTCCTCTTTGATTTTGCGAGCCTTTTCTGAGAGTTCTTTTTTGGCTCCCTGTGCTCCAGGGGTGCCAGGGGCAGGCGCCCCAGGAGCGCCAGGAGAGCCCTTCTTGGAAATGGACCCCTTTGATGCAAGGGCCTGTTTTAACGAGACTGCCTTGCGAGACATGAAGAGGAGAGGAGCTCAGAGTCGACAAGATTAGACAAGAAAAAAAGTTATAATACAGAGAGTTGGCAAAAGCAAACTAATGATAAATTATGATTAGGGAATGATTTTTTCAACCTCAAATTTAGAGGAGGGCAGCAGCGGCAGCGAACACGGGGACAGCGGCAACAAAAGCGGCACCGTTGGCAGCAGGGGCAGAGGTCGACGAAGAGCCGGTCTCAGTGGCAGACTTGGAAGAGTTGCCGGCCTTGCTGGTGGTGGTGATGGTGCAGGGGCAGTCAGTGATGGTGAGGGTGGTGGCGCCAGTCACGGTGTAAGTCTTGTTGCCCTGGGTGAGGGTGGTAGCCTCGGGGCAGTAGGTGGTGAGGGCGGTAACAATCTCAGTCACGTAGACGTCAGAACCGGACTCGGTGGCGTTGCTGGCAGCAGCGGTGGTGTTGGAAACAGCAGCGAAGGCAAGGGGAAGGGCGGCAAGGATGGCAATCATTTGTATGGAAAAGGGGTATCCCCCCGAGGATCTTATATACCCGAACCATTATGCAAGCAGGTGCGGGTGCCATGCATATGCATGGCCCGTTTGGGCCAAAAAAGGTAAACTTTTCAGGTAACGATGCATAATTTACCCGCATATGCGCCTCCCGGGGACCATCTCGGATCAAATACTGCTTTTGATCCGCTAAAGCATGGACATTTTCGGATCTCGGCGCTATATGTACCATCTTAACGTCAAATTTATCAAAATTCTTGACCAGGTCTCGAAATTGCCACTGACCTATCGGTTTGACCTCACATGCATGCAATGCTTGCGCCTCTAGCCGCATCCTTGGCGTGGGGTTTAACTGCAAAATTTTGCACTATTGATACATTTTAAACGGCGACTTTGCGGTTTATGTACCTCTTTTCTCCAGCAGTGTAGAAAAATCTCGGGAAATGAACCTTGGAGCACGCGGCACCACACGGTCAGTCAGTCAGCTGCGCGTTACCGCAGCGACCGTCGTCAGATCTATTTTTAGGACCGGCGGCAATTGAGCGGTTGCTAGCACGTGCTCCACGCCCGATGGAGATTGTGGCTTGAATCAAGAGACTAGTGGGTGAGCATAGCTGAAAGTCTGAGAGTAGCTGCGTGTTCCGAGCGACGCGTGGAGTTCAGTGTCAATCTAAATTTAGCAATTGTAGATTAGTTAAAAATAGCCGTGCAGGTAGCTGACATTGTTCCCGTTTGGTCAAAGGGCATGTAGCAGGCGCGCAATCGACGCCGAGTCGAGGCGTTTACGCAATTCGGAGCACGAAGTTTTTCTAGATAGCTTTTTGAGCTCCAACGGAATGCGCTGAGAGCTCGGAAAATTTTTCAACTGCAGGTCCGTGCCGCGGCGCAGCTCGCAGGGGTGACAGGAGCGTGACGCTGAGTCATTTGTCTCATTTTCGAATTGTTTTGATTTGTGTGAGCCGAGCTCTTGGCGGCAGATAAGGGCGGACAAGAATTTGGCCCCCACCCCCCAGGAGGCGATTGTTGGGGATTTTTTCAGGGGGGGCACTGATTTGACCCGAGTTTAACCTGTCGCGTGCACTTGCTGAGCGCGTCTCAATAGCGGCGATTTCGTTTTTGAGTAGTTTTGCGGGCGCGCGCCGAGCGTGTAGACCCCAAGGTGGATCTGTCGATTTAATGTGAATTTTAAGATAATTTATGTTGCGTTATTTGGGCCATAATGGTGACTGAATCTTGCACGCTCCTGCGCGCTCCTATCTGTTTGAACCGTCCCGGTATACCGTTTGACAATTGGACAAGACCCTTGTGAAACAAGAAATCGACGTGAAACTGGAATGATCTGCAGCCGCTGCACTTATGGGGGTGCATAAGCGGCCCCACATTGTAGCTTGTGCTCAATACGCTAGCCTAGAAGGGAATAATTGAGCTTGGAAATTGTGATAGTCATGTCTTGCGTGAATTTACTTATTTTGGCAAGTTTCCTCAGCTCGTGATGGACGCGTGTGCTGGGCGCGTGCTCAGCGCGGGTTGAACGCAAGTTGGGCGCGCGCCGGCAGTGCACTGCGCGTGCGGCGACCCTAGTAACACTTCACCAGTACTTGAAGCGCAGAGTACAACATCCACATCGACATGGCCTTCTTCCATCAGAACATTGTATGTAGTTCTCGCCTGCGTCTTGTACATTGCAGAGCCACAGGGCACAGCCGGCGCATCGCCTTTGTCGCAGGAATCGCAGGTTGAGTACCGGCGAAGTACAGCCCATCTTTTCATGCGTGATTCAATTGACCTGGACGCATCGCTCAGTGCGCCCAGCAAGTTGCTCAGCGAGTCGCTTTGGGCATCGCCTGAGCGCAATATGAAAGTCATTGACCTCAACGTCCTAGCCTCCCCAAAACCCAAGTCTCCCCACGTTAATGGCCAAGAAGCTTGCATTGACTGGCACATGCTCCATCGCTCAAAGACGGGCGTCATGGAGCGGGCGTGTCAGTGCTGCGTATCTTCTCGGCCCACAGACGCATATGAATATGAGCTTGATGAACGGTTTCAAGCGTTTGTCGAGAGCCTCAGCCTTACAGAGGTGGATCAACTTCTTGGCATTATTGCCGAGAGTCGTACCTAGTTCGAGTGGACAATAACTGGGCGAGTATCATGAACAGCGCACGGCTAACTGTCATTTATTATTTATTTTCCACGCTGAGTGATTTCTGTAGGGCCCAAGGTGGGTCCCCGTAGCCGGTGGTTGTACTTGCAAGCTGCAAACCACAGTGCCTAAATTCTCCTCAGAATTACCTACTGCATCACCGCGTTCACCGCACGAGCTGAGGCAGGGGTCACCTGGGCCACCTGGGTCACCCTCTCCAGCTCGTCACTTTCAGCCACACACGCCACGGAAAAATGTCGTACCTGTGGAACTCGCACAGCAAGCAGACTGTGGACGAGCAGGTGCTCAAGGAGGCCGAATTACAGTATGATTCAATGGCACTCCTCTACAAGAAAATTATTGACGCGTGCGAGTCCAAGTGCGTGTACCGCTATGGTGAGCCGGACTTGACCAAGGGCGAGCTGGCGTGCATTGACCGATGTGTGTCCAAGTACATGACTGCCAATCAAACGGTTGGTCTCAAGGTGAAGGAGATGCAAATTGACCCCATGGCGACCAACGCGGCGCTTGTAGGAGCAGAGGCTCGGTTGAAGAGGTGAAAGTACATATGAGAGCGGGGGTGTCCAGATGTGCGCAGTGGTTTGTGCAGGGGTGAATTTTCATTGAGAGACACCTGGCAAAGCACGCAGAGCACCCTTAGGGCACCCCTAGGGCACCCCTAGGGCACCCCCATGGCGCTTTTCCCCTTCACCCTTGCCCTACTCCAGGTCTCGAGGACACTCCCTCGCTCTCCTCATCGCAATAAATTAGCATTAAATAATCTACGAGGCCGCCATGGAGCGGCGCTTAAAGAACGCAACCATCCGCTTGGCGGCAGACTCCTTCTCCTGCTGAGGGATCGCCGAGTACCGCTTGGACGCGGCGCTGGTTGAGGTTGAGCTGGCTGGCACCGCCACGCTTGACTGTCGCTTGTCAAACAGCTTGTGGAAGCTGGAGGTGATGGACGAGCTGCGCTTGTAGTTTGTTTCGCGCTGCAGCTGCGCCGGCGAGATCTCCTTGAGCGGTTGGTGACCACTCTGGCTCCCCTGACTCGGCGGGGTGGGCAGCTGGGCACTGGCGTTTGCGGTATGACCGGTAGCGCCCGCGGTTCCTGCTGAGCCCACGGTGCTCGAGGAGCGCCCATGGCCGGCTTGGTGGCCCTGGCTGGGGCTGCCCTGGCCCTGAGCTTGCCTCGGCGGCGCCAAAGGAGGAGGAAAGTTGGGGATCTGCTCCATGTCCTTGAGGGCATGAACGTACGAGTTTGGTCGTGAAATCTCGCCCGACTTGGACGCCCCGTGGCTCACCTCGGCGCGTGGCCGCGACATCTTGGGCGTATACAGCGAAAAGTCATTGTACTCGCGGGCATTGGCCGAGGGTGCCACCTGGTACGAAGTAGGCCGTTTCGAGGCGCCGGCAGGCAGCTTCCCTTTGGGGCTGGGGGGTATTCCGAGTGCAGAGACATCATCGCGCAAATCGCTGAGGGGTTTACCCGGGGTGGCACTGGTTGAGCGCGTGTGGAGGCGCGTGGGTTGAGGGGCGGTGCCGGCGGCCGCGGGCATAACGCGAGTCGATTGCGAGCGAGCAACAGGCGGCTGCTGCTGCCCCGGTGCCGACTTATCCCATTCGCGCGGCGTGACACTCAAAAATGCAAAGTGCGGCGACAGCCACGCATGGCTGCGGACTTGGCTGAGGGAGGCCCGGGCGGCGGGGTCTGCGACCAAGATTTTCCGTAATAGGTCACGTGGCGTCGGAGGCATGTACTCTGGGAAAGTTAGCGGCGTGGTGGTGATGTACTTGTACAGTTTGGTGATGTTGTCGCTGTCGGGGTTCTCGGGGTCGTCATCGTACGGCAAGTACCCGGCAAGCATGGCATATAAAATAACGCCGCAGCTCCATACATCCACTTTACGACCATCATACTTTTGATCGCACACCACGAGCTCAGGGGCGGCATAGCAGGGTGACCCACACGAGGTGCTCATCAACTGGTTGCCACCCTTGCGGAACGAGTTGGCAAACCCGAAATCGGTGATAATCACATTCTTGTTTTTGTCCAGCAACAAATTTTCGAGCTTGAGGTCGCGGTGCACAATGCCTTTAGAGTGCAAATAGAGGACCCCGGAGACAAGCTGGGCAAAGAGGCGGCAGGCCATTCCTTCCTTAAGGTAGCGGTGCTCAATAATGTGATCAAAGAGTTCACCCCCTGAGGCATACTCAAGGACAATTCCAATGTGCTTATCGTCTTGAATGACCTGCTCGAGCTTGACGATGTTTGGGTGATGCAGGACCTTGAGGGCATTGATTTCGCGGAAAACCTTAATCTCGCGACTCGATTTGGGCGGGATTGTATCCTTGCGAATGAGTTTGATCGCCGCTTGGGTCACGCCTGAGGCGTCCTTCTTCCAGCCGAGCTTGACCTTGCCAAACTCGCCCTCGCCGAGCGTGGACCCAAGCACATAGTTGCCGAACCGCGACTCGCCGCGGTTGACCCGCTTGGAAATGCTCGAGCTGATGCGCCCACTCGACAGGCGACTGCTAACCTTGGGCTGGTCCATCAACACGGAATGCAGTAGTCAGCTTCAGGGTCACAACAAGGTAAGGTGTGGGTATTTAGGGCAGGGGTAGGGGTGGACCGGAGTAAGGAAAGGGAGGGATTTTCGGGTCTAACTTCAGTCCAGTTCGGTCTACTTGCTCTTTTAGTTATAGCTATAGAATACTGAAATGCTAGATTGGGTTTTGGCAAACTCGAGGGTTGGGGTTTCGCGTCGCGACGCGTCGCAGGGGCCTGCAAAGGGGCCAGCGGAATGAACGAAAATTTCGCGATCGTGAAAGGGATGAACGGCTTGGGCTGCGCGACTAAAACTGCAGAGCTGCAGAGCCACTAAGACGTATGCATCTGTGCTCGGCCCTCTGTGCGTCACTGCATGCTGCAGGCACGTGGGCCCACTGCAGGCACCGTGCAACTCGCCGTGTGCGCACCTCCCTCACGCTCCCATCTTTCGATTAATATAGTCCAGCACCTGGTCGTTATTCTCCTTTGTAACGAAGAATATGCGTTTTGTGTCGTTGCGCCACACAAGGGCACCCATCTCTCGCGCATAGCTCACAATCAAATTGTACTCCTTTGCCGTAGCGAATTCACGATACAAGTAGCCATTGGTTGCGCGAAGGCGGTCCATCTCGAGCTGCCACAGAATAACTTGATCGCTCACGGTGGGAGGAAGGATATGCTGCTCGGCCGCTTGAGCCATTTGCGGGTGCGCATTGGACGACATATACTCGATGATTTGCGCGGCGGTAATCCCTTTGGTCAAGGCTTCACGGATACTTTCGCGCGTGATGCGGCCCACGACCAAATTGCTAAACTTGGACCTGAGATGGCAAAATAATCCCAAAATCGAGATTTGCAGCGGGTTATCGGTGTATGCATAGATGCGATAGTTTGTCTCGACAATAATAAACCCCCTGGAACTCGCCACCACCTCGTCACTTTGCTCCGAAGTCAACGTTGTGGCGAGGTGAGTCGGTACAAACGCGTCCTCCATTTGAAAGATGAGGCCCAACGAGCTAAGATCTTCGAGTAGCTGGGCCTGTGTGGAAGAGAGGTGCGGAAGAGTGTAGGCAGTGCCGAGCTCGAGCGACCCAAGCATAAAGATAAAGTTTAGGACGTCCACGGGGTCCATCTCGAGCCGCGTGCACTGGTTGAGGTAGTGCAGCAACAGGGTCCACACTTGAGAGTTCAGGTCCTGCAGCAGAAACTGAAACCCTGCCGAGGTAATACTAAGATTCAAGGTCGAAGGGCCGGCCATGAGGCCCGAGCTCTGGAGCAGGGAGAGAGCATTGCGGCTGGGCTTGGTGGAGTTGCCTACCATGTAGTGGAGCATATTTTCCCACCTTTCTGTTGCGTGTGTTTGCACAAACTCCCGCGTGGGCAACTTGGAAACCTCAGTTGGCACGCCAAAGCTCGAGTTTTTGTCGCCTGACGACAAGGCTGTGCGGAGGCTCGAGGCAAACCCTGGGTTTACTGTAATAGTTTTTTGGGCGTAGCGCTCCTTGACAATGTGTAGACGCCTCAATTTCTGCATGCCCTCAATTTGAAGCCGCCGGTGTGCAGGCTTGACCAGCCGGTCAATGTCTGAAAGCTTGATTGGCTCGCTGTTGTAGAGGCTGAAAAGAACGATGGTTTTCGAGAGCGGCGGCAATAATCTGAAGATCGCAACGCACGATGACGGCGTTTGGTACAGCCGCGATATCACCGCCTCGGGCAGCGACTCGAGATATGTCTGTACATTCATAATCCAGATAAATGCAGTCACTGCCACTTGAAGTATGGGTTTTAATAGTTGAACACACGAGCGTCAACCCATTTATCTACACCAAAGGAGCCCATATTTGCCGTGATGCCCGCCACGCATTTTTCCGCGACGCCGTTTGGCGCAAGTTTGCCGTTCTTGGCCTCCGCACAGACATTGCCATCAACTTTCACAAGCTGCTGGAGGAGCTCGAACCGAGCGAGCTGGCAGAGTATATGCAAATGTGGAACTACTTTAATCAGTCTTGGGCGCGGCATCCTCTCGAACACGACCCAGATTGGATGTTTACCAGCTTCCAAATTGGCGAGCTTCGCGCCCGGCTGGCCAACATGGCTAGCCCTGCCCACCGCATATTCGGTCATGTGTACATGGCATGGGCCCATTTTAATGGCGTGGCCTGGTGGGACACTTCGGTGCGGTGGCATCACGATCATACGCGGTTTGTGCGCAACGCCTGGAAGGATTCGCAGATCAATCTTCGGGCGGCCATTGAGCTGTATGGCCCACTTCTCAAATATGCAGACGAAAGTATGTTGGATGATGAGGAATTGGTGCTGGCCGCCGCGTCCTACCAGCTGGGGCCCTCGCCCCCTCTTGACTTGAACAACGAGTGGACGTACTGGCGGACTGTGGTACCGTACCGACTTGTTAGCACGCGCCTCAAACTGCAAAAGCACGTCACCTTGGCCTTTTTACAGCGGTGGCCGAGTCTGATTGAGCATGTCCCCGAGGAGCTGCTCGAGGACCCACAAATTAAAGTATTTACATTAAGCTAAAGGCGTCCAGCGCCTCGTGCGACACGACCCCTTCAATTTCGGGGTACTCGCATGCTTCCAGCACAGCCGCCGCAAGCGTGTTGACCGAGGTACGGGGCGGTGCACGGCCGACCTTTTCGAGGAGGCCAATGCCTGCACTAGCCACGTCACGAACTGAGAGCTGAGCGGGCGACGCCGGATCGTAGACAATTCCTGGCCGCAAGAGAACGCTGCGGAGGTTTTTGTGGTCCGCAATGAGCTGCTCGGCGCGGCGTTTGGACTCAATGTACTCGGCGCTCGTGAGGCACGACGAGGCTGCACTAATGTATACAAACGCGGGTGCAGACCCTGAAGTGCTTGGCTGTGCCTTGGATAGCGCCTCTGCCACGATCGCGGCACTGCGAGTATTGATTTTCTCAAATCCTCCCGCCATGGGATTATGGCCTTCTAGCCGTGATTTCAGCAGCTGTAAGGGAGTACTCAAGGTCAATGGCCCGCTTACAAGACGCTTGTACTCTTGAGATGGGAAAAATGTGCCAATCGAGTGCACAACTGCATCTGCATCCTTTAGGAGGTGGCTGTATGTTTTAGGGTCATAAACATCGCCCTTGACAACATTGGCCGGGGAACTGGTACTAGGAGACCGACTCACCACAGTGACCTGGTGATTTGCCGATATGGCGTGGCGAGCAATGCGTGATCCAATGAATCCGCTGCCGCCAAAAACGACAATCTTCATTAATCATCGACCGTGCAGGGTGATGGGTATGTAGGGGAGAGGGCGGGGCAGAGGGCGGAGGGGTATGTAAAGATTTAAATCTTGCAATTGGCGTATTTTCGGCCGGATTTTCCCTTTCTTCCATGACTTCGGCTGCACTTAGAGTAGCAATCACTAGGGCTGAGCACACGTGACCTCGTATGCTTACTCACCCGCTAGGGCACAAATCTTTCACCACTCTCATATCCAGCACCCACTCACAAATGCATATCCAATGTCCACCGCATCTGCTCAAAAGTGGTACCCTGCCCAGCCGGCTCCCACTCTCAAGAAGAGCCGCAAGACTCCCAAGGGTGCTAACCTGCGCGCCAGCCTCGTGCCTGGTGCCGTGCTCATCCTGCTCGCTGGCCGCTTCCGCGGCAAGCGCGTTGTGCTCCTCAAGTCTCTTGAGGACGACACTTTGCTTGTGACCGGTCCCTTCAAGGTCAACGGTGTCCCCCTCCGTCGCGTCAACGCCCGCTACGTCATTGCCACCTCCACCAAGGTCGATGTCTCTGGTGTGTCTGCCGACAAGTTCACTGCCGCCTACTTTAAGCGCGACCGCAAGACCGAGTCCAAGGTTACCGAGGAGGAGCTCTTTGGCTCTGCCACTCCCGCCAAGAAGACTGTCGCCTCTGAGCGCGTTGCCGACCAGAAGCAGGTCGACGCCGCTTTGCTCGCTGAGATCAAGAAGACCCCCCTGCTCAAGCAGTACCTTGCTTCCAGCTTCTCCCTCAAGCACGGCGACCGCCCCCACCTCCTCAAATTCTAATTATTGCTAGCGTGTAAATAGCTTGCCCATGGATATATGTCTGAATGTGGAGGTGATGCATTTCAGCTCTAGTTTATCTTTAAAACCTACACTCCTCAGGATCCGCAAGTATGCCCCGCCCAAAGCTGGCAGCTCTATGTTTGTACTGCAGAATGTTATAACTATATAGCCCCCTGGTGCTAGCCAGGCACGTTTCTTTCCGACAAGATTTATTGCCTGAGCTCCTCGTTGATGCTGTAGATTATCGGTGGGAATGACTCCACTGCTGCCAGGGCAATATCCAAATTATCTCGGAGGGCCAGACTGGCAACCCTGATATTAAGGCCATCGCTCTTCACAGCCATCATGACCAGGTCAAAATTGTTTTTGAGCTCATCTGAGCATTTGCTCGAGCAACTTGGGTCTTTGGGCACAGTGGCCACGGCCACCTCAAGGTCGTTGCGCAGGCTAGCACTGGCAAGTTTTATCCCATTCAGGCCCCACCTTTTCACGGCAGTAAGCATTAGCTGGCGATTATCGCGCAAGGTCTCTTGGAGGAGAATGGGCTCCTGGTTTTCAATCATTCTGAGCGCCAGTTCCTTGTCGTGGCGCAATTCTCCAAAGGGACGAACAATAGATCTGCTGCTTGCTAGGTGCATGAGAAACTCACGGTCGTCGCGCAAATGAGAATGTACACACCCAGACTTCACGCGTGACCTGGCCAAGTATTTGATCAAGTCGCGATCTGATTGAGAATAGCGTAGGGCCAACATTTGCTGGACGTGATTGTCAATCCTATTTTTACTCAAAATGAATGCGCGGGTGTAGAGGGAGAAACCATTGAACCCTTGGAGGGTAGCAAATGGGAACCTCCACTGGTGAAATTCAAACTTGCCAGCATATCATTCGAGCTCAGCAGCACTCAATTCTTGTTTCCTTAGAAGTCAGTGATGAGAAATATTGTGCTGGACCTTGAGCACGTCCAATTTTTTTCCAAATTGCGTCGCTCATAAAGAATTCGTGGAAGTGCCTGTTGACGAGCGCCAACCGCAAGTAGAGCTGGGGCACAGGCAATTATGTGTTATGTTCAGCGTCCAGACTACCATATCTTTCCGTCCAAAAGTTCTCCTCAATAAGGTACATCATTACGAGCGGGAGCTGGCCTAGGTTTGCCGGGCGGCGCTCGACCCGAACCACATCTGGTTCTACTTTTACTTCTGGCTCTGGCTGCACGTGCACGTTTGGGGTTTTATCAAGCTGCGCAGTTTCGCTCTGGTGGCGGGCCGCGTGATGGGTCATGACAAGGGATTAAATGTGGGTCGGCCAAAAAGGATGAGAGGGGAAGGGTTACTTCTCACCCGTACAGCACTGATAAGCAGGCGAACTAGTCAAATCAAATAAATAAATACCGCACACCTTACTCTAGTGGCGCATGGCCAGGTGGCGCTCCTTGAGGGTCCCGTTCGAGGCGGCCAATGTGTCAAAAGTGACCAAAATTTTGCGCAATGGCATTAGCGCGGCCTCTAATTTGCGGTTGTTGCATAGTTTGGGCAACAATTCTGGGAAAACTACAAAGAACGGCGGCACCAAGGTCTCGACATGTCTCGAGTGTATGAGGCGCCACCGGGAATATCAGGCGTCCTAGTCTCGCTGATTCTGCGGGAACCATGCAGAACCATGTGCAAAGTAAGTTATGCGAACCCCCTACCCCGCATTAACCTCTCCGCCCAGCGGGTTCTCAGAGCTGTATACAAGCCAGGCCTGCTGGCACTGCGGGCACACTGCACGCTGCTCCACCCACCGGTCAATACAATGAGCATGGTATCCGTGCTTGCAGGTGCCCCATCGCACAAGGCATGCCGATTCGAGCGGTGAGGTGCAATCGTGGCAAGGAGCCGCCAGCTTGCCACGACAGATTGCACATGTATCAAGGGAATCTGAATAGGACCATACCAGTAGCGGCCGCACCGATTTAAGGTGCATGGCCGATTTTTCACCCTGGATTGGTGGCCGGCTCCCGAGGGGCGTTTGCGCCCGATCAGCAACAAGAGACGCCAATGAACGTTGTTTTACAGGGTGGTTTGGTGGTGTTTGACCCACTTGAACCGGTGGAGGGCCCTGAATCGGCTGAGACAACCGCTCAAGGTACATGCTGAGTTGACAACAGGACGAGCACGTAGAGCACGTAGAGCACAACTAGACTAGACTATAACTAGGCTAGATAATCTAACGTTTGAAAAATCTTAACTTTTTCTTTTCCTTTTCCTTTTCCTTGGCCATCCCGGGGTTCACCAGCACGTCCGGTTTGGGGGTGGCAGAAGCGGTTGCCATGGGCGCCGCAGCGGCAGGGGCGCCCGTAGAAGCACTGGTGGGGCCAACACGTGGGGCACTGGGCTTGTCACCCTCAAATAAATGCTTTGGAGCGCGCTTGGGCGGCTGATCCTGCGGCAAGCCGAGATACTCTCTAGCGAGCCCCTGGCGGGCCAAAAACCGCAGGTACTTGGCCGGTGTCAGCTCGTCGGGGCCGCCCAGCACCACATCCCGCTGGCTTATGGTGCTCACCTCGTACACGGCGCGCCGTTCAGCCGCGGTAAACCCACCAAGCATAAACACGAAAATCTTGGGTCGTTGGACCACAGAGGCGGCAGGACGAGCCCATGTGGCGCGCTGCTTGGGATTTCTTAGAGAATTGGTCGCATTGATGGTGGGGTCGTTGCTGTCTTTCTCGCCGAGCGTCGGGAAAAGCCGCGCGTCCAGCTGGGACCCAAGCAACGATTGGAGAATATTTTTGAGGCCAGGGGTGTACCGCGCATAAAGGTATTGCTCCTCGGTGTTGTCTGTACCAAACTGCGGGTTGCGCGACTCGCTGGTATCGCCCTGTTTGACGGTGGGCGTCCCCCAAACCGCCAAGTTTTGCATCATCTCGAGCTCGTACGGCTCGAGTTTGGCGTGGTTGCGCAATAAATTATAGTCCGAGGAGAACAGCCCGCTGCCTCTCGCCAAAATGTACACCATCAGCAACCGCAATTTGATGTCTTTGTGGAGCTCAGAGCCAAGCAGCTGGATGAGCTGGTCTGTGGTCTCTGGGCCGAGTTTTTTGCCGTCCGAGTCAGTCCCCAAGGCTAGTGCTTGCTCGAGATCGGCAACTTGCATGAGCTTGTTCTTTTCCACCGTGTCCATGCAGTCCGTGGCCACCTGCAAATTGACTGCCATCGAGTCCTTTGATTTGACAAAATCGGGGAGAGCCGCCATCATATTGCGGATATCGCTCACCTTCACAGGGCCACCATCACCCCCCGAGTTGCCAAAATGAGGGTTAGCCGCCTTGAGCTGCGCTACGCGCGTGGTCAACTCTTCAATTGCGTACGAGATGTGTGCGTGCCGCAGCGCCAGCCACTCGGTATCCTTGTCGTCGAGGACCCCGCCAGTAGCAAGAGTGTTGTCGTTAAACTCGAGCAAATCGTACGCCAGCGCCTGTAGCGTAAACTCGTGCAGAATTGGCGAGTATTGGTCGATGCTGCGGTCAAGGACCAAAATCTGGCTGCGCACCGGCGACGCGCTCGGGTTTTCTTGCTGGGCAACCGTAAACTTTTCGCCGAGCATCTCGGCCATAATTTTGGGCAGCTCGCTCTTGTTGTAGCGCGTGGCGGGGTTCCAGTAGCGGATCACGGGGTCGACGCCAAACGGGGCCACCACGGCAAAAAGCCGGTTAGCCATGCGGTTCACATACTTGATATCAAGCGGAATGTTGCGATTGTAGAGTAAATCGGCCGCGTAAGGGTCGCCAAAGCTGAAAATCCGGCTCTCGAGCGGCAGCGCCGAAAAGTCGGCCACTTGGAGTTGTGCAAGGTAACCGCCCACGCCCTTTTGAATCATTTTCGTGACACGACTGGACTCGCCCAGCAAAAATACGTGCGCTTGCGCGTACCGTGGCGGCCGGCGGCTATAGTCTGCGACGACGCACTCTGCCGAGTACTCTGTGGGCTCAATGATGTAAATAACATCAAAGTAGTTTTCAGTGGAGCGTTTAGCCTCGAGATCCATGACATTTGCGCAGCGGCGATCGAGCAAAACGTGCTTTTCCATCACGAGCGAGATCATGCGTTTCCCGGCCGCATCGAGCACGACCGTTTTGTAACCTGATTTGGGCTGGACGCTATCGACTGCATTGAGGATTTCTAGTTAGTTCGGTCGCTTGAGTTACTCTCTACCTACTTGTTCGCGTCGCTGCAATGAGGTCCATGCTTAGGTACGTGGCTGTGGGGTCGAGTCGGCTTTGTTTGATTTGAAGTGGTTTGGTTGGCAAAGTGTAACTTACCAATAACTTAAATATAAAAATGGGGTAGTGTCTTGTGCTCAGCGCTCTTGCGCTTTTGCTCGCACCCAGCGGACGGCACAGCCCGAGGGCCCACCCAACGGTCTCCCCTGGGCATACCCCTGGGCCGCGCCACCCCTGTCCCCCACCCTAAATACTAAACTCTTCGTTCGGTACCCACCCCAAAATATCATCACCCTCGTGCCCCATCCAATCTATACCCTGCAACAACTGGTCCAGCTCAAGGTCCTCCTCGGGAACCCCATTGGGCACCCCCTCGGGCACCGGGGGCATGGTATGTGCAGGCATCAACATGGTCATGGTGGTGCCATTGGGACTCGTATAGGTATTTGAGGTGTAATCCTCGGTAGTAATTTGGTTGAATAGCGGCAACGGAGGCAGGATCCGCACCTTATCGGGGACCTTGTCGGGGCCCCTAAGGGGCTGCGGCACCTCGTCAATAACGCTATCCTTGTTTGCCTTGGCAGTTTTGCGCCGCGCTTCATGAATTGTCCACACCAGCTCGTAAAATAGCGAATAGCTCAGGTGCGAGCGCATATGCGAGATCATCAAAGTGGGGCCCGTCAACAGGTACGGATGGGAAATCAGGGTAACGTTGAGCGACTCTAGAATTTTGGCCGCGCGCGTGCAGTCGCTCGAAACAGCGGTCCAGCCCTGGGGGATATTGCGGAAAAGGTGGTGCACCGTAACCACCGAGTGGCGCGCACTCTCGGCAAACCGCTCGGGGAATTGCGGCAGCACGTGCAGCTTGAACAACAAAAACGCCGAAAAAAAGGACGCCTGGCGAATTAGGGTAGGGTACTCGACAATGCGGCGCTTGCCCACGTAGCTGCGCATCAGAGTGATGAGCCGCGTGGCGCACTCAAAGGTGGGGCAAATGTAAATGGCCTGGTCGCTCTCGCTGCTCCCGGGAAGGAACGCGAATGTGTACAACAACAAGCGGCAGTACTCGTAAAAAATGCGCACGCTCGGGTCGTCACTCAACAAGTGCTCCAACGAGTTGAGGTCATGGGCAAACACCTCTATTGAGGGTACTCGCACGCGGTTGTGGAGGAGACCGTCTGGAGTGCGAGTGGACGAGCCCATTACTTGGGCCATATTGCTGTACCAGATACTAAGTTTGATCATGGAGCTACGGGTGTCGAGCGGGACCTTGCTAGTGCTCTCCTCGATAAGGAAATCCACGCGCATGTTTGAGGGCACCCCGAGCATGGCCGTGAGCAACTGCTCAGTGACGTAAATTTGCAGCCAGGTGCGCGTGCGCCATTTTACCGCATTGGGCATCAACTTTTGTTTACGAGTAAACTCGTAAATGAACTTGCCGCGGTGTAAACCGAGCTGGACCGCGATGCTGCGGGCAAGCGTAATATAGCGATAACTGGGGTCATCGCTCACTTTTTCGTTCGGTAATCCCCAATTTGCCAAAATTACCAGCGCCTGCACCACGTGCGTGCTGCGAGGAGTCTCGAGATAGCAGTTGCGCGCCACGAGCCGCCGCACAGGCTCCACCAGCTGCAGATAAATGTGCGGCGTGGGATCGCTTATACTTGCAGTGAGCATCACCGTCCAAAACAACATCTCGCTCTGAGTATAAAGCTCGCCCGCCGACCGCGTCTCAAAGATTTCACACGCCGGAAGGTACTGCCCAACAAACATCATGTGCAGGCGCACGGCGTCTTCTTCGCTTAGGAGAATATCTTCGATTTTGTAGGGGCCTGGCGTATGTGCCGGCGCGGGCGTCGGTTGCGGGCTGGGGCTCGGAGAACGCGGCTTTACGTCGATCGGGGGGATGTGGTCCATACGGTCTATGATGGGCGCCAACGGCTGCACTGGCTGAGGGTATGAGGGAGGCGGTCGATACGGCTCATCGATTTTGGCTTTTAGGTTTTCGATTTCGGCCCGCAACTGGTCCACTTGCGACCCCTTTCGCGGCTGAAAGAACGGGTCCAGCACACAGGTTTTTTTGAGCTTGAGGCACCGCGTGCACGGGTCTGGCGCCGTGTCCGCGGCATTACACCTGATTTTTTGCTGGCGGCAATTGGTGCACGCCTTTGGTGCTCGTGTGAGCGCCTTTTTGGGCATGTGTCAGTCGGTCAAGGCAGGTGCTAAATTGGCTTTAGCTGGTTGGTCGGCTAGGGTTGATCTCCAACTTTTTTCAGATTCGGGGCTTTTCGCGGCCCAGGCTTGAGAGATTTTCGCGTTTCGGAAAAATTTCAAAACTGAAAGATTGCGGGGGTTTTTGTGGGGTAATGTGGGGCTGACTATTCTACATCGTGGGGGTGTCTATGGGTGGTATATATTTATGATGCGGATAAGGGGTTCGAACAGTGCGGCAACCGAGTTAGTCGGCCAAGTTTTTCTCTTATGCGTGAGGGTTAGGTCTGAGGTGGAGGTCCGAGGCGAGGGCGCTGGCTCACGCACGGCACAAGGGTTAGGGCATAGTCCCACAGTGGTCGCTCAATTATTGGTGTAGCTGGTAGTATGAGCCCTACTTCTTGTGTTTTTGTGAGCGCTAGTCCATTATTTTGCGGCCTTTTGAGCCAATCATCAGTGTGTGTATGTTAATTGTCTGCTGTATGTAGGAGCTCACTCGATTAAAGCTTTATGGACACCCAAAGCAAGGTCAACTAAAAACTCAATTGCATCTAAAAAACATCTCTTTTTAGTCTCGTAGCAAGAATGATCCAGCGGAACTGAAGGGCACAGCCTTTGATATAGTCTGGGGTAGAACAAGGCGTGCACGGTTTGAGCAAACTGATAGCTATATACGGCACTCCCTAGCATTGACTCTAGTGTGGGCTGCCAGGGTGAGCACATCCTTGTGGATCTGCCCCTTTTGGTCCACCCATATACTTAAAAATTGATCTCAACTAGATAATTAACGGCTAGAAAACAATTAGCCCGGGACATATCTGAATATTTTAGTACGCGCGACCCTTGCGTGCGTGCAGGGCGGTATGCTCGTCGCTCATCTCAGGACGATCGTCGTGCAACAGCTGGCTGGTACGATCATGGATATGGCCAGGAGTAAAGTGGCTCAGCGCAGACTTGGCCCGCTCCTTGAAGCTACCCCAACGGCTGCGCACATGGTCCTTGGTGTTGAGCACAAAGTTCATGGTGTCATCGCCATACTGGTGCTCACGCTCAAAATCAGCGCCGCACGGGGCTCTAATGGGAGCACGTGGGGCCTTGACAGGCGGAGCACAGGGAGCTTTGACGGGAGGTACACAGGGAGCCTTGACAGGAGGAGGAGCGCAAGGAGCCTTGACAGGAGGCGCGCAAGGAGCCTTGACAGGAGGTGCACATGGTGCCTTGACGGGAGGGGGAGGAGGGGTGCACGGCGCCTTGACAGGAGGAGGAAGAGCACAGCCACAACCATCAATATGACGGATGTTGTTACGCATGTTTTTGCGCGACCGGGAGTGCTTGCGATGGTGGCGGATACTCATCTCGGGGCGATCATCGTGCAGCACTTGGCCAATGCGGTCGTGGATGTGGCCAGGTCTAACGTGACTGAGAGCCTCCTTGGCGCGCTCCTTTGAGTTGTACAGGCGTTCACGAGCGTGGTCCTTGGTATCAAGCACAAAATCGATGGCATCGTCACCATACTCGTGGTCGTACTGCTGGCCGCACCTGGGGCGCGAAATAATCTGAGCAGGTTGGTAGGCGTCACCGTCGTCACCATCGCAAGTAGCAGCAGTAGTAATGCAGGGCTCAGGGTCAGAGTCAGTTGTGCAGGGCGAGTCACTGGAATTATCGGAAGTGGGCGAGACAGCGGCACCGCAAGAGCAGCCCGAGCCAGAATCACCCGAGCCAGAGTCAGAACCAGAGTCGGAGCCAGAACCAGGGTCGTCGGTAGCAAGAGCAGTACCAGTAGTAGTTACAGTACTGGAGAAAAAGTCGGACCAGTCGTCAGAGGTGACAGTGGCAGAGCCAGTATCTCCCGTGCCAGCAGAGGAGCGAGAGTCGCACCCGGAGTTAGAGCTGGAGCCAGAGTCAGAGCCAGAACCGCAGCTGCATGGGGCCCTCAGCACATGGGCCTTGACGACCTTGTTACGAGGAGGAGGCTGGGCCCGTTGTGTAGGAGGAGAGTCCATAATGGTAGTAGTAACATACACGGCCTTGCCAATGGGTCCATCAGGGCGGTTGAGGGAGAACTCCTGCATGTGCTGGGGGCGGTGCTTGACAATGGCATCACCATTAAAGGCGTGCTTGGGGGTCTGCGGCTGCACGCTCACGGTAACAGGCGGCGCATACTGGGTGATAGAGGCAAACTGGGTTACGGTGGCCCACGCAGTAATAACAGACACAGAGGTAAAGGTTGCATAAACGGTGACAGGACTGGGCGGGGTATAATAAACAGTGGAGAACTGAGTAACTGCCGGGGGATAGTGTGTCTCTGTGAGGTACTCGACCTCCCAGTGGACATCCTCGTCGTCAAAATTGTCAAGGCTGATGCTGGGCACCTTGTTGAGCGCATGAGAGTGTTGGTGGTCCGCGGCCGCGAGTGCAGCTAGAGTGGCAAGACGTAGTTGATGCAAGAATATCATGGCTGTCGCACATATCTTTTGCCAAGCCAATATATATTGGATGCGGGCTACCCCAAAAAAGGCAAGTGCAGGCGCAGCCATCAGAGATCTCATGCAGAGCGAGCGTCCCTCAAACTTCAAACTGAATTTAAAACTCATAATTATATATAGAGAGAGAATAAAAAATTACAACGAGCACATGCGAGAATGTAGCTCGCAAGCTCTGCTCGATGACACAAAGACTAAAAAAACATGGCCCAATTTGGCCGGCTGCACTGCAGCACTTGCCTATCTTAAAGAGGCGGTGCCACAGTTGTCTTGGGGTCACGGGTAATGTCCACGAGGGTATGCTTGATTTGTTGCCATGATTGACGATAAGGCTTGCCATCGGGGCTCTTGTGCTTTGAGAACCGAATGGCACTTCCAAGCTCCTCAAACGTTTGCAGCACATAGTCAAGATCTTCCTTTGTGAGCGCCGAGCTAAGGCACAATCTAATGCGGCAAGATGTGATTGGAGTAGCGGGAAAGCCCACAACCACAACGGCGATACCGCGCTTTAGCAGAGCGCGACTGAGGCCAGGCATGTGGCTCGGAATATACAGCATTAGGGGAATGATTGGGCTGTCCAAATGTCCAGTAACCAAGAACCCCATCTTGATGAGCCCAAGTCTGAGGTAACGCGAGTTAAACGCCAAGCGCTGCAGACGCTCCTGGGCCTCGCCGGGGTTAATCTTGCCCATAATCGTCAACAAACTGGTGCGAATTTGAGCCAAAACTGGCGGCGCAATGGCCTCACCGTACACAGAATTGATGTTGGTTGCCCGCAGAAGATTGATGAGTTTTTGCGAGCCAGCGACGTAGCCGCCGTTTGCACCAAAGCTTTTTGTAAAAGTGCCCATAAGAATATCCACATCGTTGGGGTCAATGCCGTAAAAGTCGCACACGCCACGGCCATTGGGGCCATAAGCACCAATGGAGTGGGCCTCATCCACAAACAGGTAAAACCCATATTTTTTGCGAAGCTCAACAAGAGCAGGAAGGTTCGCCAGCGTTCCCTCCATGGAGTAGAGCCCCTCCACAGCAATGATAATTTTGCGCCAAGGCTTAAACTTGCGCGGCTGGCCGGTGCTAATGCTCTCACGCAGAATCCTTTCGAGAGTAACCATATCGTTGTGGGGGAACACCTTGAGCACGGCACCAGACATGCGCAAGCCAGTACGAATGCTGGCGTGGTTGAGCTCGTCGGAAATTACAAGGCACTCGCTGTCGATGAGCGAGGCAAACAGGTTGGCATTGGTGGCATACCCCATGTTAACCACAACGGCCGCCTCCTTGCCAACAAAGTCGGCCACAAGCTGCTCGGTATCCTTGTGCATGTCGAGGGTTCCGCCACACACGCGGCTGCCGCCGCTCACGAGGCCTGTAGTCTCAATGGCCTCCTGAGCCATATCTGTGCAGGGCCCCTGAGACTGAGCAAACCCAAGGTAATTGTAGCTGGACAAATTGATGCACTTGATTTTCTCGCCAGTAGGCACGTACTTGCCGAAAAAGTCGTTGGTGCACGAGACACGGTCCCAAACGGTAATGATGCGGCCAGGAACGCCCTCGGTAGGCCGCGAAAAGCAATCGCCAAGACGAGCCTTGCACCTTCTCGAGTAAAAGCTATCAAAATCACTGGTCATTGGAGCATAGCCATAAGAACCCATCATGGTGCGCTTAAAATCCGGGTTAAAGTACCGGTCGAAAAAATCGTGCACATGCCCAAACAGAATAACAATGGCATACATGGCATAGGTCTTGAGGATCACAATCCAGGGTACAAGAGCATCCGAGTCGACAATCACATGGCTGTTTGGTTGCTGCTGGTAAAGGTAGTCACCAGAGCTCAAGGGCCCAAACTCGTCCGGGTGCAACTTAGACTCGACCGAAGACGACATTTGACGGGACGAGCCAAAAACTTACCCCACTCAACGAGGAGTCTCTTGCATTTATACTCGTATGACTTGATACTTTGGGGGGTAAGGGTTGCGCATGCAGGTGCCGCTGCTAGAAATTATGTACCTGTTAAAGTATGGTTTCGGGCCAGATTTTCCAATATACCAATAAACGAGATAATTTTATGTCTGCGCGAATGGGTAGAATGCCCTGGCAAAACAAATTTTGGTAGCTACAAGCGGATCTTCGCAACCCGGCTGCATATTAGTGCGTCCGACAGTGCATACGTCGTGCAGGATATTTCAAAATATTTATGGAGAACGTAATTTGACAGGTTGCGGACTTTGTGTTCGCTCCTGCTCTAGATTTAAGCAACGGCCGGGCATGTCAGCGGTCGAGAGCAACCCATTAAACTGTCGCGGTCGGCGCCAGTTGACAGTTTCTGGCTCGGCTGTAAAACAAGCCGGCTGGCCGTGCATGCGGCATGCTGTCGTGGTTCTTTCAACCTATTTAGACATGGGAGCAATTCACCCAAATCTTGGCCAAATCGGATTTCTCAATAATTATTACATTGTCTATGCATCTCGCTTGCCCAAAACGGCACTCCGAGCTGCAGGCTGTCAATGTCAGTATCAGGTTGCACCCAGGCGAGATGTACGCGGTGTTTTGAGGGTGGTACGTAAACTTTGGCGAGTTTTTACTTTAAGTGATATCATGTGCACCGCTGAATTTAAGGTCGAGCAGATTTGATAGCAAGTCGGCCAGGGTTAGGAGCCGTTACCCGTAGTCAGCGGTAACCGATCGCCTTGGTCGGGAGTCGGTGATCCGATGCCAGCAAGCAAGTGGCCAAATTGTAGCGCAAAAGGGGCTTCAAAGTTGGCCGAAATTGGCTCCCCGCTTTTCAGCTGTAGGGAGTTCGCCAAATTTTTTGGTAGCTACCTTTAGGTTTGGGGTTCAGGGCGCCGTGTGGAGTGCATTGACCGGGCCACACCATGCAAGTAAATTAATTATGCAGGTCAGTGCCATGTGGGTCCAGTAAAAATGAAACTTGCTATTCAAGGGGTAACTACTAAATTGGGGGTGGGAGCGCTGTCGGGTCAAGGAGCGGGTCCGAGCCGGACGAGATGTAGGAATTGGTTAGCTGAGCACTTTGATTGGTATAGATTGCTATTGTATTTATAGGCTAGTCGATGCTAGTCAATAAATTGGCTAGCCAGGCTAGGCGCCAGACTGGGTGCTAGGCTAGGTGCTAGGCTATGTGCTGGGCTAGGCGTCTCGTTTTCTATGAGCTCGACTAATCTCGACTGCTCGTAACTACTGGGAACCACTCTCTCCTGCCTTCAAAATAGACTCACGTTCCTTAACCAGCCATTGCTCAAGCGAAGGCGCAACAATTGTGGCCGTGTCCTCGTGATCCCAAAAAATAATTTGCCCGAGAGATCCGCCAGGGGCAGGGTCATAATCGACACAATACAAGTTTCCGCCGCCGTCTGTGGCGAATTGGACCCATTTCGGATTCCAAAATACCTGCTTGATACCGGCCTGGTGGTCAGGTTTTTCCTCGGCGAAATCGCTCATTAGCCCGAGCATGACGTTTCTATCAGACAACAGCTCGTCGCATGAGAACAAGTACCACTCCCAATCGAACCCGTCAGCGCCGTTTCGCACTGCGAGCAGTTGGGCGATTTCAGGCACCGCGAACCCGATTTTTTCCTCAAGTGCAGCGAGTTGGGCAGGGGTTGCTGGGTCGCCAAGGACAAAATTATCTGTGCGTGGAAGTACAGCTTCGAGTGCGGTCCATTGTTCAATCATTGGTGGAGGTAGAGGGAGTCATGGTCAGGCGGAGAGGGGTTAAAAATAGACGCGGGGTACCTCAGGCAAAGGGCAGCTCGAGGTCCCTGGGCTGTCTATAATAGCCTTTGTACTTCGCTGGTAGCTCGTATATACTCTAGATTAAAAACCAGGCATGCCCATACCGGCCATACCGCCTTGGGGAATCGGGTCGTCAGGGAAGCCAGCCGCGGCCATATCTGCCTCACTCACGTCTTTACGCTTTGCCGAAACAATGTCGTCCACCCTGAGCAACAAGCAGGCACTCTCGACCGCGGTCTTGATGCTCTGGAGCTTGACTGCCTCGGGCTCCCAAACGCCAAAAGTTTGCATGTCGACGATTTCGGCAGTGTCGCCGTCAATGCCCCAGGTACTGTTGCCGCCCTCGGCGTGCTTTGCCCGCAGCGACGTGACGCTGCGCAGTGAGTTTCCGCCGCAGTTCGACACGAGCGTGCGGGGAATCACCTCGAGCGCATCGGCAACAACGCTGTAGGGCCACTGCTCCACGCCTTCAATGCTCTTGGCTTTCTCGCTGAGCTTGACGCTCACGGCCATCTCAGTAGCGCCGCCGCCGGGGCTCAGGCGCGGCTCGAGAATGACGTTGCGGGTGACGGCCATTGCATCGTGCAGGTTGCGCTCAATCTCGTTGAGGATATCTTTTGATGCTCCACGCAGAAGGATTGTGCATGCGCCGGGCTTGCCGTCCTCGAGAATCGTGTAGTACTCGTCGCCAATGAGCTCGACCTTGAACTGGCCGCACGAGCCCAAGTCGCTCTCTTTGAGGTCCTCGACGCGGTTGACGATCGTGGCACCAGTGACACGTGCGATACGGTTGTTATCGGTCTTGCGCACGCGGCGCAGCGCCGTGATTCCCGCCTGCAAAAGGTGGTGCTGCGCAAGGTCCGAAACGCCCTTCTCGGTAAGCACGAGGTCCGGCTTGAACGAGGCGATCTTGGCGCATTGGCGTTTAATTTGCTCCTCCTCGAGCTCGAGCACGCGCGCCCACTCGCTCTCGCTGGAAATCTCGATATTGGTCTGGGACTCGCCCTTTTTGTACTCCAGGGGACAATCCAGCAGCACCACGCGCGGGTTCTTAATGTTGCGGCGCATTTTGGGGTGCGTGATGTCCTTGTTGAGGCACACGCCCTTGATCACGCGCGACTGCAGCACGTCATCACCAGGGATCTTTTCAATGCGAACAAACCGCTTGATATCAATTTCTGTGCGCACCTCAGTCCTCACAACGCTGCGCACCGCATCGAGCGCAAGGCGGCACATGTGCTGGCTCCAGTGGGCCACATATTTGGTGCCAATGCAGCTCTTGATGATGTTGAGCATCCGCTCGTCGTCATGCACGTCCACGTCCACAGACACGTCATGGATCACCTCGAGCGCATCCCCGAGCGCGCGGCGCAGGGCCTTGATGATCACAACCGGGTGAATGTTCTTGTCGAGGTACTTTTGGCACTGGGCAAGCACCTCACCGGCAAGGATGATGACGCTTGTTGTGCCGTCGCCAACCTCTTCATCTTGCGCTCTGCTCAGCTCAATCATGGATTTCGCGGCGGGATGGGTCACCTCGATCTCGCGCAAAATTGCGTGGCCGTCGTTGGTCAGGACGATGCCTCCCACGGGGTCCAAGAGCATCTTGAGCATGGCTTTGGGCCCAAGGCAAGTACGCACAATCTCGGCAACGGCCGTAGCAGCCGTAATATTGCTGAGCTGGGCCTTGCGGCCGGTCTCGCGCTCGCCCGTATTGATCACAACCACGGGAGCTTGCATGTGTAAGCGGAGAGCGCTGGAGGGTTTGAGGTGAGGGTCAAGGATGAGGATGGGTCAGGGTCAGAAATATTTGGAGAGTCGTTCAGCGGGACTTGGGGTGCCTTATGCACGCTGAGCGAATCAAGGTGGTCGCCCAAGGCCATCTCCCTAGGCCATCTCTAGGCCCTCTCCCTAGGCATTGAATAGAATTTAGAAGTTTTTGCAGTCGCACCCAATTCAACATTTAAACTGAGCCCGTTAAGGTGTTCGAGCCTCCGGGGTCCTCGTCCCTGGTCCGCAGGTGCTTGGGCCCTGGGCACCTAGAATCAATCTGAAACTGAAACTGTCAGGGTCAGGGCGTGTGCAGACGTCTGCAGCTGTCACCACCCACCCACCCAGCCAATCCCACCTGGCCGCAGTAAATCCTCAAAACCTCCACAAAAGAATCACATTTTACAGAGCCCCATTTACACTGCCAAGACTTGCCCACTATTTTGGGCTGACCCGCCAAGCCTGTGGCGCGTACAAGTGCGTCACCCTATAAACCCACTCAATCAGAAACGCCCCAAGACGCCCTGCATTTACTTTCGACAATTCGGCAACCCTCAGGCAACCCCAGGTCGAGACTCGTTCATGCATCTGCCAAGCCAGTCGCCAAGCTTGATTCATTTTTAGCCCGTTTGTTATGCGTTGAGGGTTGGTTGCCAAATGGCACTGGAGAATTCGCAAATGGGAGCAACCTCGCACTTTTTTTCGGCCAACTCAACAAGTGTCATGTTTATTGTTCGCGTAAAATATGCAGATAGACGCCCACTTTTTGTCACGCCTCGCCGCAAGCCGAGGTGGTGCGAGCCTGAGGGTACCCCCACGGGCTCCACAAGGGCTCCCAGAGGCCTCTTTGAGGTCTCCCCTGAACCCTCCCCAGGGCCCTGCGCCCCCGCAGTCACATGAGTGTCAACCCCCACCGATCGCAGCCGGTGCATGCACGATCTGCATGGATCAAACGGCTATGCATGTCATGCAGACGCGACACGAGATCGAGACGAGCCGCTCACGATCAAACACAACAAAAACAATCTACATACTAGCAATGGGGCCACCTGATGTGGCAAGGAAAGGGCGCTGAGGGGAGCCGGGGGGCTGGTGTGCTCTGGGGTGCCCCCGGCTTTCCGGGTGCTCCCGGGTCATGAGCGCTTGCTCACAGATTTAAACGGATTGTAGGGGTGCGCAGAGCTGCGTACGGAGTATATACCAACAACGATGCGCCCCCTCTGCACCGACTCGGGCATTGTGCTCAGCGAGCCACGATCATCGCTTTTAAGAGCGCTAGGCGAGCCATGCGGCATGCGATGCGGCATGCGATGCACTGCATGCAATGCATGCAGTGCATCAAAGCATGACCGATGCGTGCATGCGGCTCTGCATAGTGCATGCAAGCACATGCACTAGACGTACTTGGCGAGCCCTTCGAGCAGCGTCATCAGCTCTTTCTGACTCTTGGAATTCTTCCACAGCTGATGCGGCCCTTCAATGATTTTCCACGCAAGCACATTGTCGCTCAACTTGAGCAGCAGCCGCTGGTACGTGCTCCACTGCTGGTCCTTGCACCGCTCGCTTGAGGATACCACGAGGAGGGGGATGTGGGGGGCGAGCCCCAAGGTGGCATCACCAATATCGCGGCGCGACTGGCGTGAGGCGCTGGCAAGCTCTTGCACCAGGTTCTTTTGGTACCGCGCTCCGAGGTCCTCGAGGCGCCCATAAACGCGGTCCTCGGCGCCAAAGCTGCCCCCTAGCACGGACGCAATCTTGCCCAAGCGTATAGGGCTTGTGGCACCAACCACAAAGTGCCACGCAGACTTGAAAAAGGCCCAGGTATCGTAAAAGAGTTCCTCGTGGGTTCCGTCAACAAACATGAGGCCCTTGACCGATTTGCCGAGTTTGGCGGCTAGCACGCGCGAGTACAAGGCTCCCACGCCGTGCGAAACAAGCACAACAGACTCGTTGCGGTACCCCGGGCGGGCGGTGTCCAGCGCCTCAAGAAGAATGTCTACCGTGTCGCCAATGCTGATAGGCGACGGAGCATTGTCGCTATAACCGCGGCCGGGCCTATCCCAGTAACAAACGGCGCCAATATTATCGCTACCAATGACCCAGCGGGCGGTTTCCTCGCTCGAGGAGTGGCCGCTTTCAACAAGAACGAGCGGGCCCTTGCCGGCCGGGGTGCATGCCACGTGAATGTTGAGGTTGTCCACCTTGACCAGCTGCCCCAGCGGCATCAGGTTCGAGTCTGCAGCATCAATTACGAGGTTGGTGGTGACGACCAAAACGCTGGCAAACAGGGCCACGCGCACCACATTGAACACAAACACCTCGGCCCACTCAAACAGGGTTTTGCGGCCATCGATTTTAGCCGGTGTGGCGCTCAGTACCACCGCGTTGGAGAGGGCTCCGGCCGCAAACACAAGCAGGGCAAATCCATAGACTGCGATGCCCACGCCGGTGCGATGGCGCAAGTCGGGGACACTTAGGAGCATGACGACATCCACAAGCAGGAAAATTGCGCTTAGGTAGCCCATCGTCTTGTCGAATTTGCTTGGGATTCGGTAAAAAGCAAGGGCCACAAAAAGCGACACAATGCTGAGGACCAGCACGCCGATGACGTCGATACCGGGACCTTGAGTTGCCGTAATGCCAATGTAGGTATAAGCGTCCACCACAAGCGCTGCAAACCACACAAACGCAACTCCCAAAAGCGCGAGCAAAATGTACCGGTAAAAGCGCACGCTGAGCTGGTTCATTGGGTCCACATCCACAATTGGCTCTGTACGCAGCGATGCGGCACGCGAGGGCTCGCGTTCAAGCAGCGGCTGCTCCTCATGTTCATGGCTGGCAACAGACTCGTTGATACTGCCGCCTGACATAACACAAGGAATGGATGCGATAGTAGAAGTTCCAATTGAAGGCCAGCGCCTGATTTTGAAGCGAGTGCAGGTCGTGGTTGAGCGCGAGTTGGGGCAGCTCGTGGAGCTGGCCAAATCGGGGCACGACGTTTTAGCGCGGCTCAAGGCCGCACGGGCCAAGTTTACCGAGCTCCAGCGCGAGTACGAGATTTTTGAGGCTCAATTGGACCGCCGTATCGCACTGGGGGGCACGGCTCCGCTGCCGCTGCTCGTAGCAGACTATTGTCTAAGGTACCCCGAGACGTCCAAAATATTGCAAAACGAGTACAACTTGGAGGGGCTGGTGGATACGCATCTTTGCGAACGTCTCAAAACTATTGAGCAATCTATTCTGGAAGGCAACACAGGGCCTGTGCTTGCGTGGTGCGTCGCAAACAAGGTCGCCTTGAAGAGGTCTACCAGCGCGCTCGAGTACCGCGTGCGGCGTCAGCACTATTTGCATTTGGTTGCAAGCGGTGACAAGTATGCTGCAATAACCTATTCGCGGCGCCACCTGAGTCGGTACGCCCAGTACGGTGAGCTCGGAGCGCTCGCCTTGGCCTTGGTTAAACCAATGAAGGGAGGCTGGATAGAGTTGGCAAGCTTGTTTCGGCAAACTTTTCTCGATTTGTACAAAAAGAGGGACCCGTATATCATGGATTTGACTGTTGGCGGCCTGGCTGCGCTCAAAACAAGGCGGTGCGCCTTCAAGAGCACATCGGCATGCCCCGCGTGCAGCATGCGGCTGGCAACCAAAGTGCCGTATGCCCTACACACTGTGAGTTGTCTCGATGAGGATATGGTGCTGCTTCCTAGTAGGCGGGTCACAGGGTACGCAGGACTGCGCAAGGCGAGTGATGGGTTGGGAGTGCATGAGCCGCGAGTTTGCGACCCCGAGACGCTGGAGATTCATGAGGAGGAGGATTTGGAGAGGGTTTTTGCTAGTTAAGTAGCGCCTGGGCGAGGGGTGCCTCGGGGTGCCAGGGGTGAGGCAGGGCGTACCTTTGTACCTGCCTGAGCCTGCCTGGCTGCCGATTTATATTTATTCAGTTGACACCATAAAATCTAGTGTACTCAAAGCTCTAGGTCTTGCTTCTTCTCTATACTCTGTACATGCCAAATGACCTGCACACTGGACATGCTCATGCTCACAAGTTCATTTAAAGCACACCAATAACGACTAGATAAAAAAAGAGCACTTTATCACGCCAAAAATGTATAAAGTTAGCCTTGATCTAGTTTACACGGGTGTTTAGGGACCCAGCAGGTGAACAGACAGGATCAAGTGGCACATGCTTAGCTCAATTTCATAAATACTTTTGCGCACGCCATGGTCCACGCTCCCCCCCTTTCCCTTGCTCTCAAACAGGGTCCACTTTACTTTCACCCCTGCCCCTCGACCCTAACCTTGAAACACCACCAACCAAATAATAACTAAGCAGGCGCGACGCGCCTCCCTCTGTCATGGACTACTCCCTAACAAACACCGCGGAGCTGGGGTTTGAGGCCCCAACCACCGACACCACGAGCGAGCAGCAAAGTTTGAGCGCCGCCGTGACCCAGGCAGGCAACGAGAGCCTCAGCGCGGCGGCCACACCCGTGATGGTGCGGCGCAAGCTAAACGGCTTTGTTGGCTTTTCCAATTTCCCCCAGCAGTGGCACCAAAAGGCCCTCAAGCAAGGTTTCAGCCTCAATGTCATGGTTGTTGGCGAGTCGGGGCTCGGCAAGAGCACTCTCATCAACACGCTTTTTGAGAGCACAATCATGCGCCCCAAGGCTCAGCAGCAGGGCGATGACGAGCCTGAGCAAACAATCAACATCAAGCCGATCACGAGCGAGTTTGAGGAGGACGGTGTGCGCTTGCGGCTCACTGTTATCGATACGCCGGGGTTTGGCGCTCAAGTCAACAATCTCGATAGCTGGAAGCCCATTGTGGAAGAGGTTGATGCCCGGTTCCACAAGTACCACGAGCAAGAGTCGGCGATGAACCGCACAACCTTCAGCGACTGCCGCGTGCACGCGTGCCTATACTTTATTGAGCCGACCGGCCACAGCCTCAAGCCCTTGGATATTGTGGTGATGAAGAAGCTGTGCACCAAGGTGAACTTGATTCCGGTGATTGCCAAGGCCGACCTGCTCAACGAGGCCGAACTCGTGGCGTTCAAGCGCCGCGTCACCGAGGACCTCGAGTACCAAAAGATCCCGATCTTCAAGCCGGAGATTTCCGAGGCGGACGATGAGGAATCGATCGCCGAGACCTCGGAGCTGCTGCAGCGCATGCCGTTCGCCGTGGTGGGGTCCACGACCGTGCTCAACATCAACGGCAAGCAGGTGCGCGGGCGCGCGTACCCGTGGGGAAACGTCGAGGTGTTCAACGAGGACCACTGCGACTTTTTGAAACTGCGGGCGCTGCTTGTGCGCGACCACCTCGAGGAGCTCAGGGACACCACGAGTCGCAAGCTGTACGAGGGCTACCGCACCGATTACCTGCTCAAGAGCGGCGTACAGCAGGACCACACTGTCTTCCAGGAAGTTGACCCCGCAGTGCGCCAAGAGGAGGAGCGCGCGCAGCACGACCAGCGCCTAGCCAAGATGGAGGCCGAGATGCGCAGTGTTTTCCAGCAAAAGGTGATGGAGAAAGAGATGAAGCTCAAGAAGAGCGAGCAGGTCTTGTTCAGCAACCACAAGGAGATGAAGGACCGCCTCGAGAGCGAGCGCAAGGAGCTGGAGAAGCAGCTGCAGCAGCTGCAGCAGCAAGTCCAGCAGCAGGAGGAAAAGAAGAAAAAGGGGTTCAGTTTGAGGTAGTTTTTATTATGAAATTAGAGAGCAGCGCGCTCAGATCGTAAGGGGGACGAGGGGGGCACTGCCCAGAGGGGCCCAGGGGGAGCCCAAGCACTCTGGCTGCTTGGTGGCCTCCCTGCGCTCTTCTCTACGAAACAAATAATTTATCAATTTTGGTTTCAGGGGATGTCCGTGGGTGCCTGTGGGGTGCCCGTGGACTGCCTCCCAGACACTCTCAGGGCATACTGCCTGCTCTCTAAAGCGCTCCAGAGCACTCTGCCCTGCTACCTCCCGCCAAAAATAGAACCAATCCTTCTCCCCAGCAAAAAATGCAGTCTATTTTTAGGTGATTTAATCGAGGTGTCTGCATAATGTGCCCCAATTTCTCCGCGGGGAAAAGCTGGCAAAGGGGGCCGAGCTGGGGAAAGGATGCAAGCTCAATCCTTTTTTTTCAAACAAAAGCATAAGAAAAACTACTAGTGACGCACGCCCAGGCACACGGGCACCCTCTGTACCTGCATATATTGACCTGACTGCATGCACCACATGCGTCGACGCCTGAGCCATTAGTATGCATGCACCTCGGGTATTGCATGTCCGTCTGGTCCCCTGGGGTATAAATTCAGCCCAGACTCCTCATCCCTCACTATGCTTTTTCTTTCCCTCGCCTCCCTCGCTGCTGCCGACTTTGGTGTCAACCTCAGCAACGCTGCTGCCTCTGCTACTGTTCTCAACTCGCTTGTTGCCGAGTGGTCAAGCCCCAATGGTGCAGATAGTGCACGCGTTGTGAGCTATGTTTTTACTCCTCTTTCCTCAGCGCTTGCCAACGTTGGTACTGGCGACATGCCAAGCAACGTTCGGGGTATCAATGGCTTGACATCCTCGCTTTCTCAACTGCTTGAGAACCTTGCTTCCAAGGCAGGAGACTTTAAGGAGGTTGGGGTGGAACTCCACGACAATGTCGAGGACTTGGCGGGCCCTGTCTCCGCCATGCTTGCCGAGTGGTCCACTCAAAATGCTGATAGCCCTGGCGTGCGCAGTGCTATTTTCGAGACTGTGGATATTATGAAGGATGCGTGGAGGGATGCGTTTAGTAGCTACAGTGCTGAGCCTGTGCAGTTCCCGTGAGTGTAGAGGTGTCCGGTGTGCCCTCGGCTAGGGCCCAATGTAGATATGTTTAAACTCTAGAGCACCTCTCAATGAACCAACACCAACACCGTAGTCCACAAAAAGAGTAATCTTTCACTCTGGAAATACAAGGGGGATCTCAGAGTGCACTACCCAGGCCACCCCAGGGGCTCCCCAGCAGATAGATGGATACATTCTAGAGCACAAGTGCCCAACGTTAGGTATATATTTGCTTGAAAGCTTTACAGTCTAAATAACCCACTGGGGGCGTAGGGGTATGGAGGCACCCTGGGCCGCCCACCCTCGCCCTAGCGCAGAGGACAGCCCGCCATTGCAGATGATGACCGCCATCGCAGGGAGCGCTTCCCTCACCCACTGATCATCACCCACAGGAAAAAAAACACGAGCACCAAGCCAAAGCTCTTGATCATGAGGCTGCGGTTGGAACTCACGCGCGAATAAAACTTGAGCAGCTCGCGGTGCGCACCAGAAATGTTGAGGGCAATGTCGTCGGTGTTTGCGTCGATGCGCTGCACTGTTTCGCGCTGCTCGGCAACCATTGACGAAAGCTGGGCAAAGATGCCTCCCAGCTCGTTGATTGTAGACTCAATTGCATCCACCGCGGTGCTACGGCTTTGGAGGTACGAGCTTTGTTGGTCCTCGAGTAGCGTGAGGGTTTGTTCTTGGGGTAGGCGCAGTTCGGGGGCCTCGAGTGGGGGGTCATCAGAGATGTTTTCGTATGGGTTTGAGCTTGTGGGAGGTGCAGATGCACCTACCCCTGCCCCATGGGGTGTCCCCTGGGCCCCTTGGGGCGCCCCCTTGGCCGCGTTCTGCTTGCGATAGAGGGGATTGTCGGGCTTGGCCTGGGTGGCCACCAGCGGCCTGTGCTGCTGTATCGACTTGGTGCGGTCTTCCAAGACTTGGGTAAATGTTGTTGTGACCTCAGTCAAGTTGCCCTGGAGCATTATAACAATGTTTTTCGAGTGATCTTTGACCTGAGCTGAGCCAGCGGTGGGGACGCCCTGGAGCCCCCGAATACTCTCATTGATGTGGCCCAAGCGCTGTTTGATAACATTTGTGAGCTCGGCAACCTCGTGAGGCTTGTCGTCGAGCATGGGCTTGCGCTTGGCGAGCTGTGTGAGGTGCTGCAGCTGCTGCATTGTCTCGGCGATATTGCGGGCGATCCCGGCGGCGCGCTGGCTAAACTCGGTGCGCGTAGGCGGCCGAACATTGTTTTGCGGCCGCCCATGGATTCGCGTGAGCGACTGGATCGCTGCGCGATACTCGGCCGTCCTGTCCTGCATGCTGACGTGGGAAGCAGGGGTGCCCTGGGGAGGCAGGGTGAAGGAGGGGGGGGGGGGGCAGGGTGCCCAGTGCCCTCTGTCCATACAAATTGATATAATAAAATATATAGTACCCCTCTATTGTACATAACTGGTCGGAAAAATCCCGCTGCGCCCATTCAAGCTGCCCGTGGTCCAGCCATTGCCCGGGTCCTTTTCTGTTACAGTCACCTGATCGCCTTCTTTAAGGCTTAGCTGGCTCATATCTTGGGCGTCGAAATCGTAGATTGCGGTCACAGTCCCCCCTGTGCTGTTACTCGGCCTAGGAGGAGGAGGGGCAGGCGCACTCACCTCGCAGTATGTCGAAGGTACAAGGCCCTGTTCGTTGCCGCGGCGTACAGTCAACCACCCTGACCCATCATCGCGTTCCACCAGCACAAGGATTTCACCCTCGACCACACTCAACTCGTCTTCACCGCTCGCATCAAACGAGTAGAGCACAAGCGCCGTGGGGTCCTTGGAACTGGCTTTTGTACGCGCCAGCAACGATTTTATACCCATACCGCTGTGCGAGGTGTGTCCCTTGTCCTCTACAACCTCCACAACTTCTTTTTTTTTGCCGAGAAGACCGCGTTTTGTCTTGGTGCGCGTCACAGGCACCGAGCTAAGGTCGTGGCCACGGCACGCCGTTTCGATCGTTTCGAGCTCGGTTTCAAGGCCCACTCGCTTGGTCTCGGCGGCCACAAGCTGTTTGAGCGCGCTGAGCTGCTTTTGCAGCAGTGGGGCCACCTGGGACGCGAGCATTTGGTCAAAGTCGGCACGGGCCAAGGCGGCCTTGGAGTCCTCGAATTGTTCCATAATGGACTGCGATGAGGTTGTGGCAGGTCCTACGGCCCCATCTGCTTGGCTGAGGCGCGCCCTAAGGAACCGCAAACCCTGTTCCTCAGTGTTGAATTCGGCCTCTTCGTGCCACACGGGGCTGGGCTCAAACCGCATCTCGGTGGGGCCCGGCCATTGGCGAATGTTGTGCTTGACGTACATCTGGACGTCCAAGCCCAGAGCATTGGCCTGGGCGGCCGCGGTGCATGCCGCCAAGCTGGCAGAGGTGACCTCACAAAACTGCGTCTCGCGGGCTGCGGCCGCCTTCAGAATCCGGTTCAGCTGCGCCGTACGCGCTTTGTAGGCCGCCTCAATCGCATCCAGCAGCTCTGGTTCATCGTCAAAGTAGTGCTTTTGCTGTACGCGGTTGCCCACGGCCACCGCCAAAAGGTAGCCATTCTTAGCATTGACCATTTGTTCCTCCTTTTCAGAGGTCTTTTTAGACCCCTTTGCGCGGCTTTTTTCCATGGAGGAGCACGCCTCGTCGTACTGGGCCTTGCTCTGCTTGACAGCCCCAAGACAGTTGCCCAAATCGGTCTTTGTGGTTGAGTGCACGCTGCCTACGAGGTCGGCCACCGCTTGCCATTTGGCACAGAGTTGGCCCAGCTCGGTCGCAGATTCGTTGGCGAACTGGTCGGCGAGTTTGCGGCGGTTGGCGGCAATGGCCTCTGTTTGGTTGAGAATCTCGTGCCACGCGCCGAGTGAAGAGTTCTCGAGGGATCCCGCAGTTGTTACCGGCGTTGGGCCGACTGAGGCGGCCGAGCTGAGCGCTGCTTTGCGGCTGAAATGCTTTGCGGCGAGCTGCTGGAGCTTTTGGGCGGCGTCGCGCTCAATTGCGGCGCGCTCGCGGTAGAACTCGCCCACATCCTCGCAGAATTTGAGGCTTGTGTTGTACCACTCTAGGGTTTGCTTGTAGCTGTCGCCCAGCTGGTCACCAATCATGTGCGGGGGGTGGTGTGTGGTGTGGTGGATTAGTGGAGAGGTGGGTGCCCTGGGTGCCTGGGGGCCTGGGTGCCTGAGGAGGGGATATGAGGTTTGCTGATGGGTGGGGGAGCTAGAAACTAGATTTGTAAATCTTGGGTGATTCATGGTCGCGCAGCGCGGTGAGGCTGAGCGAGACATGAGCCACTTGCCCTCGGGGCCTAGTCAAGCCTTGTATGGACGAGCAAGCTTTGAATGGGCCTGGTATGAGCCCCTTTAGATCCCTAAAGTCTGAACTATATGTAACTAATTTGTGCACCGGAGCACTCGCGTTCCCCCCAAGACAGCCCTCCCCCAGCCCAGGCAGCCCCCTCCCCTTCGCCCTAACCCTTTTCCACAAAAGCCCACACACTAGGCGTGACAAATCCTCCCCCCCCCAAATGTCAAACTACGACGATATTGCAAAGCAGTTTGTTCAGGCTTACTACCAGGCATTCGAGGCCGACCGCAGCCAGCTCGGCTCGTTCTACCGCGACCACAGTATGTGGACCTTTGAAAAGAACCAGGTCCAGGGTAGCGCCGCCATCATTGAGAAGCTGCGCGACTTGCCGTTTCAAAAGGTGCTGCACCAGATTTCCACGTTGGATGCGCAGCCCTGCAGCCTTAACGGCCAAGATATCTTGATTGTGGTTACTGGCCAGCTCGTTATCGACGATGCTGAGCACCCGCAGCTGTTCACTGAAGTGTTTCACTTGGTGAACGAGGGCGGCAATTACTATGTGTTTAACGACATGTTCAAGTTTGTTTACGGTTCTTAGATAGTCAGTCTAGCTCTAGCTTTAGCTTAGCTCCTCCCCCCCTCTACCCTCTGCCCTTGCCCTTCTCCCAAGGCCCTGGCTCCTGCTTACCCCAAGCACTGCTTAAGCAACACCCCCGGAGACATCAATGAGCGACGTGGAAGAACTCGAGCGCCTAGTCAAACCAGTGGTGGACGAGCCAATCAAGGACCCTGAACCAATTGAGCTTGCCGCGAGCGAGATCAAGGACAATGTCCAGGTCGCCGTCGAGGCTGAGGACGAGCTGCCTGAGGTTTCCGTTCAGCGTGAGGCGCGCAAAAGCGAAACAATTTCCGAGAATGAACTCGAGCAGCGCGCTGATTTCCCGCGGCGGCCCTCGGTCGTGGAGCAATTGGCCCCAGAGACGTTGGCGGAGTTGAGGGGTTCTGTGGGCGCCACAGGCGGTGCCAGTGGTGCCTTGAGCCCGCCCACGCTCGAGCCGATTGCGGAATCCAATAAAAAACCCGAACGGCCTGCTCGACCGGCCAGAACAAGCAGTGACAAGCCAGAGCGGCCAGAGCGGCCAGAGCGGCCAGCACGCACATACAGCCCCAAACCGGAGCGGCCCGGGAGGCCTGAGAGGCCGGAAAGGCCAGAGCGGCCAGCAGTGGAGCGCGCTGCGCGCCCAGCCCGGCCTGAGCGGCCGCGGGCACCAGCAGCGGTGGAGCCAGCGGCTGAGCCCAAGGAGACCGAGCCCAAGGAGACCGAGCCCAAGGAGACCGAGCCCAAGGAGACCGAGCCCAAGGAGACCGAGCCCAAGGAGCCCGCTTCAGACTCGCTTGTTTCAGATTCTGCACCCAAGGAGCCGAAGGTGGGTCTCACCCCTCTCACGAAACCGTCACGGCCCGAGCGGCCTGTACGCGCCCGCAGGTCCACAGGCGTTGACCAGGAGCTCGAGGGCGTAGCCCCAATCAATCCCGAACTGCTCAAGAACAGCGAGCACGAGCACGTACTTGAACCGCGGTCCGACCCTCTCCAGGACGAGCTGAAAAGGGAACTGAGGGATGAGGGCGTGATGCCGCAGGGGAGCGAGCTCAAGGAGAACGAGGCGAGCTCGCCCGAGAACTCCTCGCTCAGGGCCAAGGCCGCCGAGCTGGCCGAGCTGGTCGAGCCGGAACCTGAGTCCAGGGAGCCTGCTGCTAAAGAACACAAAGAGGAGCTCAAGGAGGAGCTCGAAGCTCCCCAAAAGCTCAAGGAGGACCTCAAGGAGCCCCTTAAGGACTCGCCCAAGGAGGAATTCAAAGAGGAGCTCAAAGAGCCATCGCCCAAAGAGGACCCCAAGGAGCCCCTTAAGGAGGACTTACCCAAAGAGCCATCGCTCAAGGAGGAATCAGACTCGGCCTCAGCCTCGGCGTCTGCCTCCGCCAAACCCAAACCGGCGCGCCCTGCACGGCCCTCGGTCATGTCCAAATTCCCCATTGAGCAGCCTCAGGAGCAGCCGCGGCCGCGGCCCAAACCCAAGCTCGGCTCGCGCATTGCGGCTCTTCAGGGCACAACAATGTTTAGCGATTTGAGTGCGGCCATTGCCAAGGGCCCCCCTGCCGCAGGGCGCCGTCCATCGGCGCCTTCGTCGCGCGAGGTGGGAGAGCCCTCGAGGGAACCCACCGAGCAGCAAAAGACCGAAGAACAAATCAAGAGCATGCCGCAGCCCGCGCGGGCGCGCGCTCGCGGCCCTCAGCGGCGGTTGCCTGCATCTGCCAAGCCCACTTGGAGCACTGTGGTGAAAGATCTATGGGAGTTTAGGGTGCCTCGCAGGGTCGAGGCGGGCGGGGACAAGGAGCCCAAGGAGGTCTGTGAGCGCACTGGGGAGCAAAAGATGGCCGAGGAGCAGCCCAAGATGGCCGAGGAGCAGCCCAAGGTGGCCGAGGAGCAGCCCAAGGTGGCCGAGGAGCAGCCCAAGGTGGCCGAGGAGCAGCCCAAGGTGGTCGAGGAGGAGCCCAAGGAGCCCAAGGAGCCCAAGGAGCCCAAGGAGCCCAAGGAGCCCAAGGTGGCCGAGGAGAAGCCCAAGGAGCCCAAGGAGCCCTCAAAGTCACAGGCTCAGGAGTTTGAGCCGGCCGCCGCCACGGCCCCCCTGCCCCAAATCAAAACGGACACCAACGACAAGCCTATTGAGCGCTTGGGGCCCAGCGAGGCTGCGTCGACTGAGGTCAAGACGGGTGAGCCTGGGCAGGTGGCCAAGGGGCACGAGGAGAGCGGGGAGAGCAGGGAGGGGCCCATTGAGACCTCCAAGGGGCCGAGTGAGCCCTCCAAGGAGCCCTCCAAAGAGCCGATTGAGCCTTCCAAGGAGCCCTCCAAAGAGCCCGCCCAGGATCCCTCCTCTACCCCCAGTGTACCCCCACGGCCACGCCGCCCCTCCAACATTGTTCGCGAAAATGTCCTCAGCCCCACCGACCGCCGTTCATCCAATGTCGTTGCCGAAAGTTTGCTGGAAAAAGTGCCTCCCCGCGAGGTGCTTGAGCAACAAATCGTTGACCAAGAAGCCGATGAATTTGTTGCCGAGTACGAAGAGGCTATTATTTAGTTTGGCACTTGGCATCCCTTGGCTCCCCTGAGTACCCCTCTGGTACTCCTCTGGTAGCCCCCTGGCACCCCGGTCGCACCTGCACCTGCATACCCCTGAGCTGCGCCATGATGCCAATTTGGTATGCAGCGGTTGTCCCAGTTTGGATATGCCGTGCATGAAGGGCGATGTGGAAAACTTTGGTGGATGTTGCGGGTGCTAAGAGCTTTTAAGAGCTCCAAAAAGCTCCCGAGTGGTCCCAAGTCTCTGTCACACTGATGCCAAGGTCGCACGACGCTGCACCCCATGCATTGGCATGCTGAATAAAATCTATATTTAGATCGCATTTTGTTCCCTTTTATAGTAACTTACGTTCGTTCTCACCGTTCACCATTCCCGTTCACTTCACGTGCTTCACCTTTTGCTCTCCATGCGCTCCATGCCAGTCTCGATTGGGAGGCCTGGTGCATATGCACGATGCATGTGCGACGCTTTTAAAGCACCCCCTTCCACTTTTTAGCCCACAATGAAGTTGTCCTTATTGGCACTCGCAGGTTCGGCTATGGCTTCCCTGCCTGCCATCTCCATCAACGGCAACGCCTTTTACGCCGAGGGCTCGAGCGACCGTTTTTACATCCGTGGTATCGACTACCAACCGGGCGGGTCCTCAGATGCAAATGACCCCTTGAGCGATGCAGACTCGTGCAAGCGCGATATCGAAAAATTCAAGGACCTCGGGGTCAACATGATCCGCGTCTACACGGTGGACAACTCCAAGGACCACAGTGAATGCATGCAAGCCCTGGACGATGCCGGCATTTATCTGCTGCTTGACGTCAACACCCCGCACAACTCGCTCAACCGCCTCGACGAGAGCAGCCTCAAAACAAGCTACAACTCGGGGTACCTGCAGCACGTGTTTGCCACCATTGACTCGTTTAAAAATTACACAAACGTTTTCGGGTTTGTTTCCGCAAACGAGGTCATCAACTCGGCCAACAACTCGCACGCGGCCCCCTACATCAAGGCGGTGGTGCGCGACATGAAGCAGTACATCTCCAAGCAGTGCGACCGCCAGATCCCCGTGGCATACAGCGCGGCCGATATTGGCGAGAACCGCTGGGAGCAAATGGCCTACCTCAACTGCGGCGATGACTCTGAGCGTATCGATATGTTTGGTATGAACGATTACTCGTGGTGCGGCGACGGCTCGAGCTTTACTCAAAGTGGCTGGAGCACCAACGTGCAAAATTACGGAAACTACTCTATTCCCATGTTTTTGTCCGAGTACGGCTGCAACACCAACTTGCCGCGCACTTTCCCCGAGGTGCAGTCCCTGTACAGCACCGACATGAGTTCGGTTTACTCGGGCGGTTTGGTTTACGAGTACTCTGAGGAAGGCTCCGACTATGGCCTAGTCAAGATTGATGGCGATTCAGTCACCGAAAAAGACGACTACAACAACTTTAAGAGCGCTCTGAGCAAGGCCACCAACCCTTCGGGCGACGCGGGGGCTTCGACGTCGCGCGCCAAGGCCCAGTGCCCGGCCTACGACGAGGGCAAATGGGAGGTCAAGCCCGACATCAAGCTACCCCAGTGCCCCAAGTACGCCTCCAAGTTCTTTAGCGATGGCGCCGGCGAGGCTCTGGGTAACGGAGGCACCCCGACCATGTATGGTTCCGACTGGGACAAGGACGATGATACCAACAATTTCTATACTGGAAGCGATGGTGATACTACCGAGGATTCCTCCTCTTCCTCCTCCTCCTCCTCCTCGAGCTCCTCGGGCAGCAGCAGCAGCGGCTCCTCCTCGTCGGGCTCCGCGAGCAGCAGCGGCTCGTCGGCCTCTAGCACTGGCGGCTCTAGTAGCTCCAGCAATGCCGCGACTTGCCTGGCCGCATATGGAGCCGGGGCCGTCGCCATGTTTATTAACTTTTTGATTTAGAAAGTACAACCTAACCCATTCGCATAAAAAATTTCGAGAGTCAAAGTGCCGCCTCAGTCAAGTGCAGTCAGAGCCTCCAGGGGTCGCTGATTATGTCGCTTTGGCGGTCGTACCTCAAGCTTTCGCCAAACGTGCGGCTCTACCTTGGAGCCTCAACGTTTTTGGTGGCTCTCTTTGGCAACTACAAGTTGACCCAGATCGATAATGCCCAGGCAGAGGAGCAGCGGCTCAAGGACCTTGCCGTGCAGACTGGGACCAACGCCAAGGATCAGGGGGGAGTGTAACGTGAGATTTGTATACGGATGAGTTTAAAAGTGCTAAAACGTGCAAAAAAGAGCTCACTTGAGCTGTTTTGTCTCGGGTGTTCCAACGCACTTTAGGCCCAGTGCCAAGCGACCTTGAACAACACGGTGAAAAATTTATATAAATCAGTTCCAAAAAATGTCTATGCGGGCAAACAACAGCTCAAAGACCCCTAGCTTGCCCCAGCGAATATGAGCACGTCCGAAATTCATGATTAGCCATGATGATACCACTGGAAATCCTGCTTTTGATTTCCAAGTATATACCAAATCCCGACTTGCTACAATTTGTGCGCTTGTCTCAAGTAGATCGCAAATATCGTCAAGCGTTTTTGAGCAACCGCGTTTGGGCCAGGTTTGATGTCTATGGCGTTGAAAACAAGACCCCAGCACCGTTGTACCGCTATAAAGGCTATACACTGAGCGATCGCAGCTGATTTTTTCAACCGTTGGTTTGCATACTCTGAACTACAGCAAATGTCGATTCTCTCAAGAGCAGTTTGCCGTTTGTTTATTCTGGACACCAGTGACCTCTACCTACAACTACACTTTCTTATCGACACTTTTGGGTATAAACAATGCAAATGGCACAAGCGTGTACAAAAAAAGTCTTTACATGCATCAAGCCTGTTGTTTGGCAATGGTGGAGTTCTCATTTGGACGAGCGCGTGTTGCAGATCTATGGCGGCAATGGTGTCTACAAGTCACTCCCTAAAGAAGTACAGCAGAACAAGCAAGTCTGCCTAGCCTTAATTGAAGTATCAACAGTGGAACGGGTGGATCCCATCTTTGCAGACGATCCGGATGTCTTCCTGGCATGGATCAAGCGTGACCCGTGTCATTTGAAAGAGGCGCTTTGGACAGATTTAAGACAAAATAGAGACTTTGTGCTCCAGGTGCTTTTTGCATTGAGGGGGGCCGGGAGCAGCTGGCGTGAAGATCTAGCTGAAGTCATTCATGCTTGGTCGCTCGACAGGGAAGTTGCGCTTGCAGCAGTGTCTATAGATGCATCGATGTTGAACTTCCTTGCCATGAAATTTCGCAACGACCGTGAAATTGTTTTGGCGGCTGTTAAGCAGAACGGCGCTGCTCTCGAGCTTGCATCCAAGGCGCTGCGCGGTAATCGTAAAATTGTTTTGGCGGCTGTAAAGCAGAACGGTCAGGCTCTCAATCATGCGTCCCAAGAGTTCTGCAATGATCGCGAGGTTGTTCTGGCAGCTGTCAAACACGGCTGGGCACTAGAGCTTGCATCCGAGGAGCTACCAAGGCGTTCCGCAACGACCGCGAAGTTATTCTGGCAGCTGGGATGAAAAATGGCATGGCAATGGAGTATGCGTCCAAGGCGCTCCTTGACGACCGCGAATTTGTTTTGACGGCTGCAAAGCAGAATGGGCAGGCTCTTAAGTATGCATCTGAGGACCTTTGCAACGACCACGAAATTGTTTTGGCGGCAGTAAGGCAGGACGACTGTACACTAGATCTTGCAGAGCCGGCCTTTGACTCTGAAGGAGGCGCCCTCAAGTATGCATCAGAGATGCTCCGCGGTGATCGCGAGATAGTTTTGGCAGCTGTAGGGCAGAATGGCTGGGCCCTCCAGTATGCATCCGAAAAGCTCCGAGGCGAGAGCGAGACTGTGTTGGCGGCTGTGAAGCAAAGTCACTGGGCCCTCAGTTATGCATCCAAGGTGTTCCGCAACGACCGCGAAATTGTTTTGGCAGCTGTTAAGCAGGAAAGCTATTCACTCCTGCATGCATCCGAGGCGCTGCGCGATGACCGCGAAATTGTTTTGGCAGCTGTGAAGCAAGGTGGCTGGGCCCTCAGGCATGCATCCAAGGTGCTCCGCGACGACCGTGAGATTGTTTTGGCAGCTGTGAAGCAATCCGGCTGTGCCCTTGAGTGCGCATCCAAGGCGCTCCGCGATGACCGTGAGATTGTTTTGACAGCTGTGAAGCAAGGCGGCTGGGCCCTCAGGTATGCATCCCAATCGCTTCGCGACGACCGTGAGATTGTTTTGACATCTGTGGAGCGGAACTGCTGGACTATCGAATACGCATCCGAGGCGCTGCGCAATGATCGTGAGATTGTGTTGGCAGCTGCGAGATTGTTTTGGCAGCTGTGAAGCAGAATGGCGCGGCTCTAAAGCATGCATCCAAGTCACTTCGCGGCGACCGCGAAATTATTTTGACAGCTGTGAAGCGAAATGGGAGGGCCTTAGAGTATGCGCAGGCATTTCGCGGTGACCGCGAAATTGTGTTGGGCGCAATTGAGAAAAACGGCCACGCTCTCAAGTACGCGTCCGAGGAGCTCTGCGGTGATCGCGAGGTTGTTTTGGCAGCTGTGAAGCAAAACGGCAGGGCATTGGAGTACGCGTCCGCAGCGTTCCGCGGTGACCGCGAGATGGTTTTGGAAGCTGTGCAGCGACGGGGCTGGGCGATCAAGTATGCAGCCAGCTCATTGCGAGGCGATTGCGAAATTATTCTGGCCGCAGCCAAAACCCACACGGCACTCTTGAAGCAAAAGGGCAAGAGTCTTTGGCAAGACAACAGTTTTGTTTGTGAGGTGCTCGTACATGGGCTGCACGACCGAGAGTTCATGTTGGATGCAGTTTCCCAAGATACAAGTGCATTTACATTTGCATCCGAGGAGCTTAAGCGTGATCCCGAAATACTGGCAGTGGTGGCGGGGAAACTCCTATAGCTACATAAATAAATGGACACCTTCTAGTTTCTAGATGGGTGGACTAGAGGGCTACGGCCTAGGGCACTTGGGAACTATGCCGTAGTTATTGGGGAGGGACCAAGGGTGGAAATTGTATTAAAATGAGTTTTAAGTGCTAAAACGTGCGCGATTGGGCCTCTACATGGCTTACTTTGTCTCGAGTACTTGAACACGCACTAGTGCCTAGCGCGAAGCGATTCGGGCTCCCAGGGTAAAATTGGTGTAGAGTTTTTTAAACTTTTAATTTCAAACTCCAAAATGCTCCCTAGAATGCGCTATAGAGTCCATACGCCAACCCTAGCCCCAATCTTACATCATCTCCTAGGGCTCGCATTTTCCATCTCGTACCCACTCAACACTGCCAGACGCCGACAAGCTCTACAATGTCTGCTGCCCAGAAGATCCTCAACAACGACCCCACTGAGCTCGAGCTCAAGGTCGCTCAGGCCCTTTTCGACCTCGAGAAGAGCAACGATGAGCTCAAGCTCGCCGTCCGTGCCCTGCAGTTCAAGCACGCCCGTGAGTTCGCCACTGGTGCTGGCAAGGCCGCCATTGTGGTCTTTGTGCCCGTTCCCCAGCTCGCTCTGTTCCACAAGTCGCAGCAGAACCAGATTCGCGTCACCCGTGAGCTCGAGAAGAAGTTCCCCGACAAGCACATTATCTTCCTTAGCGAGCGCCGCGTGCTCCCCAAGCCCAGCCGCAAGCGTGCTCTTGCCCACCAGAAGCGCCCCCGTAGCCGCACTTTGAGCGCTGTCCACGACGCCATCCTCGAGGACGTTGTCTACCCCAGCGACATTGTTGGCAAGCGCTGCCGCTTCCAGGCCGGTGGCAACCGCCAGTACAAGGTCTTCCTTGACCCTGAGCACGCCCCTGTCATCAAATACAAGATTGACTCCTTCCAGAGCGTGTATGGCAAGCTTACCGGTAAGAATGTCGTGTTTGAGCTCGGTGAGGGCGAGGCCAACTAATCTATATTAAATGATTTAAATAATCTGCATTAGATCTGCCCTTATGGCGTGGACTAGTCTAAATTGAATTCCTGGTCGTCGTTGGCCTTGGTCTTAGTGCTTGTGCTGTACACAGTCCAGGCTTGCAAACCAGGTTATGGCGGTTAATTCCGTCAAAGGGAATGGTGGCTCTTATCCTGAATTTTTGCACAGCTCAAGACTGTTTTCCTCGAGGAAACCCCAATCAAGCTAAGCTGGGCGACTATACCATCCCCCAAGCTGTCAAACCTGCTGCTGCAAAACCTGAACTACTTGCCTCTGCTATGAATTGAACTAGTAAATGCTATGGAGTACAGCTTTGAGTGTTCGTAGGCGTTGGACATGACGATCATGGCGATCATGGCTGTGCATGGTTGGGATACCGTTCGGAAGGCACAAGGCAAGCCTCATCTATGTGCTAAATTCTCGTAAATTTACTTAAATGCGAGCTCAACTGCAAGCCCCACGGACCCTGCCGCAAACTTCCCTTTTGGAAATTGTGCCTGAATGCACCCCAGCCGAAATGCACCCCATATTAGACGCCCGAAAAATCTCAAAGGTTAAATAGATTTGGGAGCTTTATTCCGCATGCCTTGCCCAAAACCCCACCTCAATGAGGCTGTGCACCCCTTTGTGCCGCATAGCACATGACGTATTTGCTAAATATAGTGAGACACGACCAGCAAGCCCCCTTGCTTGGGTGAACTACTGATTCACAATCAAAATCACAATTGAGGAGGTATTTTCTTTCGGCGGTTTGCCCCTGGCCCTGAACCCTGCATACCCCCTCATGCAATGCAATGCACATGCCGCCCAGCTCACTATAAAAAAGCGCAATTGTCCTCCTTGTGCAATGCAATTTACTTCTGTTCTGGTCTTGTTTGCCGTCGGTATGGCCCAAAGCTCCTCCTCCAGTGGCTCTTTGAGCTCTAGCTCCGAGTCGTCGTCGAGCTCCAACGCCGCGTTTGCCAACTCGGCACCCCTCCTTGCTGGCATTGCTGCCGCTTTATTTTAGTTAGTGTATGTTAGTGATGCTATGCGCCAAGCGATTCTGTGATTCTGTGATTCTGTAATGCTATGATGCTATGATGATTCTCGATAAATAAATTCGCCTCGTTTTCGCCTAGTCTAACTCGCACAGCTGGCCAAGCAGGTACCGCCTATAAGTATGCTCAAACACAGGCTTGCCCTGCAGCACATCGTAGACTTGTCGGCGCTCCTCTTTGGGAAGGTAGAGCAAGATGTAGGCAATTAGGCACATGCGCAAATCCTTGGACATGTGATCCGGCTGCTCGTGAGGAATGCCCCGCGGCCACTGAGGCGGGCGCTGCTTGTCGCCCAACTTGTACGGGTACGAACTTTTCTTGTGAGGGATCCACACCTTGATGAGCTCCTTGGCGAGCTCCTTGCACGCGAGCTGCTGAATCTCGCCAAGATCCTTCATAATATCGAAAAATTGAGGGGTCTGGGGGATGCACGGGCCCGACATCCAGTCGGCATTGTGGGTGGGGTCGACCTGTATCTCGTCAATTGTGGTGTTGGCAGTGTGCTCGTGCTCGTACTCGGACGCGTACTCGTTCATATTGATGTCCTCCATTGATGCCTTGGGGCTGCGAGGGGTCGCAGGGCTGCGGCTGGGGCTGCGGTTCACAGGGCTCCGAGGTGTCGAGGCACGCGAGTTGTACTCCGAGGCGTGGTGGGCGCTGAGAACAGGAGAGTTGACCCCAATGGGCTCACCAATTGGTTCATTGACGGGGTCCATAGGCTCAACATGAGGTAAGGTTTGGGTCCCAAGCACAACGGCAGCGGCCTCGCTCTCCCACTGTTGGCTAAACTCATTGTCGACCACCTCCCAGTCGTCGTAGCTGCGGTAATTAATTGTGGTGGCAGGAAACTCCTTGACCGGCCATTTCTCCAAAATTGACTCAGGATTGAGCATGGTCTCGATAAATTTTTCCATGCGGCCATCATAGCACACTTGGACTTGGCCAGTGTAGGGGTCATAGGTAATATCAATGCGGTAGGCCATATTGTTGAGGATTTGTGGTGTAGCAGACAACTTATGCTGGATCACATTTGAAATTTATACCTCACGCGTCACTTTAATGGCGTCGACCAGCATTTATTGAATATTTCCTAGCTGGGCTCATGGGGCCATTGGGCTTGCCTATAATGGGTAAGCGCTTGTTTTTTCATTTTGGGGAGGTGTGCGAGCATTTGGTAATCGGGGGCCATTGGGCTTTCCTAGTTTGGCAAGCGCTTGGTTTTCCAGTTTGGGGTGTTACGCTCTTGGCGTATGCGGGCGCGTGTGCGGGCGTGTGTAGGGCACGCGTGAACCTGGTGGTAGTGGCGCCCGGGAGCTTATTGTAAGTAGCCTTTGTGCTCAATTATTTTGGTATATACTCTAGACATTCTCCTGTCGATAAACTTGATGCCCAGGTTTGGCCCACTCCACGCGACGCGTCAGGGTCTTATCGGGGTGGTTTATGGGGTCTTAAAAGGGGTCTTCGAGGGTATTTGAAATTTAGGACTCCTTCCTCTAAGACCCTTGCCCTGATTACATCACCAAATAGGGCTGTCATTTTCCACTCTGCACACCCACTCAATCCCCACGCAGCCGAAATCTCCACCATCATGTTCCCCTTGACCGAGAGCGACGCACAGCTGTTGCTTGCTGCACAGACCCACCTTGGTTCCAAGAACGTCCAGGTGCGCAACGAGCCCTACCTCTACAAAAAGCGCCAGGACGGTGTCTCTGTTATCCGTTTTGACTCCACCTGGGAGAAGATTGTGTTGGCTGCCCGCGTGATTGCTGCTGTGCCCAACCCCGCCGACGTTGTTGCCCTGAGTGCCCGCACCTACGGCCAGCGTGCCGTGCTCAAGTTTGCCAGCCACACCGGCGCCAACGCGCTTGCTGGCCGCTTCACCCCCGGTAGCTTCACCAACTACATCACCCGCTCGTTCAAGGAGCCCCGCCTCATCATTGTGACCGACCCCCGCACCGACGCCCAGGCGATCAAGGAGGCCTCGTACGTCAACATCCCCGTGATTGCTTTGTGCGACCTTGACAGCCCCCTCGAGTACGTTGATGTTGTCATTCCTTGCAACAACAAATCCAAGCACTCGATCGGTCTTATCTGGTGGCTGCTTGCCCGTGAGGTCCTCCGCATCCGCGGTGACCTTGAGGACCGCCAGACTCAGTGGTCCGTCATGCCCGACCTGTACTTCTACCGCGACCCCACTGAGGAGCAGGAGCAGGTCCAGGAGCAGGCCGAGGAGGAGGTTGCTCCTGTTGAGGCCACTCAGGAGCCCTTCGGTGGCTCTTGGGATGCCGCTGCTGCCCCCGCTGAGCCCGTCACAGACAACTGGGCTGAGGAGGACAACACCTGGTCCCAACAAGCATAAATTTAAGTCTCTAGAGATACTATCTAATCAGTACGTGTGTGCGTCCGAGCGCGAGGACGAGTGGCGACGAGTGCGAGTGGTTTCAGGGTTGGGCAGTTCATCGCATGGGCCATCGCATGGGCCGTCGCATAGCTAAAATTCATTCGGGGCGTCGCAGATTTCTTCTCCTCGAGCCAGCACCTCAGCACCCACCGCAGAACCCAACTTTTCACCATGACTGTGACCCTGTACTATGCACCTGGCCTGTGCTCACTTGGCGTGCACATCTTTCTCAAGACGGCCCGAATCCCCTACGAGCTCGTTAAAGTGGACATTGAAACCGGAAAGTGCGAATCGGGCGAGGACTATAGCGCAATCAACCCTTCCGGTGCTGTTCCTGCCCTGAAGCTCGAGGACGGTTCGATCTTGACTCAAAACGTTGCAATTTACCACTACTTGAGCGAAACCAGCAAGTTCCCTGCCTTTTACCGCACCGACGTGCTTGCCCAAGCGCGCATTGTCGAAGGGCTCGGAAGAGCCATGGATTTGCACGATGCCGTGTGTGGCCACGTGTTTATGGGGCTTGACGACAAGACATACAAGCGGCGCCTGCACCAGTTTGAAAGCCGCGTGTCAATCCCCGAGGGTGAGCCGACACAGGCAGACTATTACTCTGCGGTTGTGCTCAACTGGACGCAAATGACTGGAAAGAGCCTTGAGCGGTGGCCCAAGACCGAGGCTTTTTACAGGCACATTTTTGCCCTGCCCAATGTTCAGGCATGCTTGAAGGAAGAAGGGCTGTAGAGTACATATAGAGATCAAGGTATAGCAGATGTCTTGATGTGTCTCTAGAAAAGATCCAGATCAAGCGGTGCTGGAGCACAGCTTGAACTAGCCTGGATCTGATCAATTGATCTGATTCACTATCAAAGCCTGCACTTCCAAGGGATTTATCTATCTAAGACAAGCTTGGCGTGGTCCCGACCGACACAGTCTAAAACAAACGCACTGCTGCTATATTTGAACTGCATACTCTAGATGTCGCAACCCCGACGGACTAAATCACATGCGGCTCAGCAAATGTAGCTCTGGTGCGGCTTGAAATGATCAGCGCGGGACTTACTATCGGTGCGTGTGCTCATGCGCTCGCCCAGCTGAGCACCATTCACTTCCCAAATTGATGTGTATACTACTAGCTCTATAAACTCTCAAATATATGATGGCACACAGGGACAATCCAGATCATCGACTTGATGCCGATCTCTGCTGTCATCTGTATGTCTCGGGTGTCACAATTGCGTCGTTGTCTCAGCGGTGTTTAATATTGAGGCGGATGAAACTTGCTATATCTGCATACTTGAATACAATTGCCAAGCGAAATCTAAAATAAAAACAACGCAAATAGCGCTTTTTGACAGCTCAAAACTGGGGTAAAGCGAGCTTACGTGAGCAAATCTAGGGCTGGCGCCCTGCATTTCCACTCACGCGAACTAAGAAGTGCATGCATAATGCACGGCGTGCATAAGTTTGCGGATAGCCGCCCAAACGCCGATATATTTGGGCTGTAGCCTAGGAAACGTAGAACAAGGTTGTCCAGAGTGACTTGTATTTGGGGCGGCCCATCCCAGCAACTCGACGACGTGTGACGTGCCGCGTCCAAATTAAATCATAAACTATCGAAAATACCTCAGGGGCCCCAAATCAGCCAATATCGAAGCGATCCAAGGCAGGCGTGGGGTCCGCCCAAGCGGTAAAAGGCGCTATTTCATGTGATGCCCAAACAAGAGCTGTCAAACAAGGTCATGCGGGCACACCTAGAAACAAATAGACCCTAAAAACCCAGCAGAACTAGCACAAGCGATATAATTAGAACTCCGGGGTGGGGCTCATGACAAACGCGGCTGCAGGCACTCCATCTCGCGGGACTCTCCAAAAAAATTTCGTAACACTACTTGATCTTTGGATCAAAAATGACCACGACAGAGGATGCAACATCCGAGCAAACCGAGCACATTCCGCAATTAAGTAGGCGGTTTGTGGCCCGGAGAACTTCAGAGGGCGAGACCGGGCGCCTCAAGGAGGAGCTCAAGTGTCAAGCGTGCGGCAAGGGTTATAAGCACGTTTCGAGCCTGGCCAAGCATCTTTGGGAGCATACCCCCGAGTGGAGCGTGGCCAGCAAGCTGCTGATCTCTAAACATCAAAAGGTGCAGCTGCTCGAGGCAGCCTCGATTATTGTGTCAATGAACGAGGAGGACAAGTCTGATTATTCGCCCGAAGGGTTTATCAAGGATGATGAATCGCCTAGCAGCAGCCCCGAGGAGCGTACAGAGTCTCCTCCAGAGTCACCGCACCCGACAATTGCTCGCCGTTCGTCGGTGAGTGTGACGCCTGTTGGTACTGCGGTGACGACGCCGCGCACTATTCAAAAGCAGAGCAACAAGCGCAGGGTCAGCATGAGCATGAGCGGCTCCTACGGCTCTTGCTCCTACGGTTCGCCGGCGTTCTCGTCCCTGATGAGCGCCGCGGCGGCCGCGTCGCCGCTGCCCGATACTTGGGTCAAGGACGAGGATATGGTCCGTAGGCGCCGCCGCTCGACGCTGGTGCGGATCCCTGACCACGAGGATGAGGTACTTCCTGAGCGCCAAAGTGTCCGGGAGATGCTCAAGGAGGAAGCTGAGGAGGGCGATGTATTCGAAACTGAATTATGATCGAGGTGGGCAATGCGCGCTTGCCCTCTCCCCAAATGATAATGATTGCATGTAATTTAGCCCAAAGGGCATTAAAGTGAGTGGTGATGGCGAGGCCAAGGCTGCACGGCTCAATCTGGGTTGGCAGGGGCAGCGACAGATTGTGAAGAATCTAGTTTTATGCGCAGCCCATTCCCTACTCCCCTGGCTGCACCGTCCGTTTGGGCACCCCCCGGGCATCCTCCAGGGGCATCCCCCCGGGCATCCTCCAGGGGCATCCCCCTGGGCATCCCCCTGGGCATCCTCCAGGGCACCCCCTACCTTCATAACGGTATTATGTACAATCTATGGCTTGTCGAGGTACTTTTTAAACGCCTCATGCTCATTCTCACCAAACGGGCGCGGGCCCAAGATCCGCACAAGGTCCGTACGCGTGAGCACCTCTTTGCTCAACAGCTCCTCCGCCACAGCCACCACCTGGTCGCGATGTTTTTCAAGCAGCTCTTTACAACTCGTGTGGCAACCTTCAATAATCTTGTTGACTTCGGCATCAATTAGGACATCTGTTTCCTCAGAGTACGACTTTTGCACACTGCCGGGCTGGCGGTCGAAATGCACGGCTCCAAGCGCCTTTGAGTAGCCGTAATCCATGACCATACCCTTGGCAATGGCCGTGATGCGCTTGAAATCGTCAGACGCGCCCACGGTGACCGATTTGAAAAAGATTTCCTCGGCAGTGCGGCCGCCCAAAGCAACAACCATTAGGTCCATCATGCGGTTCTGCGTGGTGATATGGTTATCATTTGGCAGCAGCTGGGCGTACCCGAGCGCAGCCGAGCCGTGGGGGATGATGGTGACCTTGACGAGCGGGTCGGCATACTTGAGGAACCAGCCGGCCACGGCATGGCCCGCCTCGTGGTAGGCGACAATTTTGCGCTTGTCAGCGGGCAAAACCCGCGAACGGCGTTCAAGGCCTGCGATAACACGGTCAATTGCCTGCTCAAAGTGGGCCATTGTGACATCGTCCGAGCCCGAGCGCGCAGCGGCCAGCGCGGCCTCGTTGCAGCAGTTTGCAATATCGGCGCCACTGAATCCGGGCGTCATGGCCGCAAGCTTGCCGGGAAGTTCCTCAATGGAAGCCGCCTTGACGTTGCGTAGGTGCACTTTGTAAATGTCTTTGCGGCCCTCCAAAGTGGGCAAATCGATCGTGATGTGCCGGTCAAACCGGCCGGGGCGCAGGAGGGCTTTATCAAGGACATCGGCGCGGTTAGTACCGGCCAAAACAACAATGTGCTGGTCGCTCGAGAACCCGTCCATTTCGACCAAAAGTTGGTTGAGGGTGGCCTCGCGCTCGTCGTTGCCGCCGCGCACGTTGGCACCACTGCGAGCCTTGCCGATCGCGTCGATTTCGTCGATCCAAATCATGCTGGGCGACTGCTCCTTGGCCTTTTTGAATAGGTCGCGCACACGTGACGCGCCAACACCGCTAAACATCTCGACAAATTCGCTGCCAGAGACACTGAAAAAAGGGACGCCGGCCTCACCGGCCGTAGCCTTGGCCAGCAGCGTTTTACCGGTACCCGGGGCACCACTCAAAATAGCGCCGCGGGGGATCTTGGCGCCAAGCTTTTCGTACTTTTTTGTGTTTTTGAGAAACGACACAAACTCCATAATTTCGGTTTTAGCCTCGTCGCAGCCGGCCACGTCCTTAAACTTGACCGATACGTCCGTCAACGGGTCAAACTTTTGAGCGCTTGATTTGCCGATTCCAAACAGGCCAGGGCCTTGCTGGCGGCTCGACTGCGCCCTGCGGCCCATATAGAGGATGAATCCCAAAAACATGAGCGTGGGAAGTAGGCCCAAGACGCCCATGAGCACTGAGCCTTCCTCAACGTATGAGACAGGGATACGTTCCCGAGGGGGTACCCCGAGCGAGTTTTGTGCCTCAGTCATATGCCTCTCGAGCGTTTCGACGCTGCCAATGGTAAACTGGCACGCAGCTTCACCGCTGGCGCCGCTAGCGCCGCTCGCAGTGTATACGCGAACCTGGGCACTGTTGACCACTTCGAGCCTCTTCACAAGCCCCTTGTCGAGGTACTGCACCTTAAAGTCCTTCCAAGTAATTTCGGGGATATTGGGCCCCCCAAATGCCAGCGAACCGAGGGCAATGCCGGCGAAAAGAACCCACATGATTTTCGTTCCGTTGACTTCAAAGAGAAATACTTGAGGGTCTTTAGGGCTTTTCTTGGACTCCTTCTTATCCTTTTCGGGCTCTTCGGGGTCGTGGCGGCCCTCGCGCTCATCGAAATCTTGCTGGTCGTCCAGTCTGGGTTGCTCCTTTTTAGGAGTCCGGCGGCGCGGAAACTGGTAGAAGGGTGTACTAGAGAATGCACGGGTGGCTAGAGGTGCTCTAGGGAACGCTCTGAGGGGTCGTACTATCGAGCCAAGGGGCCGAAACAGCCCCAGTCGCCCGGACATCCGTAGCATGAGTAAGGGGGGGGGCGACTACTCGCAAAGGGCAAGGGGGAGGGCTGCAAAGGGTGCCAAAAAATATTCAGAGTGGTTGTTTCACAATGGTGCAAATAGCTCAAAAACAGATCAACTGGGTCGTGGGTCGTAGGCCGAGTGGTCCCTCAAGTGCCCCTCAGGGCAGGTGGGCCTGGGTCCCTATTGCCCTGGACCCCCCTGGGCGCTCCCCGTGGACTCCCTGGATGGCCCTCGGCACCCTCGGCACCCCCCTTGGCTGCTGCTGGTTCTGAAAGGTAAAATTAATTTAAATTAGATTCAAGTGGACGTTGGATAGGTGGCCGAGGGAAGTGCCAAGGTGGGTCACCGCTTGCCCTTGCTCGCCCTTGGCACTCCCCCGGGCCACCCCCACCCTCCCTACTGCATAAATAACGAATTTTGGGGCAGGCCAAACTCCGGAAACAGCTCCCCAACCAGCCCTTCAAACCCGCCCTGCTGAGCCTCCAAATCAGGCCAGGTCATAAAATTGGTTTCTAGCACCGGTTGCTGCGCCAGAGGCGCCACAGGCACTCCACCAGGAGGTGCCCCGGGGGTTGGGGTATCGGGCTCATCCTTTACTTTGGTCATAAACTCAATGACCTGTGCGGAATTAATTAGGAGGTTGCGCGCGCACGTACTGAGCTCGCTGTGGGTATAAGTGCGCTCGGCAACCATATCGGCGGCCCTGCGCAGCAGCGCGGCGTCCTCGCGGCACTTGCTGTCGGCGCACAGCACGCTCTTGAGGAACAGAGCAGAGGTCGTGTTGAGCAGGTCATAGATGCGCCCGGTGGTCACAATGCCCATGGCGCTGTGGTCGAGTGTGCAGCTGTCGAGCCGCAGCAATTTTCTGCCCGCGTCGGCGCACAGTTCCATGGAATTTACCAACCGTAGGATGCGGTGCTGGAGCTCCTGCGGCGCGAAATCCTCAAATCCCGACTCGCTGTGCGGCGTTGAGGCGTCGGTGCTCTCGCCGGGCGAAAATTGCGTGTTGGTTGCCGTGTGGTAGGCGTGGGGGAACATGCTGCGCAGCTGCTTTTGCACGCTCGTGGGAACCAGCGCCGTCATTCTGTGCACGCAAATGGTCAAGTAGTGAAACGAAGAAATCATGTTGATGAGTTTGTGGCGCTTGGCCCACGACACGCTCGAGCAGTCGGCGGGGTCGAGGTGGAAATGGGGCGCGTCGCGCATCCACGGCTCGAGGTTATTCCACCATTCCTCGAGCTTTTGGTCGCACGCCATGATGTCGCGGATCAGCTGGCGCAGCGGGCGCCGCTCCGCGTACACGCTGCACAGTTTTTCGTAAATCAAATCGTACAGCTTGAACAGCTCGACCTGGGGCCGCATGTGGCACAGATCCGAGTTTGGCGGCTCAAAGTCGGGAAGATCGGTCGAAATGTGCGACGATGTCATCGTGGGCGGGCACCCGATCCGCAGCGAGCTCGCGCGGTTGAGGCAGTACGCTTGCCAAAACAGCAGCTTGTGGCGGCGGCACTCGGCCGGGCTGAGGCGTGCGTAAAAGCTCTTGCGGTTGAGGCCCAAGTCGGCGCAAATTTCCACGCACCGGCGCGAAAAAAAGATCTCGGCGGCAGTGGGAAGAGTGGTTGTGAGGGGGCTCATGAGCAGAGCCAAAATGCCCCGCAGGATGGCCAGGTTGGGCCTAAACACTGCGGAATTGAGCGAGGCGTTCATGGCAACAGTGTATGAAATACATGCCATTTGGATATCGGGCTGGGTGGGCTCGTCCCCGACGAAAAGGAGCTCGAGCACTGGCACATGTTGGGCCAGGCAGGCGCTCAGCACAGCGTTAAAAAGGACGCCGGGGCCACAGTACGGCCCTGCTGTAGTCAGATCTGTTTTGATAAGGTCCTCATACTCTTCCACAGTCAAGAAAACTTGCATGCCGTGGGTCATGTTTGAAGTCAAAAACTGCCTCACGCGGTCCAGCAGCGTACTATCAATCACAAGCTCCGAGGTGTCCATATTCAACATTGGAATCTTGTCAATTGTGCGCTTGGAAATATGCGCCGAAAACTGCTCGAGCGAGTGCTGGAGCGCCGCGATCAAATCGGCGTTTCCGACCCACCCACCCAGTTTCTCCATGTACCGCCTACTCAGGACAACTGATCCAAGGCCGTGGCTCTGGACCGGGTCATCCATGGGCGACGGATGGAACCGTGAGGCCACAACCTCGGTTGCATTCACCGGATCGAGTTCGGCGGTTTCGTCCTCGTCTTCATAATCATAATCGTTTTCCGGGTGCTGATCGTCCAAAACTCGCTCGAGCATGCGCTCAATGCGGGCGAGGCGCGCGCTAACGTCGAGTTTTTGGCGCTTTTGGCCATTAGCGGCAGGCTTGCGTACCGAGTGATATATACATTCAGACTGCGTGTTGATGCAGTTGCGGCACTTGGGTTGCCCCGTGTCGCACCTGATTTTCTTGCGGCGGCACTCTGTGCAGGCAATTGAGGCCCTTGGCCTGCGCTTTGATGACATGACGGAGGGTGAGGGAGGAGGGAGGTGAGGTCGGAGGTGGGAGAGATCGAGGGGCATAGCTAGATTAATTGTTTAAACATGTACATGTGGCTACATATGCCATATTCCATGTGACCCAGCACATTTTGACATGAAGTTTGGCAGCTGGAGCCAAGCAGCCATTGGAGAGCCCCACGTGTGCAGCTCGAGCCCGATCGAGCTCGATCAAGACCGTCGATAAAGATCGATCCAAGTCACGGCATACAACGGCATGCCACGCTTTGGCCATGGCACGCAGCAGGATTTGACCTGACCTGAACCACCCGTCCGCCCCAACCCCAACCCTAGTTTCGGGTCGACTCTCCAAATTTTTTTGGAGCACAAAGAAGGTCGGTCGCGGGGTGTGTGGGTAGGGCCACCCGCAGGGCCAGGGGGTTGGTCACACTTTCCAGTGCTTGCCATTGGGGCAATAATAAAATTTCCAATAATCGACATAGTCTATATAATGCGGGACGCGAGCCAACTGCTCGGTACAACCGAATGATACCTGCTGTCCCGCCCCTGTTGGTGCTTGGCCCCACGACGCCACCCGCGGCACCAGCCGCTGCAGCATTTTCCTCCAAACGGTGAAGCTTAGCTCTGAAGCTATCAGGCCCTTGTGGCATGGGGGACACCTGCAGCTTGTGCTGCCGCATTTACAAGAGCCTTGTCGGTCAAGGAGAGATACTCACGCACAGCTCTGAGATAGATTTCAGCAGCACTCCTACTTTGAAGGGTGGCCCAAAATTCCTGATGGGTGAGTAGGTCCACCGGCATGAGTTGTGGCTCAAACCACGAGCCCTGGTTCACCCAGTCCTCTGCGGTAACCCAGACCTCACTCAGTCGCTCAGTTACACGGCGTTGGACATGGTAGTTGTCGCGAAAGATGTAGATAGTGGGGATCTGGGCGCCCTCAACTGTACGCCAAAAGTTTCTGGTCTGAAAAATCACGCCGGCCAGCAGGGGGAGCTGGAGCAGGGGGAGCTAGAGCAGGGGGAGCTGGAGCAGGGGGAGCTGGTCGACGCGGGCAGGCATGCCAACTTCCTTCCAAAGCTCCCCCGTGCAAATAAAACCCTCAAGCTCGGGAACTTGACTCGACTGAGGGGCGTACTCCCACACCAAAATAGCGAGTATCAGAGGGGGTAGACTCTGCGGTGCAACACCAGCTCTACTAATAAACACGCCAGCTCAGGCACTAGCGCGCGGCAAGAGGAGCCATTCATGGCTTGCGCGAACCTTGCGTAGATGGGATCCTCCGGTGCGACCCGCGACTGAAGTAGCGGTTGCAGTCGCTCAAGAGGAACGTTCAGTCGCTCGGGGAACTCATCAACAAACTGGGGAAGTGAAGAAGTTTTGTGTCGCCAGAGTCTGAGAGTATGTTGTTGCTCTGCGGTGTAGTCCATGCGGACCGGCTAACCAGCTCGCTGCCTTTTTCCATGAGGTGCGGCCGAGGTGCGACCATCCTATTCTGGAAATGCAGATTAGATCAAAGATGAGAAGTCAAAGTTGGGCTTCGGAATGCGAGTTGAGGAGACTGAACACTAAAGAATATGCCCAAGAAACTCACTGCGAGGTTCTTTAAGCCATTTCCGGGCCGTATTTGCATGTTGGAGCAATTTCGGGTCAAGCTTTCCCGCTAGACCGGCCTGATCAACTATCTCCAGGTCTTCTCTCTGGAGCCTTGGATTCAGAGCATAGAGTCCCTGGCTGTTCAAGCTCACTGCCTTGAGCGCAAATGTACGATCGCTGAGCAAGCGGTCGGAGAGGAGTCGCATCAATTCTATCAGATCTTTTGACCAAAGCCAGCTTCCTTTCGACTCAGTTGCCTGCCGCTCAAACTCTTTGACAAGAATTAAGGCCAGGCTTTCATTGTCACGGAGCTCTTTGCCAGCGTGCTGAAACTCATATATGTTTTCTTTCATTATGATCTTGACAAAAGTCTCGCATTTTCTTAATTTCTTGGGAAATATTCCTAGATTGAACTTCCCACCAGTAGGATCTGTTGTAAAACGTGTTCCATAAAAGCTGGCTCGCAGCAGAATTCATTTGAGCCAAAATACCAGGGACAGCGTCGAACAACCTCTGTCATAAACTCTTGATTTGTTTTGAACATTTCTGCGCAACGCTCTTCTAACCATCCCTTTTCGGCAACCCTCATGTTGACGTCCCAGTCCAGATTGTATCGTGGAGCTATTGGTTTATCGTATCCAATGCACCCCAAAAGATTGACGTAAAAGTCTTTACGCTCCATTAGATGGTCTAGCGTAAGGACCTGATATACAGGGTGCCACGGACTGGCTTCAGTAGGATAGCTCCAATACAGGTCCAAAACAGAATGGTCAATCTTAGCCAGAAGGCGGTCATCACAGTATTTAAACGGACCTTTAGACCGGCAGAAGTAAATCCAATACTATCACATAGAGAGGTCACAAACTTCATCTGATCATACAGCTGGTCGAGCTGGTCGATGTTGTCTCTTGCACAGTATTTTAGTGCTTTGAGATGTAGATTTCTTCCGCAGTGTGGGCACGGGCTGTCAAAACATTTGCTACTATGGCTGTGCAAATATTCAGCGTGCAAATGCCAAGCACGACGAGGATCCAGGCTAGAGAGAAAACTCATATAATGCGCGACAATACCATGCAGCTGGTAGCCCTGGTACGTATAGGTGTGTTGGATACTCCAATTCTATGCACATCAAACCAATCTTAAACGTAGTCGCTTAAAAGGAAACTGCGCCATGCTCAATTGAGTTGGGAGAAGCAGATGAGCACGCCCATTGAGCGGTAGTTGAGGCGGTAAGCCACTTGTTGTATGACCTCAAGCGCTATACTATGGCTGCTGCGCATGACAATGAGTGTATAAACCTAAATTAGCTACTGAGATGTAGAGTTTAGAGTTTGAATGGTCGAAAATTGTGGGCCGTGTGGTGAGGGAAAATTACACGATATTCAGCAACTCTGGAATCATTCAAGTCCTAAATCAGTAGAATGCAGCACACGAGCTCCCACGGGTGCCCCACAGGCGGTCTGCGCCACCCCTGCGTCGCAGTTCTTATTGTGAGCCGCGAAAGAAATTTTGCAACGTGATCCCGCCGCGTAGGAACGTTTACCGGGGTTGGGCTGGGTATTTGACCCCGTCGCCCCAGCAGTTGGCCGCGAGTTTCTGTTGACATGCCCCAACCCTAGTTTCGGGTCGACTTTCCAAAATTTTTGGAGTCAAAGTGATTTATGTCACAGATCATACTATCTATTGTATTTAGCTGAGCATGGACTTGAGCTTGTCGTACAGCGAGATGACACCGGCACCGGCGACACCACGGAGGATGTTGGCACCGCAGCCCTTGAACAGGGAGCCGAAACCCTCGGCGGCGACAATCTGCTTGAAAGCGTCAAACGAGGACTTGTAGTGGACCTTGGAACCAGAGGTCATCATCATACGGCGACGGACAGTGTCAAGGGGGTACGAGGCGATACCGGAACCGATGGTGACGGCCCAACCGAGGAGGAACGAAGCAGCGAGCGAGTCGTTGAGCGAACCAACAAGGAGGATGGGCTTGAGCGAGTCGTAAAGACCAAAGTAGAGACCGCGGTACACAACGATACCAACGACCGAAGGGCCGAAACCACGGTACAAACCGGCAATACCGTCAGAGGCAAGAGTCTTGCGGTAGACATCGACAAGGCCGTTGAACTGGCGCTCACCGGTACCCTTGGCGGACTTGGCGTCGTTGGCAAGACGAGTACGGGCGTAGTCAAGCGAGTAGACGAAGAGCAACGAAGTGGCACCAGCGGCACCACCGGCAGCAATGTTCTTGGAGAACTTGACAGCGTAGCTGTCAGAGCCCTTAGCCTTGAACAAAGCCTTGAACTTGTCCTTGAAGGCAAAGTTCAAAGCCTGGGTGGGGAAGTAACGCAGCACGTTGGCGGTGTTACCACGCCACAAGCTAACAAGACCCTCGTCGGCCATGGTGCGCTTGAAGCAGTCACCAATACCGGCGTACTTGTGGGAGAGACGGCCCTGCTTGATCATCTCGTCCTGGTTCTGGATGAGAAGCTTGACACGCTCAATGGGGGCGGCGGCGGTCTTGGAGACAGCAGCGGACACACCTCCCATAAGGAAGTCGACCATGAAGTTGGACTGGGCCTTGGCAGCTTTTTCAGACATGTTGACAAACTCGAGGTGGTGGGCGTCTTTATATACAAGCCTTGAGTAATCAACGCGGCAGATTTTTCTTTCGGCGGGCCGCGTGGCGATTGGTCGGTTTAGTCGAACCGGGGTAAGGGCTGGCCTGGCATGCATGCAGCCGAGTGATTATCGTGGACCGGAGGGGGGTGGGGAATGATGGTGAAGGAGGTTTACATATGCTTATTTGCATATGGCGCTACACATGTACATTTTTCATGCCCTCAGTTGGCTCCAGTTGGCCCCATGTGGCTCCAGCACGCAACGCTCGGTGGCCCTTGCCCTGAAATTTTTCACAAGCCACGCGAGTGCAGTGCGCCGTCACTGCAATCTAGCGAGAATGCAATCTACAATTAAATATTTAGCGCTTGCGCGAGCGGTTCAGCGGCGGCAGCGTGTCGAGCAGGGCCTTGACCCCTGCGGGAGGACGCGCATTGCGGTTGACGCGAGCCCCGGCGAGGGGTTTTGCGGCGCCATTTTTAGCCGAATTTAGCGCTCCTGCACTCTGCGAGGCCTTGGTCGGGCGTGCGTACGATGGAACATGCTTAGGCGCCGAGGGTAAAACAAGGCCCTCGTTGCCAGGGGCACCCTCACCCTGGGGGGTACCCTGGGGGGCACCTGCAGGAGGGGTGCCTCGAGCGAGCCGAGAGGGCACTGGTGCATGAGCGCGTTTGGGTGAAGCGATAGGGGTTTTGAGCACGCGAGGGGATGCGACACTAGTTTTTGTACTCTTAAGAGAACTTTGAGGCCCACGCGAGCGCAAATCAGGCACCTTTTGCTGGCTCAGTCGCGGCGGCGAGCGTCGAGGTCGGGGTGCAATTTGCCGCGCAGGGCTCGGCGTGCTGAGCGTGGGTAGAGTTTGAGCGACTTGGGTTGGGGCCTTTTGAGCGATTGAGTCCCGAGATATAGCCGAGGAAATGCCTCGCTGCCGCTTGGGAGGGCTGTCATTTTTATCGATTTGCCGTTTGGGGGAGGCCGAGCTGAGCGAGCCGAGCGAGCCAGTCTTTGCATAGCGATCTAATCCCTCCATTTTTGCAAATTGGCGGCGGTGCACGGCCCCAAATCTCGACTTTTGCGGTGATGGGGTCGAGGTACCCAAACTGAACGGGTTGGGCTTGTTTTCGAGCTGTTTACGCGCCCGTTCGTTCATTTCGGCCAGAACCTTGTCATTAACTGTTTGGAAGCCGCTGGACGAGGCCTTGGAGAAGGTCAATGGCGTGCCAAGTTCTGGGTATAGACCCATGTAAACAAGATGACAAATATTTTTGGGGATTGCAACAGGCATGGGGTATGCCCAGGGTATGTGGTGGGGCACACCTTGGCACGCTCGTCATATTTGGGCACGTGGGATTTGTAGCTAATTAATTGAGTTTCTAAAAGCTGTTTTCATACATATCCTAACCCAGTTTGAGGTTTGAGACTCTAGCGGCGTGCCTCGAGCGCCAAGGGCTCCCAGGGACTCTTGCCCCTCCACCTACAACAAACTAGGATCATCCCTAATCAACCTCAAAGCCCCCGACATGACCTCGCTTGGGTCGCGCCACATCCTTAGCTCGACCTCTGCCGGCAAGGCTCGCTTGGCCTCAATTAGGCGCGCCTTCCAGTTATCGATGCGTTTGCGTTCCTTATCGATCCGATCATACTCGCTATAATCCTGGGAACTCGAGACAAACCCCGGGGGAGGGGCCTTGTTCCTCAGGTGCTCACGGGCCATGTGAGCCATCTCGCCCACGGCGCCGGGCCTGCTTGATGCGCCAAATACGGCACCAGCAACACCGCCGTGGGTCGGTTGGTGGAACTCGGCGCTTAGTTGGTGGCGCGAAGGGGGTTGAGGAGGGTGAAGGTGCCCCTTCCCTTGTGCCTGCCCCTGGGCGTGGGAGCTCTGGGCCTCCGCAGCCCCTTGTGAGCGCTCTACACTCCTCGAGCGGCTTCCTGTGGGCGTTCGCGAACCCAGCTTGAACGGAGTTGCGGCCCCAGAGCTTGCACCGCTTGGCGCGCCAGACACGCTAGCAGAGCTTTGATGCCCCTTTCTTGGACTCAGCGGCGCCTTGATTGTTTTTATGAGGTTGGCGCTGTTGAACCTGCGCGCCCCCGGCCGGCCGGGTTTGGTGTTTTTGGGCGCAACGTACGGCTCCAAATCAATGAGGTCCTCGCTCAACGGGGGGACCTCCACCTCGAGCGACTCGGACTCGGGCATGATCAGATCGCGAATATATATCGCCAAAATTTGTGTGGGGAACTGCCGCGCCAACTGGACGTACGTTTCGAGATCCAGCTCGCCGCCGTCGCCGACCAAAATAAACTTGCGGTGCGGAAAGTCTTGGAGGATCTGGTAGAGACTTTTCACCTTGCGGTGTACGACCGGCTCAAAGATCCCGTCAATGAGGCCCGAGTAACGCTTGAGGTGCATTGAGCCCTTGGGAAAGCTCTGGCTCTGAAGAAAGCCCTCCACAACGTCAAACATTTGCCAGGGAGAGTTGGAGACATAGTGGAAGGAGGCCCCGCGCGCTGCCATTTGTTGGTACCACTCGGCGACCCCTTTGAGTTTGACTTTTTCGTACGAGGCAACAAGCACGTTCCGCAGCGTATCTCGCTTGCCATTGAGGATACCCGTGAGCCGCACCGTATCGTCAACGTCAGAAATAACGCTTACGCCGCTCGGCGCAACAAACTGGGGAACGAGGCTGGACGCTGCACCCCTGGCATCGGCCGTGATGTGGTGCGGGCGCCAAGCCAGCGTAAACGTATGCTCAAACCGGCCTCCGGCGTCAGTATTGATGGCAAACCGCTCGTACTCGCCCCGAGCCCCATAGACGTCCACGTCCACCGGCTCGAGCGCCACCGATTTGCGGAAAAACGGCTCCATGCGGCGCCGCAGCACCTGGCTGGTAGCTCCGCCTAGGGAGGCATCAGAGTCGTGCGAATTTTGATCAATGTCGATCAACTGCTGCTTGAATTCTTGGCCGCTGTTTTGGCCGCCCACAAACCGCTCGGTGGTGGCTACCAGCAGCTTGTTGCGGCGCTTGCTGAGGTCGCCCTCATAGTAGAGCCAGCCCCTCACTGTGACCGAAAACGAGCGTTCAGGAGTCTGAAACGAGTATGTGGGGTACATTGCCAGCTGCGGCGTGCCCAGGGGCTCGCTGGCGGCAGTGGCTGAGGCGCCGATAGTGGAGGCCATTGAGGTCGCCTGATGCTTGATGCTGCGCAGCGCGCTCACCAGTGCGGGTTTATTGTGGTTCCAATAGTCTGCCATGTAGCCCCTCCTGCGCAGCAATCGTCTCAAGAGTCCAAGTCGCCGCACTTTGTCAGGTGATGCAAGGGACAAGGAGGATGGCCCTGCCTGGGGGTGGCACTGCCGGGTGGCACTGGGGGGTGCACCTCCCCATGGGCGCATGATTATTTTTAGAAACCGCAATTTATAGAAAATTTACCTAGCTAGATTCAAGGTCGTCGAGCTCGATGGGCGAGCCAGGAGGGGAGCGGCGGGTGGAGGTGGCACTCGTAGCACCGGCTGCAGTCCCGCCCGCTGCCTTCTCAGAGCTAGCAGCACGCGCAGCACCACCCTCATGCTCATTGACCCACTCGCGCACCCTTTCCTTGACAACCTTTTGCACTTGAGCCAGCGTTGCTTGAGCCACGCTCAGGGCATGCGCCGTCATACCCAGCGTCCACAGCACATAAAAACCGCCTCCCATTAGCACGAGCAGCATAATCAGTAGTGGGTTGCGCAAAACAACCATAAACTCGTTCCAGCCAAGCACTACCAGCAAGCCCCACATCCACACGGGGATCTGCATGGACGTGTGCTGCACGCTGCGTTTGGCATTCAAGAAAGCCGTGTCTGCATCCTTGAGAAACCGGGCTTTGACCTGGTCCTGGCGCGCGCTCGAGACCAGGCGCCGGTATTCGGGGGCCTCATAGTCGGCGGCGCGGTACAGGTCCTCAAGAGCCACGGGCACTTCGAGGGGAGCCTGAGCAAAGATGGACAGCACTCCTAGGGCGGCATCACGTGCTTTGGCATAAACAGCGGCGATATCGTCGCCCGCTTTCCACAAAATGGGCGTGCCGTTGGAATCGTACTGAAACTTGTCGTCAAACACGTCCCTAAGGCGCGTCACAAGCGAGTCGCTGCGACAAAGGTCCACAAGCTGCGCGTCGAGCGCTTTCCACGCCTCAAACTCAACATGCAGGGCCGTGCGCTGTGTGTCTTGGTCGGACCCGCCTAGCCCGAAATCGCTCGGTAAACTCGTGGTTGCATTGTCCACGGCAGAGCGCAAAGCGGCCACCACACCTGCCCAGGACTGCGGCGTAGGCGGGCGGAACTGCGCGGGCACCGTGTCGCCGAGCTCGGCCCCAATTCGCTTGGCTAGGCGGCTCAGGAGTTTTTGCTCTTGGGCGGCCCTGAGGAGCTGCGTTTCGCTGTCCAAACCTTGCTCAAACTCTTCCAAGTCCTGGCGGTACACGTAGGTGTCTGCGTCCAAGGCCGAGTCCTCGGCGATCCGCGTCCACGTCTTGACGGCAGTGGCGCGGGCTTCAGTGACCGACTGGGCGAATTTTTGGGTTTTGACAAGCTCTTCAACGTCGCGACGAAACGCGGCCACAGTCTGCACGGCCGCGGCATCCAACTGGGCCTTGAAATGTGCCAGCAGCAGCGTGTCGAGGCGACCCACAAGCTCGGCGCGCTCGGCAGTGTACACGCTCTCGGTGTACTTTGAGGCTTCTGCATCGTACGCCTCGAGGGCTGAGGCGCGCATCGGGGTCAACAGAGCCCCAAACTTGTCGATAACCGTCGGGCCACCAAACTTTGCGGTGGATGTGGCCAGCGAGGCAGTAAAGGCCGTCCAGGCCGCTTCGGCGATTTCCTGGCACCGGAACCGCGCCACGAGGATCTGCTGGGTGGGCAAATCGAGGTCCTTGTTTTGCTCGATCTGGGCCCAGATTTGTTCCGAGTAATGCGGCCACCCATCAATGGGAATTTGCCGGTGGTACTCGGATTTAAAGTACGAGGCAAATTTCGAGCGGAGCTCGCCCACCTTGGCCACAAAAAGCTCGGGTTGGAGGAGTTTGTGCGGCAGAGCAACAAAGTCGACGTCAAAATAGTCCTCGAGCGCGCTCGAGGCCAGGTGCGGCGGCTTGGAGATGGACGACCAGTGGGTGCGCAGATCGGCCAGAAGTGTCTCGCCAAGGCTCGCAAGGGGCGTGCCAACATGGTCACGGATAACAAATAGAATACGCGACCGCGGGACCTTGCCGCTCGACTGGAAAAGCTGCAAGTTGACCTCAAACACCGTCTTGAGCAAACCCATGTTTGCGCCTTGGTATAGCCCGACCTGGTGCTCCCACATGTTGACAATCAAAACCTCGGCCGAAGCAAGGGCAAACAGGGCACTTTTGCGCTCAAAATCTTGGTCCTCACCGCGTTCGCGGCCATCGGTGCCTTCGACGTCAAGCACAAGCAACGGCTCAGGACCCTGGTGATCGACGCCCATCCAAATGCCTTTAGTTGTTTGCTGGCGGTTCAGTTGGTCCATTGTGCCGAATTGGGTCGAGAAAAGCGCATTCAGGAGCGTGCTCTTTCCGGTGCTCTGGGACCCAAACACCGCGACCAGGTGGTACGCGAGGCCGGCTTTCAGCACTTTTTCGTCTTGAAAAAACGCGGTGCAGTCGACAAACTGTTTGTGCTCGTCGATCAGCTGCAGGACCGACATGTGTAAGTGGGGAGGGTGGGGGACCAAGGTGCAGCCAGGGGTAACCCCGAGGTGACCAGGTGACCGGAGAAATCTCGAGGGTGGAACTAGGGAAAGGGAAGGGAAAGGAAAGACATGCTCGGAAATAATGTCACAAGATATGATGAAATCTATACACTTGGCGCCTCGAGCTCAGTGCCAGCTCATTCATTAATCATGGCACCCAAACTGGTTCGTACTGCCATTTACGCCGTCACAGCGCTCGTGCTGCTACTTGTTTATGTTCGCTCGGGGTCCAAGGACGCTGCCCCCGCATCCCCTTTGGCCTCGGGGCCCACCGAACCGCTGCTGCCGGTGCCGGACGAGTACGATGCGGCCGTGGACCTCCACAACATCCTCAACCAAACTCCGTACGCTCCGGTCATCATCTTTTCGAAATCTTACTGCCCCCACTGCAAGCGGGCCAAAAAGGTGCTCTTTGACGACCACGCGCTTGTGCCTGCCCCTCAAGTGGTTGAGCTTGATTTGCACCCCCACGGCCAGGAGCTGCAGGCCGAGCTGCACAAGCAGACGGGCCGCCGCACGGTGCCCAATGTGGTTGTGGCCAAAAAGAGCCGCGGAGGAGCCGATGATATTGTCAAGTTGAGCGAGTCTGGGGCGCTCAAGGCCAAGTTTGAGGAGTGGGCTCAGGGGTATTTGAAGGTGGACTAACTCTGGGGCTGGCTCAGCAGGGGACAAGGTACCACCACCCCACCCCTCCATGGACCCACATTAAACCCTAACCCATCCAAATAGAAAATAAACTAAGCAGAAAAAAAAAGTCCATGAGCTCAGAACAAGAACCCCAGCCAGAGCCAGAGCTCCCTATCATCAAACAAGAAAGCGACGATGAACAATGCGTTTGGCTCGGGTCGCGGCCCGGTGCCAGCAAAAAACATTACTTTGGTGCCGAAATGCCGCTGTCAGTTGACCCCTGGCCAAAAAAGCGTAAACGCAAGGGAAGCACCAAACAGGGCCGGCCCAAATCGTACAAATTTGAAAGTACAGAATCAGAAAGTGAGTTTGTGCTGAGTGATCTCGAGGATGCCGAAGTCCAAGTGGTGCGCGGTAACCGCCAAGCCACGCGGTGGGTAGTTTATTATCCGATCGATGATCGTATGCTGCGGCATTGGATGATTCAAGGAAGGTCTCTGGACTATGTGGTAAAGGCCTATAAGCATATGCGGTCACCCAATGGCCTATATCAAAAGATGGCCGGGCTCAGGCGCGAGTTTCGAGGGCAGCATATTAAGGTCGATAAAAAGTGTCATTTCGATCTTGCCGCCGAGGGGTGTGCTGGTGAGGGCCCTATTCCGCGTGCAGATCTACAAGCGTTCAAGGTGCGGCTCGAGGAGATGAAATCGAGCCCACAGCTGCGGCAGCGCATGAGCGGTTCGGGCGAGAGGCCGGGCGAAGCGCGCGAGGCTGGAGCGGAAGAGGGCAGGGCGGAAGTGGGTAGAAAAGATAAAGAAAATGAGGCATAGCGTCAAGTCGCGTATGTTGGGCACCTTGGTGAGTCCTCGGTGAGTCCCCTGAGCTCATTCCCTGAGCGCCTTTTCTGAGCGCCTTTGCCCCCCCTTGGCGCTCCCCCAACCTTAACTATATAACTTTTATCAACCCTCTCACATCTCACCTCACCTCTCGCCTCAGGCGCATTACTCATGCCGCAGTATGTACTCGGCGAACGCATCGGAAAAGGCGCGTTCGCCAACGTGTACAAGGCAATTGAACTCAACAGCGCGCAAACTGTAGCCATAAAAGAGATGGTTCTCAGCGAGATGTCCAGCGTCGAGAGCATTATGCGCGAGATCGAGCTGCTCAAGGACCTGGCCCATCCCAACATTGTGCAGTACTTGGGCTACTATGAGGAGGCGCAAACGTTTAGAATCGTGCTCGAGTACTGCGAGAGCGGGTCGCTAGCTGTCATTCTTCGCAAGTTTGGCCTGATTCCAGAGTCTTTGTGCTCAATTTACATGTCGCAAGTTTTGCAAGGTTTGGCCTATTTGCACAAGCAGGGTACGATCCACCGCGACATTAAAGGCGCAAATATCCTCACTACAAAGGACGGCGTTGCCAAGCTTGCCGATTTCGGCGTGGCGACCGATTCGCTGGGTGGTGCAGATGGAGGCCCCCAAGTCGTGGGTACGCCGCACTGGATGGCGCCCGAAATTATCCAGTTGCAAGAACCGACCACCGCATGTGATATATGGTCGCTCGGGTGCACCATCATCGAGCTGTGCACGGGTAAACCGCCCTACCACAATTTGAGTGCCATGGCCACCATGTACTCGATGGTAAATGATGATATGCCACCTATTCCTGCAGAGTTGAGCGCAGTATGTCGGGATTTTGTCGAACTTTGTTTCCAAAAGGACCCGTTGCTCCGGTCAAATGCGTCGCAGCTGCTCCAGCACCCGTGGATTTCCAAGGCCGCGCCGCGCGTCGATGATGCGCTCAAGACGATCGCGCAGTTCAACAATGATAATAGGCGCGAACGCATGAGCGTGCCATCCAAACTTGACCTCAGGGCGGCCTATGCCCCTGCGGAGGGAGGGCCCACCGCCAGTGCCCCCAGTGCGTTGGCCCCCAACCGCACATTGGCGGCGCCCCGGGCGCCGCGCAGCATGTCTGCATTCATCGAACAGGAAGACGATTTCGATGATTTGGCCGACGAGCTCGAGCGCGCGGCTCCCTCCCCGCAGCGTAGCCCACGGCGGTCCACCCAGGCCCCCAGCGACCCGTTCCAGGGCATTGCCGAATTAATGGACGAAGCTCCAAACCTCAGGCTCGTAAGCATTCAAGAAGAACTCCAGAAAATTGTGCAAGTGATCCGCTCCCAGCCTACGCGCGTCGAGTGCTACCAGCGTCTTTGCGAGCTCATAAATGCCGAGCCAACAATTAAAAGAACTCTGCTGCAGCACCGCGTGCTTGCCCAGGCTATCAGGGTGGGTACGAGCGGGGGCACCGCCTCCCATCTCAGTGAGGCTGTGCTAGACTTTTCGTACTTGATGCTCAAAAACGAGGAGAACGCGTGCGAGTCGTTTTGCCTCAATAATGGGCTGGGCATGTTGCTTGCGCGGTTTGCCCTACATCCTGCGCAATGTTTGCAGGTGCTGCGCGAGATTTTGTGCTGCTATGCCCCCGGCACGGTCCTGGCCATGTCCCAAGGGAAATTCGTATTTCACCTCACTGGCACCCTCACGGTAGCTGCCCTAGCTCCCCTGAGTGCTGAATGTATCGATCTTGTTTTTTCGCGGTTTGGCGCACGCCGGAGAGCAGAGCTTTGGCATGTTTTCCAGGAGGCCGACTTGCTGGCCAACCTTGTCGAGGCGATTGATCCCGTGGATTCCCGCAAGCGCCGTAAACCCCAACTGGGACCCGAGTGTTTGGGCCGCCTCTATTCGCTTCTCGCGGCATTTTCCAAGCTACCGCCGGACGAGGTCGGCCGGTTCATCACCAAACACGATTTGCGCAAGTTGATGCGGGTTTACCGGTACCTCCCCGCAGCCTCTGAGCACCGCGCACACATTCTACGGTTTTACAAGACTACATCCACTGTTCCTGAAGTGCTGGAGGCAATGGACGCCGGTGAACTGGGCCCTTATTTTGTCAAGATTCTGCGCGAGTGTTACCGCGGCGCCCAGCAAACTGCCGAGGGCCACTTCAAGGCGGCTTGCCTGCTTCCCCTCTTTCACAATTATTGTCGCCTCAGCAGCCACCGCCAGGCGCGTCTCGCCCAGGCAGGCCTCGTGCCGCTCCTGATTGCAACCTCGACTTGGGAACCCGATCTCAAGGAGTTTAGCGTGCCAGTGGTGTGCGCCATGGCCCACAACGCCGAGTGCTGGTCGGGCCTGCAAACCTCGAGCGGCCTCGAGTTTCTCGTGAGCTTGATGCTGGAGCAAGGATGGGAAACTACGGCGGTGGCGGCGGTCACCGCGTGGCTCACGCGCGAGCGCGAGCGCGAGCGGGGCGACAGCGATGCCCTCCCCTTGCAATTCATCGCCTTGGGGGGCATTAATGCGCTCGTGGAAGCCCTGAAAAAGCCCGAGGTCGAGGTGTTTACCAGCGTCATCACCTCGATCTCGTCGCTCATCCAGGTCCCCGTAGTGTGCCAGCGGCTGCCTGCGCGCACAATCTTTGCTGTGCTGCGCAAACAGCTCAAGTCGGACCTAGCTGCGACCGCGCTTGTGCGAGTCTTGATGGTGGTACGCGACGTGCTCGAAGCCCAACAATGTGTCGAGGACTTGCGCGAAACAGGTTTAGCGCGTGAGATCCGCCAGCGCCACGATATGCCGGTTATGTGCAAGCGTTTGGCCGAGGAGATTGCCAAGTTTGAGGCCGCCACCTAGATTTATTTATTGCTATTTATTTTAGAGTCCCTGCACGCTACACAAAAGAGCTGCAGCATTGACGTTGGATCACCCAGCATGAACTGGCGGAGGAGCTACAGATAGTTATAGTGACTCTTGATCAAGATACCCTCTCCTCTTAAACTGCCGCAGGGCGGTCGCAGCCTCCCCTCCAAGTGCACGCCGGTGTGCCCGCCACCAACGCTGTACGGCAGGTTTAATATCTACGCTTTTCAAGGCACTTGATCCCAGCTCAGCTGTATGTACTGATAAAACACCAGTATCCCTATATTTTTTGGTTGAGCTGAGACGAGTCGAAAGACCAACAAGCTGCGGGCTCAATTTGAAGCACGCAAATCAATTGAGCGAGGAGCAGGACGCGTTAAAAGGCCAGGGCATGTGAACCTAACCCTTGTCTACTTGACTATCCTTTGGCCCACATAATTACTCACACGGGCCCACTAATATTCATCACTTCCACTCGAGATCAAGACCAATATCAGGGAGTATACACTCAACCCAACAATCAAGGATTATTTGAGCTTGGCTTGCGTCAATCGCGAGTTTTACCAAACATATATGAGCAACAGGGCCTGGGCCAAGTTTGACGTTTACGGCGTGCGGGACCAGACACAAGAACAAGCCATGCAAGAGGAGTGTGCGCCGGGCTGCATCGTCGCACAATTTTTCAACTATTTACGTGGCCGCCGTGCTAACATCCAGCGGTGGTATTTCTCCAAGGATTTTGTTTTTAATGCGACTTTCGTCACGGCCAAAGATTTGTACTCCCAAATTCACTTGGCAACCCGTATATCGCTGAGTTTGAAGACTGAGCTGTTTTCCCCCGCAATCCCGCCGCCAATCCCTCGAGTCGCATTGGGATTGATGTTTGAAGGCTTTGGACCACTCACCCGCTGGAGCCATAAGATGGGTCGCTTTGATACAGGGTAGTTGGACTTTTTCTGGAAACAATCCACCAAGGCAAGCGGATTGTTTATACTCTGCTGCTGCAGCGCTTGATTAGCGGCTCTCGAGTCGGTGGGGAATTATACAACAACGACTTGGGCATCAACTCGCAGAGACCGTGACTTTATGTTGGAGGCTATCAAGATTGGCGGCCCTATCTGTTTTGCATCCATCGAGATTTGAGGCGACCGCGAGTGTGTTCTGCAAGCAGTGCAAAGCAGGGGCCGAAACCTGGGGTGGGCATCTACCGAGCTGCGCTAGGATCGCCAAGTTGTGCTTGCGGCTGTGAGGCAAATAGTCTCTGCTCTGAATTATGCCTCCAAGGTGCTGTGCAATGATCTCATTGTTGTGCTTGAGGCGATCGAGCAGAGCCCATCTGCCTTTGAACTTGCATCCGAGAGACTGCGCGACAATGCCGAGTTATTTTGGATGCGCCACGACGTGGCGCTCGGCCGGACCTCAGGTATAGCCAAAAGTCACGCGACAGGACCTTCATGCTCTGCACAATTGACTTGGTTGGAGGTGACATGCTTCAATATGCCGCACCAGACCTGCGGGCTGATAAGCATCTGGTACTTATCGCTGTGTGGCAGTCGCCCTCGGCTCTAGACTATGCCGTCAAGGAGCTTTTCGATGATGATGAAATCCAGGCCGCTGTTGCTTGGGCACAACAAATTGAGCGCTAGGAAAGACCCGCAAAAGGCAACCGATTAAATATAAAAAAAAAAAAAGTAGAAATATCCATTGCTATACCGTACTCTTCTTCTTCTTCTCAACCAGCGGCTGCTGTAGAAGGGTCGCCTAGACCTCGCCAAGACTTATGAGGCCACTGCAGGGCGCGTTGTGCGCGTAGCGGTTCGCGCCTGGGCTGCTTGGGCGGAACTGTAGCAAAAATTTGCATGAATTGTGTCTATTAAAGATATTTCAGTTGTGTTTCCAAGTCAAACTCTCGACAAAAAAGCTGGGTCACATTTTCACCCTTACCCCCTGCATGTGCTGCATGCGGGAGGCTGGCTGCAGGGGCAGAGGCGTGGGAGGTCCACCAGCCCGGCATAAATCTACATTACTTGGCTTCATTATCCTGTCTAGGTATTACTTGCCTCTTGTCTGCATGGATCTGCGGCAATTGCGGGTCTCGGGTTTAGGGAACGGTTTGAGCCGACAGTTTTTTAGCCTCATTGTTCTTATTGCTTCCTGATATCCATGAATTACACTCAAACTCTAACTCACTCGCCAAACCTCATTGGGCCCATTGCCCCTGGGCCCCCCCCCCCCTTTAGGTCGGCCTCCAGCTTCTCCCTCCTCGCGCTTATGTCAAGGGTCGAGATCAAAAACTGGGAGGGGGCCTCGACCGCCGACCTCGAAGCCTTTATCAAACGCAAAAGCCAGGTTACTCTGAGTGGCGGCCGCATTCAGGGCGGCAATTACATTGCCGATTGCAAGCCCCACGAGGTCGGCATCGTGGTCAAACTCAACGGGATTCGATTCGCCGGGAAATCGCTTAAAATCAGGGCCCTAGATAACAGCAGCGGCGGCCCGCAGACTAGTGAGCTGCTCACATTGCTGCAGCAGTTTGTGCACAGCCGCTACGACCCGGCAACCAAGCTTTTGAACCTGGCCGCCATCCAGCAAGAACAGGTGTTTATCCAGCAGGGAATGTTTGCCACGCCCGCCCAAACCAAAAAAATCTACCAAGCCATCATCAAAGTTGCTGATACGCTCGATGTTTTGAGTGTGTCGCTCGCAAACAACAACCTCAGCGACCTGGGCGCCGTCGAGGATTTGAGCCGCGCTTTCCCCAAACTGCAAAACCTGAGCCTGGAAAACAACTTTTTCGCTAACTCTCTTGCGCTCAATGGCTGGAAAAAGCGGTTCACAAGGCTCAAGGAGCTCATTTTGGTAAACAACCCCATCAGCAATAATGCCGTCGAAATGAAGAAGCTAATTGACTTTTTCCCTGTGATGGAGCGCCTGAACGGTGTTGTGGTGCGCACCCCCGAGCAGCTGCCCAAACTGCCCGTGCCCGTCCAGCAAAACTTTTTTGAAAACGAGTCGATCCAGCAGCTCGTGCAGGGCTTTTTGGGCACTTTTTTCAAGTTTTGGGATACCGACCGGTCCCAATTGTTGCCTCTTTATGACGAAATTTCCGAATTTTCGTTCTCGTTTGACTCGTTTTGCCCCCACGTGCGGACCTCCAACCACTCCAATGGCCAGTCGCGTTTCCTTGCCCAGTCACGAAACTTGACTCGTGCCACTGCCACCAACCGCACCAAATTCCTTAATGACAAAATCGCCGTGGGTGCCGCAGCCATTGGCGAGGCGTTTAAGCGGTTCCCCCGCACAACCCACAACCTCAACCAGGCCGAAAAGTTTAGCACAGAGGCGTGGCAGATCCAGAATGTGCGCGCTACGCCCGACACAGGCATCCTGGTGGCCGTGCACGGCGAGTTTGTGGAGCAGGGCCCCCGCGGCCAGCGCCACGGCTTTGATCGGTTTTTGATCTTGTTGCCGGCTGGCGCCTCGATGCTCGTGGCCACCGATATGTTGACGGTGCGGTGGCCGGGAAACGCCGAGATTCTCACGAGCAATTCGTCTCCTGCGGCTGCCCCTGCTTCCCAGGGCCAGGGCCAGGGTGCCCCTGGTGCCTCGCCCGCCCCGGTTCCCGCCGATCCCCAGGCGCAGGCCGAGCTTGTGCAGCAGCTGATGCGCGCCACCGGCCTCAATGCCGAGTTTGCCGCGCAGTGCCTGCAGCAGGCCAACTTTAACCTCGGCGCCGCCCAGCAGCTGTTTGAGCAGCACCGGGCCGAGCTGCCCCAAAACGCATTTATTTAATCGCATATGTAGCCAACAGCTTCGAATTTGTGGGCAGAGACCAGCGGCAGGGGACCAGTGGGGCGACCAGTGGGGCGGCCAGTATCGGGGCGGGGCCAGCGGCAGGGCAGACCCCAAAGTCGAGCAAGGCGCTAGGCGCCAAGCGTCTTGGGGAGCAGGGGATCATACTGCTCACCATAGGTCCTTTGTTTTTATATATATTTCAAGTAGTTCTGATGTTTTACTGTTGGGTTTACCCTTGAATCATGTACAAACAAATTAAGGACTGCAGTTGGCTCATGGATATATGCAAAGCCGGAGGAGGAGAACTAGCCGAAGCTGGGTATATTACTGAAAATAGAATAAATAATTAGAGATGTGCTTAGGAGACGCGAGCTGCCCGCGACTCTACACCACTCCACACTGCCTCACTAGAGGAGACCAGACACGGCACCAGCCATTTTCCCATCTAGCAACTGGGCCTGGCGCTCGAGCTCGACCTGCTCGCCCCAGAGCGTATCTGTGCGCTCCTGCATGGCCTGAACTTGTGCCGAGCACTCGGCGTGAAGACTAAGGGTTTTGACGGTTTGCGAGTGAGAAAAAGTGCGCAGGTGGCCCATAAGAGATTCGAGGTGTGAGGTGGCAATCCCCAAAGTCTGGATTGAGGCCTTTGAGAGCGCCAGCTGCTGGCTAAGTTCGGTCTCGAGTTTGGGCACGTCGAGGGCCTCGACGCCACCGATGCGGTCTGCTGCGCGGCACAGCCCATTAATTTCGTCGCGCTGGGTGCTGAGTTCCCCTGAGAGGTCGTCGAGGACTTTGAGGAGGGATGAAACGTCGTCTTTGGCGAGCATGATTAGGGAGCCTGGGAGAAGCCTTCAACTTTGCGAAGCGAGTCGCGAAGTGAATTGAATGCGACCATTTGGAGGGCGCACCCCTGGCGATCAGGGGCTACTAGGGTGTAGACTTGGAGGACACAAAAGGGATAAAAGAGAGATTGATAGTGTGGGGATACTATGGGTTAGGGTGTACCCTAGCCCCAGCCAGGGTGACGTCATGGCACAGCAGGACGGCACAGAGCCAAGGTGCCCCCCGGTGCCCCCAGGCACCTACAACTAATGTCTAGCCTAAATATTACTCAATCTTGAACGGAACAAACGCCTTGCCCTCACCAATGTAGTACTTGGACATGGACTCGACCCAGTGGAGACGCAGAGCGTGCAGCATGGCAGAGGTACCCTCCATAACAACCAGGACAGCAACGGTCAGGACAAACCACATGCCAAACAGCAAGACAGTCATGAGAACGCCCGAGACGCCGGTCATACCAAACGAGCCGGCCAAGGTCATGCTCCAAAGAACGCTGCTGAGCTGGGCGTGGGCAAGCGAGAGCGCCCAGAGACGAAGGTACGAGGCGGTGTGCGATACACAGTTGAGGCAAAACTCGATAGTGTGGATCACCTGGTGGATGAGGATATCGCCAAACGTGTGTTCCTCGTGCTCCTCGTCGTCGTCTTGGGGGGTCTCGTGCTCGGGCAGTTCGTGGTACTCGCTCTCGAGTTTCTTTTTGAGGTAGAGCGGTTTGAGCAGCAGGAGCCAAGGAACAGCCACGAGGGCCACAATCACAAGCACAATCTGCAGTTTGGCCTGGCCATTGTAGAGCTCGGCATCGATTGTGCCAGGGCTCAAAAACATGTTAATGAGCATGTTGAGGAGCGAGGGCGCCTCGCGGGCCTCGGCGACCCAGTCAATAGTCCATTTGTACACAATTGCCCACGACAGGTACCCGAAAATGCCTTGGAAGAACAAGAGGCCAGGCACAAAGTTTCCCCACACGTCGATGGGCTGCTTAAAGTAGACAGCATTGACCAGGGAAAACATGTAAGAGTACGACATGTGCACGTACCCCATGAGCACACTGAGTTTCATCTTGTACGAGTTGGTAAACAGCAGGTTGTTATCGGTGCCGTGCCAAGCAAAGTCAAGACCAAACTTGTAGGTGCCGGTAGCCACCGCACTGATAGCTTCGCCGGCCTTGTGTTTGGGCCACTCCCACCCAGAGGCAAACAGGGTCATGCTCTTGGAAAAAAGGTCATTGTAGATGAGACCGGTGTACATGGAAAACAAGCCCATAAACAGCAGAATGTAGCGTCCTCCATAAGCCATTTCGAAAATATCGCCATAATCGAGCTTGGCCAGCTTGCGCTCGTTCACCACAAGGCACAAGGCGGCCAGCGTAAGGATGAAACCGTGGCCGAGATCACCAAACATAACGGCAAACATAAAGGGGAAGGTAACCACGGTGGGCAAGGCAGGATTGACTTCTTGGTAGGTAGCAACCGCATAAACATCAATCATGGCCTGGAACGCGCCGGTGACCTTGTTTGTGCGGTGGAACGTGGGAGGCGTGCGCGTGGTGTCCAAAATGTGCAGGACAGCGGGGCTCTCGACGTTGGCGGCCTCGCTCACGCGCCGAAGGGTGAGGCTGACCCGCTCAATGTCATCGGTAGGCATCCATCCCTCGCCAATGAGCACTTTTCTGTTTTGGTCGTACGAAAACAGGTTTAGGGTCGAGTAAACGGCCTTTTCGCGCTCGAGGCGGTGCTCCCAGGGCAGCACACTGCCAGCAACTGCCTCAAGCTGCGCGTTCAAAGCGTCAGTTGACGTGCGCAGCACCAGCGACACATCGGCCAGCTCGAGGTTGACGTCCTTGCGGCGGCTCGAAATGTTGCTGATGGGCGAGACATCAAACGTCTCGGCATCAAACGCATCAGCGATTTTGGTCGCACGCGCACTCAGCTCTGCGCCATGCGTGATAACAATGAAAACGCTCGAGGCAACGTGCTCGCCACTTTTCGAGTCCCAAACGCCACCCTCGACCTGCTTGTGGTTGAGCACAACGTTACCGCGCAACGAACGCCACAAAATCCGCTCAAACGCGGGCAGCTTGGCCGAGGCAACAACGCCAGCAACAACGTTTCCGAGCGACCCGTCCGAATCGCCAAAAAAGGCCGCAGCATGGTCAAGCACATGCCGATTCACCAGCAGGCGCGCCTCGCGCGCATGGAACTGGTTCTGGGCCTCGCGCATGTCGCTGATTTGGCTCTCCAAGTCGCCCAATTTGATCGTCAACTCGTCGACATCATGAGCCTCCGTTCCGGCCCAGCGAGGCGGCACAACAATGTTGGACTGCTCCAGCTGCGACTTGAGGTAGCGGCATTGGCGCAGTGAGTTGTCGAGCTTGCGAATCTCGGCCACAAACGAGCGCTGGAAGCTGCTCACCTTGCTGTTGAGATCACGGAATTGCACGACTCCCAGGTCGCCCAGAGCAGCCACAACATCCCGAGAGACCTCGTTGGAGATATAGAGCTGCGCCAGCGACATGGGCGCCGACCTAAAGATTGCTTCTTCTTGGCCCATTTCTTGGGGGTTGATTGATTGATAGCTAGCAGGTTGGTCAGCGTGCCGCGGAGCCAAAGGGGGTGAGCGGGTGCTACGCCGCAGGGGGGTTAGGGGGTGTTACCCGAGCGGTCACAAATTCGCTGATGCTCGCTAATGGATAAGATAGGGATTGTTGTGGCAACCGCGCCATGGTCGCTACACTCTCGAACTCATGCCATTGACTAAAAAACAAGTCACAATTGGCCTGAGCTAGTGCCTGAGCTGTATCTGGACTCTGATCTCCACGTGCCCGTGCATCACCAGTGACTCTGTAAGTGACTATTATCAATCGCCACAAACTTGGCATTACCATGTTTGGTCCTGAATTCGGTGCTCAGCACTTTTTGCTTGACCCGCAAGTCAACAACCTCAACCACGGATCGTTTGGAACTGCTGCAAAGGTCGCCGTCGAGAGCCAGGTCGAGGCACTCTGCAAAACTCAGAAGTACCCCGAGATTTATTACCGTCTGCTGCTTTCTGAGGAAGACCCCCGCCTCAAACTGAGGAGCGCAATTGCCGCTGTGATTGGCGCTGACCCTCATAACCTTGTGTGCTCCAACAGTGCCACCACCGCATTCAATGCGGTGCTCAAGTCGATCCCGCTAAAAAAGGGTGACCGCGTCGTGTACATGAGTTCTATCTATGTCAATGATCTCAATACTATAAAGTCGCTTCAGCGTTCGCACGGAATTGAGCTTGTGGAGGTTGTTATAGAGTACCCCCGTACCAACGAGACTCTGTTGGCTGCGTTTGAAGAAGCTATCCAAGGAGCCAAGCTCGCGATCTTTGATACAGTGAGCAGCATGCCGAGCGACGTGATGCCATTTGCCGAGCTGACCGCTCTGTGCAACAAGCACGGCGTCATGTCGTTTGTGGACGGTGCCCATGGCATAGGTATCGTGCCCTTGAATATTGCTGCCTTGAGGCCGAGCTTCTTTACAACAAACCTCCACAAATGGTACCACGCTCCTCCGGGATCCTCAGTGCTCTATGTGGACTCGCAGTACCACGACCTTATCGATGGGTTCCCAATCGCCGCATTTGATCCGCTGCGCAGCGACCCAAACCGGCTGGCTAAAATATTTGGCTACATGTCGACTATGAACTACTCTGCGTTTGATGCTTCTCTGGCCGCCCTCGAGTTTCACACTCAGTTTGGCGATACAGAGATTATGGCCTACCAGAACGAGCTGGCCGAACAAGCGTGCGCGCTCGTTTGCTCGGAGCTCGGGGTCAAGGAGCTGGGTGCGCCAGGGCCACGTATTGCCATGTTTACGGTGGAATGCCCTGTACAGACAGAGGACCCCGAGTTTGTGTTGTTTATTTCCAAAATCATGTTTGAGAGAAAAACGTTTGTGCCAGTAACTCTGTATCGCGGGAAGCTCTATCTGCGTTTCTCGGCCACAATTTATCTGGATATTGAGAATTTTGAGCGCGGCGTCAAAGTGCTCAAGGAGGTTTTTGAAGCGTGGCACCAGCACAAGAACGCTGCAAGTACAGCGACTTGAGCTTGGGATAAGTGAAGCTAAAAGCTAATTATGTACTAAGGATAGACTCTAGCGTTTGCCTAACCTCCTTGGGGTTGTATGTACCCTGAGTGCCCTTCATGACCTCGCCAAGCAGAAAGCCTATTGAGCTCTTTTTTCCTTTACGGATACGTTCAACAACGTCGGGGTGTGCTTGTACAACCTCGGAACATGCGTCATGCAGCGCGGAATCCTGTTGCGTCTGCTCAAGACCGTACTCTTGGACAAGCGCAGCCACGCTGGGGAGCGGGCTCTTTTCCTCCATGAGGGATGCAAGGTGGTTGATGATAAACTTTGCCGATGTGCTGGTGATTTTTTCATCTCTAAGGAGTTGCAGCAGCTCAACAAAAGTCTCCTCGGGGCATAGCTCCGTGGTCTGCCCGAGCCATTTGTGAGTGAGCCAGTTGACCACAAATGCAGGGTCGCCCACGGCTTTGGAGACGCGCTCAAAATAGGCAACGTAGTCTGTACCATAGTTCATGAGCGTACGCGCATCCACGAGCCTCAGGTTGTAGGGCTCGACCAGTAACTGCTGAAAGATCTCGTCGGGCAGGGTGGGTAGTTGCGCCTTAATTTTGGACACAATGTCGCTCCCAATATCAATTTCCGGAATCTCAGGGTCGGGCATGTACCGATAATCGATAGCTCCCTCCTTGCCGCGCAGGGTCCAGGTGTTTTTTCCATCCCAACCGCGGGTCTCGCTAAGGAGAGTTTTGCCCGCCTTGTGATCGGCTACCTGACGCTTAAACTCGGCCTTGATGGCAGCAACAACCGCACTGGTGCTAAAAAGGTTTTTGATTTCGCACCGCGGGCCGTCAAACCCATCCTCATGGGCGCTCACATTGACGTCCACCCGCATGGCACCTGTTTCCATTGTGCCAGCACACACGCCCAGATGGCGCAGCAATGTTTGGAGCTTGCGCACAAACACGCCCGCGGCCTCGGCACTCCGAAAATCCGGCTCGGTCACGAGCTCAATCAGGGCCGAATTGGCGCGGTTGAGATCAATGAGTGCCTCGTCGTCCACGTAGCTCGATTTGCCGGTATCCTGCTCAATCTGGATCTGCTTGAGCCGAACCCGCAGCGAATCATGCTCACCCCGAAAGTCGCGGCTAAACAAGTCCAAAAATCCGCCGCGGGCAAACGGCTGGTAAAACTGGGTGATTTGGTAGCCCGAGGGTTGATCCGGGTACATGTAGTGTTTGCGGTCAAATGAGCACCTCGGCTGAATTTCAGCGTCGAGAGCTGTGGCAGCCTTGATGGCCAGGTGCAGGCATTGCCAGTTGAGCTGGGGCTGGGTCCCCGGTAGAGCTGAATCAAAGTATGATACTCGAGAGTTGGGTGCGGCCGCGAATGAAGTACGGGTTGGCGAGAATAACTTGCGTATTGAAGCGAGCTGTGCGTGGACTTCAAGGCCCACTTTTAGGTACATTACGACCGTGAAGGGTTAGAGTCTGCGAGTGGCGTTTGTGGCGCCCAGCGCTCGCTTGCTCGCTCGCTGGCCGAGTTCGATGGTGACAAATCAGCTTCGCGTCATCTGCCTTGCCTCTGCGTGCAGCTACAGCTTAGCATTGTGGCATGGGTTGGGGTAGGTTTAGGGAATCATGACCTCATTTATGCATCTCCTGCATTTCCTCAAAACTAGAGGCCTGTTGATCCCCGAAATCCACAATCTACCTTGGATGCATTTCCTACGCCTTGATCCGAATTTGAACCCACTTTTTGCCTCCAAAATGCGTGTGCTGCGCCTCAGAGGCTGGGGCGATGGGATTGATATTGATGTTTATTAGAATCAGCTGACGGATTGTGTTTCCGTACATCCCAACCGGACGCGTATTGCACTCGCTTGACGCTTGACTCGTAGTTGATTCTGACTTGAGGCTTGAATTATCCGACTTACACATGCCGGTAGATGACAGGCAGCTGCGCAAAATGGTGACCCAAAAGTGGGGCAAGTACTCGTTTTTCACCGCGTTGGCGATTTTGGCCTTGGTCGCGATCTTTAACTGCCTGGTGAATCCCAAAATCCGCAACCCCGAGGAGAATCAGCGCCGTGTCGTGCGCAAGTTGCGCTCGCTGCCGTGGCTCCATCTGGGGATGCTTGGTTGGACGGTGGTGATTGCGTGGATGTCGTTTACTGAACTCAACGGCTCGCTTATTTGGTTTGCCAAACGAACCGGCCGGCTTGCGGTGGCGCTCATGCCGGCCATGTACATCCTCACCCTGCGACCGTCGCCCCTACCCCAAACGTTTTATCTTCAGGTTTTGCCCATGCACAAGTGGCTCTCACGAGTGGTTGTTGTGCTTGCTGCAGTCCACGGCGTGGCCTATGCCCAAGTTTACAAGAGCCAGGGCAACGCGTTCAAGCTGCGCCAGCCGAAAAATGTCGCTGGCTACGTGGCTCTGGCCCTGTTTCTCATTGCGGGCATTACCGCCTGGAGCTGGTACCGGCGCCGCGCGTACCAGGTTTTTTATGTCCTGCACATCATCACCGCGTGGTCGTGCTTGCCAATTATTTGGTACCACGCGCGCCCGCCCTGCACAAACTACCTAATTTGTTGCGGCGGTCTGCTGGCGTACCAGGTCTTGTTCCGCATCCTCAGGTCGTCGCATTTCAGGCTCCGTGTCCAAGCGGTCTCTGAAACGCTCGTGGTGATCAACATCCCCAAAAGCCAGCTGCCGCGGCACTTTATGCGGTGGAGCCCAGGCGCACACGTGCGGCTCGCCAAGCCGCTCTACAACCCGGTGGCGTGGGTTACCTCGAGCCACCCGTACACAATCTCGTCTCTAGACACGGACCCTTATCTACAGCTGGTTATACGCCGCGGCGGGTTCCCCATCGCCATGCGCCGCCTCTACTCAGTGGGCGGGCCTCACCGGTGTTTCCCGCACTTTTTGGAGACTCAGCTCAAACACGGCCAAGTGCGGCGCGCCCTCTTTGTGATTGGCGGGTCCGGCATTGCGTTTGGCGCGCCAGTTTTGCGGTATTTGCGGATGCACGGCGTGGAGGTGCGGCTCATTTGGGCCACTCGCGACCCATACGATGCAAAGGTGCTGCCCCTCGTTGGCTTACACGAAGATGCCCTGGCTAAAAGAGTCGAAATTCACTACACAGGCGCGCGGTGCGACGAAGAAGAGCCCGAAGATCTCGACCTCGAAATCAGCACAAGCGACAATTGCTGCCTCGAGGACGAGGAGCAAACGCCCCTCCTGCGGCCTTCGAAGCTGAATCGTGGCGTGGTGAGCGACGAGGTGCTCAGGCAGTACGCAGACAACATGTACAACTCGCGAGCGCACCTCAACCTCAAGCTCAAGACGTGGCTGTACGGCCTCAACCCGGCCGACGATGACTGCTGCTGTGCGGACCGGCTCATCGAAGCTGGCGCAGAAAATAAAAAGGGGGTTTGGATTATTTCTACTGGGCACCCCAAACTTGTTTCAGACGCAAAGGCCTGGGCCAAGCGCGCAGACGTCAATTTCTTTGAAGAGGAGTTTTCTCTTTGATTAATATTTAACAAGTATTTATTAGTATGATGGAATGCGAGCGCGAGCGCAGTGCGAGCTCAACTGCGCTCGGCGTGAGAGCAGCTGCAAGAACCCCGCAACCGCTCTGAGACGGCTGCACGTATGAATTAAAATTGGGGGGAGGAGTAGGAACACAAACTATAAAAATACTGCCATTCTTTCCTCTATTCAAGCAGCTGAAGGCAGGCGCCTTGGGTCTTCCCTGTGCCGTGCCCTACGGCACTTGTGCATCCGCCCTGGCCTAGCCTGCTAGCGATCACTTTGCTGTGTATTGCTGGCTGCTACTTTGGTTTTTGACTGTTCCAACCGACGCCTACACACTTCCCGGCGTTGATCCCGAGGGCACCTTCCCTGCCATTCTGGGTCACGAGGGCGGTGGTGTAGTTGAGAGCGTTGGTGAGGGTGCCACCAACGTCAAGGTGGGCGACCACGTGATTCCTCTCTACACCGCCGAGTGCCGCCAGTGCAAGTTTTGCAAGTCGGGCAAGACCAACCTGTGCTCGAGCGCACGCGCCACTCAGGGCAAGGGCGTAATACCCGATGGTACCTCGCGCTTCTCCAAGGATGGCAAGACCATCTATCACTACATGGGCTGCTCCACTTTCAGCCAGTACACGGTTGTTGCCGACGTTAGCGTTGTTGCCATCAACCCCGAGGCCAAGCTCGACAGCGCCTTCTTGTTGGGCTGTGGTGTTACCACTGGTTTTGGTGCTGCTACTGTGACCGCCAAGGTCCAGGAGGGCGACAATGTTGCTGTGTTTGGCGCTGGATGCGTCGGTTTGTCGGTCGTGCAGGGTGCCGCCTTCAACAATCCCCTTACCATCCCCTTCAATTTCCCTTCACCCCCATCAACTCTCCCCTACAATCCAGACTGAGCCTTGCCTCTACTGCGGCCCGTTTACTCTACTACTCCCCAATACGGTTACCACTACCAGCACCACTACTTGGTTCTACCTGGAACTTGTCTAGTTCTACTACGCAACCCCTTTAAACACCATCCAGCCTCATTCCCCAGATTCACTCTCTGTGACTTGACGCTAGGATCCCTCGCATCGTGTCAGTACTTCCTTTGTTCATCCCTAGTCTAGTCTATCGTGTTGGTATCTGCTGTTTTCCATCTAGTCTATGATGCCGCTGTTGCCCTCGAGCTTTTTCGGGACCTGCTGCGTAGGGTTAGGACTCTACTTAGCCGATGGTGCCAGGGCTTCCCTGCGACTTGTGGTGTCCTCGCTTGTATATCTTTTCAGGTGGTGTAGAGTGCTGAAGGGCTGGCAACACGCTCTCTCCTGGTGAACCCACACCTAACCTGATGATGAATCCTGTTAATGAATAGTCGATTCATGTTGCTGCCGGACACAAGTGGACAAGAACCTAGAAAGAGCCAAGGGCCCTGGAGATAAGCGGAAAAGAAGCATGAGCACGAGTAGACTCGGGCCTTACAGCTTGAGCTCCAGGATCACAGCCGAAAATCGAAAGTGATTGATTCACTGGGTCCCTAAGGTAGATCTTGATGATAAAATTCGGTATAGTTTTTCTCTAGTTTTTTTTTTTCTCGTTAAATCAGAGCCGCGTTAATGCGCGTGCACAGCCTAGCTTTGGCAATAGCTTTGGCAATGGCCTCGGTAATGGCCTCTGCGTTGGCCTCGCTTGGGCTGGTTGTTTCTCAATATGCCCGGTTGCATGCAAGCGCGTCGGACAAGGGTTAGAGTCAAAATTGACATATAAACTTGTCGTGTCCCTGCCCAAATTGCCAAGACTCTACTCTGCACCTTTGCGCCTGAGCTTCCCTGCGTTTTCGTACGCTTGTATCGCAGGCCGTTTTTTCTATATTCCGCCGTTGCCTCTCGACACGCGCTTTTACTGGCTGCTGCGTTTCCTTCGCGCCCCCGTGCGCCCGCCATGCGCCCCCGGGCGCCGCGGACTTCCGCTGCCGAACATTTGCGCAGCTTTTCTTTCACCAGAATTTATCGTTTTGAGTTCTTTTGCCGTGATAGCAGTTTCTTCCGGATTTTTTTTTGTTTTTTTTGTAGCTACTTTTTTTCTTGTACTCGTTCAGGGCTAAACTCTGCCTGCATTTAGTCTAGCCAGCTGCCTACTATATAGAATCCATGGCCATGGCTCCATGGGGTCTCACTGGGATCACATTCGGCTCGGAGCCTGGAGGGCTGAGGTCTCCCACACCTCGATCCGTTTTCCCGGCACCCGCAGCTGCCGAATCAATTGAGCATAATCGCCCAATTGATCGCCCACAAGCACCAAGGTGTGCCAGGATGCGGGGTGCTCGGCGAAATGGTGCCTCAAACTGTCGGCGAGCCCATACCCAAACCACTCCACTACCCCAAGGGACAAGCACAACCGGTGCTCAAAGTATGGGCCCTGCTCCACAATGTACACAAGCCCTCCTCTTCTAGCAACTTCGGCGAGTTGGGCCCATATATCCATTACGTTTGCTCGCTGGTTTGCATGCTCGCAATTATAGACACAAACGAGTCGCACCGGCTAGTGCTTCCCGAGTCCATGCTGCCCTCAAGCTGGGACGGCGTGCTAATTTTCCGGGTTTTGGGCGAGTACCTTGGGGTGGCCGAGTTTTCGGCACCTGAGGGCTGCGTCGTACTTCCGCGCACTCTACTCGAAAAGCACAACCTCAAAATTGGTCAATCGGTACAGGTGGTACCGGATACCTTGCCTCTAGGTACCCGGATCAGCCTCGCAAGCTCAGACGCCATTGACTGGAAACATGTGCTCGAGACCTATTTACCCAAAAATTATACTGCTCTGCAAGCTGGGCAGGAAATTGTGGTGGATTATGGAGGCCCCAAGCGTGCAACTGTAACTAGTTGTGAGCCTGAGGACGCTATTTGTATCATCAACACCGACCTCGACCTTGACTTGAATGTGACCGAGGCAGAGGCTGTGTCAAACAAGGTTCAGACGTGCCGCGGCCGGCTGCAAATTGAAGGTCTGGCTTTTGTTGGGCCCGTGGGAGCTACTTCAGATACTAGCTACTTTGCTCGGGTCGTTGATTCTATTTATTTGGCCGAGGAGCCGGTGGACATTGTGGGCGATGTGGTGGTTAGGAGCCCTTTAGCCGAGCAAGCCTCACTCGAACAAGCCGCTGAGGAGCCCAGCAGCAACTCTCGGTGCCCCATTTGCTCTAAACAGGTACCCCCCAGCAGTATGATACCGCACCAAGCATTCTGCGCTCGCAACACCAAAAAGTGTGACTGCGGCGCCACATTTACTGGATCGGTGCCCGCAAACCATTGGCACTGCGAGTGTGGGCATACTGAAACGAGCGATTTCCGCGAGTCCCACGATCGCGAGCACACCACGGAAGTTTGTGCCTGTGGCTTTAAGGGTCTTTTCAAGGAGGTGGCCCTGCACCGGACGCGCGAGTGCCCTCTCAAACCTATTTTGTGCCAGTTTTGTCACTTGTTGCAGCCCCAAGGCACAGCCTCGGCCGTGGACAGGCTGAGCGGCCTCAGCGAGCACGAGGCGGCGTGCGGCGCCAAGACGGTGGACTGTCCCATTTGTCGCAAAATTGTGCTTGTGCGCAACCTGGCAAGCCACATGGCTCACCATGAACAAGTGCGCAAAGACAGAGCCATCCTTAGCCCCACGATCTGCGCCAATGTCAACTGCCCTAACTTGGTGGCTTCTCCGGGAAAGGCTGCCCCCGGCGACCAGCTGGGGATGTGCAGCCATTGCTTTGGTATAGTTTGGGCGCCCGGAAATGACCCTGACGGCTCCAAATTGCGTGGGCGGCTCGAGCGGCGGTACGTGCTGCAGTTGACCCGGGGGTGTGGCAACGCGTGGTGCACAAACGCAGAGTGCGCGAGCGCTTCTGGGGTGGTGCTTGGATTCAAGGATGCCATGGCGCGTGCTAGCGCTCTGGACGGTATTTATTTGTGCGTGGACAAGACGACCACGCGCCGCAACATGTTTTTGGAGGAAGAGCCCGAGTTTAGTGTTGAGTGGAAGGGGATGGCTATTACGACGTGCGGCAGCGAGGCCGAGGCGCGGACGTGGTTGCAAAATAATGCGCCAAGGGTTGATGGTTCGTAGTGTAGGGACTGCAGCCAGGGTGGGTAGCTGGTGTACCCTTGGGTGATAGGGAACTCCTGCACAGAGTGATTGGCTCCTATGTATTCATAGCTATACAAATGTCTACTTCAGAGCGTAACGCCTTGAACTCGATGGTGCCGTGTGCAGCACCCGCTTGGCACACCCACCGCGGCGCACCACGCGGCGCACGCAGGGCACCCCAGGGCACCACTCAGAACATCAAACTCTAATATATATTTAGCGTAACAAGCACACCAGGCGCTTGTACCGGGCACCAGGGGGACCCAGACCCAGGGGCACAGACCCACGGCCTACTTGAAGAACTTGGCCATCTCAATCTGGCCATCCTCGTTACGGGCCATGACCTTTGCCACCGCCAACTCAAAGTCCTCCTGGGTCACGTGGATGCGGTGCTCGCGCAGGGCGTACATGCCGGCCTCGGAGCACACACCTTTGACTTCGGCACCAGAGCAGTTGGTCATTTTCTCGGCAATTTTGCGCAGGTCAATGCCGCGCGTCAGGTTCATGCTGCGCGAATGGATCTTGAGGATATCGGTGCGGGCCTCGACGCTGGGGGGAGGGAACTCGATTTTGCGGTCGATACGACCGGGGCGAAGCAGCGCAGGGTCCAAGATATCGAGGCGGTTTGTGGCCATAATGATCTTGATATCCTTGCTCGACTCAAACCCGTCCAGCTGGTTCAGTAGCTCGAGCATTGTGCGCTGCACTTCAGAGTCGCCTCCGCTCGAGCCCTCGGTACGGCTAGAGCCAATCGAATCAATTTCGTCCATAAAAATGATCGAGGGAGCATGCTCACGTGCCATAACAAAGAGCTCGCGCACCATACGCGAGCCCTCGCCGATATATTTTTGGACAAGCTCGCTACCGGAAACACGAATAAACTTGCACTCGGTGTGGTGTGCCACGGCCCGCGCAAGCAACGTTTTGCCGGTACCGGGAGGACCATACAAAATAACGCCCTTGGGCTGGGCAATACCCAAACTTTCAAACAGTTCGGGGTGCTTCACCGGAAGCTCAATCACCTCCTTGATCTCCTTGATCTGCTTGTCGAGGCCGCCCACCATGTCAAACGTGCTGTCGGGGACTTTTTCCACCATCATTAGGCTCACCAGCGGGTCAATCTTGTTGGGGAGGATCTGGTGCAGCTGGAAAGAGTCGCTGCGGAGGCAAACGCGCATGCTGGGCTGGATGGCCTTGATGTCGATATCGGGGGCCAGGTCCACAACGTACTTGCCCTCGGGGTGAACTTTGACCAGCACTTTATCTTTTCCCATCACCTTGACCACCTCGCCAACGTGGGAACCGGGTTCTTGGAGCAGCTGGAGCTCTTCCTTGAGCAGGCGTACCTGGGCGTTGAGGCTGTTGCGCTGGGCCTCGAGGCGGCGCAGATTCTGCTGCTTTTCGTTGATTTGCAGCTCCATATCCTGGATGTTTTGTTCAAAGAACGGCATAATGCTTGTGGGGCCGGCGGCGGCAACCATGATGATGTCAGGGGGGGCGCCAAGGTGGTGCGTACTTGAAGGGGCGATGAGATGAGATGGATCTAGAATATGTAGACTCCTTGAGAATTTATTGATTTAAAACGCAAAGCGGAAAGCAGAAAAGCGCCAGCACCCTAATCAGCACCCCTTGCCAGCACTGCCATGCCCAGCAGTTTGGCCCCTCGCCTCACGTCATGAACCTCCAGTACTGCAGCTGCGACTGTGGCGTCAACAAAACAACTCTACCCCTCATCGACGCCGCCGGCGAGCTATTGTCGTGCCTCAACTGTACGCGCCAGTTTTGCCTCGCCTCTGAGTTTTGCTCGCTGGCCGAAGATCTCATTGTGACCCGGTGTTTTCAGCGCGAATCGCTCAAGGATGAAACTATTATAGTGCTGTTTTTACTGCTCACTGTCGGCCTTGTGGGCTATGCCCTGTTCAAGCCGCGCATGTGACGCCCTTCAAGGGACAAATGTGATGCAGCACATTCCATGGACCAAACATACGAAGAGCTGAGATTGCAGCGCAATGCCCGGCTGCAGCGCGCGCCGTACATGCGAGCGTGGTCCAAGGTTCTAGACTATGGCCACAGATCCCTATTGCTCGTATTAGCGGCCCTGTTTTTGGTGCGGAGTGCGGGCCAGGCCGTGTTTGGAGCCCTGCAGTACGTGGTGCTTGCGCCATATGCAGCGCTTGCTTGTCTTGTTTTCCGGGTCTGGGCAACTAAAAAACAGGTTTGCGGCCAGGATCTCGATGTGGGCCGCGTGTATGCGGCGTTTTGGGCAGGTGAACCCCTAGTGCTGGGCACTGGCTTGGAGTCGTTTTTTCTTGGTTTGGGCGAGCGCCAGGGTGCACAAGGGGGTACACAAGTGCAGGTAGCGCACGAGCATCGCCAATTGGCCCTTTTAGACACCCTGGATGCCGATTCCGCGACCCTCTCCAAACAACAAGCCAATGCGCTCAAACGGCTTGCCAACCACCTTAAACGCGAGAAAAAACGTGAAGCTACCGTTAAATCCAAGCGGCGCTTCAGGCGCAGCGTACGCGCGCGCCGCGAGGGGGAGCCCGCCGGGGGACCCTCCATGGCGCTCACCATGGCGCCCGCCCTGGTGCCAGCCCTCGCCACTGCGACGCTGCCTCGTCGCCGTTTTTTTAAAAAAAGGCGCTAGCTCTAGTCTAGTTAAATCATCATCATTATGCTAATTAACTCAAATGCTCAAAGGGGTTTGAGGCAGGAGCGGCCTCCTTTTTCTCCTCGTTTTGGGGACGGGGGCTGTTGTTGCGCGCAGTCGAGTTTTGCACGCGCTGCCTCTCCCTATCCATGCGGCGCTGGGTGTCGCGCTCGTTGCGCTCATTAGCAAACGCTCCTCCGGGCGGGCGGCGCGCGCTGCCAAACGCTCCCCCGGGGCCGCCACGGCCAGGGCGGTGGCCGCTGTCGTTGCGGGCATTCTCAATCTCGACCTCACGGTGCACTTCGGCAAGCGTCTTGGGGCCCTTGTCCTCGACCTTCCAGCCGTTTTGGTTGGCATCCTCAACGTCCATAATCATGAATCGTAATCTCGACGGGAACCCGGGCGTCGTGCGCCATGTGCGCATCATACCCATGGCATAGTCGAGCAGTTCCTTGGACTGGATGTAGGGCGCTGTGGTGGTAACAAGCTTGCAGGTGGACTCGACGATTTCTTCGGTGGGCTTTTCTTTGGCGAGCTTCACAAAGCACGAGTGGATAATGCGCTCCGAAACAAACTGGCTCTTGAACAGCTCACCCACAAACCGCACGAGGCCAAGACCGTGGCGCTTGGCTTTGACTGCGGCGTAGTAGGCATCGGACATGACATCGACATTCTCCTCTGTTTCCTCGACGCCCCAACCTTTTTCAAATTCGGCCTGGCACCTGTTGAGCAGAATGCGCCTAAAGAGACGCTGGCCGCTGATGGGCTTGCCCTCAACGATGATGCTCTCGTCGCTGATGGTGGGGTCCACGTCGTGCAGCTTGAGGCAGAACTTGGCGTACATGGCCGACCAGTGCGGCTCGTCGCACGCCTTGTCAAACGTCAAGGCAACAATCTGCTTGAGGGTGCGGCAGTCGGGCTCGTGCTTGGACTGGTTGGCGATATCAATGATCTTGGCGGCAATGCGGTCCAAATTGTCCAGCGACATTTTGTTGAGCAGCGACTTGACGCGGCGCTCAACCTCGGCCTCGTCCATCAGGTCGTGAGTGGGCTCAACCGGAGCGGCAGACTCGACCTTGCCGTCATCGGTAACCTTGAGGGTACGGGGCACCCAGGCATTTTCGCCGCGCACAAGCGGAGCAACCGGCACAGGCGGCTCGTCCTTGTCTTTACGGCTCGAGCCCTGGCGACCGCCCTGGCGGCGCGAGTTGTTGCGGCCGCCGCCGCCGCGCAGCGAGGCATTCGAGGCGTTGCGGCTCATACGGCCGCCGTCACGATGCATACTGCCGCCGCGGCGGCTCGACATGCTGCGCTGGCCCTTTTGGGCCTCGACATTAACAATCTCGCGCAACGCTTTGCGGTTGATGGCGGGGACAAGCGGCCTAAACTTGTACAAAAAGTCCACGCTGTAGAGGGCGCCGCTGGCGCTGCTGGCGCCAGCAGGCGCTTCAATGTCCTCGGGGTAAGTTTGCGACTCGCCCACGAGCTTGGCGGACTTGAGCTGCTCAAAGAACGCCTGGCCAGCCTCGTCGTCCTCCTTTTCTTCGGCCTTGTCCTCGGCCCATTTAGAGTCGAGCGTGGGCGCAGAGGCCTCAGGAGCCGCATCAAGATTCGTCTCAGTGGCCACCTCGGGGGCCGCCTCGGGGGCTGACGCCTCGGGAGCCTTGGAGGTGCTCTCAATGCTCAGCTCCTCGAGCTCTTTTGTGGGGGCAGTAGGCTCCTTAGGCTCCTCCTTGAGCTCCTCCTTGGGGGCCTCAGCCTTGGCCTCGGGGGTGGCCTCCTTGGGCTCGGCCTTGGGCTCGGCCATGGGCTCAGCCTTGGGCTCAGCCTTGGGGGTCTCCTCAGCCTTGGTCGCCTTGGAAACCTCGGCCTCCTTGGCGGCCTTTTGGGCGCGAAGTCTGGCCAAAACGGCCTCCTTCATGTTACTAGCAGGAGCCGCAGCGGGGGCAGCCGAAGGTACCTCCTTGGGCTCAGCCGCAGGGGCAGCCTTGGGAGCCGGAGCAGCCGCAGGGGCAGCCGCAGGAGCCTTGGCAGGAGCGGCCTCAGGCTTGGCCTCAGGCTTAAGCTCGGCTTGTGTATGAGCGGGCTTGACCTCGGGCTTGGCCTCAACCTCCTTGGGCGCCGCCGTAGGCGCCGCAGCACCGCCCTTTTGAGCGGCAATCCGGGCAGCAATCTGCGCCTTGAAATCCAGGGCAGCCGGCTTGGTCTCGGCCTTTTGCACCAGCTTGGCAGGCTCACTCTTGACCGGCACGGTGCGGAAATCGGCAGGAGGCGCGTGCGAGAAGCTCTGGTACGGTTGAGGGAACGGCGGGTACCCCACGCCAGGCGCCATGGTTCCGGGGGGAATATGCGCAGGCATCACCGGCATGAATTGCTGCTCACCACCGGGAGTACCAGGGCCAGCAAACATTTGCGGCTGGGCCGGGTAGCCCCCCTGGTAGCCAAAGCTCTGTTGACGGGCGTGGCCGCCGCGGCCACCGCCACGCGTCGAAGTGTAGTTTCCACGGCCACGGCCGCCGCGCCCTCCACGCGAGGGGCGCTCGGTACGGTCCTGACGTTGCTCGGTCGACATTTGATCCACTGAAATTTCAAGGATCTTGCACAGGTGTGCGTGAATAATTTTTACTCAGCTGAAAATTTGGCCGCTGGGTGGCCGCTTAGTCATATTCACTCCCATTTGTTTGCCTCCCAACTCCCAACGCTAGCCGCCACACGAGCCGCCGCCACGCCTGCCGCCACGCCTGCCGCCACGAACCGCCAGCCGAGCCAAGCCAAGCTTTAGGTCAGCTAAGGCCTCACCTTAGTCAGACGCCCTGCAAAATAGCCCACCGTGAATATATGATCTACATAAAATGCCCCAACATCGCGGGTGAGAATTCGACCCGTAGATACCAAAATTATTCTAGATGCCCTTTAGCGCTGCAAATTGGAGGCGTTCCGGGTTTTTGAAAAATTTTATCGCCCTCTTATTGGCAGAGATATCTTTAGCTAATCGGCTAATATGCACAGTTCGAGGCTCCTTGGACGTCAAGGCACAGATTCCGGAAGCGATTGGGTACGCCGGTCGTATTAAAGAGCACAATTTGGCCCAGGTTTCATAACAATTGAGTCCACAGACAATCAGCTTGTCTGCGGGAATTCCCGGTGCGTTATCAGGCCAAGCATCCTGCATGGCCATGCATATAGATAGTGGTTGCAGTATAATTATAAAGTGCGAGGTGACAAACTTTTTCTGACCTGATGGAAAAAGCTGAAAATATCTCCGAGGTAAACCCAGAGTATATCTCTGAAGGTTCCTCTAACCAGTTCCATGGCCGCTTCTCGTGGCTGCAAAAGTTAAACTACTACATTGACTCTTTTGGCGGTGAGTCGCGCGGCCTTGAGCGGATCCCCGAGGACGAGAGACACGACGACTCGTACTGGAACTCGCTGAGTATGTGGCTCGGATCCAACTTGGTTATTGCCGCGTTTTCGCTCGGCTGCCTTGGTGGTGGTATCTGGGACATGGCCTTTTGGGATGCTACTTTGACCATTATCTTTTTTACTATTATGGGTGGCTCCATGGTCGCCCTCATGTCGCTTTTTGGCCCCGAGACCGGGTTGCGCGCCATGACCATCACTCGCTATTTTTTCGGATACCAAACCACTCGCCTTTGTGCCCTGATCAACGCCGCTACTTGCGTGGGTTGGACTGCAGTTAACACTATTGCCTCTGCCAATGCAATGCACGTTGTTAATGATGGTGCTTTGCCCATCTGGGCCGCTTGTTTGGTGATCATTTTGGCCACCATGATTCTGTGTATCTTCGGCTACAAGGTGCTGCACTATTATGAGCAGTACGCTTGGATCCCCAATCTCGCCATTTTCCTTGTCATTGCCGTGCGCATGGGCATGTCTGGCCAGTTTAGTTATGGCACTATGGGCACCGGCCGCGCTGAGGCTGCGTCTGTCTTGAGCTTTGGCGCCGCCACGTTTGGTTTTGCTGCCGGTTGGGTCCCTTATGCCACCGATTACACCGCCTACAAGCCCAAAAACACCAACAAATTCCTCCTTTTCATGTGGATCTCTATTGGTGAGCAGCTGCCGATCATGTTTTCCATGATCTTGGGCGCCGCCTGCGTTACCGGTATCACTGTGAATGACGAGTGGGCCGAGGCTTACAATGACAATGAGGTTGGTGGTTTGCTGCAAAAGATTTTGATCGACAACTCGGTCGGCACTTTTGGCAAGTTTTGCATCATCATTCTCGGTTTGTCCACCATCTCCAACAACATTCCCAACCTTTATACCGGTGCCTTGTCGATTCAGGCCATGTGGGGCGGTTTCCGCTACGTGCCTCGCTACATTTGGACCATCTTTTTGTCGGGTGTTTCGATCGCTATTGCCATCCCCGGTGCCTCCAACTTTAGCGATGCCCTGAGTAACTTTATGGGCTACATTGGTTACTGGGTCGCCCTCTACAGTGGTGTTGCCCTGAGCGAGCACGGCGTCTACCGCAAATTCAACTTTAAGAACTATGATCTTGAGGCGTATGACGACCCCCGCAAGATGCCCATTGGTATTGCTGGCCTCGTGGGCGGTATCTGCGGTATCATTGGCGCGTGGGTAGGTATGGCCCAGACCAAGTACGTTGGCCCCGTTGGTATCTTAGTCTCGTCGCCTTATGGTGGTGATCTCGGATGGGAGCTTGCGCTCTCGTTTGCCTTTATTGGCCATTGCTCGACCCGTTGGGCCGAGATCCGCTGGGATAAGGGCAAGTCCTTCCCCAAGGACTCTGAGGTGTTTTACGACGCCGAGCAGTCTATTTAATTTATTACATTAATTACTTGTAAGATGTGGGACTATGGGGCCCTGGGGGTGTCTCTGGGTGTGTGGTGTGGGACCATCCCTGCGTGCACGGCGAGCCAAACGCGGTAGCTACAGCGCCAGACCCCACCGGTCAGGCAGCCCCACTGGCACTCCCAAGTTTTCACATCTTGCTTTATTTGAAACTAGCAATAAACATCCGCCTGAAGCAAGCGATCATAGCATGGAGGAGGGCGTCACGCGACAGTAACCTGCTGGCAACGCCAAGCCATGCCACTGTTGCTTTTTGTGATTGCTACTTTTATTAAGTCTAACGGTTTCAACGTTCCAACTCGCTTGCAGGATGTGGCGCCCCTTAATCAACCGCAGGCTGCCCCTGCCCAGCCAAGCAGGGCCCGCATGTGCGTGCAGATCAATCACCTCTTCAAGACTAAGCGCTGGGAGATCTGCGGGGCCTGCCAAGCTAATTGACCCCACTAGGAGCTGAGGTGCTTTAATTGCTCAAGCGGGAAAAAATCGCGCAGTGCTAGTCCCCCTTCATCACAATTATCGAGGTTGAGCCAAGTTGCTCGCTTATCGGTGGTAGTTACTCGCCTAGGGTTAGGGCTAGGGCAAGGCGCGGGCAAGGGCATGGGTGCAGGGCAAGGGGACCCAAAGGCACGTGCAGTACATGAGGCGATGATAAAGCCAGCAACCCCAGCAACCCTCCACATGAACTGCTTTGGGTCGAATGGCCCGTATGCCCCGCTCAACCAGCCTGTACAAGCCCAGGCGGCCCCGGTGCCTCTCGCTTCCGGGCCCACGGCGCCGCTTTCCCCGCTCAAGGATGGCCTGTTTGCCACTGGCCTAGGTGCCTCGTCTCAGTTGCAGGTCGGGCGCCCTGTGACCCCGCCGAGTGCACAGAGCGGCGCATCCACCCGTAAGCACCGGGGGGACCTCCCGTACAAGGTTATGCCCAGCAGAGTGCACAAGAAGCGCGACATGCCGGCGAGTCCTCCGCGCATCATCAAGCCGCTGGACGTGGCGCTGCGGAACGTGCACGACACTACACCGCCTCCCACGCCCGTGGACGACCCCAATGGCTACTACATTGCCGAAAAGGGCTCGACTTTTGGCGACAGGTACACCATTTACCGCCAGCTGGGCCAGGGCACGTTTGGCAAAGTTTTGGAGGCGTGGGACTCGCAAATGTCACGGTTTGTTGCAATCAAGATTATCCGTGCAATCCCCAAGTACCGCAGCGCCTCGCGCAACGAGCTCCGGGCGCTCGTGGCCCTCAGCAACTATGACCCCACAAACGCGTCCCAGTGCGTGCGCATGCTCGAGTGCTTTGATTACCGCAATCACGTGTGCATAGTCACCGAGCTGCTCGACATTTCCATCTATGACTTTCTCAAACGCAACAGTTTTGCCCCCTTTCCGGGCCACCAGGTGCGCTCGTTTGCTCAGCAGTTGCTGCGGTCAGTGCGGTACCTGCACTCGTTGGGCCTCGTGCACACTGACCTCAAGCCGGAAAATATTCTCCTGAGGGACGCAAGCTATACGCAAGATACATGGCGGCGCACGCCCCGCTCGGGCACGCGCACGCGGCGCCTCCTCAAGGATACCTCTGTTTCGCTGATTGACTTTGGCAGCGCCATCTTTGACGACGAGTACCATGCTGCCGTGGTCTCGACGCGGCACTACCGTGCCCCAGAAATCATTTTGGGCACTGGATGGAGCTTTCCCTGCGACATGTGGAGCGTCGGCTGCGTGCTGGTGGAGCTGTGCACGGGTGCGGTCCTATTTCAAACTCGTGATAATGCAACGCACCTGCACATGATGGAAGCAACCACCCGCACCGAGTTCTCGCGCGAGACCCTACGGTCGGCCGCCGCCAACTCCACTGGCGCCGAGTTTGTCTTGGCGTCGCGCCTCGCTCCTCTTACTGATACGAAAAGCGTGCAAACCATTCAGAGACACCAGCCGCTGCGGCAGCTCGTGCGCGAGACGGGGGCATACGCTGATGATCCGATGTTTTGGACGCAGTTTTTGGACTTGATTGAGCAGATGCTTTGTTTGGACCCGGCAAAGCGAATCACGGCTCAGCAGGCGCTGGCTCATCCTTGGGTAAGGGGCGGGTGAGCGGCGAGCAGGGTGTAAGGCGCCGTGCGGTGCGCTAATTTCCTGCACGGCGCCCTGTGTCCCTGGCTGCCCGGGTTGCCCTGGCGTTCCTGGTGTGCCCCCTGGCGCCCCCCCTGGCCCTCCAGCCTCACGCTACCCTTGCCCTCAATCCACCCTCCGACCTAGAATTTATTTATAGAACTAATTTATCGACTCTTTCACGCTCCCTCTCGCCTGCTTCGCCGTGCCTGCCTCGGTAGGTACCCCGCATTCCCACACGCCGTAAGCACCAAGCCGCTCCCCTTGACCCTATCACATGCCATCGGAAAAAGTCGAAACCTACAACCGTTTGGCGCGCCTCCGCAAGCAATTGCAGCTCATCAACCCCAAACTCGCCCGTATGAGCGACAAATGCCTCAGTAGCACCGGCTACGTGGCCCTTTTCTTGTCCACATTTGGGCCCCCCGGCGCCGCCCAGCTCAAGAGTTTGAGCGCCGCAATCTCTGATTATCGCACTTTTTGGCGTGTTCTCAACACCCCAGCAACTCTGGAATGGGCCCTGGACCTCCTCATCAACAATCCAAACAAGAACAAATTCCTCCGGCTCAGCGACTATACGCAGGCGGTGTGCGGCGTGGCGTACCAGATTCTCGAGGATGCGGCATATTTGGCCGGCAAGGGGGTCTTGCCGTTGAGTGCCGAGGTCCAGGCTCACCTGTGGGTCGTGTCATGCCTGTTTTGGGCCGTGCACGTTGTTCTCGAGCTCGCCAAGGCAGCCTATTTCCAAGTTTGCGGCAGACCGTACAACAAGTGGGACCTGTTTGTTAACCTGTCGTGGGCCCCGCTCACAGTGCACTGGAGCACTTATTCGGGCGTGTTTGGCCCTCGCGTCGTGGGCCTGCTTGGTGCCTGTGCCTCGTATCCTACGCTGTTGAGGAATTGGTAGATGCGCTTCTATGTACGGCGTTTCTATGTACTTGATGTAGTCATACCCCGCCCACATGCCATGCGTCCCAGCACATTGCGGGCCACCTCCCCACCCCTTGTCCCCATGCCTTTGCCCCAAAATCTCGGTGAGTCGCCGGTCAAAATACTCGAAAAAATCGACGAGTTTTTCTTCCTCGGTGCAGACCAGCTAGTGCCGCAATTCTATTTGCAATTGGCCAAGGTCAACCGCAAGTTTCATACGGCCTACATGAGCGACCGCGTTTGGGCAAAAATAGACGTGTACCGCGTCAAAACAAATATCGCCGCGCACTTTTTTTTCAACTCCAAAGCAATTATGAGCCGTGAAGAGTCTGAGTTTTGCGGCAAATTTGACTTTGGAAAATGGAGGCACCCCGCCATCACCGTCGAGCAGTTTGCCAATTTTTCCCTTTATACTCCAGGCAACATCTTGGCAGAATCGCTTAGTTTCCACCTGCCCGACTTTAAAGACCAATTTGACAACCGCGATTTGCTCTTTTATGCCGCTCGGTCAATGAACGGGCTGGCCCATGCCACCGAGACCCTTCGCGGGGACGCTGCGTTATGATGAGCGTGGCCGATGCCGGCGGCTTGTCAGTGTGGTATGCCTCGGAGGACCTCAAAGACGATAAAAAATTTGTCCTCAAGAGTGTTTCCGGCAGCTAATACGCTCTGCGGTGCTGTTCACCCCGGCTCCAGACCGACAAGCAAGTTGTGCTGGCACACTTTTCCAAGTGGGGCCAAAGTTTCAACGTGGTCTCTGCGAGCCTGCGGGATGATGTGGAAGTTGCTCTTGCCGCTGTGGCCGCGGATCCATGGAACCTCGAGTGGTGCTCGCCGCGGCTTAGGGGCGACCCCGATATTGTGATGGCTGCTGTAAAGAGTGATCGCGGGACCTGGAAGTTTGCCAGCGAGCGTATGAGGCTCGAGTCTCTCACCGGTGCTATCAATCCTGAGTCGTGCCCATGCCCCTGCCTGGCCAAGCAGGGCCAGCGCGCTGCGGGCCCTAAGGAGATGTCCAAGCGCCTTAAAGCTCTACCTAGCTCTGGCTCTTCATAGCCCATAGCTTGCCCATAGCTTGCCCATAGCTTTCCCTCAGCCCAAAGCTGCCTACACGTCTATAAATACTGATTAGGATCGGGATCCCGGAACTCGGACCTCCGTCGCCGGTCGCGCGCTCGCTGCCGGTCAAACTCGCGCTCGTCCTCGCCAAGGGCCGCCGTTTTGACGTCCTCAACAAAGCTCCAAAACTGAGTGCCAATCTCGCCCACAACCCGCTTCATTTGCGAGTCCTCCACCTCCTTGTCTTTCTCCTTGCGCGAGGCTCGCTGCGGGCTCGGGCTGCGGCTCAGCGACTGGCGGATGTTGCGTGAAAGTTCAGCTGTGGTTGCTCCCGAGAGAAGTGGGCTGACGGTCCCGGGTTTGGTCCCAGATGCCGGCGCCGATTTGGGGGCGTTGGTGCCCTGCTTGTTGAGTAACCTGCTTCCACTTTGCTTGAATTGCTTGAGATCAAACTCGGCCGCCTGCAGCTCGAGTTGCAGCGCTTTCTGCTGCTCAATCAGGTCGCTAACGCGGGCCTCTTTGAGGGCCAGCTGGCTCATGTAAAAGTGTACCTTGTCGTCGCGGTCGGGCGATTCTTGCTTTGGTTTGGCCACAGGCTTGCCGACCGACACAGGAGCAATCGCTAGTCGCCTGCGCGGCGTGCCGTTGGAGCTGCTTGTAGAGGACACACTCGAAACGCGTGAACGGGTCTCCAGGGGCGGCGCCAGCGCCTCGCTCGGCTGGTGGGCATCGCTAGCGGTTGCAGAGGCACCACTCAAGTCTTCCGGTTCTTCTAAAAGCAACTCTTTGGGGCGTTGCATGGGGTGCGTGTCCAAGGACATCGCGTGAGATAAGCGATATTGGGTGGACTGGGGGGTGCCTTAGGGAAGGCGGCGCAAGTGGTGCCCAGGGGCCCAGGGGGGCACTTGGCAATTAGCAAGTAGCGCATAAGTAGCGCATAGCAAGTATCGCATAGCACATAGCAACTAGCGCATAGGCCTCTCGCGTTCACGCTCCTTGAGCTCCCTCGTCAACCCCGTCATTTCGTGTTGAATCATGGCCTTGATGCTGCGTTTCATTACTTCGGGGTCATCAACAAGATAAAACGAGTCGCTTGACTCGCGCGCAAGTGCTCCCTCGAGACTTTTGAGGATGTTTTGCGTGGCTCGCCCAACCAAATCTTCGAGCGGTTCAGCGCGCGGCGTATGGCGCACACTAGCCATGGGCGAGCTTGCCGGAGAAGTCTGCGAACTCGAGGCTTGACGGACCTTGCCACTAGCAAGGTACGCAGCGCGTGAACGGTGCTGCTTGGCCAGCGCCTCGAGGACGCGCACAGCGCTGTTTTCTGGGGCTGCGGTAGCGGCTTTTTGGAAAAACGCAGCTGCTTCGAGGTGAACGCGGGATGCACGCACGAATTCTCCACTCAATGTTGCCGCATCGGCACCTTTTGCGCACGAATACGCCTTGTCCAGGTCGCTCTGGTCCATGAGATGAGGCGTCAGTGGCGCAGCCGGGGCGCCCATGAGCTGGGCTCCCTTTACCCAGCCACCAGAGATAGCCTAGATATAATTCTTGGGAATCTACAATTGATACACAACTAGCTTAATTCATGCCTACCAATTCCCCCGATCGCCAATCCATCTCCATCCTCCCTCCGTCACCACCAGCTTAACTTATATGGACGACTTTTGGTCCTCTATCGAAGAGGTTGCGGCCGTGCCTGCCTCGAGCATCATGCAGGTCGGCCAGGTCCTCGACCTATACCTCGACTTGGTCGGCGAGGCATGGCCATTCCTCACTGACGACGAGCCGTTTGTGGCCGCGCGGCTTTTGCTCAACTGCAAGGCCCTAACGCTCAACGTTAACTTTACTCGCCAACGACTCCTCTCATGTCTTGATCAAGCACAGAAAAAAAGCGATCACTGGACGTGCTTTTTGGCGGTGGTGCTCGGGATCGAGGACCATGTCCTGTCAATTTTGAGCACTCAAAACATTCACAGCATTTTGCATTTAATCTACATGTTTCGGTTTGATGATCGGTGCGTTGGTCTACTGTTTCAGCTGCTATATGTGGCGCTTTTACGCCAGCCCCTTGACCTCGAGCCGTTTGACGCCAAATTTTGTAAAATGGTGCTGCATCGCGTTTGCGACTCGGAAGATCAGGACGTTTCCGGAGCAGGTATCCTGGTTTTGGCAGCCCTCAATCACCGATTTGCTCAGGCGGCCGCAGACGCGGGCAGCGACCCTGGGTCAAGTGCCAACCTGGCTCTCGAGGCAATGTACCACGCACCGCACCGGTTTGGCGAATGTTTGGTGTGGCTGTTTAATAGAAGCACAAGTCCACTGCTGTGCAAGCTGCTCTACCAGGTGCTGGCCTCGGTAGACGACCTGCTCTACTTTAATGACCTCAAGGTCCTGATTGACATTTTGTTACGGGAACTGCTCGATATGTCGCGGGACCATGAGCAAACGCGTGAGTTGTATTTGATGGTTCTTCTCAAGGTGCTGCAGGCGCCGGCACTCGAGGCAGAACCCTATAAACGGTCACAGCTAGTGCGCACGCTCCGGTCAAACTATGAAGGTACGCACGACGTGCACATGACGGCGCTAATTGACGAATGTTTGGCGGTCAAGTGGCTCGAGTGGAAGTGCCTAAGCCACGAGTCGCCGCACCAATCGCGCGAGAACGTGGCGCTCACAAGGGACGTGGAGGAGGCGGCCTCGCCGTTTACGGATGCCAATCCCCTCAGTCCAAGGATGCACACGCCAGAGACAATGAGCCCATGCAGTCCAAGCACACCAATTGCGAGCCCTCCTGGGCCATTTGGGACTCCATGGAGGGGTAGGACTAGGAGCCTGAGTGCCAGTTCCGCAGGGGTCAGTCCTATTGGCAGTCCCCGGAGTCCTTTTGAGGGTGATGGGGGAGCACTAGGGGAGACTCCATTTGGGAGTCCAACAAGTCCGTTTTCTACCCAGGGAGCCCAGGGTGCCCACGGTAGCCTAGGCACCCCAGGCACCCCTGCCCAGATCCCCGGCCGCCGACCGGCACCACCGCCTCCTCGCCGCACACGGCCACCCCCGCCGCCTCCACGACGCTAATGTAACCTAGTTTATGAATTATGACCCTACCCTAAACCGCTTTATCTACTTGGTTCACCTCTCGATAAGCTCGGCTGACTGACATGATGCACCTCTGCCTGCGCCGTTTGAGACCGCGGGCGCCGCCCCTCACGCGGCTAATTGAGTCGTACACCCTTAACCAAACCAATCAACAGCGGCAGCACACTGATTTGCGCATCCACCAGCTTGCCCAGGATGCCCAGCGCCCCATTCAGCTCCACCGGCTCATTGTGCCGGTAAAGCAAGAGGAAAAGCTGCTCGAGAATGCTCAACAAGTCATTAATGACATTACCGTGCGCCTCGCGCGCCGGCTCGCGGCAATGCGGTCGCTGCCGTACATGGTGATGCTCAACCCGTACGTTGCGCACATTTACAATATTTATTACAACTCTTTTCGGGTTTTGAGCAGTGTGGAGGCCCCGCGCAACTCGGAGGAAAACGAACAATTTGTCCAGCTGCTCGAAAAACTCGTCGAGTCGCACCTCAACACAATTCCCACCTTGGCAAAGGGGTTTACAGAGTGCACGCGGTACCTTGACCCCAACACAATCAACGAGATTTTGGGGAAACATTTGGCCGCTCGTATTGGCACCCGCTTGTTGGCCGAAAACCATATTTGTCTCACCCATCCCGTGGGCCCCAATTGGGTGGGGAATATTCAGACCGATGTGAGCCCCAAAAAGATTGTTGAGTCGTGTGCCCTTGTTGTTGGCGAGCTTTGCAACCTCGAGTATGGCGTTGTGCCCGAAATTGTGGTCGAAGAACCGCGCCCCGTGACGCTGGCGTACTGCCCCAACCACCTCGAATATGTGTGCACGGAGCTGCTCAAAAACGCGTTTCGAGCGGTTGCAGAAGCCAAAAACACCCACGTGCCCATCCACGTGACTATTATCCCTACTGGCCAAGGCGTTATTGTGCGGTTTAGGGACCGCGGCGGCGGAATGAGCCAGGAGCTCCAGGACCAAATTTTCCGGTTTTCGTTTTCGACTTTTGAGAAAGAGGACCAGTCGAGTGGTGTTGAAGTCACGGGCGGCTCAATTGCCGGCTTGGGGTATGGCCTACCCCTCAGTCGCGCCTATGCCGAGTTCTTTGGTGGCCGGCTCCAGGTGCAAAGTTATTACGGCTGGGGTACTGATGTGTACCTAACGCTCAAGTCGCCCATGATTAGCGGCTACTCGAGGGAGGTATAGACTAGCTAGCTTAGCTTAAAGCGTTTACTTTGTAGAGCTCAATTTCGTGGGGCGTGGGCCAGCCGTCGCGGCCACGGCTCAGCCGCTGGATGGTGGCACTGTACGGCGAGTACACCACCAGGGCACACAGCGCACGCTTATCAGGTTCAAACTCGAGGCGCTGCAGCCAGGGCATAAACTGCTCGAGCTCCTGGTCGTACCCTGCTGCGCCCAAGAGGCGAATGTACTGGTGCACAAGCCGCTGGGTAGGGTAAATTTTGAGAGCGTCCTCGGGCATCGAGCGCACGTTGCGCTTAAATTCAACCACCGCTTGCTGCGCAGCGCACTTGGCGCCCCACATCATGCCAGGGTCCTGCACGGCAGCATGGCACAGCGCTTCAAGCGCCATTTCATTAGGATCGCCATGCTTGCACAACAATAAATATGTCGGCCATACCCCTTCTGGTTCGTGGTCGGCCTGCATGTTGATGAATTGGGAGAGCAGGCTGTAGCTGGGAGGTAGCGAGTAGACAAGCTGCTTGGCTTGGGCGTATCCCTCAGTTACAGGCCCAAACAACAGCCCAAGTAGCGTCTCATCAAGCTGAACTCTACCAAGGATCCTCAAACGATGCTCAAATGACTTCAAACCTCGTAAACTCGCCTTGACCATGCGGTGGCTCAGGCTTATCTTGTTGAGTTCAAAGTACTTGAACAGCTGCAAAAAGGTCGCTTCCGACGCCCCAAGTACCACTAGGCGCTGCATTAGTGCTTCCCATACGGCCGCCGTCCTGCTCCCCACAACCAACCCATTGATGATGGTGAGCCCTTGTTCAAACGACTCACAAGTGTACAATTTGACGAGGGTTTTGTACTCGTGGTTAGCCAGCAACCCTCCCAAATCTTGGGCAAGCTGCAATGAGTCGAAATGGGCTAGATACGCCAGCGCAAATAGCCCCTTGTCGTTTAAAAGGGATTGGTCCACCGCATCCACCAGCGCCTTTTGAGCTTCTTTAATGACGGGGATTTCGGTACTCTTCCATGTAGTGCCGACCTGAGTTATTTTGAGTATTAGATCATTGATTTGAGGCGGATCGGGGGTGGCCAGCCGCACATAAAGCCGGCAAATTGTCACCGTAAAATCGATCCATTTAGAGCTGGCGGCCCTTAGAGTGAGCAGCGTGAATTGCAGTTGGGACTCGCGCGGCACGCGAGGCAAATGCTCCTCGTACAACTTGACCAAACTGTACGAGTCGTAGCGGCGAACATTGTCGCGGCACATTACGTCGTAGACGAGAAAAAGCGGCCATGAGCTCTTGATGTGGCCAACAGCATCTCGTATTGAAGGTGCACGCCACGATTGGGCGTATGTGGAACCTTTACAACTCTCAAAATCAAGGTGCTCGAGCTCGGCCAAAATTTCAAGCTCGAGATTTTTCTCGTGTGATGGGGTCGCGAGGCTTTTGAGCAAAGAGACCGGCACCGGTGTACGCTTGAGCTCAAATTTGTGATTTAGATTTCGAAGTGCAAGAGATGCACCGCTATAAAATCGTATTCGTCTCATTCATTGACTGACAAAGTGAAGGTCAGGGGTGGTGGGTGAAGCTGGAAATTCAAATGGTGATTGTAGTAAACTTGAAAGTGTATAATTAGAGTATATAGACCATAAAGCTCTAAGAGTGCACAGTACTATAGCCGAGATGGATCCTATAAAATGCCTTATGGAATGTAGCTCGCTGAACTTTGGCAAGCCTTGGCAAGTCTTCTCGCTCGAGGCCAAGGCCAAGCGCCGCGCGCTCAGCGTGTGCTTTTCTTAGGCTCACACCACCCAAGCCGCTTAGTCACCAGCGAATAAATTCCCTCCCATTGGATAGTCATCCTCCAAATGCTTCGCAAGTTTGTTCCCGTGGTGCGCCAGAGCCGCCGCATGCTGAGCGCTAGCGCTATCCGTAGTGCTGGCCACGCCAAGCCCCCTGCTGAGTTCAAGACCAGCACCAACCTCGAGGAGGCTACTGGCCCCGAGGCGCTGTTTGGTCCTGGAGGCAAGGCCAACGAGATCCCCACTGACTTTGAGCAGGCCACCGGTCTCGAGCGTCTCGAGTTTTTGGCAAAGACTGAGGGTATCGACTTGTTTGACATGAACCCCCTCGTCCAGGACCGTAAGGGTACCCCTGACGACCCGGTCATTATTGATAGTTATGACCGCTACCGCTACGTCGGCTGCACAGGTTTCCCCGCTGGAAGCCAGGAGGTCAACTGGCTCAAGGTCGAGGAGGGCAAGATCTCGCGCGACTGGGAGTCGGGCTGCTGCTACACCCTCAATTACATTGGCCCTGCCGAGGACCACCACCACTAGACAGAGAGTGTAAAAACGTGTTTATGTATGTGTTAAGGCGTGCAAGGCGCTGCGGAGCGTTGCAAAGGCGTTGTAAGGCGTCGAACTCGCACGATGGTCGCTGGGCTACCATCGGCGTTGGGTTCAACTGGGTCCACTACACGTGGGTCCAGTGGGTGCCCATAGGCTCAATGGGCGCAGCCCTGGCCATAAGCTCATATTGTAAATCTCTTACTGGTTAACTAACTAAGGGGATTTATAGGGCCCTCGGTCCTCATCAAGGTCAACAACCCTCAGGTTGGACGGGGGGTGCTGGAGGGCACCGTCTATTTGACGGGCCACATAGCAGCCTTCACAGGCCACATAGCAAGCTTCACAGGCCACATCATAGCAGAAATCATTTGTCGAAAAGTTGGTACTGAACAGCAGCCCATGCCCCCTTTTTATACCCGAGCAGCCCCGTCGCTGCATCACCCTGCATTGCATAACCTTTAAGCCAGTGCATTATCATGCAGTCCCGTATACTTGGGACACCGAATAGTATACTCTACAAACAATAATCGCCTACGTGTCGCCCGAGCCCCGTTCCCAAACTGTACCTTGGAGATGCCTGCTACGAGTGTTGAGACTGCAAAAGCGAAGAATTTGGTCACTTTTTTGTGAAATTAAGATTTGACAGAAAATTTATGTCTATATCTATGCTCGGGTCGCTCGAAACGCATCAATATTGGACTGTTTGTGTGCGATCTACCCCACTACCCTTATCCACCGGTTTCGGATGTGCACTACGTCATCTACGGCACCAGCTTATCGGCGATCTCTGACATCTGAGCAGCCAATATCGGCACTCGGCAATTGCAGAGTATACCAGGAGCCAAAATTGCCCCAGCTTTAGACTATTTACTCTCTAGAATGCCCACCCGCCAAATGCAGGGGCTTTGTAACGCTTGCAGCCCCAAGGGTCAGGTGCAGCGGTGGGTGCATCTACCGGAGGGGTCCTCATGGGTCAGGTGAAATACAGCCTCTAGGCATCAGGCACATTTGACAAGCGTGTTGCCACGTTACAGACCGCCTCAGCACGCTTGAGCCATCAGCATGCATACGCGGGAGATCTACAGTGGACTGATCGGCCCCGATCTCCTGCACCCGCAGGCAATTACTCACTGCTCGAGTGGTGCTATCTTGCGGCACACAGCCAAGCTGCAACCACGACCCGTGCATATGCACAAACAATTCGTAGCTCATCCCATTTTGTTTAGCATAGAGAGCCAAGCAATGTCTTGCTGCGGGGCGTAACACCTCGATTGTCGGCTGCCTAGCAACCGAGCACTGTTATTATTGCCAGGCCGGATTTAAAGTTTGGCAATTAATTGCGGTATTTTTGGAGCAATATGCAGCTTGGCGAGCGCCAAGAATAGCTAAATTAAGCGAAGGCAGAACCGAGACGAACCGAGTGGGCTCGCGGGCTTGGCGACGGCAAACCACCTACCTGCAGCGATCAGGTTTGCTATGTAGAATGATTTCATGGCCCATGACAAGGGTCTGCGCCTGCGGCTGCCCTCGGCGTGCATGCATATGCACAACATTCGCTATGCGGAGTCGCGGAAGAAGCTTCTGTCCAAGGCCTGCGGCTCTAAAAATTTTATCCCACTGCTACAAGGGCTAATACTGCCAGTGGCTCGATCGACTGGCGTGATTGGTTGATTTTAGGCACCCAATATATTCAATCAAGGGGTTGCCAATATTGGTGGGCACTAATAAAATATAGCTATAGATGGAGACTGTGCATGCTTGGTCAATACTATCAGGGAAAACTATGGCTCGCCGGGGCTTTCTTGACCCCAATCAAACCCCGCCTGCACGCTTGTTGAACACGGCTCGGTTGGGCGTTTGAGGTCGAGCCGGCCAAATCCGCACATTTATGTATACACTTGTATACCCAGTATATAAAATGAGTAGCTAGTTTGTTAAGGTGGACTTGATTTAGAATGCTCGGCAAGGATGCGCGGCGAACCGAGTGTCCAGTGCGGCAGAGTGTATGCGACACACCTACTAGCCGATTGTAAAAACGGTTACTTGGCCACATTTTGTAGATCACTGGTGTACCACATGAGGAGCAAATATACCACATTGCTGGCTCCCCACAAAATCATAGCTAAAAATACACTAGAGTAACTGTGCTTGAGAGCAGATATCCTACTTAAATACTTGCGGAATAGTGATAAAGAACACGCTGGCACAAATTTGGGCGTAATTCAGGACAAGTCCAGCGGCTCGATTTAGCCTGCTTGTAAAACCAGCTGCGCAGCCAGATGTGCAGAGCCAGCTGAGCCAGAGCTATAGCCAATAGTTAACAATAACAATAATAAGAATACGAATGGTCTATAAATTAAGCGCATAGCGCATGCAAATTGGTGGTAGTGGGTCTACTCACGCATGGCAAAGTACTGGCGCAGAACCTGGGAGATAACACCCGGGAGGTCGCGAATATCGCGCACAATGACGTACCAGTCAAAGGGAAAGCTCTCCATGTACTTTGACACCTTAAGGCCGCCCTCGTAGGAGACGGTCGTCATGTCCATGATGGAGCCCTCGTGGAGCGCATCGAGCACAATAAACACAAGCATAACGTTGCGCTCGTGAGCCTCGCGCACAAGCTGCTGGACGCGGTCGTGGTTCTCGCAAACACCATCACTCAAAATGAGCTCCAAACTGAGCGGCGAGCTAAAGGCATCAAGGGAGCGCTCAAGCAAGCGAGCAACGTTTGTGTGCTGCTGGTCAAAGCCAAACTGCGAGAAAACTTGGGCGCCAGCCTCAGCATTGAATTGCTGACCAAAAGGGTGCACAATCTTGGTGTCTGAGCCAAAGCGCGCGATCGCAAGCTCGCCGGCCTCAATGTGGGTCAGGGCACTGGCAACAAGAGCAATAGCCTGGAAGGCAAGGTCTACAACAACGGGCACGCCCATTGAGCGAGAGTCGTCAACAGCAATCAGGATCTGGTACTCGCGCTTGCTGGGTTTGGTGCGCCTCAGCCAGATCTTGTCCTTCTTGAAGTTGGAGGCAATGAACGGAATAATGCGCTTCATGTTGAGGCGTTTACCGGTCTTGTAGTCACCACGCAGCTTGGTTGCGAGGGTGGGCTCCAAAATGAGACGCAGCTGCTCGCCCAAAATCAGGCTGAGATCGTGGGTCTTCTGCGTGTGCTGAGCCCACAAGGCGCGCGACTCGGTGAGCGGCTTGCTTGGCTGCTCCTCGACTTCGGACTCGTTCTTGAGATCATCATCCTCCTCGTCCATGTCCACGTCCTCAAGGTCGCGAGCGCCGGCGTGGATACTCGACTCTTTGCGGTCCTCGCTCGGCTCGCTGGGGCCTTGAGTTGAGCCTTCAGCGGTCTCGGTTTCGGCCTGGTCAATAGGCTCGTCCTTGAGGTCCTCTTGGGGGTCCTCAGGCTGCTCAGCTTCGGGCTGCTCTTGGGGCATTTGCTCGGGAACTTGAGACATTTCATCAACCTTGCCAAGCGCTTGAGTGTAGTCCTCGGCATCGGGCGCATGCTCAACCTGGTTGGGGTCCTCGTTGGCAGCCTCGGCCTCGTCCTGCATCTCCTCGTCGTCGCGCTCTTGGCGCTCATTAATTTTGCGGTCGTAAAACTCTTTGAGCGCGTCGCCGAGTTCTTTGAGGGTGTCCTTTTGCTCTTGATGAAGTTTGTTTTCTTCAGACTCCTCGGACTCGGCCTGGGCACTGCCGCCAGCGTCCATGGACTCTTGCTCCTCAGACACAGCCTGAGCGGCGCCGCTTGAGGAGCTCTCGGTCTTTTGGTCGGTACTGGTGGACTGGTCCTCTTGCACAGCCTCTTGGGCATCTGGGCCATGCAAAGCAGACTCGTCGTCTTGAGCAATCTCGCTGTCGTCGTTGGCACCGGCCTCGTTTGTGTCCTCGGCCTTGGGCTCGGCTTCGGGCTCAGCCTCGGGCTCAGCTTCAGCCTCGCCTTCTTCCTCGCCTTCGCCTTCCTCGGGGTCCATGTCCACGTCCTGCTCACCCTTGAGCTCGTCGTCCTCGGGGCCCGAAGCCTCCTCGTCTGCAGCCTCATCACCAGCCTCGTCGGCTTGGTCAAGCGGGTCGTTGGGCGCGGTCTCCTCGGCCTCGTCCTCCATATCAAGATCGTCTTGCTGCTGGTCGTCCTCAGCCTCTTCTTGCTCGCCCTCGCCGTCAAGTTGCAGATCCTCGGGCAATTCCAGGGTCTCCTGCTCCTCAACGCCGTCGTCGAGCTCCTCGCCCTCAGCGCCATCTTGAGCAGCGTCTTCCTGGGCCTCGGCATCAGACTCACCAGAAGCATCATTTTCAGCCTCGCCATCATCTTGTTGGGCGTCGTCCTCTTGGCCCTCCTTGTCCTTGGGCTGCTCTTGAGGCTCATCGTCGTCGCCGGCCTCCATGTCGCCGGCCTCGCCGTTGACGGCCTCGTCGGTCTCTTTTTCCTTTTTGGAGTCGGTCTCATCGTCCCACATTTTTTCGTCAACGTTGCTGGGGTCCAAATCGTCCAGCTCGCCCACCTCTTCATCAAGGTCAGAGGCGGCATCATCGTCGTCGTCCGAGCCCTCAACGTCCTCGAGATCGCCGGCCATGTCACCGTCAATCTCTTGGGCATTGTCTTCGCCATCGTCTTGGTTGTCGTCGTCGTTGCCCTTTTCATTGTTGGCGGTCAGGTCCTCGGGATCAATCTCGTCGTCATCGTCCTCGTTCTTGGTCGCTTGAGCACCATCACCGTCGCCCATACCTTGGCCAGTCTGGGTTTGACCATCTTGCTCTTCTTCCAGCTCCTGGGGGCCACAAAACCCGTCCTTGGTGAGGGTGTGCAGCATGCCCATGAGCGAGTGCAGAGCGCGAGTATTGCCGTGACACGAGCCCTCAACCTTGGAGCGTACAACGCCAACAAGCTGAGTGTAGGCAAACGCAAACGGCAGCGCCGTCTTGACTAGGGCAGGGTGCCCGTAGCTCAAAGCAGCCACCTGACCGAGCTTGCGCTCGAGCGACTTGAGACCGAGTGCTGAAGCCAGCGCACGCTGCAGCGCCACGCTCTCGGTTAACCAGTTGTCCTCGCCAATAGCGTCCAGCGCCTCGAGAGCGCTGAGGGTGCCCTGGATGGCCACGAGCACGGTTTTGCTAAAGTCGACGATGGCGGCGTCCACGTCGGCCGCAGCCGCAAACGGAGCGACTTGAGGGCGCTCAATGTTTTCAAGCAAGTTTGCGGCAAGGCTAGAAGCCACGCCAAGCTCAGGAACCATAGTTTGTAGTTGTTGTAGCATGGCCTCAAATTTCGAAATCCACTGCTTTGTGGTGGGACCCGAGGGCACCTCGAGCGGCAGCGGGGCAAATTCTTGAATGAAGGCGGTCACACTCGAGATTTGATCCACGGGGGTGCTCACGATGCTCAGCAGCTCTTGCTCAGCGGCAGCCTCGAGCTGCTCGTAGCTGGCAGCCAGCGTGGTGGGCACGACCCGAGCCACGAGCTTGCGCTGCTTGAGCACGAGGCTCACAACGTTCTCAACAAATGCCATTGCGCGGCGCAGATCGGCGTGCGCAACGTCGGTCTCGCTCGTTTGAGCCGCAAGACGCAGGCGCGGCAGCATCTCCACAACGCGATAAAAGTAGTCGCTCGCGGGCAGCTGCGGGGTGGCTGCAAGCACATTCGAGACAAGCGCTTGGTCGGCAACGACCTGGGCCTTGATGTTGGTACCAATACCGGCATCCTTGAGCGCCTTGAGGGTATCACTGAGCAGGCGCTGCTTCTCAGCCTTGAGAGAGCCGAGCTCCTTTTTAGTTTCTTCGGTGAGCTCCTTGGGGGTCGCGGCTCTCAGACGCTTAGCTTCAGCCAAAGTAGACTCGGCAAGCTCGCCAAGATCGGGCACAGAGCACCGCTCGGCACGCTCAGTGTAGTCGTGCATCATCTCGGCACGAAGCACAATATTTTGCAGAACAGCGGGGCGCGCCTTGAGGAGCGAGGTATCGATGTCTTCGACGCTGGGCACGGGCCGCAACTTGTAGCTCTCAAACACCTCATCCACGGCACGTGGCTCAGAGGTGAGCACGTCCCCAAGACCCTTGTTCACAAACGCCCTAAACTTGTGCACAATCTTGTAAAGCTGGCGGTGGTTCTTGTGGGCCGCTTGCTTGAGCGCAGCAATGTTGACGTCCTTCCACGAAGCCAGCAAAATTACTTCCTGCAGCTCCTTGGTCAATGTCTTTGTGACCTGGGCCAGGGCATCCTCGACCTGCTGGTCGTACAGCGCGTAAAAGGCGCGCACGTTGAGCACGCAGCGGGCAATCTCGGGGCTGGTGTGCTTGGCAAATGCCTCGAGCAACGCCACGCGGTACTTGTACTGGCCAAATGTGGACCCCGAAACAAACAGCACCAGAACGCGTACAATTTCCTCCAGCTTGACGTCGTCAGGGTACTGCCGGGGGTTGTAAATGAGCGTCTCGTAAAGGTGGTACCAATAAGCACTGGTGGCATCCTCCACGGCCTTGAGCTCAAACTCAAACAGGCTCTTCCAGGTGCTAAGTTCGAGGCGCCTCCACTCGACAACTGCACTAATAACGAGCTGGATCTCGGGCTGAACAGTGGCCTCCTTGGTGGCGTAGCGCTGCCACTCGTCCAAATGCAAATGAATCTGCTCAACCTTGGACAAGTAGCGCGCGGGCGGCGTGCTCGAGGGGAACTCGGCCAGCTCGCGGCAACAGCGCGCTACAATCAGGAGCGTCTCGTGTTCGGGCCACGTTTGGAGCAAAACAGCAATACGCTTGCTGATGGCGCGGCCCAGATCCATGGCCTTGGTCGATTCGCTGTAACAGGGGTCCAAATAAAAGTTGCCGCCGGGGGTCACAGGGGTCAAAGCCACCAGCAAACCAGGCAGGGCCTTGGCGTCATCTGCACCGCTGCACGTGGGAGCAAGCGCCTGCAATGCCGCGGCAAGCGGCTCGCGCGTACCATTCATGAGGTGGCGGTACAACGAACACAATGTAGAGTCCTCATTGACCGGGGCCTTTTCGGGTACGTCCTCACCGTCATAGTCGGGGAACAGCGCCCTAAACTCTTGCTCGACCTGCGACTCCTCATCGCCCTGCTTGAAGTCCTTGGCATCAGCTTCCTGCTGCTCTTTGTCGGCCAAACGGCGCACCGTCCACGACTGGTAAAGGGTATTGAAAGCCTCCTCACAGACGGCAGCCATAGCCTCAAAGCCGGCAAACTGCGCCGCCCTAAGAGTATCAAGCGGGGTCTTGGCCTTGAACGAACCATTGTACAAGGCAACAGGGCTCAATAACTCAAACTCAGAGGCGCTCGACTTGTGCTTGAGCACCACGGCCATCTTGAGCAACACGAGCACGTTTTCAAAGATATCGCTCAGATCAGTGTACTCGGGGTACTCTTGCAGGCGGCGAATTACCGTGTCCAAGTTGTGGCCCCACAGCTCGAGCTGCGAAGCACTGAGCGCCGAATAATAGGCAGGCCTGAGCATCTCGCGGATACTAAAGATTTCGCTGTAGAGCTTGCCAATACGACTCGCAGTGGGGCGATAAATGCTAGGCAGGGGGTGGGCCTGCAAGCTGGTCAAGCGCTCGTGCAACATGGCATCGACCTCGGTCCCAACATCGCCAACAAAAACGGCGCGCAGCTTGGCATAATTTTGCGCATCAGCCTGGGCATCTGCGCGCTCACTCAAATAGTTTTCATAGAGCACATGCTGGCGAATAGCGGGATCAAAAACGCACTGCGGTAGCAGCTCGGCCACGCGGCGCTCGGCCAGCTCGAGCAGCGAGCTCATACCGGCGCCAAGATCAAGCTTGGCCAGCAGCTGTTGCCAAGGGTTGGACGCAAGTGTGGCGTGCTGGGTTTTGATGTACTGCTTGAGCACGCTCAAGTCGTCCAGCGCGTCCTTGAAGATGCGGCCAGGCACCTCGCCAAGGCTGGCAAATGCCTCGAGGCTGCGAGCCATAAAGTCGTTTTCGGGATTAATCCACGACAAGTGCGACTTGTCTTTGATGAGAGCGCGCGTGTCGTTACCCGCGAAAAAGGCCAGCTCAGCGCACAGCGTCGAGAGCTGGGCCGAGGGGGCGACATGGTAGTTGAGGCGCGCACGATCGCTCATGGCCCTAAAAGCGGATAAAAAGTGGCCTGCGCGCTGCTCCTTGGGCACAAGCTGGCCCAAAGTCTGCTCCAAAATTTCGAGCACCCCTTCGTCGAGCGAGGCACCTACAAGCGCCTTGCGGATCTCGAGCACGCGGTGGCGGTCCTCAAAGCTCGAAGTGCTGGCAAGATGGTCAAACTTGCGCACATGAGCCATCAATTTGACGTACAGGTTGCACTCTGCAGCAGTGGCAAATCCGCGCGCGTGCTGCTGCCAATAAGGCTCCAGCTGAGCGCCGCCTTTTGAAAAGTCATAGTGCAGGTCAATGTAGTTAAGGGCGGGGCCCGCGGCACTTTGTTTGAGCAAATCACGGAAAATGGGGATTTTGCTCTCATCAAACTGAACACTCGACACACCGGCCAAAAACGAGCTGAGCACCATGAGGCAATCGAGAGTCCAACCGGGCTGTTCAAGGGCAACACACATAAAACTGTAGACGTCCACAACGTTGATGGAGCTCTTTGTGCGGCTCAAAATGCTCTGGCTCAAGAGCGAGGCATTGGGCTCGGCAGCCACGGCGGCATCAACGGCCTGTCGCAGCGTATCGAGCAGCACAGCCTTTTTGAGCTCAAAAAGGGCCGAGGCAGGCAGGTGCTGCAGCTTATCGAGCGGTAGCTCGAGGCCGTGCACGTCTCTAGCGGTGGCGCGCGTAGCAAACATACCGCGCACCCACTCGGTCACCGCCGCATCCTCAAACCGAGCAACCTCAAGCAGGCTCGAATGAAGCGGCGGCAACACTGCGGCAAGGGGCTGCGCAGTGCTGAGGCTCAGCTCGCTAATATCGCGGGCATCAAGGCCCAGCACGCGGCGGTCGAAAGCAGAGGCGCGCTCGTCAAGAGGGCCCAAAAACAGTTCAACGCCGCGGTTACGCATAGCGCGGCTAAGCTCGCCGTAGCGCGGGTCCACAGTCATAAAAAGCCTAAATTGGGGGTGAATCTTGACCCTGCGCGGTGACCCGTCGGCATTGGCGCACTCGTTGATGTCAAGAGTACCGCCCACCTCGAGCAGCGAGTTGAGGCGATCGAGCACGCTGGGGTTGCACAGGTTGGCATTGTCCAGCACAAGCCAGTGGCCTTGCTCAATACAGCGCACAAGCACACCATCCATCCACGAGAAGCGCGGCGACGTGGGGGCGTTGTGGTACTCGTCCACAAGGGGCGCCAAATGCGGGTGAGCAATCTTTTCAAGCAGAGCAAGGTCGCGTGTACGCAAAGCCTCGAGCAGGGCAATTGAATCTCCGCTCAGGTCCTCAGCAAGGGTGGCCACGCGCTTCCAAATTTGGGCCAAAAGCTGGCCGCGCTCGACCTGGTCAAAGCCGCCGAGCAAATCAGTGCTATCGACATCGCTGTTCATGCTGTACTCAACAAGCGAAAAGCCGTGCAAATAAGCCAAGTGACGCAAAAATGAGGTCTTGCCCGAGGCAGCAGGGCCAACCACAAGCAGCGGCCAGTTGTTGGCGACGCACACCACGGCGCTCTCAAGGGCTGCGGCGTTGCACTGGAGGTACTGAGAGCCGCTCACGGGGCACATCTTTGCGGGGCGCGCGACTTCAGCGAGGCCGGCAACTGCGCGCGTGCCGCTCACAGCGTACTCGCGCACTTGGGACACGGGGCCAAACGCCTCATTAAACAGCTGCAGAGCGAGCTCGCGATCCTGAGCAGTACGGAACCGCTGGCCCACCACCAAATCGTAAAAGTGGTTGGGCATGTAGTTGTCGCCAAGCAACGAAAACCAGCGCATGGTGTCACGCAGGTTAAATTCGAACGGGGCACCGGCAATAAACTGCGCAGCGTGCGAGTCGAGCGCGCGCACAAACCGCACGAGCTTGGCACGTACACCAGCCTCTACTTGGGGGTATAGGCTACCGGCAACAACGTCCAAATCGTCCACATCAAGAGAATCCATGTACACAACCGTAAACCGGTTCACAAAACTCTTGGGCAACCCCTTGCGGCCGCCGCCCTGGCCCTGGGGGTTTTGGGCAGCAAACACTCTAAAGTGCGGGTGGCGCTCAAATGTCTTGTCGAGCTCGGGGATGTAGGCGGCACCGCGGTGGTCGAGGCACGCATTGAGGCCCTCGAGCACCTGTTGAGGGGCCAAGTTCATTTCGTCCAAAAGCACCCAACCACCATTGCGCATGGCACTCAAAAATGGAGCGTCACGCCAAGCAAACTGGCCAATTTCTTCGCTCGGGGCATCGGCGCCAAACAGGTCGCCCAAATCGGTCTGCTCGCTCAAGTTGATGCGCACGAGCGGTGCGCCCGAAATGTCTGCAAGCGCCTGAATGAGCGAAGTCTTTCCCACACCGGGCGAGCCCTCAAGCAAAATGGGCTTGTTGATGCACATGGCACGCACGACCCGCAGGGCGTTTGTGGCGGTGGTGGGTGCCTCGAGGGCAAACGAAGAGCTACCACCAAACGGCAAGCTAAAACGACCAATTTGCAGTTTGTCGCCAACACGCGCAGGAGCGGCCCGGTCATAGTACTCGCTGGGGTCGACCTCCAGCGCCGCACACAGCTTGCCAACAAGAGCCTCACGCGCGCGCTTAATGTCCTGAACTTGCACTGAACTGCCAAGACAATCAACAAATACCATGCAGCCGCCGTGGAACGCGGCGAGGCGAGCGTCAAGAGAGCTGGCCTCGATAAACTCGACCCAGTTGAGAATATCGCGCAACGAGAGCGCGGCCTGGGGGTAGAGGCGGGCAAACTCAAAGGCAAAGTCCACAATTTGCTCGCAAAACGCGCTGGTCTTGGCCTGCACGATCTCGAGCACGTCCTCACGGCGCTCCATCGAAGGCACCCAAATCTCGGTGAAACGGTTGCGCAGGGCGGGCGACAACTCCTTTTTACCATAGTCACCACCGGGGTTCATTGTTGCAAAAAACAAAAACTGCTCAGACCCTACCACGTGGTCGCTGGTTTCGGGGATCATGAGCTCGCGCTCCGGCTCGAGGACCGAGTTGAGCCGCTCGAGCACGCTGTCGTCTGCGAGCGAAATCTCATCAAGCAAAAAGAAGTGGCCCTGTTTCATGGCCTGAACGAGAGGGCCGTCGACCCACTCAAACAGCGCCGTGCTGGCGGTGTTGCCCTCTGCGCGGTGTTTTTCAAGCGCTTCTTCGAAGCTGAGGTCAGGATACAGGTGCGCGAGGCGCTCGCTAAGTTGAGCACGGTGCCGATTGGGCCGCTGCGAGCCCACAAGGTCGCCCGTCTCGGTGCCGGCGTGTGCATTGACAATGCTCAGAGGTACCTTGAGGGCCTCGGCCAGCACCTGAATGATGGTAGTTTTACCACAACCAGTCTCGCCCACAAGTAGTACAGGCTCCTTTTGCTCCATGGCAGCACGCACAAGCACCAGCAGGCGCTTCATGGCCGCGGTCCACACAACGCCGTTGCCGAGTGTCTCGGGGTTGTACTCGACATTGATCACAACCTTCATAACTTTTTCAATAGTTTCCTTGATCATGGTGCGCTCTGTAGGGTTGCGCACGCGCTCAGCAAGCAACAAGTACCCATTCCACGCCAGCTGCTCGTAGCCCACTGCCTCGCGGTTGGCCCAGCGAAACAGGTCACGCAGCGTGGCAAACGCGTGCTTGGTAAAAACCTGGGAGCTCTGGCGCTCGTTGCCGAGCTCGCGGTACACCTGAACGATCTTGGTGGCATATGAGGGCGCAATGCCGCACCGCTCGCGCAGAATAATCTCGAGCTCATCTTGGGGGATATCGTCAAAATGAAGCTCCAAAAAGCGGTTGCGAAACGCGCGGCTCAAGATCTTGCGGCCAGCATACACGCCAGGCGGGTTCTGGGTCGCAAACAGCAAAAAGTCTGGGTGCGGCTTGATGGTTTCCTGAGTTTCGGGGATGAGCAGCTCGCGGTTGTCGTCGAGCAATCTGTTCAAAGCCTCAAGAACGTCACTAGGAGCCAAATTCAGCTCGTCCAGCACGACCCAATAACCGTTGCGCACGGCCTCAACCAGCGGGCCTTCCTGAAAAACAAGGCCGTCGGGACCGCTCACGTAGCCACCTAGGTACTCACCAATATCGGTATGTTCGTGGTTGTTGATGCGCATAAACTTGTGGCCAGTAACGCCCGCCAAGTACCGGATCATCGAGGTCTTACCGGCCGAGGTGGGGCCCTGAATGAGCACCGGGTAACTTGCGGCGGTGGCGCGCACCAAGTTGAGGAGGTTTTGCTCAACACTAGGCGTCAAAATGTAGCGCTTATCTTCAACCACCTCGTAGGCACCACGCCGCAGCCAATAGTGCTTAAACTGAATGTGGCCGTCTTGGGCGGGCGGTGCCCGCAGCTGAGGGGGGTGCAAACCGGCCTCAATAATGGCCTCGAGACGCTCGCTGCTAGACTTGTCAAGCAAGGTCAAAAAACACATGCTAAAGCCCTCATAAAGCGCGCGGCGCAGTCCATAGTTGCCAATTAATGCGCTGTAGCTGAGGGTGCGGCTGAGGGTACGAATGCTAAAATGGGGCTTTGTACCGGCACCGTCCACCAGCAGGTGCTCGCCAGCAAGGCGCTTGGCTTCAAGGTAAACCTGGGCAACGTCGTTTACAACGTGCACATCACCCATCTGGAGCTTGCCAATGTACTGCTCGATAATGGCGCGCAAATCGTCCATGCTCTCATCAGGAGACCGCACATAAACCTCAGTGAAGCGCGACCGAATACCGCTCGGCAGGTCCTTTTTGCCAAAATCGGTCGAAGGGTTCATGCACCCGAACAACCGGAACCCGGGGTGGCCCTGGACGCTTGCCCCAGTTTCCTGAATTGTGAGGTGAGGGTGAGTACTGAGAAGCTCCGAGATCCCTTCCAAAGTATCGGCGGGCGCCAAATTCAGCTCGTCCAGCAAAACCCAGTCGCCCCGCTTGAGGGCCTTGACGAGCAGCCCCTCAATAAACTCAAAGTGTAAGGCGCGGTTTGCCTCGGTGATGCGCTGCTCAAAAGCTGCCACCCGCTCCATAAATGCGCGCCACGCAGCCAAATCGAGGTCAAGCTTGCGGCGCTTTTGCTGGTCACCCTTGGGCTGGCCGCTGAGCATCTTGAATGCCTCGCGAAAGCATTTGGCGACATTTTTCCAGCTGCTCTTTTTGATTGACTTGTCGAGCACTGCCAAAAACGCGGCGTTCTTTTGGCGGCTAAAACTGGCCTCAAACAGCTCGTCAAAGTCGGCGAGCAAATCACCGCAAAACATGCGCAAATCGAGCGGCTTGAAACCGCCGACAAGATCGCCCGCCTCCATTTGCTGCGAAATATTGATTACAACCAACTTGCGGTGGCACAGGCTCGCCAAATGCTGGATAACAGTGGTCTTACCGGTACCTGTTTCACCCGACAGTAGCAGGGGCTCTGCCGACTCGACGGCCACAGCAATTTCCTCGAGCAGCCGCTTGGAGTGGTTTGTTGGTGCAAAGTTGGTGCTCTGGTACGCGCGTGCAGCCGTAGCAGTGACGACGCGGCGCTGCAGAGTGGCACTACCAATGCGCAGGGTATCATCGATAAGGCTCGTTTCGGGCACGTAGTGAGTCAAAAGCGGGCCAACCTTGGAAGCAGGTACACCCAAGATTTCGCCAATAAGGGTTGCTGTGCTGCGCTTGAGCTCAAGGTCGTCAATAGAGCCACAAAAGCACCGGACCGCCTCGAGAAACAAAAGGTCCTCGTCGAGACTCTTTACACGCTGCGCCCACTTGAACAGGTCGCGCGTGGTAACTTTGCGGGCATTCTTTCTGCTGAAAACTTCGGCCAAAGTGGCATAAACCTGCACAAACTGTGCGGCCACGGGCTCGAGCGCCGGGTAAAGGCTAGTCAAAATGCTCTCGAGATCAGCCTCGCTCGGGGGCTGAAGATCCACACAACCCCACAACCGCTTGCCAATAATTTCGGCGGGGCCGCTGCTGGTAGCAAAAAGCTGGAACCCGTGCGCGGCCTTGATGTGCTCGTCGCGCGCCGGAATGAGGAGCTCACGACGTTCCAAGAGGGGCAAAAGCACCGAGATCACGTCGGTCGGTGCCTGGTCAAGGTCTTCAACCAGTACCCAGTGGCCCTCGGACACGGCCTTGGCCAAAAGACCCATTTTCCACTCAAAAGTGCCAGGAGCAGCACCGGTGCCATAGGTACCCACGAGGCTCTTTGAGTCTGTTTGGTCACCGAGGTGAATACGCGTAATTTCCTCGCCGGGGCGCAGCACGGAGTGCAGTGATTCGACCAAAAACGTCTTGCCAGCGCCGCTGGGGCCGCTCAAAAGGACCGGCCGCGATGCCAGGAGCTCCTGAGCCACGGCACGGGCATTGTGCAAAGTTTGCTCAGTAGCAACAAATCCACTCAGCTCGCCCTTGACCAGGCGCAACTTGGGAACGAGCACACCAGCCACATTTTCGACCAAAGGGCTCGGTACGAGCTCAAAGCTGCCGGGCATTGTTTGGAACTCAAAGATGCGGTCACGCGCAGCCTCGAGCACAATCTTGTCTTTGAGCGCAGAGCCAGGGGTGTATTTTGCGAGCCACTCGTCCAGCAGAGCTTCGGTGGCGCCCATGTAGAGCGCGAGACACATGGCGGCCAGTACGCGCGTCTCCTCGGTCTGGCTAGTCAAAAGTTGGTAGAGAGCCTTGGGACGTACAAAGATCTTAAAACGCTCGCCATTCCACAACAGCAAACGGTGTAGGCTCGACAAAATGGGCTCGGGCGAGTCCATCAGCTCAGGGTGCACGAGCAAAACATGCTCAACGAGGCTCAAAACAGGCGTGTAAAAGCTGACACCGGCCAGCATCTTGAAAGCTTCTAAACCAGGAGCGTTCATGGCAATAATGGCGCCCAGGTGCAGGAAAACCGGTTCAAAATGTTTTAGGACGAGCCTGGTGTAGCGGCTGTCTAGCGTAATTTTCTCCAACGCTTCAATACTCGGTATAGAGAGTACAGGCAACTGCCGTTGCTTGCATTGCGTGCCAAACGCGGCTACGCTAGCAGCCCAGTTTAAACTGGTTGGGCTGTCCATGAAAAATTATGTAATTTTTTTCAGATTTATCGATCCGAAAATGTGGGACCATGCAGTGTAAATATTTTGATCTATAAATTGCTAATTCAGGGTCAAACAGCTCCTTTCGCTTCACTCAAGCACAATGTACGCTAAAATCTTGCCGCGCTGGTCAGGAAGTGCCTTGTTTGCAAATACATTTGAACAGCTACATAGGAGCACCATCTGAGACACTTGTCCTCGTGCGTTTGCCTCGAACGGTAGCCTCGACATCGGCATCACCCCAAAGCTCCTTGGCGGCATACCTCAGAGCTCAGGGCGACTGCCTCACAGCGGCAAGCACAAGCTGCTGATCGCTGCGCAAACCTGGAGAGGCCTAGCGGAGAAACGCGCCGTTTATGGCAACTGCCCAGAGCGTAAATATCTTACCCCGAAACGGAATGCGCATCATGGAATTCGGCTCATAACCTCGTCGCAGGGCCCCTACAAAACAAACTCGGGGTCGGCAAGCAACTCCGCGGACGACCTGTCAAAGGCTTGAGGATTAATTTCCATAGCTTGGAAGATAAATCGGGGATCTTTACGCAGCTTGATGGAGGCGTACATCAGCTCGTCATAGTCGTTTTTAACAGCTTGCAGTACGAGCTCGCGGTCCCCTTGCAACTTTCGAGACGCGTACTATAGCGCCGAGTGGCTCATTTCAATAACCTCACGAATGGATGATTTTTCATTTTCCAATACATTGGGAGCAACCTCCAAGATATCCACGTTCCCTTTTGGTGTAGCCAAGGCAGCCAATACATATTGCGCGTCCTGGCGCAATTCCTCGGATACAAATAGAAAACCCCAGTCGCTGCTCCTCATGACCTCCGTTGCGACCTCCCAATTGACCCGCAGCGCCTCAGATGCCCACTTGAGCGCGCTGCCGTTTTGCTTGACGGCGAGGAGCACAAGCTCACGATCGCCACGCAGCGCCTGGGAGGCAGACTCCAATTCAAGACCATTGTGTTGGACAGCGAGGAGAATAGGCTCGCGGCTGCTTTTGCTCTTTTGAGGCATACCTGAAGGGATTGTGATAAGAGCGCCCCTTTGACGCCGACTTTAATGCCTTCATCACGATGTCGCGGTCGCCCTGCAATGCCTCTGCTGCATGCTGCAAAGCGCGAGAATCCTCTCCGCACAGCAGCAAGCACAATTTGGCGATCACTACAAAACTTGATGGGTACCCATTCTAGATGTGAGCCATTTTGCACTGCTCGCAGCACAACCTCACGGTCGCTCTGGAGCGCGATAGATGCAAAGTCAACTTAGCGGCTCTTAATTGCCTCCAAAGTAAAGTCGCGGTCACCGCGCAAGGCCTCAGAGGCCCATTGGAGGGCACACGGAGTTTGTTCCAAGGCCGCCAATACAATCTCAGGGTTCGCTTTTAAATGGTCGGCTGCACGCTCGAGCAGCTGGCCACAAATGGCAACTGCCTTGAGCAACATTCCGGTCATCCAAAAACACTTTGAAAAAATAGGGAGCGCATCAAGAGGATCAAACAGATGAGGAGACCGACGCAGGGCACGCTGGGCTTCTTTGGCAAAGGTAGCAAGAACCCCGGGCACAAACTCTTTGTCGTTCCACAGCTCGCTACGAGATTCATTGCCATTGTTACCTTCGTAAAAAAGGTAATCAACTGCCAAAAGCAGGCTCACTTCACGGTCGTCGTCAAAGTTCGTAGCGATGTGGAAGTGGCCAACCATGTGCTGCTGGAGCAAGACAAGCACAAGCTGTTCATCTTGCAGAAATGAGCCAGGATTAAACCAGCCAAGCTCGTGGCCGCGCGGCCAAGGTTGCGGCTCAAGTGGGTGGGTAGCCCATAGCTTCCAAATACCGATTCCAATTAGATGTAGGGTCTCAAGAAAGACAGCCTCGTCCCAATATGGTTCAAAGAAATTTTTCTGTGGGGGCCTAGACTCAGTGATATGGGTGAGCACGTGCATCTGTGCGTAGCGGTCGTCGGCCGCGACGCACCTCCCATCAAACACAAACTTCTCGGCAGGAAACCACTCCTGAACGGGAATGAAACAGTTTTTCAAATGACTGAGAGAGTGTGCAGCGCTGCGTCCCGGCACACACCCCTCCTGCTTGTCTTGTTCTTGCGCCTGGTCCCGCACGCAGTAAACGTCGAATTTGGCCCGGGCCCTGTTGCTCATAGATACGTGGTGAAAGTCGCGATTGACGCGAGCCAAGCTCAAGCAATCCTTCATCGTTGGGTTGAGTATATACTCTATGATCTTGAACTTGATCTCGTGCGGGAGCATGACGAGTGATGGTGGGGTGCGTAAGAGTAATTATGTGGGCCAAAAGAGATTCAACTAGCAAGTGCTAGATTTAGAATATTCTGGCTTTTTGGTGCGTTCTACTTCTCTTTCAAGCGGTTTACGCACTTCAAATGAGCGCACAGCCTGTTTATGTTTCTCAAGTCGATATTGGGAAACTGATGTTTTAGCAGTACATACAGCTGGGTAAGATGTGGCGCCCTTTTCATAACTAGAGAGCGTGTATTTGACCTTGACCGCAAGCGCTGGCCGTGTACCTCAGATCAAGTCAGGGCGGGCCACGTCCAAGAGCTGGCTGGCTGCACCTAGCCATAATATCGCTCTTCACTACATCCATAGCCGCAAGCGTATCCTCCATAGAGTCGTGCTCGCCAGTCTGGATTTCGCGGCTCAGCATACTCCACGCGAGCTGCTTGAGCGACCAGGTCCTGGTCTTGACCCGGGGGTATAAAATCGCCGTATCCACTATGCACTTGTGCACGATACGCAATGCAATAACATCGTTTTCCAATCCATGCCCAATTATAATAGTTTTTGATCCAATCAGCTCGCACAGCTCGCTGCGGGCTTGATTAAAGCTAAGTGTGGGGTAATGCACACTATCCACCATCAAACCTTCGCCGAGATCGGAAATACCGCTAAACCGTGTATTTAGATCAAGCACATCACCCAGAGGCCACACAGTGCGGTCATAAACGATTTTGTTTGTCTCCCAGTCAATAGCGGTTACCCGCACAAGCTCCATGCCCCGCGTTGTGTATGCCATCTCACAATCCACCCCTAGCGCAAAGTTACCGCTGCCCTCAGTCTCTATAAACGGGACCTCGCGCTGCAGATCACCAAAGTCGCGCCATTTTATCACGTGGGTCGCCCTCGTCTCGCAGGCCGCCTCCTCTAGGGTGGCTCCGCAGCATGGGAACGTTGTCTCGAGTTTTTTCTTTTCCGGATCAAAACGCCGTCTCAAAAGATGGAATCGGCAACTGGTATCTGTCTCGAGATCCTCAAACCGGATCTTGTTTTTGCACCTGTCGCACTCAAAGTTGGGCGGCTTTTCGGCCGGCTCAGGAACTTCGACAGGGTACCCGCGCTTCACCAGCTGATTTTCTGGTACAATGAGGTTGATGAGCTCCCGGTCAAGCAGGGTTTGCTTATCGAGGGCAGCTTGTTTAGCCTGCTGGGCCACAACCTCGGGATTGTACTCTTTGCGCAGAATGCGACGCACAAGATTGCGCACGTTGCCACGGTATGTACCATCAATACTACGCTGTGCTTCCTCAACTTCAAGTTTAAGGGCTAGAGCCACGTCGTCGAGGCCCACGTCCTGGAGCTTTTGGTGAATGATTTTGAGGTGCTGAAGGCGTACCTGGTAGGTAGTGGGCGGTGATTGCATTTTTTGTGGCACAAGCTGTAATTTTTCAGCTGGTTCTGGCCCAGGTTTTGGCGTGGGAGCTGCAGACGCAGGCCCAGTAGGCTCCGCGGCCTTTACCTCGAGCTTGGCTCGCTTGGCGTCTGTAGTTGGTGCAGCATCCAATGGGCGCTTGTGCTGAAAGATACAGTGCGGAAGCTTGCACTTTCCTCGGCGTTTATACTCTGGGCAGAGCACATTTTTGAACAACCCTCGCGCACTGGGGAACATGTAAGGTGACGAGCGTGGGAGGGATATCAAGTGGAGGTGATGCTCGTTCTATAAATTAAATCAGATCAATTTCTCTAGTCTATATAGGAGCTCTCCCCCTCTCCCTGCCACCGCTCTTTACATCATCGATGGCCAGGTTTGTTTCAATCGTAAACCAAAACAATTTCCCAGTTTATTTCTGCACACTCAGCGAGGACACGCTCAAATACCAAAGCTTGGCCGAGATGGCGCTAGATTTCGTCCAGGAGCAGCGCGGGCTGCTGTTGCTGCACGACGGCGTGGCTGTCTACGGCCAGCTCACAAACACAAACCTCAAACTATTTATTGGCACTGATGCACACGGTGAGCCCAGCGATTTGGACCAGCAGTTCCGCCAGGTGCACCAGGCGTACATTGACTATGTGTGCAACCCGTTTTATGACGAGCAGAGGCCCGAGGTGACCTCCAAAAAGATGGATTCCACGGTGCGGGCGCTGCTGGTGAACTAAATTCTGTAGAGCTTCAACTTTTTTTTAATCCTGGGGGTGCGGTCAATGCCGTTTCCATGAGCCTGATCTAAGGGCAGGTCATGGCTGAATTGGGTCTTAGCACGGCAAGGTGTCTTGAATAATAAATCTCATACTATCTAGCTTACCTGAAGCACTGCAATGCCGGCACTGCGCAATGTCATCTGCCTAAAACGCAGAACCCATACGGGGCTGGTCCTTGACGTGTTCAGACATGCGTCTAACCTTGAGCGGGTGGCACAAACCGTTCTTATCAAGCAGCGACTCCCATGCCTCGCACTTTTTCTCACCCTCAACTTGGCGGACAGCCATGAAGAGCTTCTTGTTGAAGGCCTTCTTGAGGGTATGGCCGCTCGTCCGCTCCGATTTGGCCAAGGCGTCCTCAATCAGAGCCATGTTCTTGTCATAGTGAACCTTCTCCTTCTCGAGTTCCTTGACCTCCTCGGCATTCATTCTTTGGCGCGACTTTTTGAGTAGTGAATCCACTTCCTTGGACTTGTCCTCTGTATCCTTTTGGACTTGTTGGAGGAAGGCAATGATGAGCTCGCGGTCGTCTTCGCTAGGGTTGATATCTGAAGTGTGCATTGGAATTGTGTGGGAGTTCTGGGCAGGTGGGGCCTTTTATGGGCTCAAGGCAAGGGATCTGCACCTGGTCAGGTGCCTGGTCAGGTGCCCGGTCATGTGGCCTGGTCATGTGCCCCTAAGCGGGGTGCATGTGCGAACAATCAATCGGAATCAGGGACAATTGGGCAAAAAAGAGCGAGGCGCGAGGTGAAGGGTGCGAGCGGACCTTGCATATGCACGGCGTGCATGCGCCTACATTTATGGGGTGCAGGTGGGGCGCCCCCGCGTTGGGGGGAAAACTGTAGATCGGAATACCAAACTAACTTTTTGCCATGCACAGACCACGGCCATGCAGACCGTCTAGTGGCTGGCTAGTGCGCGGAACCAACCATCGTCTGGATTAGCCCATGAAGGAGGGTGTCTAGGTGCCCATGGTGCCCAGGGCCCATCGGGTACTCAAGCCCGTGCCCTATGAAAAAAGGCCTTTTCAAACCTGTCAGTCCAAGCACTTGCTTGACGCACATTTTTCTAGTTACTCTATCTATTTCATCACGTTGCTGCCCCCTTGATCAGGCTCACTCATCTTCAGCATGGTCGGGTCGGTGGAGGAGGATTCGGTGTATGAAACTCCAACCGATGTCGAGCCCAGGATTGTTGTACACAAGGCGACCGAGGAATTCTCCAGTGTGCTGCCTGCCGAGGCCAGCCGACACCATACCGCCGACGATTCGTGCTACACGGTAGGCAGCCATTCCTCTGGCAGCAGCTACCAACCGACGCTGAGTCTTGCTGCCTTGGCGCTCGATCAAGGTATCATGGGCACTACGCGCGTCGCAGAGGGCGACGAAGGGTTTGTGAATGCCTACAACATGCTTTTGGGGATCCGCACTGCCGTGTCCACTGCGGGCGCCAAGGCACCTGTGAGCCTTGAAAACAAGCATTATAGTGAGTGCCGCACCTTTAGTTTTGACGGGCGCCCCGGTACAGGCTCGGTCGCCTCGACCAGCTCGTTCAAATTCAAGGATTATGCCCCCAAAGTTTTCCGCCAATTGCGCGAGCAAGCTTTTGGGCTAGACCCGGCAGACTATCTCATGAGCTTGACTGGCAAATACGTGGTGAGCAAGCTCAATTCCCCCGGTAAATCAGGCTCGTTTTTCTACTATAGCCGCGACTGCCGGTTCATCATCAAAACAATCCACCATTCCGAGCATTTAAGGCTCAGGGCATGCTTGAAGTTGTACCACAAGCACGTGGAAAATCACAGAGACACGCTTGTGTCGCGGTTTTTCGGGCTACACCGCGTCACGCTGCCGTTTGGCCGCAAGATCCATTTTTTGGTTATGAACAATGTTTTCCCCGCTCTTTACGAGGTGCACGACCGTTACGATCTCAAGGGAAGCACGCTGGGCCGCAGTTCCAAAGGGTGCAACAACCCCTATGTCGTTTATAAAGACCTCGACTGGCTTGAAGAAGGCAGGCGCATTGCCCTGGGCCCAAGCAAGCGTGACCGCCTCATAGCCCAACTTCGAGCCGATGTGGAATTGCTCAAAGCATGCGGCGTCATGGATTATTCCCTACTTATTGGAATCCACGACCTAGCCAAGGGAAACAAGACGCTGGACGCCGTGATGGAGATGCACGATATGAGCAGCGTCGTGAGCAGCAAGTCGGATTCAGACTATGGAAACGTTATACAACGTGAAACAAGCGAGTTCACCAACTTTCAGGGCCTTGTTCAAAACAACCGGGCCATCCTCAACGAGCTTGATTTGGCCGACTCGTTGAGATCAACCTCGCGGTTTTACAGCGAAAAGGGCGGGTACCAGTCGACCGATGAGAACGACCAGCCCACGAGCGTTATTTATTATCTGGGAATCATTGACTTTCTCACGTTTTACAGCGCTAGAAAGCGGCTAGAAACAAAGGGCAAGGGCGTGCTTCACCACCGCGAAAGGCAGGGGATTAGTGCGGTTCCTGCAGCCGAGTATGGCGAACGATTTTTCAAGTTTATAAAGAGCCAGATCGGCACCCCTGGTGATGGCGAATAACCGTGGGCGGCGGGCACTCCCTCCACCTGCTCGCACCCTGCGCTCCCCGGGATACCAGGACCCTAACCCTGACACCATATATAGCCGAAATTTTTCACTCTTCGTCCTCACTCTTTAAACGTAAGTGATGACACCATATATGCTCGACTCACCGGGGAGCGGTCCCTGGTGTTTCCATGGGAGCATAAATGACTACAACGGTATCTGATTCTAACCAGAAAACCCAAGAAAAGAAAAATGTCAAAACGGGTCGGCAGTGTTTATGTTGACCCTCTTCCATATAGATTAGGGCAATTGCCTGTTGTAGTTTTGCACAATCCTCTCAGCTATATTTATTATCTGTGGTGCTACTGGCGTGCGCCTCAGCAACCCAAGATTCAGGGCCGTGTCGTGCCAAGCGGCGTGGTTGTGAGCGACTCGCAGGGAGCTGCGCGGCTTTGGAGCGCTGGATTTTTCGGCAAGGGTACCCTGAGTCGCAGCGAGCCCTCGTGGTTTGGCCGCACCGCTCGTAGCCTTGGCCTCGATGGCGGTGACCTATCGTTTGAAGAATTGACCGAGCAAAGGCGCCGCAAACGCCGTGCGTTCAAGCGCGAGCGCGCCCAAAAGGAGCGTGACGAGCTCAACAAAAAGTTGCAAAAAGAGGGCAAGCCCATTCAGCCCCTAGAGCCGCTGCTCGCGGAGGATGAGGAGCCCCAACTCACAGAGGAAATCAAGGCGTTGGCTATTGAGGACCCAACCAAGTTTGAAGGCAAGACAATTCCTAAACTTGAGGAGCTCCACCTGATGCCGTGCGAAGCGGTGTTTTTAAGTCTCGGGCTTGGAGTGCTTGATTTTGGCTTGTCGGTCCAAGAAACGTTGGCGAAGTTTTGCCGTGGTGGAGACCTGCGGCTGTATGTGGTTTACCATTATTTGCGTAGCCAAGGATGGTGCGTGCGCTCCGGTGTCAAGTTTGGTACCGATTTCATTGTTTACAAGCAGGGCCCTCCCTTCCAGCACGCGCATTTTGCCGTTATGGTTATGAGCCCCGAGGACCAGCCCGACTGGTGGTGGCAGCAGGGCGTGTCTCGCGTTGTTGGAGCTGTGCGCAAGAGCTTGGTGATGTGCTATGTTGTAGGTGACGTTTTTGTGGACTTGGATGCAGTCACCACCGTTGCCCAGTTCCGTCGAGTCCTCGAAGGGTTCCAGGTGCGCAGTGTGGGTTATTCCCGGTGGTCTCCTACAAAAACAAGAGACTAGCTCCGCTTTAGCTAGCTTTACATATTTATTAGACCTTTCCCTCATAGGCTTTCTTGACAAAATTGCAGTCCGGACCATCGCCGTTACTGGGCTTGGAGATGCACACATACGACTCACCGACCTCGCATTTGAGCTGGGAATCAGGGAAAGGGCAGGGGCAGTCCTTGGCACTCGCCACACACGCCAAACTGTCCGGGCACAGCCACTGATCGCACTGAGTTTCATGGTACGCTTTTTCGACGACATTGGCGCCGACGACCTCAGCACGCTGGGCCTGCTGCTGCTGCTGGAAAATTTGGTCAAACAAGTTTCCAAACTGACACAGAGCCGGGGCAAAAAGCAGCGGCAGCACGAGCATGTGATGTGTCAAACAAAAGTCTCATGTCGCTTCCGTTACCGGCGTGGACAATCGTGGCAAAGTACATGGAAGATGCGTCTCCGGGCTAGTTCCTCACGCTTGCACGCGTCAACAAGTCGTTTCGCGACTTTTTCCTGAGTGATGGCGCGTGGGCCAAGTTCAATGTTTATTGTCAAAAGGCCGATATTGTTGCGCACTACCGCGCCCGTCTCAACCGCATGAGCCGCAAATTTTTCAGGGTGGCACATGTCTGGGCGCCCGTTCCTGCGCTCGACCCTGTTTGAGCCTCAGGCGCTAGGGCGATCGGTACAGCCAATTGAATGCAATTATCACAAACAGGGGCAATTTGACCATGGACCATTTCAGATATATTGAGCCCAACGTTTTAAATTTGTGGGCAACCCACACAATCAAGACTGTGCCCGAGTACTTTGACGCCAAGAAGCTTGGGGACCGTATGCCGTTCAAGTTCCCTGTGGATGCCTACGGGCAGAACTTCCTCGAAGGGGAGAACGGCCAGTCAGGCGTCGACCCCATTTATGGGATGGACCTTAATATGGCTGCCATGCAGCTGCACAACCCCGATCCGCTGCCATTTTTGGCCCAAATGTACGAGGAGACGCTCGGCATCGACCATTTTGCAGACGAGCCCTACTATGATAGCGACGGCTATGAAAAATAAGAAGTAGTATTATAATGCAATAAATAGGAGCCTCGGCTCAAATGCTACTCGATAACTTCCGCCAGCCTCTCCAGAAATCTGCCCAAATCATCTTTTTTAACCCGCACCACCGCCTCGTCAAACCCTTCGACGTCGTCCTTTGCATTGATCTCGGCGGCAACTTCTCTAAATGCAACACCAAACCGATTCTTTTGCGGGCCTTGGTCGCCCGAGACCTCGTCGCGGCGCTTGCGCGGGGCAAGACCCAGCACCAGGTACCGCTCCTCTAGCTCGTTAAAACTTGCAACCACAAGCGGCTGGTACGAATAAGAGGGCATTTCAGCACAGCCATCGGCCATCCAGGTGCCCAGCCTCAACAATGTCAAAGGGTTGGCCAAAGTCTCAAGGTCGGGGCCATCTTGCACAACGGCCAAGCGGTATGAAACAAGGTTCGTGGGCTGGTTTTTTTCAAACACAGCGTTGGTGGTCGAGACCACCACGCGCTGAAGCATTTTAGCGCGGTCGGTGCCGCGCTTGAGCGAGTCAAAGTCTTCAATGGCAGTCCAAGCATCCCAAAAGTTATCCATGCTCGAGTTTGAGCCCTCAAGAAGCGCCGCGACTGACTGCGCGCAGTCATTGGCCGAGACGCCGCCGAGCCAGCCAAATTGGCGCACAACGCCCTCGCGCAGCACGCCTCGAATGCCAAAACTCTCACTCGTTTGGCTAAACTTGTCCCTCAGCTCCGTCTTGATTTGCTGGTTCATGTGCAGCCAGTTCTCACGGGCTTCGTTCAAGGGGACGCCCATGTGCGCGAGCATTTTATGCATTTTCCTGCGCCCGAGCTCACTGTAGAGCCGGAACTTGGAGCTCAAATAGCTAGTGTGCATCATGGACTCGTACAGCGACCATGATCGCAGTAAAAACAGCGAGAAATCCATCTCGACCTTGAGGTGGATCTCACTCGAGGACATGTGCTCCTTGGAGCCACCCAGACGCGTGATCTCGTCCTTGACAATGGGAAAAAGGCTCATGTACACTTCAGGCGCCCGCGATTCGACCGAGCACACGCCAATAACCATGAGCCAGAGGCTGCGTTTAGATGTTTGGCCAATCATTGTCAACAAGGTGTAGACCTGGACAGTGGTGGTAGAGTAGAGGTATGTGCCCTGTTGCATGTATGAGTACACTGTTTCCGCAGCAGTCACGCGCTGGCGTTTGCTGCGTTGGTCCTCAAGGTCGTCATCGTCGTCCTCCTCAGGTTCCGGGTTCTCGTTCAAAAAAGTCCAAGCATCCTGATACTCTTGCAGATCCTCGAGCGAGCCATCGTCATAACACAAAATATTGTCGCTGCCGTAAAGATTTTCCAGGTTCCACGGCCGGTGATTGTCCATGATGTGCACGGTGCGGCCCTTGAGTGCGTCGCCCACGAGCTCTTCAAGGTCAAAGCTCGCGCCGCAGCCGATCAAAATGACATTAAGGATTTCCTCGTCCAAGTTGTCAAACTCTTTCTGTAGCGAATCGATCCCAGACACGGGAATAGTCTTGTGCACAATCAGCTCGCGTTTTAAGGTGTGGTCGAGCATCTTTGCGGCACATACCGCGTCGACGTCAAAATTAGCCACCAGAAGGGCTACTTTGCACGCGGAAGGAGATACAGACTGCTTGCACAACGTCCGCCACGACGTGTCAAACGAGTCCAGCGAGAGGTACATGACTGAGCGACGCGTTAGGGTCGGGCGTAAGCATAAATTGGCGCTAAATTAATGGTTTTGTTGGCCTTCCAACGGCGCAATCTCCTCAAAATAACAGAATGCGAGAGTATTAAGTCTTAGACTGTATAAAATAGCGAAAATGCAGATCCTTGGAGGTACGATCGCCATATGCACGTTAATTAAAAATTGCGACAGGGGTAGTTCCGATATTTTTCTAGTGTGTTTTCGTGTTGAAACGTGTATTAAAGTGAAATTTGAAAATGGATCGCTCTTGGTGCAAGTTTGAGTTAGGGTGCTTAATTGAGCTCGTGATGTTTACATCTGCATTTTGGAATATGGCTACAGTGCAAAACTAAAATAGAGAATAAAATCCAAGTACAGTTAGTAAATACAAAGAGAATGGGCTCGCTTCATGAGGATTTTGGAGCAAGATAGTGCGCCATGTGTCGCATATGCCCCTAGACCCGAGGTTTTGGATGCGAGCACCACTAGTAAACTGGTCAGATGACCTGAAAAGCATTGTAAACGTTAGAAAATAGTTTTAAAGAGCTCTTTATTGGCCCAATCTTGCCAGATTCGTTACCCCGCATGAAATTGAGCACAGACATCTTTTGCGTGAGGTGCTCACCGTATCCAGTTCAAAGGCAACACAGTTGCTTAGCTTATTGACAACAAAATGATGGAGAAGCATCACATAGAGTGCAGTATTGTGTATAAGTCCTTGTGGAGGCCAGCTCCACTTGGGCTCATAGACTAGCCTCGCCCTGTTTACTAAAAAGGCAAAAAAAGAAACCTGCGGTACCGCCCGTTCTCACATGGTCACCCACTGTAATACTTGTGACGGCTCTACGATGCTTAACTATGGTTGATCAGACGGGGAACCGTGTGTTCACCGTGATTGGACCGCAGGCGAGATAACCTTTTGAACTGACCATCCAGTGCCAAGATAGTGTAGTTTACACTCGGCCAATTTAATCAAAAACCATCTTACGCTCAGGAAAAGCTGGATAGAGTTGCTAGGCAGTAAAAAAATCTGCCATTGCTGGGGAAATATAGTGGTGCCCAGACAACGCCGTGCAACTGTTTTTCAGAAAAAACCAAAACACCGCCTTTTAGAGAGAATTATGGGCCTGAATATCAGAATTCGTTTGTTATAGAGCTACAACATAAAGAATATTGAATGTCATGAACGTGTTGCGATGTATGTAGGGCGTCGTTGGCAATGTACATTTTGATAAATCTGGCCGCAGCTGAGGAGATATTAAGAAAATTAGGCTGAATAGCCTATAGTTCGCCCCTATATCAGGTTGAAACCCCAAGGAAAGGATAAAAAGATATAAATATTCACAAATCTAAATAGTCGAGATCCTCGCGCACCTCTCGCAAGCTGCGCTTTGTGCGCTCCTTTGAAAAATAAACCTCACAGTCCAAAGACTGGCAAAGAGATCCAATAGTGCTACAGCTGTTGCAGGTAGCCTCCTCGGCCGTCTGGGTTCTTTGGTGGAGGGACAGCCGCATATTGAGCAAGTAAACAGCTTCAGAAACTGAACATTTCTCGCAGACAGGCTCGTCACTTCTTGAAAAGCACACTAGGCACTGCTTTGCGAGCCCTGTGCCGCGCTTAGGCCGGGGAACCTGAGCGAACCACGCGCGACAGTCGGCGCCCAAAACACCAAGAACACGCTCCAGAGGCGGTATAATAACCTGATTAATGTAGTAGTCGGCATCCACAAGTAGGGTTTGACTGCGCAAAAACTCGCTGGGCGAGACAACGCGGTCGTTGATGAGGCCCGTGCCCTGAGTGACAAGGAATGAGACCCGCTCATTGTACTGGGGAAGGGCACCAGGATCATCCGCAGCGGCCCTGAGGCTAACCACAGCACCTCCAGGTAAATTGCTCTGGGCTGCCTTGTAGTTCCCGAGGCGGACCTTTTGTGAAAACAAAAACGCGCTGGGCAGTAGCCTATGGGCGAGAATGTTTGACATCTCCCGGCAAAAGTAGGCCTTGACGAGGGTCAAATCGTAGGTGGAGAAGAGCTTTTGCAGAATAGTTTTTTCGAGATGCTGCAAAATGGGCACACCGTCCCGGCGAATGGTCTCTGTACCCTTTGCATCAAAGAAGGGGGCGGCGCTGGGCGAGGCATAACTGTTACCCACGTACCGCTTTTTGGTAAGTAGAATACAAGGATCATAAACTTTTTCCATTTCTAGTTCCATGGGTTGCGGCAACGAGGCGGTAATGAGCTGGGCGAGCTTTTTTCCAATTTCAAACGCGTGTGCTCTCGAAGCTCCCCGTAAAAGCACAAAAAGCGAGTCGGTGTCGCCATAAACCACGCGGGGCGTAACGTCTCCGTACAGCTGAGCTTCAATAATTGCAATGCTTTGAACCAGGAGCTCACGACCAATCGACACAATCGAGTCTGCAATCTCTGCGCAAGGCATGCGGCCCGAGAACGAGGCGCTAATATAGCCATAAGTGACATTTGCAAGAAGCTTGAGTGCTGTCTGCTTGCTGTTCATGTTGCGTCGGTGCCGAATGTCGCCAAAATCCATGCTAGCCTTGACCATAAACCGACTTTCCAAAATTTCGGCCAGCATGGTTGCCACGATGGACTTGCGCACCCTTGGCTTGACGTATGCAACGCCATTAGGGGCAATAAATAGATCTTCGGGCTTTAAGCCCGAGGGCAGAGCCAAATCTTCTAGGACGCCCAGCTTGTTGCGGCCCTTCCACAGCTCCAATCTGCCTATGCATGTACTGTAGCACAGATTAAACGCCATAACAATGGATGGGTACAGCGACCTAAAGTCGAGAACACATACCGGATCGGTATAAAATGCGCTTTTTGGTTCCATCACGAGCGGAATGTACTCGAGAGCTTGCTGGTTGGCTACCTGCTTGCGGCTTGGCGACAACAGCAGAAAATTACGGCGCTTGCTGAGCCGGCACAGCACGGCCTCTACCTTGTACTGAGAGCCGCGCGTAATGCTGCTGTTAAAGTCAATGCCAATGAGCCGGCTCTGCTCCGCATACTTGGAAATGAGCTCGAGATGCGCCACAAGCTTGAACGTGAGCCGAAGGCGGTTATAGAGGTATTCAAGTGCTTGCGTGCTGTCTTTGTTCCACAATTCATACAAATCATCAAATGACAAGTGTGGAGTGCGCTCATGCAGCACGTGCCACACTACGCTCTCGAGGGTGTAGCGATACAGCGGCACCTCATGGCGCAATATTGACCACAAATCAAACGAGTACCGCCCGGGGTGCACGAGAGACTCTGTATAGGCAATCGCATTGCCCGGCTTAAGCTTTCCCAGGTCCAAAAAGTCGTCAGTCAAGACGCTGTAGCGCTCAGCCACATAGCCCCACGAGAACTTTGAGACCTCAAAGCCTCCCAATAAATCAGGGTCTTGGGCGCGCACAAGACGAACAAGCTCCTCAATAATATCGAGCTCCTCGCCAATAAGCGCTCCCTGCTCCTCATGGGTCGACCACACAATGGCCTCGATCTTGTCGAGCTCAGCAAACGGGGTCTTGCCCGACCGCACGGTAGTAAATACCTCGATACACATGAGCTTGAGCTCCTCGGTGAGCTGAACTTCAGGCATAGAGGGCATTTTGAAAGAGTCATGAGTGGGCGTCGACTCGATCTTTTGCCACTTGACCACCTCCGCTCTGCTGGGGGGCAGTAACCCCAATTGAAATACCTTGGGTTGGGACGGGGGCGCGGTGCCGTCTGCGTCATTTAGGAATGCTTGCAAAGGGTTTGATGTGCCTTTATAAACGAATGGTGGTAGGTTGGCGGGCTCAAGGCTCTTGATGTGGTGCGCCTTGCCGCCATAATTAAACGGAAAGAATGGCACATCTGCGGGCTTGCTGTAGAACGGCGTTTTAGGGGCGCAAATACCGTACATATCACGAACTTGTTTGGCGCTAGGCGAGCTGGTGAACAAGACTGCGCAGGGCTCGCCCAGCTTGCGCGCAATTGACTTGGCGTCCTTGACGTGGTTTGTACCTAGCCCACTCACAACGACGCTATCGTCTGGCTGAGTGGTGGGGGTAACCGTCAATGAAAGCTCCTGATTGAGAGAGAGTGGTTTGGCCCTTGAGGGCCGCTGTGAGGGCTCGAGGCGCCGTGATGAGGGGCGAACAGGCCGCGGCACCGACTGCTGCAGTCGATCGCTGAGCGCAGATCGCATACGCTCGATATTCTCCCATTCAATTTGCTCAAACTCGCCGCTTTTTAGCCGCATATCAAACTCGGTCTTGCCGAGCCGCTTGCGCAGCTTTTGGTCTGCCACTTGCAGCTCTCTCAAACTGGCAATTTCGCGCTGGCTTGAGCTTGCAAGTTGGGGGTTCTCGGACTCAATGTCGTCAAAATTGATGTCAACCTCGCTCAAAAGTGCAATTTTTGTGTTGCATTGGTATTTTGAAAAGGTTAGCCAGTTGCAACCGTACAGATTGTGATCGGCCATAAAGTGCAGCAAATAGGGAATATGACACTCAAAAGGTTGAACAACATTCTCAACCAGCCCATTGAAGATTAGGTCTGCGCATTTATTCACAAATACAGGGTTGCGCAGCTCCAATTTGAGAAATTTCGTCAATCCGGTTTGGTACCCATAAATCGATGTAGCCTTTATGATTGAGACCCTGTGGATAAACGGTTGCTGCCGCTTGTATGCTGTGGCCATTGCAGCATCAACACGGTTGTGAATCTCATGGCAAAGAGCCTCGCTGGGTTCTCGGTTGCACTGGACGTAAAAGTACGGATAAAACCCGTGCACATGCACTACGGTCGACTGGCCAAGCTCATCTGGACCATAAACTCGGATGACGGGCTGCTGGGCGGCTTGGTAGCTGTCGATGCAGTTGATCCGTACCTTGATTGTGATGACTTGCCACAAATTAGAGTCGGGGCGGTATTGGGTGCCGCGCAACCATTTTTCTGGATAATACAGATCAAATAGCTAGTTGGGTAGCACAAGTCTGAAAATTTCAGGGTTGCCACTTGACCCTCAATGCACAGTTTGCATAAGCGATGCATATGCACTATGATCGCCCAAAATGGACATGCGCTGGCAACTGTCAGGACATGTACCACTGCGGACACAATACGCCTTTGAGGGGAGTTACTGGTACTTGTGCATGCCAAAAATGGCCAAAAAAGCCTTCTTTGGTGCGGCCCGCTTTGCCAAGCTCGGAAGAATCACCCGTGCATACCGCCTTGCTCGTGCCCGATCCTCTTCAAAGTTTCTAAAAATTTAATGTACGCTCTAATATGATACCCGCCTCAATTTTGGCCCAGTTTCTTGACCCAGGCTCTGGACCCGCCAACCAACCATATATAGAGCTCATGGCCCGCCAAATTAGTTCATGTTCTCAGACCACTTTGATAAAACACAGACACCCTTCATTTGCCTAAAAGCAAGGTTGTCACAAGTCTGGCTGGACTCTAGCGTTTGCATTTTGGCATTGTACATTGTCAAGCTGGTATTTCTTAAACAGTACCTGACGAGTGCCCTTGACCTCGTGCAAGATTATGTCGAGGGTAGCTGTGGAGCATTGGAGGATGCCGCGAATGCGGCCATCAATGCCCAGAACGAAGCAGTCGAGCTCGCCAATGTCCTCATCACTTCTGCGGTCGAGGAGGCTATCAGCTTTGTGTTCAAGCTCTTGAGCTTTTTGGCCCTGGCAGTGCAAAACTTTGTTATATTTTTCATTGAAGTTACGGTCGGTACCTGGGCTTGTCTCACACTCACTCTGTTCAACCTCCTAGCTACCGAGTCACTAAACCTGCTCGAGGATGCGGTGGGCGCCCTCAACACCACTGTGGTTTCGGCTGCCAACGACATTGCCGACTTTGTTGAAAAAACTGAGGACTTAATAAATGACGCCACTGGCCTCATCAACTCTATAACATCGTTTGTGACAGGCGAGACTACGCTCATTGGCCAGGTCAACACCAGCCTCGACTCGCTGAGGAGCCTGAGCATTCCATCCAACGTTACAAGCACTATTGGCACTCTCAAAAGCGATATCCCTACCTACGATGACGCCAAGGACGCGCTCACCACCTTTGTATCCACACCGTTTACGCTCATCAGACAAGAGATCAACGACCAGTACAATGTGTCGCTCAACATCAGCTTGCCGTCGTTACCCACCAGAACCACAACCCTATGCAACTACCCGGAAATTTCCAATGGATTTGGCGATGTGAACAAGGCCATCAATGGAATCATTTGGGGCTTTATTGGGTTGTGCATTTTTGCCATTGTTGGCGCTATTGTTGTGCGCATGTACTTTGTCCATCGTCGCTGGGCGCGCCTACAAATTATGGCCATTGATATTGATTGCGTGGTTGGCCGTACCCTCGAGCTCCAAAAAAGCGCCAATATGAGCGCCATTACTTTTGGCACCATGACGGGGCTGAACGCGTTCTTTTGCGACATGGCTCTCAATATCAACCGTCACCGCAACACTCTGCTATGGTTTATTCAGTATGTGTGCAGCAATGGTGCTCTGGCAATGCTCTATTTGGGTATCTCGGGCATGATCATCACTGGTATTGAGTTTATCGTGCTGCGCAAGTTCCAGTCGCTGTCTAACGGGTTGGCCTCAATTGTTACCCAGCCCTTGACCAATGCCACTGGCGAGGTTATTGTCGATATGGTCAACTGGAGAGAAGCGGTCAGCCAGCAGATATCTACTGTGTCGTACAGGGTTAACAACCAGATGCTCGGCTGGCTGTCATCGGGCACGGACACTTTAAACGGCACAATTGCAAAATTTATGAGCGAGATCAACTCAGACCTCAACTCGACGCTCGGTGGTACCGTTTTTTACCCGCCTGTGTCTGCAGTCGTGACTTGCGTTCTGGGCAACAAGGTCGAAGCCGTCGAGAAGGGTTTGTCGTGGGTCCACAACAATTCGCGCATCTCGCTGCCCACAGTGCCATGGTCGCTTGTACAAAAAGTGTCGAGCGTCAACACAAACTCTACAATCCTTGTCCAGTCAAGAATGGACAAAATTGTTGACACTATTGAGCACCAGCTAGACACGCAGCTGATTGTCTCAGGGGTTTTCATTGGAGTTTGGTTTTTGCTCGCCATAGCTGCTGCCATATACGCAGTACAAACCCTTCAGCCAGACGAGATCGAGGAGGTTCCTTGGTCGGCCAACTCAACTCGCATGTTTGACCTCAGGACCCCTCGCAAGGAAAGGGCCACACAGTTTTTTGCGGGACCGGAGCGCAGAGTATGCTCACAAGCACTCTACGTACCGAGTCCCGACTACAAGGCATAAAAAATGACAATATATAAGATACTTTGACATAGACAGGCACCCTTTATCGCACGCCTTGCAAGTGTGTGACATTGAGAACAACACAAGGTAAATGAAGCTAGTTCAAAAGGTATGGGTGCCTGCGAAGCTAGGCACTCGTCTGTAAAGACCAATTTCATTTGAAAATTTAGTGCAGAGAGTAGTAGAGCGTTCGCGCAAGCTACTTGTTTAACTACCTGCAGCCACCAAGTTGGGCGCTCTCTGTGCTGAAGAACTTTTTCCCGGCGGGCTAGGTGGTTTTCGGTAGCTAGTAGGTTGTTACTTAGATAGAAGCTCGGGATTTTGGTCGCTGATATTGAGTGCTAGCAGTTGGCACTCGGCATAAATTTACTAAATTTACAGAACTAGAATTAGGGCTAGATATTAACGAGAGGAGCAACAGTGTACTCTAAACAACAGAAAATTAATTTTAAAAGACGCCCAAAAGGTCTATTGTAGCGGTGTGCGACAGACGGCGTTGACTCAGCAACCAAAACTGCTGCAAGTGGCAAGTTACGATCAAGTTTTGCTCAAAAGGAAAAAGGCATGCTTATATAATTTGCATTTGAGCGCGCTTCAGTTTAACCTCCTAGTTATCCGGGGAATTTTTTTTTAATGTTAGGCATCGTGGCCGAGTGGTTAAGGCGGCAGACTTAAGTTTACAAGCTATCTGCTGGAGCAGTCCTCGCGGGTTCGAACCCCGTCGATGTCAATACTTTTTGCGACTGTATTGGCGTTGGATTGTTTTTGCTGTGGAATTGAGTATCCCGGTAAATTTTTTTTTTTTTGGTGATTTCTAGCCAATTGATCGGTTAGGACCAGCGGGGTTTCTGGGGGAGCCACCTCAGAAGAAGTTAGAAGCTAGAATATATACTGTCTGACGACGAATGCATTAGATTAGGCCCGGACGAGAGTGGTGACAGTCTTGCCTGATTTGATAAAGCTATCAAAGGCGTACTCGGTAATGGACATGAATGCTCCGATCGAGATGGACCCCTTGGGCGCCGAGGGCCACCGCAAAAGGTACTCGACAAACCCCGGCAGAACATTGTGGGGCAATTCGAAGATGGGTACCTTGCGATAATAAATTTTGAGTGCCCAGCTGAGGCCTGAGGTGGCGATCCACTGCAAAATCTTGACTACTCGCTGGACCTTGCGAGTTTGAGCGGCGAGGGCGGCGTCGAGGGTATCAATTTCCTGCTTTGTTTTACGGAATTGCCGATCAATGTGCGCCCATTTGGCAAACTCGTCCTTTGCCGAAGTTGCCGTACGCTTTGCGCGGAGATCGGCGAGGTCGTGACGCTTTTGGCGAGCTTGAGTGACTGTTGGATCAAAAGAGTACTTTTGGTACAAATTCCATGCATAACTGGTAAGCTTTTGGGGCGCGATGGACCGAAGCCAAGTCGAAAGTGCTAGAAATACCACAAACCACAACAGGTGCATGACTGACTATCAACTTGAGTTGGGACTCTGGATTGACTCATTATGATTGATCTCGAGCCGCCGCGCAATGTGGGAGACCCTATTCCCAAAGCTGAAGTGCACGGCGTGAGTGTAACTTTGCCCACATGGGCAGCCAATGTGGCCTATGAGCTTGGCGAGGACTGGGTCGCCTCAAAGATGAAGTCGGGGTACCCACGGTTTTGTGTGCACTGGCAGATCCGCGAGCTCGAGGGCCGCCTGTTGCAAAAGTATGGGCGCAAGGACGAGCTGTGCATTATTTTGAGCAGCGCCGACGCCGCCAAACGGTGCCGCGATTTCATTCTCAAGCGGTGCGATTTGCCAAGTTTGCGGCTCGTGCGGCTGTCCACGCAGCAAAAGCCCGGGCAGATCCCCGCCAAAATTGCGGTTATTTTCTTTCCCAAGGATTTGGCGCCCGTGGCAAAGCAGTATTGGCAGCATACGGGCGAGGGTATCTCGTCACGTATGGCCGAGTACTTTTTGTGCCAAGCCGAGGGCATTTTTGATATGCAGCAAAAGTATGTGGAGGAAAGGTTCGGCCGCAACCTGGATTTGAGTCTTGCCCAAGAAGCCAAGGCCGCTTTGCGCAAACGCATTGCATTGCAAATCTCGTCGCATTCGGTGGTGGTGCAGCCCGAGCATGTCTATATTTATCCCACAGGCATGACCTCGATCTTTAGCGCTCATAACTTGATTCAATCGCTGCAGACTGAGCCGCTCAAAACGGTTTGCTTTGGGTTCCCTTACACCGACACGCTCAAGATCCTCGAGAAGTGGGGGCCCGGAGCTATCTTTTACCCGTTTGGAAATGAAGCTGAGCTCGACAAGTTTGAGCAGGAGCTCGAGGCAGGTCTCAAAGTGGCCGCACTGTTTTGCGAGTTTCCTTCCAACCCGCTGCTCAACTCGCCCAACATTGCCCGCATCAACAAGCTGGCAAAGAAGCACGGGTTCCTTATCGCTGTGGATGATACTGTGGGTAATATCCTCAATACTGATGTTATGCCGTACGCGGACCTTACAATGGGCTCGCTAACCAAGATTTTCAGTGGCGATTGCAACGTCATGGCCGGCCAGCTGGTCCTAAATCCCCTTGGCCGTCGTTTCAACGAGCTCAAGCACTACTTGGATGAGCAATTTGTGGACGCGTTCTGGGCCGAGGATGCTATTTACCTCGAGCGCAACTCGCGCGATTTCATTGAACGCAGCAAACGTACAAACAAGAATGCAGAGGCAGTGATCAACCTGCTCAACGACAGCCCCATTGTGCAAAAGGTTTACTACCCTTCCCTTTCAGACACAAAGGCCAATTACGATCTGGTCAAGGTCCCCGAGGGTGGTTATGGCGGACTATTGAGCGTTGTGTTTACCGAGCCCAAAATGTCGGAGGTGTTTTTCGACACAATCAATATCGCCAAGGGGCCATCGCTGGGCACAAACTTTACGCTCGCATGCCCTTACACCATCATTGCCCATTTCCACGAGCTGGACTTTGTCGAGTCGTGCGGTGTTTCGCGGTATATTGTACGGGTCTCGATTGGGTTGGAGGAGACTGAGGATCTGTGCCGGCGGTTTAGAGGCGCTCTAGAGGCCGCTAGCAAGTGTAGCTAATTTATTGAGTCGGTAAGATGGGGCTGTAGTTAGGGAGTGTCTCTGGGTGCCCTGGGAGGGAGCCAAGGCCGCCAGGAGTCCCCTGCCCTTGAGCCACGATTCAAGTTCGAAGAATTCATCCAGATTCATCAGAAAATTAGGCACTACACGCCATCTACATCACTAAAAATTCATGTCGACACATTTCTATATCGGTCCACTCATGGTAGGAGCAGGCGACTCAAACACGGTACGTTACTCTGTGCAGCGTTTTGTGGCCAGTACCCAATAGAGGAGGCAATGTCCCAAAGATATCTGCAGTACAGTTTTGAAAAAATTGGGGGCGGGAGGGTGCCTTAAATACTCGTACCCTAACCCACAAAAGGGTAACCGGTTACGTCAGGGACCCAGCTCGCGTCACAGTCAAATGGCACAACAGACGCCAGCACAGCGCAAGGCCAACATCAAATTCGCCCGCAACGAAGAGCGCAAAAAGGGCAAGACCCCGGCCGCTGCGGCCAAGTACTCGCGCGGCAAGGGCGCCGATGCCAAAACAACCGCTGCGTCGTCCACTCCCATTTGGATCGTCGTGGCCATCGCCCTGCTTCTTGTGGGCCAGGCTCTTTATTTGAGGTAGAGTGACATTAGGTCACGAGACACGCGTAAGCAAGCGTTAGATAAAATAGATACGTACGATAGCGACGGCGAGAGCAAAGAGCGCGGGTAGGGGTCATGGGTACCAGTGACCCGAGCCTACGCCACGGCGTCAGGACCCAAAGTGGGCGTCTTCTTAGGGTTCTTTGTGTTGTAATCGGCGATAGCACTCTTGATCGCGTCCTCAGCCAACATGGAGCAGTGCAGCTTGACCGGGGGCAGGCTGAGCTCCTTGGCGATATCAGTGTTCTTGACGCGGCCGGCCTGCTCCAAGGTCATGCCATTGATAAGCTCGGTCATGTACGAAGAGCTGGCAATGGCAGAACCGCAGCCAAACGTCTTGAATTTGGCCTGGGAGATAACGCCGTTGGCATCGACTTCAATCTGCAAACGCATGACATCGCCGCACGCGGGGGCGCCAACGAGGCCAGTGCCAACCGTGGTAAGAGTCTTGTCGAGCGAACCGACGTTGCGGGGGTTGTTGTAGTGGTCAATGACCTTGTCGTGATAGGCGCGTTTGAAGGCACCGGAAGCGGGGCCCGCAGGTGCGGCAAGGCCCGCGGGGCGGATGGCAGCCACGCGGCTAGCCCTCAGAGCTGTGCGGACTGTAGGTTGTAGTCTAGCAATGGTCTTAAACATGAAGGGAGAGAGCGCTTGGGCCGTGCTTAATATTAAAAAATGCTTCGTCAGCGTGCATCTGCATGTAGGCCCATTGGGCCTGGAACCGGGGATAGGGCCAGTTAGAGTGGCGCGGATGTCAGCGAGGAAGGGGCAGGGCGAGGTAGGCGCGCCGTAATAGTAGGCAGCGCAGGGCGCAATTAGCTACAATTTATAATTCAAACAATCCAGAAAATTCTTCATAGGACGGCAGGCTCATGCGCGCCTTTTTCTTTTTGGGGGGTTTTGCCGGCGCCGGAGTGCGTGGCTTAGAGGTTGCGTCGATGATTTCGGGTGCGGCGGCAGAGGGTGCATTGGGCGCGGGCGCTGGGGGTGCAGGTGCAGGTGCAGCCGCGGGAGCAGACGCGGGTGCTGCTGGTGCAGGCGCAGGCGCAGCTGTGGGAGGAGCCTGAGCAGGAGGCTGAGCAGGCGGGGGAGCAGGCGCAGAGGTTTGTGCGGGCGCCGCTGCCGCTAGCGCAGGCGCTGCGGGTGGCGGCGGGGGCGGCGCTGTGTGGCTCACCGAAGGGGCCCCCGGGACGCCCGCAGCGGCAGCCGCCTCTGCTTCCGCCGGCGTCAGGTCCTCGTTGCGGGTGATTTTGCTCAGGCACCGGTCCAGCAGTGACTTGTCGATGCCGGTATTCGGCTCGGGGTTGGGCCTCTTGGCCGGCTGGTCCTGGGCGCCCTGGGCCTGCTCGATCGGTCGTTTAGGCGGTGGTTGAGCAGGATGCAGAGTCACAGAGGGCGCAGCCGCGCGAGACGGTGCTGGTATTGGCGGCTGGGCGCGCACGGCAGGGGCCTGGGGCAGGCCAGGGCCCACGGCGGGGGACCGCGCGCGAGGCGGCGGAGGCGGCAGGGGGTTAGCTCCCGGCGTCGGCGTGGTGTGTGTGACTACGGGGGCGGGTGCACGGGGCGCACTGGTCAGGCGAGGTGTGGGAGCCGCGACGGGAGCCGCAGCGGGAGAAGCAGAGGGGGCAGCGGCAACCGCAGGAGCTGTGGCAGGGACGCCAGCTGCGGCCCCTCTGTTGGCGGCGGCTGCCTTGGCGGCAGCAGCGCGCGCAGCAAACTTTTCCTTCAGGCTGAGACGCGCAGGGGGGGCACCCGTGACGCCCGTGGCAGCCGAGCGAGTGCTGAAAAGTGCCGAGCCGGGGCCAGGAGGAGGAGGCACTGCCGCGGGTATGGGCTGCGTGACGCGCACCGAGGAAGAGCCCGCCGAGGGCGAGCCCATGCTGAGGGGCTGGCTGAGCTCGCGCAGCAGCTGGTCGAGGGTGGCCAGGGGCTTCTTCATGACCGGCATGCGGGGGCCACCGATCGACTTGAGGCGGTCCAGCAGCGCCTGCTTTTGCTCGGCAGTATAAGGGACCGAGTAGGTGGGTCTCGGTTTGGCCACCGGCGCAGGTATTTGCGGGGTGCGGGTGGCAGAAAAGGCATTCACAGAGATGGCGGAGCCAGCCCCTGGGGCTACTGCGCTCGGCTCAGCAACGGGGCCCATGGAGCGAGCACCGCTCAGAGGCGGGAGCAAACCGTTTCCTTGCTCATAGGCACCCAGCTGGGCCTCGGAACGCGCCTCAGCCTCGGCGCGCTCGCGGGTCTGGCGCTGGTACTTGCGGCCCATATTGGCGCCATCGGCGGTGCGGGCCTCGAAGGAATCGTCAATTCCCAGCTCGCCCAAAATTTCGTCGGTCATTTTCTCGGCCGCAGCGTCGGGTTGAGCTGTGGGTTGGCCCGCCGAGTGGGCCCCGGTAAGCTCGAGGTAGCGCTGTTTGGCGACCGCTGGCGTTTTATTGATCACGCTGGCGATCGTTGACCATTGATTGGGGTACAAACGGTACCTTGCCAGCAGCATTTGGTCGTGTTTATCGGTCCACGCCGCCTGCTGGTTCAGCGCTTGGTGGAACCGCGAGCGGCACTGGATGGCGGTGCGGTTTTGAAGCAGACTGGCCACTTGCGACCAGTTGTTGAGGCCATACTTTTGTACGCCCTCGACAATCGCACTGTCCTCCTGCCTGGTCCACGCCATTTCCAGTTTGGTAATCGAATCGAAATGGAGCCCCCGTTCATGAATGCCGTGCGTACGGCGCTCAAGGCCGCCATGCGTGCCGGCGACCACACCGCGAAAAATACGCTTAGGGACGTCATGTCGAGCGTCAAGAACGCAAACCTCGCCAAGGCCAACTCGGTGGTCTCGGATATTGGTCTCCACGGCCTCATCCAGTCGCTCGTAAACACTCGCACAAAGAGTGCCGAGGAGTACAAGGCTGGCGGCCGCGCCGAGCTTGCCGAAAACGAGCACGCTGAGATTAAGATTCTGCAAGAATTGTTGTCCCAGATCAAGGTGGCTTCTCCTGAGGAAATCGAGCAAAAGCTCGTGGAATTCACAAAGAACCTCGATCTTCCCTCGGACCCCAAACAAAAGCTCGGCCGGGTCATGTCTGAACTCAAGAAATTGGACCTTGAGGCCGACTGGAACACGTCGCAAAAATCGGTCGCTCAGGCCGTGCAAAAGATGCTTGGCGTGCGCAAGTTTTCTACTTTGAGTGCTCGCAACCACCAAAACCCATTGGTACGTATTTAGTCGCGCTGCTCATTGCGCTAGTGCCCTGTACATACTAACAAGGGGATTCCCCGTAGACGACCTGGCCAAGCCATAACTTCCCCCAAGCGGATCCCAGGCGTTAAAAAAGTGTTGCTTGTTTCCTCTGCAAAAGGCGGCGTCGGCAAGTCCACTGTTTCAGTGAACCTTGCTCAAGCTCTCTTTGAGCAGGGAGCCGCCGTAGGCATTCTGGATGCAGACATATTTGGCCCTAGCATTCCCACTCTGCTTGGAATCAACTCAGAGCCCAGGCTAGATGGCGATATGTTGCTGCCCCTCTCTAGCAACGGCCTCAAGGCCATGTCCATGGGCTTCTTGGTGGACCCATCCAAGGCAGTGGCATGGCGCGGTCTCCTTATCCAAAAGGCGCTTCAGCAGCTCCTGTTTGAAGTAAAGTGGGGCTCGCTCGACTATTTAGTCGTGGATATGCCCCCAGGCACCGGCGACATCCAGCTCACAATTGCCCAGCAGCTCGAGGTGGATGGAGCCATTGTGGTAACAACCCCTCAAGACATTGCGCTGGCTGATGCAGTACGGGGAATCAGCATGTTCAAGACGGTGGGAACCCCAATTCTGGGGCTCGTGGCGAATATGTCGCTGTTTGTGTGCCCCAATTGCAACCATGTCTCGCACGTGTTTGGCTCGGACGGCGCCCTCAAAGAGGCGGTTAAGCACAACATCAAGGTGCTTGCCTCAATTCCCCTCAGTACAGATATCAGCAACAGCTCCAAGCCGGTGGTGCTGGGACAGCAGACCGAGAGCAGCAAGCAGTATATGGAGCTTGCACGCGAGGTAGCCAAGTTGTGTGAGTAGTTATGTACCTAGATGATGGTGTGGTGCGCTAGGTGGACTTCAGGCGTCGCACTACTTTGGGGAGCCCCCTTCTGGGCACCCTCTGGGCACCCCAAAGGTACCCAACCCAGGCGCCTAGAGCCGTGACACCAGCCTGTGTCAAGCCAGTACGTACAACCTGCAACTCTATTGAACTCTACTTTGAAAATATAGCGCCATTTCAACCACCAAAAATTGTCGACATTCTTGACCCTCATGCACGGGCTGCATCGGCAGGGCTCAAGGCACCCCCACAGGCCAAAAATTTCTAAACTAGCTCTAATAACACTATTCAACCGAAAAAGAGTGTGGACTTGCCCCTTCGCCGCCCCTACAAGCCAGATAATATTTAGGCGCAACCCAAGCCGAAACGTGCATAGTCCCAGATAAACAACGTTTAAGTTTCCTTGTTACACCAAATGAGGGGCACCCATGAACAAAAGAGTGGCAAGCGTTGAGGCTAGCCTACGCTGCGAGCGCCAGACTTTTTACGAGTACTAGCTCCAATTTGGGACTGGTGGTGCCTGGTCACGGCCACCCCAGACCAATTTTTTTTCCGGCCATCCGGCACTGCCGGCCCCTACCCCTGGGCTAGGCGAGCACCCTGCGGTGCCGTGCCCTGTGAGTAAGCGCAGGCCCCCTGCCGCGTGACAAACCAACACGAAATGCCCGAGACGGTGAAGAGAACGCTGCGGATCATCACCAAGCAGGCGATTTTGCCCGATTTGCCGCCTGTGCAGGATTTCCCGATGCGTGAGTGGAGTATTGAGGTGGTTGCGCTCAACCAGGACGGCGAGCAGGTGCCCGCAGTCTTTTTGGACCGCGTCACCTACAAACTGCACCCCACGTTTGCCCAGCCGACGCGCGTTGTAAAGAAGCCGCCGTTCAAGATCAGCGAGCAAGGTTGGGGAGAGTTTGACCTGCAGATCACGCTTCACACAGCCGAGCGCGGCGGCGACCACCAGATCTCGCACGACCTGAACTTTTTGCAGCCCGAGTACACGGCTGAGCACACATTTAATTTCCCCACTAGCAAGCCCGGCCTCAACGCGTTGCTCGAGCAGAGCGGCCCCGTGCCGCCGCCGGCGCCTTCAAAGCGCGCGGGCGAAGAGATGGAAAAGCGCCCCAAAAAGCCGCGGATCGCTGAAAAGGGGTCGATCGATCTTGAAAAGCTGGCAAACGGTTTGGAAAAACTCAACCAAGAGCACCTGCTGAGCGTTGTGCAGATGGTTACCGACAACAAGACAAACGACATGTACATCAAGAACGATCCTGACGCAGGCGAATTTCACATGGATTTGTACACGTTGCCGGACCCATTGCTTAAGTCGCTTTGGGAGTTTGTCAAGAGCCACGCCGAGAACTAAACTAGCTAGTAATTATGATTTAGAGGTGAGCGCTGGGGTGCCCTGAGGTGCATGTGCCTGCATAAATGGGTCTCTCAATTTTTCGGGCACGTGTAATTACAATTCAAAAGTTAACTTCAGCTCCAGGCCCAGCTCCGGGCCCAGCTTGGACCTGCTCACCCACGTAATGCCCTCGGAAAATTGGAAGGCCCTGCGCGAGAAACTTGCCCAACCATCCAAAAAAAAATCGTTTCCCACCCGCACACAACGCGCCAAACCCAGCAAAGCGGCCGTTCTATCCAACGATGAGCGCGACTCGCAGTACCCCGTGAGCGCCGAGCTGGCCCGGTTTAGGCGCGAGAACTCGGCGCAGCTGGAGCAGGTCCTCCAGCGCGACGATTCACACCTTTTAGAACCTATCAAGGGTAAGCCCTCTGCTCACAAGGCCAAGGTTGGCACGTTTGTGGCCATGGACTGTGAGTTTGTCGGGACTGGTCCCAACGGTAGTGTGAGCGAGCTGGCCCGCGTCTCGATTGTTAATTATTACGGGCACGTGCTTTATGATGTCTATGTCAAGCCGCGCAGCCTGGTGACTGATTTCCGCACCAAATATTCGGGCATTTTGCCGTCGCACCTTAGAGAAGCTATTACGTTCAAAGAAGCGCAGGAAAAAGTCTCCGAGATGCTCGACAAAAAGACGCTCGTGGGCCACGGCATTTCCAACGACCTCAAGGTCTTGTTTTTGTCACACCCTCGCTCGTCAATAATCGATACGCAGAGGTTACAACGGTTTAGGGAAAATCAGCACATCAAGGGTAAACCTGGCCTTAAGCGGGTGCTGGACTCGTATTTTGGTCTAGGGATTCAGCTGGGACCCCACGACTCGGTCGAGGATGCTCGGTCCACCATGCTCATATTCAGGGCGTTCAAGGCCGAGTATCTGCAGCAAAACGGCATCCGCAGGAGTAAAAATGCATAATAAGTAAATAAATTAATGTCATTAAGGAAGGCTGAACAAGGGATGATCGCTCATGTGCTCAAAGGCTGAGCAGGGATTGAACACCTGGGCGCCACCTGGGCGTTGAGCACACGCCGCGCACGCGCTAAGGGATCTGGGCCTCGAGAGTACTCTTGGCCAGCGCCTCGGCCATGGCCTCAGCCTTGAGCTCGGCCCGCGCTTGGGCCTCAAACTCGGCCTTGGCCTGCAAACTATCCTCGCTCGAGTACGGCTGCAACAAATCACCGTGCAAAATCTCGGCCAGGTCTTCGAAAAAGTGAAGCACGCCCTGGTCGTGCTCCTCAATGAGCGAGCGCGACTCGTACAAAACGGTGAAATCGTCGCCAATCATGTTGGGGAATCCGTATCGCTGCGTCGTGGTCCGCAGGCGCGCGAGGCTTGCGCTGAGCGGCTCAGTGCGGTTTTCTGAAGCGTCCAGCAACCTTTCATACCACATGATGGAATCCTTGATTTGGTCCGCTTCAATCAACTGGCAGATCTTGGCACACAGCGGCCACACCAGCGGCTGCACGTCCTGCAGAATAAACTCGCTGGGGATCTGGCACACTATATTGAGGAACCGCGCCGTCGAGGCGACCGAGCCGTGCTTGAGAAGCATGCTGCAGGTGACAATAATGCTAAAGACACCCGCCTCAGGGTTCGCGCACACGTCGTCCGCCAACTTTTTTTCAAGCCCGTGGCTGTACAAATTGTCGTCAAAGGTTAGGTGCAACATTCCGTAGCTTGCGAGCTCCACAAAGCTGCGGTTGTGCGGGTCACACACGTACAACAAAAGCGAGATGCCGATGGTGGGCTCGAAACTCGGGTCGTACTCGGCGCACCGCAGCAGACCCTCACACGACTCAATGGCCAGCCGCGCGCTCGCGCTATCGTGCAAACCAGGCAAAATCATATTCAGCAGCTTGCCGCTAAACAAGGGCCCTTTTTCGGGCAGCGCAATGGGGGTGGCACCATGCTTGCTCCACCACTCGTCCCAGCCCTGTGGCTTTGACATTTGCATGAATTCCGAGAAGGGAACATTGTGCTTTGTATCGCGCACAAGATAAAATTGCAGGCATGACTTGACGAGGTCGAGCGCGATTGGTAGCAGCGGCTCGTAGCCGGAGTAGCACATGAGAAACGCGCACCAAGTGTATCTGCCAAACTCGATATCGTCGCTAATGGAGACGTACCTCTTCAACAACATGGCATAGCCCTTCATGACCATGATCAGGTGCGGTTGGTTGATGCAGGTCGACGTAGGGAACCGGCCAAGTTTCCACGAGCTAGGAAGGTGGCCAATCTCGTTGATGGTGCAAAAGGCCAAAAGCGTGTAGTAACCGCGCAGACGCATGGGAATAAACGTCGTAGAATGCACCGTAGAGACCATTTTGGCCACCACCAAACGCTGGGCGGTAAACTCGGTGGACCGCTGGGTGCTAGCGAGAATGTCGCGAATAAATTCGGAAATTCGCAGCATTTGCTCGGGCTGAATCGTATCGCCATTGTCCCAAATCTCGTCCTTCATTGAGGATTGCACGCCCCACAGCAGCATGCCGCGGTCCGAGTTACTCTCGGTCTTGAGCTCGCGCAGGCGGCGGTCATTATCCTCGCCTCGCTCGAGCGAAATGAGGTTATCGAGCACCACATTTACCAAATTGTGCATGTCGCGGCGCAACCGGCCCGAGCCAACAGCGCTAAACAGGTTGAGGACCATGGCGATCTGGGGCAGCAACTGCAGCACCTGGTTGCCCGACTCCCAGACAATACGGCAAAATAACATTAGGGAAGGCTCGAGGCGGTCCCATCTCGGCAGCCCCGACCATCTAAACCGGCCGTCTTCGGGCGGTTGCTGCATGGCCATCTCAAAGATGGACTGCACCAGTTTCTCAATTGCAGGGGTCTTGAGCGGCAAACGCAGCACGATTTGGTTGAAATCGTCCTTGATGACGCGCGCGCGAAACAGAGCGCACTCAAAGTAGAGGTCTAACACCTTGATGGCGACCGCCTCGTTTGAAACGAGCGCGGGCCAAAGGGGCTCCATCAAAAACTGTGTCTGGTCGGTGCCCAACTTGTAATAAAGAGTCATTTGCATCGTGAGCAACGAGCGCACAAGCACTTCAAACTTGGCACTCTGGGTCTCAGTGCTAAACACCTGCTCAAACCACGGCTTGACGATGCGCACGCTGCCTGGAGAAAGAGTGCCGCTCTTGTTGGTAATGTCGATAAAACTCGAGATAAAATCACTGACAGAGTCGGGAAACGCACGGCCTAGCTCGCGCGACACGGCGGCCACGCGCTCGACCTGGCGCGACGTGATGAGCGCGCTCATATCGACCTGGCCCTGGGTACTAAATTTGCGCACGATCCATGGCAGCAGTGCCGCGGCCTTCTCTCCCAAACCTTGCTGGCTCGAGGGAATATCAATAAGGCACTGGGTCATGATGTAGGTGTAAAATTTGTTGATGCTCACCTCGAGCAGCGGCTTGATGGTGCTCGAGCCCTGGTACCGCGACCGCGACGTGTTAAGCACCTGCCATAGCTTGCGGTGCAGCTCGACCGAGTTGTTGAGGCCGAGCCTAAACTCGAGCACGCCGTCTGCGCGCTTGCGCTGGAGGTGGATCGAGCCGTTGATGAACCGCACGTCACTGAGCAGGAATGTGTCGGTAGTAAAAAAGCTCGGTTTGAGCTCGTGCACCACGTGTACGTACTGCACGCCAACATAAACCGTAAACAAGATTTCGTTGCCGTTGATGCCGAGCTTGACATTCTCGAATTTGGTCGCGGCACGCGCGTCACGGACCGGCACGAGGCTTTCTTCAGGGATCCCCACTGTCAGGGCCCAGTTGAGATCAAGGTTGACACTCGAGTGGACCCGCAACGGGCGCTCATCGGTCAACAGGTTGAGCTGGAACTTGCCTTTGGACTGGGGCTGGCACCATTGAGGCAGGCACCAGTGAAACGAGACGTTGACGAGCTCGAGGTGAAGCATTTTCATTTGCTTGTCGATACACGCCTGTTTCATGGCCTGGTCGACCTGCGTGCTAAACTCTGGCGCGGCCTTGTCCCAAGTGGCGTCCACCACCAGCACAAACTCGCGGCTGCGGAACTGGGTATAAAGGAGGTCAAGGCGCTTGCTAAACTCGACAAAAAACCCTCCAAATGGCGAATCGGTGTTGACCGCCTTGACCGAGCTGATGCGGATGTGCGGCACGCCGCCAATATCGCTGAGCTGTACGCGCTGGGCCTCCGGCGACAGCCACGCCGGCACACTCGTTTTGCGGCCGCTGCTGCGCTTGGACCCGCACCGATCACGATCCAAAGACGTGGTCACGGTGGGCCGCCCCAACCGCGTCAACAACCGGTTGAAAATGTGGGCCGTGGGCTCGCCACTGGGGGAAGTGCACGCCGGGTCCAACGGTTTGGGGCCGGCGCTCTCATAAATTTGCATCTGGAGCTGCAGTTCACGGCCATGACGATAAAAGAAATGGTGCAGCCCATAAAAAGAGGCATCCACCGAGTGTGACGCCGGCGGGCTCAGGGTCAATAGCTGGGAGTTGGAGGGGCCTTGGCGGAAAATGCTAAACAGGGAGCGCACGCGGTCGAGCGCAGGCCCGCTCTCGGCGGAATCTACGTCCAGCCGCTGCAAATATTTGGCAAAATAGAGCAACCCATCCCGAATGGCGCCCTCGGGCACATGGGCAACAATACCAAAACTGTGGGGCAAAACAAGCACGGGGCATATAATGCGCAAAAACATCAGGTTGCGGAACGCTGTATTAAAGTAACCGGGGAATTTGGCGTCCACCTTTTCGGCAATCAGCTTTGTGATTTTTAGGACTGAAGGCGCGAACACATCGCGCTGGTTTTGAATGCAGGCATCAACAAACTCGCACACAACGCTCTCACCCTGGCGCACGGTGGTGGCCGCAGGGTCCTCCTCAATATCTGCAAATAAAAACGGGTTGCTGTACACGGCACCCACAGACTTTTGGAGCGCCTTGAAGAAGCCCGGCTTGAGGTTCATTTGCACGAGCTGGAGCAGGATTTGCACGTGGAAACTGTTGCGCCTAAACAGCTCGTTGGGGTACTGCGCGGCCTCAAAGTCCTGGGCAAACGCCCACTGCGCAAGCTCGTACTCGCGCCCATACTCGCAAAAGATCGTGCACAGGTACTGAATAGTCTCGCGGGCCTCGTTGAATGGGCACACCTCACAGATACTTTGGAGGATTGCCGAGTCTTGCATGAGCGCATTAACAATTTCCTCGTCGCGGTGCATATTGTTTTGCATGGCCTCCTCCATAAAAGTTAGCTCAAAGCTCTCATAGAGACCCATCTTGAGGTGGGGGTAACCCAAGGTAGCGCCGTCTTCGAAAAAGATTACGGCCATTTCCTGGTTGGCAAGCGTGATATTGATGATACACTTGCGCAAATTCTCGAATGCAGGGGTGCCTTCGTTGGCGCACATGGCCTCGTACACAATCATCACAATGCGCCTAAACAGCGAGTACCGGCTGTCAAACATGGTATAGGAGCCACTTGAATAGCAGGTATAGTCGTCCAGAGCCGCCGCAAGCACGCTTGAGTAAACCTTCATGTGCATGCTTTGGGGGTCCCGCTCAATCTTGTCGAGGATGCTGTTGACGATCTCCTCAAACGCGTCAAACTTGGAGCACACGAGCACGCTGTTTGCGCCGCTCACGGTGACCAGACTCGATAAGAAGCCGTCCACAAGCGACTTGTTGTCCTCCTTGAAGACCAAATCTTTGCACAAGGTCAAGACGCGCCGGTGGTAGGCCACCACATCAAAGCTCACTGGAGTGGTGATCTTGGCCGCTTCCTGGATGTAGCGCACAATACCAGTGTTGAATGAAGCAAGCTGTTTGAAAATTGTCAATTCTGTGACCTGGTAGTCGCGCGGAGCAGCCGACGGAACCACCGAGTCGAGCACGCCGTTGCAGGCAATTTGCAGGTACTGCACGGCAAATGGCGGGCTGGGCAGCATGATCGAGCGCGAGACAACAATTGTGGCGTCTAGAATGTGCTGCAGCGGCGACAAAATGCCCTTGACCACGTCCAAAATGTACTGCGCGCCGTCCTTTTCCGAGGCCACGGCGCTGGGCGAGCTGCTAGGCGCAAACAGTGAGGGGATAAGCCAGCTTGCCAGGATCATCAGGTTGATCATTGTCTTGCGATAATTGGTGTTGGAGCCAAGTGACTTGTCGGTCAAAAACGCCGCCCACTGCTTGCGCACGCCCCTCAAAAACTCGATTCCGGCGCCGGTAAGGCGAGGCTCGGCAAAGACACCACACAGTTTAAGAGTAAGGGTCTGCATCATAAACCCATGGCCCAGATAAGTCTTGCCCTGGCGCGTGATCCACTGGAAAACGCTCTGGTCATAGAGGCTTTGGCGCATAAAACTGTCGTGGGGCAGCTGGGCGCGAGTCCACTCAGAGACCTCATCCACAATGAGCTGCATGCAAAGCAGGCTTTTTGACGCCAGGTGCTTGTCGACCGAGCACAGCATCACGTACAGCCCGGCCCTAATCTTACTCTCAAGCGCGGGCTGGAGCACCAGTTTGGTCGAGTCCAGCTTGAGGATCTTGCGCGTTGTATGCAGGCGCGCTCGCAGCAAGTCATAAATGTACTGGAGATTCCATCCATAAGGGTCATTGCTCTCGTGAAGTGGCAGCAACAGAGCCTGCTGGGCTTCTTCAAGCATCGAGCAAAGCAGCTGGTGAATGGCGACCAGAGGCTCAAGGGCCTTGTCGTCAAACATGGTGACCATTTGCACAAACGTCCACATGGCCAGGTCGCGAATGCGCGAGCTGAGTTTAACCGAAGAGCTGATCAGAGTGTTGCACAGACTGAGCTTGGCTTCGATGCTCAGCAACGACAAATCGAGGGAGGCAGTCCTCAAGAACTGCAGGCCGACGCTCGCGCATTCAAAGTACACACTCTGGTACTCGCCCGGTTGCTTGGCCTGCTCGAGCGAGTAGCAAATAGCGGCCACAATCTTGTTGCCCCATTTCTTGAATTCGGTGGGCAAAAACGGGTCGTCGTTGTTGAACCGGTAACTGAGGCTTGTCAAAACCATGTACAGGGTGGGCGGCGGCAGCGAGGCCGGCCGGCTGAAGCTGTCGTGGTACCAAATCTCGGGCAGGGCCGTCGAGTACATGATGTCGCCTTGGACAATACCATAACTCACAGCACCGGGAATTGTTTGCTCCACTGTGATGCGGTCTACAGCCACCTTGCCATCGTGATACAGCTCCTTGAACATCTCGAGCAGGGCCGTTGTTTGCTCGTTGCGCACGTCGGCACAATAGTCAAAATAAATATGCTCGGCAAGGTGCCCAAAGTACTTGATTGCGGCCTGGCACTCGTGCATCTTGCTGCTGTTGATCAGCTTGCGGTAATAAGTGTAAAACTTCTTCCAAATCGGCGCATTCTTCTTTGAGGCTGTCCACCAGTTCTCGTTGTACCGGCTCAGCAAGCAGCTGCGGGTGATCAGCAAATGCAAATTCACGTCGCTCGAGTCAATGCTTGAGGTTCTGCTGTTGTAAAACTCAATCAGGTTGCCGGTGGCGAGCGCCATTTGGCGCCTGCGCTGGGCACACTCAGGGCTGGACCCTGAAGCCTTGAAAACATGGAATAGCGAGTGGCACCGCACAAAGATATAGGCCAAACTCTCCACGTGTTTGTCGCTCTTGAGCGTAAAGAAATACGAAACAGATTTTTGCAGGCGATCGGGGTCCAAATCGTACTGGTTGAAGCTTAAAATCATTGGCCTGTATACGGGATCAAAGATCAACCTTTTCCCCGTAGGGTCGGCGAACGTGGCCTTGACTGCCTTGTCGGGAAGATCCCCAAACACACTGGGTTGGACCGTGGCGAGGCAGTCGAGTAACTGCTGTGTGATGCGCCACAGCGGCATGGTCATGGTCTGGAAATTGTCAATACGAGTATTGGCAGTCTTTGAAATGCACCGAGCCAAATTTGGCGGCGTCAGGCGCAGCAAAGTCTCAAGCATTGACACCGACAACCCTTGGGGCAGCTCAGGCGGCTTGCTCCCCGAGGCAAAGACGCGGCAAAGGGCACGCTCGATACTCGAACCACGCAAAATGTCCAGCTGCGTCGATTCCCAATTAATTTCAATGCCCGCAGCCATCATCAAATGGTACGATAAGCCACACTCGACAATGACCACAATCCAGGTCAGGGACTCGCACACGCGCTCAAAACTCTGATTTGGTTTGGTGATATAGGCGCTCAGCGTGGCGAAATCGCTCGAACCTGGGCGAATACCGACGTTCCAACCCGTCTCGGCCATGACCTGGTTGAGCAGCTCAAACAGCACTTTGAGCGAGTTTGTGAAACGGCCACGCCGGACCTGGTTCATAATAAACGAAAAGACTCCATTAAATGGCCGCTCATCAAATGCGAGCCACGTGCGACCTGTTCTATGGGGCAGTAGCGGCAGCAACTGTAGAATACGCTGCCGCGTTAAATCAAGCTCCCAGTTCTCTTTGACTGCCACGCTGGGCTGTGTTGTGGAGGCCATGGAACAAGGTGCTAGTTGGACGTAGAAAGGGCGCTCAGGGCGAGGCTAGGTCTTAGCTAATGGGGGCCTCCCCTGCCGGCGGCAAATGAAAAGCGCCGACCAGGGGGGTTTGGAGGCTACTTTACTTATATAAATTCTTGATAATTCCTGAAGAGCTCGAAAATGTAAAAATTTTGCGGCCCTATGCCCCCTGCGCCGAGAAAGCATAAGTTACACCCGTTCTGAGGCCCTGCAGGTGACGTCATCAGCCGTTGGCGTTATGCATATATGCATGCACAATTCAAACGGTCGTGCATATTTTGGTGGGCGGTGGGCAATGGCCAATAAATCGAGAGATCGCACGAGTTTCTTTCTTTGGATGCTAGTCCAACAAACAAATATTAAATGCGATCGCATCGGGCTTAGCAACTCATTGCCAAGCCCTTGTCTGGTGATTTTTCACCACTCCTTGCAGGATGCATTTTTCACCGCCGATTTAGTGCCAAGACTTGCGGCTCAAGAGTCTAATCAGACCTGCATCTCGAGCAAAACAGTACACAGCCGAATATTTGGTTGCGGTGTATGTAAGCGCATAGGACTTGCCAATCGGCACGTTCTGCAGGTGCCAATGCAAGGGCAATGCAGTACAGTCTAGTTGATCGGTTCACCAGGGGGTGGCGTAAGGGGTGACAGCAGCATACTATACTTATAACTAGCTCGGCAGCATGAGCAGGTCCTACTCAAACGAAGTGGTAAAAGGACGCGAGTTCTCAAGCTTTTCGATCCATTGCTCGGCTGTCCAAGACGACGAGACATCGTTGGCAAACAGGCCATCAATCAAGGCGCTGGGGCTCACGTGCACGCTGGTCTGACGGCCAAGCTTGACATAGTACTTGAGGTCGAGCGTGACCTTGTTTGAACCTTGGCCCTCGCCCTTGATTTCAATGGCCTTGAGGACCTCAGACCTGGAAACGCCAACAGACTTTTCGGCAAGCTCGGCGAGTTCCGCAATAATTTGGTTGCGGGTCTTGTCTTGAACGCCGCCATCATAGAATCGGGGGCTTGCCTCAAACAGAGCAATGCTAAAGTCCCAAAACTTTTGGGGAGCAATAAGGCCAACGGCAATAGCAGCCTCGTGCAGCCACACGCCCTGAGCGTGCCAGGGCTGGACCTGGTGCTGAAACACCCACGAGTACTTGCCGGGGTACTTGCTCTCGACTTGAGGAATAATGTCCTTGAGGGCAAGGAACTGTTTTTTGGAAAAGGGGCAGGTATAGTCGAGCCAGAGCTGGATTTCAACAGAACCGCGGCCCTTAACGTGCGATTGAAGACGAGGAGAGACCATGGGGAGGGAGGGGAGCTTAGCAGAGAGCTGAGCAAGAGGCTTTCTATATACATTACTTGTCACCTGATTTGACCTTATCGAGAATCGACATGCCCGAGGCAACGAGCCCGCCCATATCGCCCAGGTTGCTGGGCACAACAACCGTGTTTGTTTGCTTGGCAATGTTTGCAAACGCGTCAATGTAGCGCTCGGCCACCTGCAGGGCCACGGCATCCTTGGAGCCTTGTTCGATCGCCTTGGAGACAATGGCGATTCCCTGGGCAGTGGCTTCGGCTTTAAGCAGAAGCGACTGCTTTTCACCCTCGCTTTCCAAGATTTGGGCCCGTTTGGAGCGCTCTGCCGAAACCTGGCGGTGCATTGCCTCGAGCACTTCCTCGGGCGGGTGGATGTCCTTAATTTCGTAGCGGAGGCACCGAATTCCCCACTCGCGCGAGGCTTCATTGATGGCCTTGTTGACCCGCTCGTTGAGGAGCTGGCGCTCGCTCAGGACATGGTCGAGCGTCAGGTGCCCGATTTCCGAGCGCATCGTGGTCATTGCCAGCTGGCTAAGGGCGTACTGGGCATTTTCCACATTGTACGAAGCATCATAGGCGCTCTCCACCTTATAATAAAGCACACCGTCGAGCTTGACATTGACATTGTCTGCCGTGATTGCCGATTGCGGCACCACCTCCAGAGCATGCTCCTTGAGGCTTTGTACATAGGCAATACGATCCACAAGGGGCATCAAAAATGCCAGGCCGGGCTCGAGCGTGCGGTGGTACTTGCCCATCCGCTCGACGAGCCACGCCTCTTGCTGGGGCACAAACTTGACCACGGTGTTGGAGGGGGTGGTGCGGCTAAACTCGAGCAGCCCGCTGCCGTTGTAGGAGCGAACTAAGGACCTGGAAGCGCCCTGGACCACTTGGCGAGCCACGGCTCGCCGGCTCAAAACTGTCAGCATTGCAAGTTGAGTTTGGCATGGCCAGGGCAAACTTGAGGCACGCCATGCTTGCGCAAAAGCTGTACGGTACAAAGCTGAGTGCTGAGGAGGTGCCTCAGAGCCCACAGATGCCGCCAAGGGTTGTTAGAGCTGGCCGATCACGGCCAATGCCTGGGGAAGGGACCTTGGTCGGACCGACACCGGCGTCGCGTTCTATACCCCTTGCAGTCCTCAAAGTGGTGCTCTCCTTGCTCGTCTTTCTCATTGTAGAGCACATCTTCCGTCTAACCTACGGAAAATATTTAATATCCGTCTACGACGTCTATGGCAACCCCTGGATGTTCTCGCCACCGCGCAGCCTGCTGCAAAAAATGGCGTTGTTTTACCTAAATTAAATAAATAATGCAAGAGAGCCAGGAAAGCCATGCGGGCACGGACACCCTGGGCGCTGCGTTCTCACTCGTACTGGAACTGGCAGTCACCAAACTGGTGGCCGCAAGCGACTCGAGGCTCGTTACCTGGACCTGACTCGAAATTCCAGAGATAGCCTCAACGCTCACATGCAAATTGTACGCTGTGTAGCTTGAGGTTGAGCTGTAATTGGGCGCCTGCTGGGGGGTCACTGCAGACATGGACACGATCGAGCCCGAGTCGGTCTGGCCGCCCCGTGGCGCAATGGCCACCTCGAGCGCTTCATAGTCAAACACAAGGTACATCCCCCTAAGCGCTCCAATGCCCAGAATGTAGCTCCCGGTGCTGGCCGTAAACGGCAGCATACACATGGCCTCGCCGTTAGAAGTGGCCGCCTGGCCAGTCGAAGAGCTCAAGGGAATCAGCTCGCTCGCGGTCACATTGCCTTGGATGCCGCTCATATCGAGCGTCACCTCAAACTCGCTGCTGCATGGCAACACATACACCCCCAAATCACTTTGGTAGGTGGCATTAGTTGCTTCTGCGATTGCCTCGACAAACACCCCGGGCAGATGGCTAAGGCTTGCGCCTGAATCGAGCAAAACAGGAATGGCACACGTCACAATGTTGGCCCCTTTGGACAAAATTCCGTGCAGCATGATTGATGTGCTCTGGGGCGATGAAGTGTCAGAGGTGCGCACGAGCGGCACAAGCTGGAGCTCGCCATGGTATGCGCTGGTATCAATGCCGCCAAAAATTAGCGAGCCGTGCGTCGAGTTGTAGTGGGGCGCAAGCGACAACGAAAAAGCCAGGTATTCAATGAGGCCCTGCTCCTTAACCAGCATGGGGAAGTTGCTGTATGTGCCCATGGGCACGCCGTTAAGCGCACCACTAACCGTGCTTTCGAGCCCCGCCAGCCCCAGCCCCAAAATGCCGCTCGTTGTGTTTGCAGTGGTAGCCACCCCCAGCGAGACGTTCTCAAGCTGATTGGAGCCAAAGGCCACTGTATCAGTGCCCCATGTGCCCGCGGCAACAGTTCCGTCCACATAACCGGTGGAAAACTGGGTAAGGTTGTTGTGAAAGCTGGAACTATTTTTGGGGTCAAACGCAACCGCTCTGCTCGAACTGATTGTACCCTGCTCAGGAACCCAAATGTCAGAACTTCCAGTATCAACAATGACCTCGACTTGTTGTGGTGGGGTCCCCATCTCGAGCGTGACGTAGTAGAATGTGGCTCCGTTTTGAACCGTGAGCTCTGCCGCTCTTTTGTCTTTAGTCTGGCGCTCTGCCAGTGGTAGCACCAACTGCGCCGCCGCGACTGCCAGCTGGCTCCAACGGGACAACATTATAAAGTGTGGAACGAGCGGGGCATAAAAGTTGGGTCGATCTGCATACTGCGGCCACACGTCATTGTGCATATTTACTAACTGGAACACATCCAATCAGGTCAAAACGATCACACGGCGTGATATGCCAATTTTCTCCAGAGAGCAGCAACCAAATGTGGGGACCCGCCTGGTCCGCATGCCATTCTCAAACGCTCCCTGCCAGTCTCTGCAGGGACCCTGCATGACAAGCTTTTTGCGTGCAATGGTACCTGCATAAAATGTCTCAAAACAATTAACGGCCAGTTGGCTTTTCGTACAACGATTTTATAATTTTTATACTTTTGAAGCCGTGCCGTGGGGGTAGGGGGTGGTCACGCGGCGCGCACGCCGTCTCCCCGGTCACCCAGGCCCCCCAGGCACCCCGAGGGGGGCGCCCCCCCGCTGATTAATCACGTTTGCTGGCGATCAAATCAGCGATTAAAAATGCCGCGTCGAGGCTCTGACTGAGACTCAGGCGAGGATCACAAACAGTGTCGTAGCGAATCACCAATTCCTCATCCTCGAGGTTCTGGGAGCCGCCAATGCACTCGGTGACGGCATCACCTGTCAGCTCCAGATGCACGCCGTTAAGCTGATTTTCATTCTCGGTGTGGAGTTGGTAAGCGAGGTGGAGTTCCTGCATAATATCGTCAAAGTAGCGGGTCTTGAGTTTGGTGATTGGCGAGACTTTGGTGTTGCCATGGCACGGGTCTGAGATCCACACCACCTTGTGGTTCGTTGCCTTGACTGCGCGAATGTGCGCGGGCAGCTTTTCGGCAATTTTGTCGCACCCATAACGCGTAATAAGCGTGACGCGGCCGACGATATTATCGGGGTCCACAATATCCAAAAGGCGCACCAGCTCGTCAGCGGCCATTGAGGGGCCTACCTTGATACCAATGGGGTTGGCAATGCCTCTAAAGTACTCGACGTGGGCGCCATCGAGCTGGCGGGTGCGGTCGCCAATCCATACGAAATGCGCACTCGTGTTGTACCACTGGGCGGGGGCACCACTAGAGGCATTGCTAGCCGCACTGGAAGCGCTGATAGGAGCAGTCTTTCTCGTCAAGCACTGCTCGTACTCGAGCAACATGGCCTCGTGCGCAAAGTACAGCTCGGCCTCCCTTAGAGCCTTGTCCGAGTCTGCGCCAACGGTGTGCATAAATTCAATGCCCGCGGCAATCTTTGCAACCACTTCTTCATAGCGCTGGCGCGTCTTGTCGTGGCGCACGTGGCTGAGGTCCCAGTCCTGCGGGTGGTGCAGCGAGGCAAACCCGGCGCCAAGAGTGGCCCTGATAAAGTTGATGGTGGCTGCCGAGTGAAAGTAGGCCTCAACAAGGCGCTTGGGGTCGGGCGTGCGGTCCTTGGGCTCAAACCCGTTGATGTTGTCGCCCCTAAAACTGTGGATCTCGCCGTAACCTTCAACCACTTCGGTCAATTTTGAGCGAGGCTTGCCGTACTGGCCACCAATGCGACCGACACGGGTAATAGGCATCTTGGCGCCCCACACGAGCACGAGCGACATTTGCAGCAAAACTTTGAGCTTGGCCTCGATACGATCCGAGTTGCAATAGTCAAAGAGTTCCGCACAATCACCGCCTTGGAGGACGAACCGCTTGCCTTGGGCAGCTTCAGCCAGCTGGCTTTTGAGAGCCTCGATTTCATTTGGGTGCACGAGCGGCGGCAAGCTCTCGATTTTGGCTAGAGCAGCCTCCAACGCTTGCTCGTCGTCGTACACAACGTCTTGGACAATCGGCTTCGATTGCCAGGAGCTGGGGTCCCACTTGAGGGTGGCAGGGCGCTGGACGCTTGAATCATTGGATTTTGACCGCAGCTTAGCGGCCGATTTGGCGCCGCTCGAGCCCACGGGCTTTTGAGGCTCTTGAATTTCAACCCGATGAGACATGAAGATGAGTCAATAAAGGGTGCGAGCAAGACGGAGCTGGGCAGAGTCGCCAGGCTGTGAGTCACTGGTGACTGCGGCTTTGATTTTTAATTAGAATTAGTCTTTATGGAGCACATTTCTTTGTACCCCTTGAGCCTAGTAGCTCCCTGAGCTTGTCCTTACTCATGCTCAGGCATTTTTCAATTGTGGCTCGCTCGGACGCAGTCTCGGTGCGGGTTGCCAGCCTGCCTGAAAAATTGGCACCTGCCGCCAGCTCAGCCACTAAAGTCGAGCGCGCAGTGCTGTACGAGCAGCTCAACGCCGGTAAGCGCCGTCTAGTCTTTCGCCCAACCAGGGCTCACTTGATCAACCCTTATGCGCCCCCTAAACACAATGGTAAACCTTTGGAGGCTACACAGTACCTGGGAGTGCCCAGCAAGGCCGATTACTCGGCGTTCATCGCTCTCAGTGAGCCGCTCGAGGTAGTGGAAACTTTGTACCAGTGCAGCCAGCACAAGACCACTGCGCACAACCTGCGCTCACACCACATTGCAGAGCTGCTGCGCCGCTCAGCAGAGACCGGCGACTTTGCCGCGGTGTGGCACTTTGTCCAGGTCCACGACTGGCTGCGGAAATTTGTGGACGAAGAAGTCTACCTCGAGGCCCTGCGCCAGACGGCGTTGCAGGTGCCTGCGCAGTCCAAGGACGCTCGCAGCAAGTTGTACAGCCTTTCGAAAAAGGCTCCGCAAGATGTGCGCACCAAGGTGGCCCTGCTGTACGGTCTCAGTCAGTACACTGCGCTCGATGTCTCTAGTGAGGTCAACTCTCTTAAATCGGAGCTTGCTTCCTCTGCGTCTGCTCTTGAGGGTGTAGACGCAGCATTTGCTGCTGCTGCCGGCCTTAGGGAAGCCAGCGATGGCGTGGAACTGTTTAGCGTGCCGTTGACCCCTCGGGCTGAGGCCGCTGCTGAGGCCGAGCTTGAGGCCGCCCAGGCATAATGTATATAATCGATTGATGCTATGAAGCCAAATTTCTGTTTGATTGGTGCCGAACTCGCCGCCGGAGGCGTGCGTGCATTAATTGCGCAACATCACGTGCCCGGGCCCAAGTGAAATTTCACTTGCACTCCACTTCCCACACGTCATGAGCACAAACATCACCTGGCACGCCGGTATCAACCACGAGGACCGCGCGAAGTACACCAAGCAAAAGGGTGCAACCATCTGGTTCACTGGCCTCAGTGCTAGCGGCAAGAGTACCATTGCCGAGGCCCTCGAGCGTGTTTTGCTCGAGTCGGGCGTCAACTCGTACCGTCTTGATGGCGATAACATTCGGTTCGGTCTCAACAAAAACTTGGGCTTTTCTGAGGAGGACCGTAACGAAAACATTCGCCGTATTGGCGAGGTTGCCAAGTTGTTTGCTGATTCGACCACAATTGCCTTGACCTCGTTTATTTCTCCGTACAAGGCCGATCGCCAGCAAGCTCGCGAGCTGCACGATGCTGCCGGGTTGCCGTTTATTGAGGTTTATGTGAATGTTCCGGTTGAGGTTGCCGAGCAGCGTGACCCCAAGGGGTTGTACAAAAAGGCTAGGGCCGGCGAGATCAAGCAGTTTACTGGTATTAGTGCTCCTTACGAGGCCCCCGAAGTGCCCGAGATTCAGGTTACTCACGAGGATTCGGTCGAGGAGAGCGTCAAAAAGATCGTGGCTTATTTGAAGGACAAGGCCATTATTCAATAGATAGTTATGTGAGAGGGCTGGACTCTGCCAAAGTCAAGGAAAAGGGGATCTGACGGGCCCGGGGAGGGGCTGTGGCTGGGGTCCCGTGGGGTGCCTTGAGGTGCCTTGGGGAAGCAGGGCCGCGCAGGGCTAGCCGGATGATAAATCTCACGTGAGCAAAAGCGTGTACGCACTCAAATGCTCCGCATCACCTGCTCAACTTGGCCAACCTCGCCTGGAGATCCTCGCTCTTTGGCTCAGGAGCCGCAGCAGGCACCGCGCTCAGCTGGTTATTGAGGTCAATTCCAATCTCATCCAAGACTTTTTGCACGATTTCCTCACTTTCAACTTCATCGTCGGCCATGCCGTCATCGATGGCCTCATCCATCATTTCTTGGCGCTGGTCCATAATGTCGGTTTCGCGCTCAAACTCCATGGCAATTTTGCTAAGAGCAGGCAGATTCATTTGCCTATTCATTGTGCCCAGCAGCTTGGACGCGCCCTGCATGCTCTGCATCATTTGCTGGTTGCCTCGCACCGTTTGAAGGCGGAGGCTGACCGCCTGGATTTGGGTCTTCATCATGTAGAATTTCTGGATATAGTTGCGAGTGCGCACGAGATCTTTGGCCATAATATTGACCACGCTCATCTGGTTGTCGCGCGCGGCTTTCTTAATGTCGGCCACAAGCTTGCGCTCTTGGCCCTCGAGGCGCACCCGCTCGCGGTCGAGTTCACGCTGTGTGCGCTCTAGCGCGCGCTGGTGCTTGCGCAGGCGCTCTGCGGGCGTCATGCGTTTGCCAAAGGCCCATTCGATTACTTGCATGGGGGGGGGGAGGGAGGAGGGGTGAAGGTGGGAGGGAGTGCCCTGGTCTGGTCAGCTGGGAGGGAGTGCCCTGGTCAGCTGGGAGGTCAGCCGGGGGGTCAGCTGGGTGCCCGGTTATTGTCAGCCTCGCGCCTCGCGCCTCACACCTCCCACCGCCCATCACATAAGCTCAAGCATGGACTCGCTGGAGGCGCTGAAAAGGGCCATTGCAGACAAATCCACAGTCGAGTTTGGCGATCCCATTAAGCTCGGCTCGGCCAGTTTCCCCAGCTCTACCACCACAGCCTTTGAGGTGCAGGATCCCGAGCCCTGGAAGGCCGATCTCGGCACAATCGTGTTTGCATGGCTCAACCGCGACAAGTCAAGCGCAGATTATATCCAGGAATGCGAGGAAAAGAATGTGCGCAACTTAAGGTTTGCCGAGCGCGCCGATTTGTTGGCCTGGCTCAGGGACGAGGCCGATTCAGAGTACATTGCCTCCGCCCAGCCCAAACGCCCTGCCGCCGACTTGCTGGAACCGATCTATGCCAAAGAAACAAAACTCGTGGACCACAACTCGCTGCTGCATGGCTCAAAGCAAACGGATTTCTCGGGAGCAGCCAAATTGTGCCACAAATTCATCATGCAGGAGTACCGCAAAAACCAAAGCTTTTCGAGCGCTGGCGCCTCTGGCGATAAACAAAAGCCCAAGGAACCGATCATTCTGCTGAGCCCAAGCCCCAGCAGTCTCATCAATATGGCAAATATCAAGGAGTTCCTCGAGACTGGAACCTTTGTACCCATCACGCGTTCAGCTAATACTGCACCTTACACACGGCTCAGCCGCGACTCCCCTACGCTCGGCAAGCTGCGGTTCTTTGTTGTGGACGATGTCTCCAAGTTCAAGCCCGAGTATTGGGACCGTGTTGTGGCCGTTTTTGTCACTGGGCAACCCTGGCAGCTCAAGCCGTACAAATGGTCAGACCCCAACCACTTGTTTAGCCACGTGTTTGGCGTGTCTGTAAACTACAAGGCGGACCCCGTACCGGCCACTCTAAAGGGATGGAACGTGGCAATCGAGGAGATTGAGCGTTCACAACGATTTAGAGATCATGAGGTGGTCGAACGTATTTGGGATAGGCTCGAGGGGCACATGCTGGCGAGAGGGTGGGGTAAAAGATAATTTATGTTGATTAGACTATTTTGTAGCGCTGAGCATGCGAAGCATGCGAGAGCGCGACCGAGAGCTAGGCAAGCGCTTGGGCGTCAATTGATCTTTTTGTACAAAAATATACATAAATTCAGCAAAACCATGCAAAAAAAAGATGCGACCTCGGGGAGGCTCGAACTCCCGATCTCCCGATTAACAGTCGGACGCCTTAACCAGCTGGGCCACGAAGTCCAGTTCGAAAGAGAAATTTGGATGTCTACTAAGAACTGACGCTTCATACATTTAAAATAGATTTATCACCACAAAAGGCATTGTTTGACATTTTTTAATTCCCCAATGAGCCAGTTTTCAGATTATTTAACAGCGGCGCCAAACATTCTGTATTTTGCCTAGCTCTAGACGCACTGCGCACCCCCAGTTCAAGAGATACGTAAAAGAAAATAAAGCAGTTTTTTCTATCAATGGCCGCCCAAGTTAGCCGCCGGTTTAGCCGCCAATGATACCAACATCCACCCCATTCAAGACCGCTACCAACATTCTCAAGCTAAATTTCATCCCGATTTGAAAACCATCACTATCGTTATCACCCAACTCAAGCAATTGAGTCACGCCCACTATATAACCGCCACCACCTGCAACCCACACCATGACTCGTACCAACGAATATGGTCAGCCTATTGGCGATGCGATTGAGTGGACCCCGCGCCCATTGCCCGAGCACAAAACTATTAAAGGTCGTTACTGTACTCTTGTCAAGCCTTTGCCCGAGCACACCCACGATTTGTACGAGGCTCACAAGGGTGCCGACGCAGATTGGACCTACATCTTTTCCGGCCCTTTTGAGAGCGAGCAAGAGTTTGAGGTGTTTATGGCCGATAAACGCTTGACAAATGACCCCTTGCACTTTGTTGTTGTAGACAATTCCACGGGCAAAGCCGTGGGCACCTTGAGCTTTTTGCGGATTGATCCCAACTTTGGAACAATTGAAATTGGCCATGTTACCTTTTCAAACAAGATGAAAGGAACGTTTACTAGTACTGAAGCTCAATTCCTCATGATGCAGGAGGCGTTCAAGCTAGGGTACCGTCGCCTCGAGTGGAAGTGCGATAGCCTTAATGCACCTTCGCGCAAAGCAGCTGCGCGTCTTGGCTACACTTATGAGGGTACATTCCGTCAAGCGGTCATTTATAGAAATAGGACCCGTGATACTGCGTGGTTCTCGATTGTGGACGGTGAGTGGCCTGCGCTTGAGAAACGGTTTGAGGGGTACTTGGCAGAAGCAAACAACAAGGACGGTAGACACGTCAAGGCTCTGCAAGAGTTTAGCTATTGATATTACAAGTTTCAATATCATACAAGTTGTGAAGGTTGAGCGTTTCGAGACCTCCACCAGGCAACCATCCGAGCGCTCGTCTCTGAAAGAAATGCCACGACCAGCACGATAGCGACAGTCGCCAAACAAAAGAAAGTTGGGGAAGCTTTCCCTTGCCAGCATAGTACCAACTGAATAGCCACACTACCGGTTATAGAAGGCCATTCTTTCTCAAAGGTACGCTTAAAAAGTCGCAGGGCCGAGCTCACCAGTGGACTCATGAAGCTGCAGTAGAGCTGAATCGAGCTTCGCAGAACTTAGTCAGATAATGTGCGATATAAATAATTAGTAGCGCTCCTTCATGCGAGAAGAAACAATGCGAAGGTTGCCATAAATCTTGCCCGGGGGAGCACCCATGATGAGGCGCACAATGGCCTCACGCGCAATCTTGATGTTTGAGAACCCGCCCAAAATGTGGATTTTCGAGTCGGCAAGCACCACGCGCGTACGCGAGGCGTTCTCAATCGCAAACTTGGTCTTGCCGTCTTTACCAGCAATACGACCGATGGCACGGCTAAGGTGATCACCATTAAGGGTCTTGACGTCCTTAATTTCGAAAGTTTCAATGTACAAATCGTCGAGTCTCAGCAGAGCGGTCGAATCGTCAATGTCAAACCCGTACATAAAAGCCCTGAGAAAGTCAAACCCTTTTTGAATAGCGGCCTTATCCTTGGTTTGAGGACACGTACGGATCAGCACCGTACCAGCACCGCGCCTAGTTTCCATCTTGACTTGGAGCTTGAGGTGATCTACGAGGGGGTAGTAGATTTTGGACCACGCCTGCTTGAGGGGCGTAAACCGGTGAGGGGGCACGGGGATTTTACGAGTTTCCTTTTTGACGCCTTCCTCACGCTGTGTCTCGCTGCTGAACACGGGCTTTCCCTCTGAATCGACCACCATCTCGGACTTTTCATCGTCGCCTTCGGCCTCGATCGGCATGTTTGTTTCGACATTGATAACAACATCGGACATGTCGACATCGGCGGGCTCGGCGGCCTCGACGATTTTATCGATCGCGGTTTCCTGAACCTTGTCCTTGCGAGCGGTAGGGGCAGGCATGAAAAATAATTCTGATGTAATTTTTTTTTCAAAGGAGCACAAAGTGCAACCCGCTGACCAACCGAATAGTTCCCTAGAGACATGGTTGGACGCCGCCTTTTCCGCCGGATTTTGCTGGCGGCGCTGGTGCTAAGGGCATTTTTCGCCTTTAGCTTCAGCTACATCCACCCAGACGAGCATCTCCAGGGCCCTCAGGTGCTTGCACACGGCCTTTTCGGCTATGCCGCTCAGTGGCCGTGGGAATTCCGCTCAGAAACCCCAATTCGCAGCTTTGTTCCTCTTTGGTTGTTCTATGGAATCCCTATGAGCCTTTTTCCCGAGAGCGTTAGGCCCGAATTTACCCTTTATGCCATCCGTGCCCTGATGGCGTTTACGACCTGGGTATTCGGTGATATGGCCATTGACCGCCTTAGCAACCACAAGGGCGCTCCAATTACCGCGCTGTTGTTTTCAGCAACTTCGTATGTCACCTGGACGTACCAGTCGCACACCTTGAGCAACTCGTTTGAAACGGTGCTCGTATTGTGGTTTTTGGTGATTTTGCATGAGTTCGAGCACACGAGGCGTGACCCCATTGATAAACACATGGATTGCTTTTTGCTGGGCATCATTTTCGTGCTTGGAGTCTTTAATAGACCGACCTTTGTTTGTTGGGTCGTGGTGCCCGGCGTGCAGCTCCTCAAGTTTGGCCAGCAGCACCCGTGGTCTTTTACGACATTTGTCCTTAGTGTCGCCCTTAGCGCGAGCTTGTGTGTGTACCTGGACACCCTTGTTTATGGCTCAGAGGACTGGGTCCTAACCCCGCTGAACAACCTCAGGTACAATTCTGATCCGTCAAATTTGGCGCTACATGGCACCCATCCCTGGTACCTACACCTCGTGTCTAGCATTCCGCAACTTTTGGGCCCTGGAATTTTGTTTTTACGTCCCCAGTGGACTCTCCAGACCCAGTCAGTTGTAGGCGCTGTTGTCCTGCTTTCACTCGTTCCTCATCAAGAGACGCGGTTCCTCATTCCTATTGTGCCGCTATTGTGCACCCACATGGAGTATCGGGGCTTCCCGCTCAAGTGGCACCGCCCCCTGATTGGGTTGTGGCTGGTGTTTAATTTGAGTTTTGGGTTGTTGATGGGGGTTCTTCACCAGGGCGGCATCATTGCGGCCGATATCTGGTTGGGCCAAAACGCCGTGGCGGCGCCGATTGTGTGGTGGAAGACCTATAATCCGCCGCTTTGGTTGATGGGGTTGCAACAGAACGAGGTCAAGTTTGCCGACGCAACTGATGGCCTAGGTGCAATGAAGCTAGTGCTCGCGGCGCAACAAAATTACACACGCGTTGTGGACCTGATGGGGTCCGGCGCAGAAGACGTGGAGGCGGTGCTGGCCAAAGCCCCGCGGCCGGTGTACTTTGTGGCCCCGCTTGCGGCCAAGCACGAGCAGTTTACAAAAGGGCAAGCTCCGGTTTGGGTGAAGCGCGCCCACCTGAGCCTGGACATTATAGATTGGGGCGATTGGGCGACGTTGCAGCCGGGTCTGGGGATCTGGCTGCTGTGATATTTATTAGCGTACGTAGCGTGCACTGTAGCGTGTACTGTACTATAGACTTTACTATGTCATGGGATTTGCTCTAAACTTTGTGCCAACTGCTCCAAAAGGTACGAATTCTCGTCGGCAGTGCCGATGGAGATGCGCACGCACCCGGCACAGCCGGCCTCCTTTCCGCGGAACCGCACCACGATTCCGCGCTTTTGAGCCAGGTCCTCGTACACCTGCTGCGCACGCTCGTTGTTGGGTGAGCCACCTCTCACGATCCGCGCCAGCAAAAAGTTGGCGTCGCGGCCGCCAATGACGTCCTTGATACCCTCGATTTTGGGCAATGCGGCCTCCAAACGGGCGCGTTCGCTGGCAATAGTAGCCACGACGCTCTTCATCTGGGCAATCGCCGCCGGCTGCAGCGCCCTGAGCGCGATCTCGCTCGTTGCCGACGACAAATTGTACGGGGCCTTCATCGAGTTAAACGCGCGGGCGATGGGCGCAGAGGCAAAGCAGATGCCGCACCGCAAGCCAGCCAGACCAAAGGATTTGCTCATTGTTTGGCAAACTACCAGGTTTTCGTACTTGTTGACCCACGAGCACAGCGAGGGGCCGCTGAAATCAATGTACGCCTCGTCGAGCACAACCAGGCCTCCTTTCCATTTAAGGAGACGCTCGACGCTCTCAGGGCTGAGGAGCTTGCCGGTGGGGTTGCCCGGCGAGCAGGCAAACACGACTTTGATGCTAGAGTCCTCTAGAGCACTCAAAACAGCGTCCACGTCCAGCTCAAAGGTGTCGAGGTTGAGCGGCACCTTGATGACCTCCACATCATTGATATCGGAGCTCACAGTGTACATTCCATAGGTAGGAGGGCACGCCAAGATTTTGTCGGTGCCAGGCCTGCACACGGCGCGGATAATTGTGTCTAGGCACTCGTCGCTGCCTACGCCCAAATAGAGGTTGGCAGGGGTGAGACTGGGCTCGTAGCCGGCGTCCTTGGCTTCCGAGTTTCTCCAATTGCAAATAAGCTCTTTGACATCAAGCTGGTGCGGGTCTGGGTACCGGTTCAGCTCGAGTTTGGCCTCGCCGTCAGTCAAGTCGACCGAGGGGCCGTGGGTGTTTTCATTGGCATCGAGAAGCACGCCGACCTTGTAGTCGTCGCGGGCGCACCTATAAGGCTCGAGCTTGCGGATATTGGGCCGTAAAAGATCCAAAACAGACATGTGTGTGAATGAGTCTTAGCGTTGGGCTTGGGACTTATGTCAGTGTGAGTCTGAGCTGGGGCCTTTCACGCTGGGCACTAATGATATTGGGACTTGGGACTTATGTCAGGTCAGGTGTAGTGTTTGTAGTCTAGTTCCCGATCGACTTCCCAAGGAGCTCCACCGCTTTCTAAGCATGCAAGAGACGACGACCGAGACCCTGGCGTTCCGGGCGGTTGGGCCTCAAGACGGTCACCCCCTTGTGGGCAAATGGGGAGAAGAACACAACGGCCAGCCCCTACGAGTTTTGGCCGTGGGCGGCGACCGGTTCTGCGCCGCAGGGCCCGAAGAACTTGTTTTCGGCCGTACGGCCTATTTACACGAATGGTCGCCCGCAGAATTTGTGCGCGTGCCCCTCCAAGGTGCCACAATTGTGCGCGCGCTTGCCTCGCACGAGTTCGTCGTTGCCCACGGCTCTGAGCTGAGCGTGTTTGGGCCGACCGGTAAAAAACGCTGGGCCACGGGCACTAGCGGCCTAGTTTCCCTCAATGCACACCCTCGCAATGCCCGTTTTTCCTACTGTGACGCCACGGGCGGCTACATTGTCGGCGACAACAAGCTAAAGAAGGTCGCGGCAACGCACATCATTTGGAACCACGACGGTACTCAAATGGCAAAAATAAACGGCTGCACGCTCAGTGTTGGGGGCTCGAGTGCCGAGGTGCCTGAGGCCGTTGTGTCTGGGGGATTTATTGGGTCGCGGCTGCTGCTGGCCGGCGCCGACCAAAAGTACCTCTGGGACGGCGCCAGCGTGTCTGAAGCGCCTGAAATCGTGGGCCCATTTGGTAATGAGGACCGTGCGCCAGTGTGGTACCTTGAGGCGCTCAGCGGGTGGCCCAATGCCGCCAGCTCGATGGCGGTGTGCACGTTCAGCCAGGGCACCGACCTGGTTTTTGTGGATGAGAACAACGTCTATGAGCCGAGCGAGGACGATGCGCGCGGCCTGATGCCTTTTAACGACGACTCGGGAACCGATTCATCGCCGTGCGGAGCCGCCATCGACTGGACGAGCTCGGCCGCGGTGGCCAAACCGTTTGCCGGCGTGGACAAGTGTGACCCTCAGCCGGTGCTTTATGTCTTGAGTGACGAAGGCAAGCTGCTTGCGTGGAGCGTGGTGAGCAAGGAGGCCATTAATGAGGGCTACAAATTAGAGGTCCCGCCGGCCACTGAGGCCATTGAGTTGCCGAAGGGCGAGCCAAAGGGCGAGGAGATGCCCAAGGCTGAGGCTAAGCATGAGCCCAAGGAGATCAAGGAGGAGCCTGTGGAGCCTCAAGAGCCCAAAGCTGAGGTCGAACCGACCCTCGAGGTGAAGCAGGATCCCGAAGCGGAGCCCGAGACGAAGCCTAATGCCAAGCACGAGGCTGAGCCCGAGGCTGAACCCGAGGCTGAGCCCAAAGAGGAGCTGGCTGATCCTGAGGCCAAGGCCGAGCAGGAACCCAAAGAGGAGCCCGTAGAGGAGCCCAAGGAACACAAAGAGGAGCTTGCACAGCCCAAAGAGCCCAAAGAGGACACCACTTCCTCCATCGACTTGGGAGGTCTAGGCCTTTCCTCACGCCCCGCTCCTGCGTCTGAGGCCGCTCCTGAGGCCAGGCCCAAATTGGATACGCTTGAATCACGACACGCTGCGCCTGCTGCATCCCCCTTTGGTACAGCGCCCGCTGCAGCATCCACAGCATCCCCCTTTGGCAATGCCCCGGCCATTCAAAACGCCTTTAGCAAGCCCTCAGCCCTGGGCTCGTTTGGCAAGCCGCTGAGCGCTGATTTCGGCAACACAAAGTTCAGTTTCAGCACTCCCAGCCAGAATGTGTGGACGAGTGGCACGGTGAGTAGCACAGCTGCCAAGGCCGAGCCCACCAAGGAGGCGGCGGCCCCCAAAGCGTCCCCATTTGCGGGCGTTTTTTCGGGCTCTGCGAGTTCTGCGGCCCCCAAGGAGAACCCGTTTGCCAAATATACACAAAAGAGCATGCTGGATGCGGTCAAAAAGGAGTCCAGCGAGCCCGTGTCGCCGTCGGCCAGCCCGTCGGCCAGCAACCCGCCCAAAGCGCCGTCGCCCATCAAATCCCCCGAGCCGCCCGCGCGCCGCAAGCCCAACTTTTTCGACTTGAATGTTGATCCTGGCGCCGGAAATATTACCACGACGAGCACTGTAGACGATAGTGCCAACGAGGGTGAGGACGAGAGCGAGGGCAGCGAGGGTGAGAGTGAAGGCAGTGAGGGCGAGAATGGTTCCGGCAACTCTCACGCCTCCGAATCTGATGCATCCAATTCCCGCGACTACTCTCACCTGGACATCTCTGACCGGTTCGGTATGCGCCCGAGTGAAACAAGCGATAGCGAAGAGGACCGCGGCAGCGACAGCGAGCAAGAGAGCGAGAGCGAGAGCGGTAGTGATGGCAGCCAGGAAGACTTTAGCGAAGTCAGTGCGGATCTCAGCGAGGTCGAGGCTAGCAGCACTGGGTCTCTTGTGCATGTTGAGCAGGAGGAGCCCGAGAGGGCTGAGCCTGAGAGGGCTGAGCCTGAGAGGGCTGAGCCTGAGAGGACTGAGCCTGAGAGGACTGAGCCTGAGAGGGCTGAGATCAACGAGCCTGAGCAAGCCAGGCCTTTGTTTGGCAACCCCCAAGAGCCCTCTCAGCTCTCGTTTGGCAACCCCCAAGAACCCTCAAAGCCCTCGTTTGGTCCCCCCCAGGGCGACCAAGGCACCCAAGGCACTCCGCTCTTTGGTGCACCCCAGAGCACCCCTCAGCCCATGTTTGGCAATCCCGTCGGTGGCTCCCTGTTCAATAAATCCGGTTCGGACCCGTCTTCGCCCGCTACGCCGCTGTTCACCCCGCAGCTTGCCACTAGCGATTCGCGGCCGAAGTCCTCGCCCAGCTCGGCCGTGCCCGAGTTCCCCGGCCCCAAACTGCATTTCGGCAAGCCGCAGAAATCGGCAAATTCCAGCCTAGCCTCAATTGAGCCCGAATTCACTGTCAAGGAGCCCGAGTCGGAGGACGAGCACGACGCGCGCCACATGGCCCGCCTGGCGCTCAATGAGTCCACGCCAGAGCCCAGGGGGGGCAGCGAGGGATCCAAAGAGGAGCCTGAGGAGGAGAGCGCGCCCAAAGAGCCCTCGCCTCCTCCATACGACCCAATTGATGCCACTGTGTGCGAGAGCCCCGCGGGCCTTCAGGCGCTCGAGCCGCGCATTTACGGCGAGCTGGGCTCGCTTGACCAGGTCTATGCCGAGACAAACTCGCTGTTCCAGGTGCTTGACAATAACGTGCAGGTCCTCAAGGCCCAGGTTGAGCAGCAGAGGGAGGGCGAGCGCGAGGGTGAGCCCCCCCTCCTCGACTTTGCAAGCTGGCGCCTTGCCGATGCCGCCGCCCTCGCCGACCGTATCCAAAAGGTTGTCGACGCCTACGAAGATAGGGCCGCCCAGGTGCCCGAGGTGGCCTCGATGCAGCCATTAATTGACGCCATTGAGCGGGCCGTGGCCGACCTACGCCAGCTCGGCGCTGCCCTGAGGACAGACAAGTCCCCGTCCCTTGCGGCCATGCCGCTGCGCTCGAGCCAGCTGCAGTACCGCCTGCGCTCCAAGCTCGGCAGCGCGCGCGAGCTCGTGCAGCAGGCCGAAGAGCGCTTAACCTTTTTGAGGGTGCAGCGCGGCCAGATCCCAAACAAGGCCGATCTGGGCGTGGCGATCGACATTATTTCCCGCAAAGTGGCCGCTGTTTCCGAGCGGTACCCCGATATTTTCCATGCGCCCGCCGACATGCGCATGATTGCCTCGGATATGCACGATTTGAGCTTGACACCGCCGGACGCGTTCGACCGCAAAAAGTTTTTGGGCCAAAACCACCGTGCGGGCCAGCTCAAGCAGCTGGGGCGCAGGCTGCAGACGGTGCCGGCCGATAGCGTTTTAGCATAGAAAGCGTAGCACAGTGTTTAGCATAACGTTTAGCATAAATTTAATGTACATTGTATCAGGGCGAGGCGACCTCTCAGCAGCACCTCGGCTCGCTCGGCAGGAACCCCACCCCTCGGCCTGCCCTCCCCGGCCTGCTCTCAGCACCTTCCTGGGCACCCTCTCGGCACCCTCCCATCGCCCTGTCATCTACCCCACAATGCACAAAACAACCCACAAATGTGCCGCATACTGGCCGCGCCAAAATCAATTCGCAACAACAGACTATAATGATCACCTCGAGACCGCGTACTGCGTGTGGCAGCACCCCGGGGCCAGCCCGGACGGCCTGAATTTCGTGTTTGTGCACGGCTCACAGTGCTGCAAGGAGATCTTTGAGCACCATGTTGAGCTCTTGCATGCGCACTTTGGACCAAAACTCGCAAAATGCGTCGGCATTGATGTCGTCACTCACGGCGATTCATCGCTGCTAAACCATTACAAGCTCGGGGCGTACGCTGCTTGGGACGATATCGCCCGCGATGTGGGGCTTGTGGTACGCCACGCTCTTGGCCAGCAGCCCGGGCCGACCTTTTTTATCGGCCATTCAATGGGTGCCACCATCGGCCTCATTTTGGGCTGCCTCGAGCCGGGGCTCCTCAACGGCATTGTAGCACTCGATCCAATCCTCTATGGACCACAATTCGAGTCGATCGGCCCCCTCCTCGAGGGAAATCTCCAGCTCGTACAGCGTGCACTGGCGGCGGGCCGCGACAGTTTTGAGTCAAAAACCGAGTTTGAAGAGTACTACAACACGCGGTTCTGCCGCAACTGGGACCCCAGCGTTAAGAAAAGCTTTATTCCTGCAAGCGCAACCCTTCAACCAAATGGTAAAGTCCTCACAAAGGCCAACATGGCCAACCAGGTGAGCGCATACCTGTCGATGAGCTCCTCAATGCACATCACTCGCTCGTTCCTGCTAGACCTTAGGGTACCCACCCTTGTCATTTATGGTGTTCCCAAGTCGAAAAAGGCGCGTCCCATGCCCAGCCACTCTGCTTTTCTGAGGGAGGTCCTTGAGGATGTGCGGCTGGTGGAGTTTGATGGGGGACACAATTTTCCGTTTGAGCACCCGCAACAGACTATGGAGCACGTGTTTCCGTTTGTCGAGGACCATTTGGAGGTTCCCAAATGGAGCTATGGATCTAAAGGTGGTAGCGAAGCCACAAAGTTTCAGTTTGACCAGCTCGAGGCCCTGCTGGCCCAGCGCAAGAGCGTTATCGAGGAGCACTACAATGATCTAAAACTAGAACGCCACAAACTTTAAGCTCGGCTAGCCTAAAATCATATCAAAGCTCTCGCTATCAGAGATATCCAACCCGGCCTTGCCTTGGGACGCAGTCTTCAAGCCGGATTTCTTTTCGGCATCTTGTATATTCAATGCCTTGCCTGCGTGTTATATGGCACAATTGATAGCAACTGTCTCAGTTTTTGGCATAAGCTGTTGGTATCTTGTTTATAGGTTTCACCTTTTTTATAACAGTTTTGGATCTCTGAGGAGCGCGGCCGAGATAGCCATCACAGCACTATAATGGAGCGCTATGCAATATCTGCACACAATAAGCTATAAATTAGACTAGCTGAAGATTGAATCATAGTTCTCACTATCCTAGGCGTCGACCCCAACCTTTTCCATCACCTCCATACGGATCACCCACAACGCTAGGGCTGGGCGCACCTTTATAACCGAGAACAGCTCCTTAGAGCTTCCCTCATGAATACAGAGCAGCTTCTTTACATGTCGTTATCCATGTCGAGCGCCTCGTGCGCGTCGAGGACCACTCGCCAATTGTAGCCTATGGCCACGAGAATGAAACTCTTATCGGATAACAATGGCTTGGACACATATTAGAAAGCGTGCTTGCCATAAGAAGCAGCAAGAGCAGCCTTTATCACCTCGCTATCATCCTGGAACTGGGCGAAACATTTGAGTGAACGGCCATTGGACCGGACTGCAGCCAGAGCCAGGTCCCTGTCCTACTGCTGTTTCTCGATGAGAAGATCCGCGTTTTCGTAGTCAGCTGCAATAGCTGCAAGAGCAACGTCCCTCAGCACCTTTATATTTGAGGGGGCATGTTTGTAGATGTAGCCACAGACTGCAATTGCCGAGATCATAAAGTCACGATTCCCCAGGAAATAGTCAGTGCATAGCTCCATGTAACCATCGATCCGCTCCGGTTTTACGCGAGCTACAAGCTGCATGTATAGCGATTGAGAGACTTGAAGTCCAAGCCAGTTTCCACGTTTGGATAATTGCCATTCATCAGGTTTTCCATATGCGAAATCTCATCCGGCGGCAAAAATTGCAACTCCTCAACGAATTGAGCGCAAACATTGTGGCGGACATTGTAGACATCAAACTGCCTTCACGCGTGGTCGGCCCTAAACGACTGCCTTTAGCTCCTGCAGACATAGGTGAACTGAAGGAGTTCGATGGGCGAGAAGACAAAGCTGTAGCTGTTATAGCCTCCATCACGTTCCTTAACCAAGCCCATGTTTGCGATATTATCCCTGGCCTCAGAAGGCAAGGCCCAGCGTGAAGTACCTTTAGGCAGGCATATTGTCAGCCCAAACACTTGGAGACCGTTTGTATAGAGTCAGATTGATGCAACCGTCGCAGAAATCACCGCGACCCGTCCAGATCTTTTCAATTGCCTTGTGACTGTTTATTTGTTCCACACCCCAAGATCTCTTTCACCACTGCCAACACTATTCACTAATTGACTGATACAAGCACACCACTCTTTCATATCCAGTGGGTGAAATTTCTGAATCTTTGTCTCAATACAGAATTAAAAGCAACAAAAACAGTAATAGCCAACCAAATTGACCCCTCCATGCCGAGATCTACTTGCCCGGATCAGCTCCCTACTAATCATTCATGTCGCTAGCCAATCTTGATGCCAAAAGCCAGCAAGAGATGCAGGAGTTTATCCTTGCTGAACAGAACAAGGCTCGCAACCTCGGGCTCGTGCGTGTGGTGACCGACTCGTGCTTTGAAAAGTGCATCACCAATGCCTCGAAAAGCGACCTGTCTGAGGGTGAAAAATCGTGCCTCCAGAGCTGTTTCCAGATTTTTGCAAAGGTCAATACCGCCGCCGTCGAGCAAATTCAAAAGAACCTGTCTTGAGTTCAGGCGTGCACCACATTGCCTCTACAATTCCTAATTTAATCTAGCATAGAAATCCTATTTTGTCATGTCCAATGCCGAGATCATTGCACACCTCAAACGGGGCAACTTGGCCCTTGACGAGGTCCGCAGCGACGTTTCACGGTATGAGGGCCACGATTTCGCTCTTGTGGAGCGGCTAGCCTTTTATGCGTTCCAGGGTATGCCGCTCGAGATCGTGGCTACCCCCGAGGACCTGGACCAGGCGGCCAAAGAACTGCGCACAATTGCCAAAAATCCCAAAGTTAGCGAGGCGGGGCACGCCTCGATCAACTCCGGCGAAAGCACACATGATCTTGAGGATGCAAGCGTCTGGCTGTTGTGGCTGATTCTGCGTGAAGCACCGCTCGAGTACTGGTCCCTGGTAGTGCCTGCCACTCTCAACATGATTGATAGCCCTGTTCCTGCTCTCAAGGCCGTAGGTGCTCAGTTTGCAACAAAACTTGCCAAGGACCACTTGGCCAAACTTGAGCAAACAGGCCTTCTCCCCGTGTTTCGCGAGGGACTGGAACCGCTCATGACCTATGTCCCACCCTCTACAGAAGTGAATCAGTCGCGCAAACTCCTCGAGCCGGTAATTGCGGCCCTGCTGGGGCTGGCACAGACACGCACCGACCAGAACCGCTTAATTCTGCGAGTATTTGGCGCTCTCGAGCACGCACAGGAAAATATTGAGTTCATTCGCACTTTATTGAGGTGTTTGGGCCACGTTGTCACTGCTATGGGAATCAATGCCGTGGCTCACCTCGAGCAATTGGTGTACATTTTCAAGTCGATTGCGTGCAACCCGTTCTTTGATCTTTCGCCTACACTTGCTGAATCGCTCGGGGCATACATGAACATTGTTATTGCCGAGTGTAGGCCAAGGATTGAGGTGTACAAGTGGGAAATTATGCTGGGGTCCAAAAAGGGTAGGCTCGAGCTGCCCATGGCGGAATTTTTCAGTGCTGAGGAGTACGCCGAGATCCATGAAATGGAGGTGAAGCGGGCGGGGAACGTGAGGTAGCTCGAATCTGCCTGGGCGTCTATGCAGCCCAGATCACCCCGGTCACCCCCAAATCCCCTGTTTAACGCGCTCGCTGGCGAGCAATAATATACATAGTCTAAATCGGCCCCAAATAGTCCTCCTTTAGCGATCCAATCGCCACCATATTGCCCACATCTGTGCGTACGCCAACGATCTTTATTCTGACCTTGGCGCCCTTGAATATGTTTTGCTGGTCCGAGACAAAGGCTGGCGGGTTGGCGGTGGGGTCATAGACCATATCTGAGGTCAGAAGATGAGCGGAAACAAATACCGACATGGGCCCCACGTCACAAAAGATACCCAGCTTGGACACAGTGGTAACGACGCCATCGACGACCTCACCCTTGAATGGGCGGAAAACAATGGCCTTGTACTGGACATTAAACACTGCAGAGCCAATACCTGAGGGAACAGTGCCCTTTCCCACGTCGATTTTCATGCCGTCCATGACGCACACAATGTAGCCGTACTGGCCTGAGCAGGTGCCCTCGACCTCTTGCAGCAGCTTTGTGCGCAGGTACTGGTACATGTGGGGCCCGAAAAACGATGGGTGCAGCGTCAGTTCGAGGCTCAGGTCCTTGAGGAAGAACATGCCGTTTAGGTGTTTGGGGGGAGCTGTCAGCGGGGGCTGGGAAGTTTTCATGCTGCGATTTCGTCGGTCGTATTTAAGCGTGAGCAGCGCTGTGCAGCAGGCATTGAGCGCCAAGAGGGCCGTGGTTGCCCTCGAGAGTACTATTTTGACTCACGGACTGCCGCATCCTGCCAATATCGAGCTAGCAAACGAGGTTGAGGCTATTGTGCGTGACGAGGGCGCCGAGCCGGCAACGATTGCCTTTATCAAAGGAAAAGGGCACGTAGGACTTGATACTTCTCAGCTAAAGCAGGTGTGCGAGTTGCAGAGTCCCCTAAAAATCTCACGGCGTGATATCCCCAGCGTTGTTGCCGACAAGCTCAGCGGCGGAACTACGATAGCAGCCACAATGTTGCTGGCACACCAAGCAGGAATCAGGGTTTTTGGAACTGGAGGGCTTGGCGGCGTGCACCGTGGCGACGCAATGGACGTCTCAGCCGATCTCGACGAGCTCGCCAGAACCAACGTTGGCGTCGTGTGTTCTGGCCCCAAAAGCATTTTGGATATCCCTCGCACGCTCGAGTACCTTGAAACAAAGGGCGTGCCGCTGTATACGCAGGCTCCAGCAGGTGCTACGGGCGTCCAAGTGCCGGGATTTTTCTCCCGCCAATCGGGGCACCCGAGCCCTTTTGCGTTTGTGGATGCTGCGGACGCCGCGCGCAAGTTGTGGGCTGGCTCAAGCCTTGGGATGGGGAGCGTATTTTGCGTGCCGTGCCCTGAACATCTTGCCATGAACCCCGCAATCGTTAATGCGGCCATTGAACTGGCCCTGGCCGAGGCCGAAGCAGCCGGCGTAAAGGGCAAGGAGACCACGCCGTTTTTGTTGCGCAAAGTGTGGGAACACACCAAGGGTAATTCTGTGCAGGTTAACAAAGAGTTTGTCAAGAACAATGCGCGTATGGCGGCGCAAATCGCTTGCGAGCTGGCCAGCTTGGGGGGTGTTCAGGTGGCAGTGGGTCAAGCGGGCCAAGCGACGGCGGCGGCAGCGGCGGCAAGTACTTCAAGCTTCCAACAGTCCCCAGGCCCTTCCACATCAACTGAACACATTTACAGCAAAGCAAAAGTGGCCGTCGTAGGCTCGATCGCTCAGGACCTGACGTGCACCCTCAACACAGACAATATCAGCGTTTCCTCATATCCAGGACGCATATCGACCTCTATTGGCGGCGTGGCACACAACGTGGCGCTTGCGGCAACTTATACAAAGACCCCTACTCGCCTAATCTCAGTAATTGGCGACAAGGAGCAGGGTCCATTTTTGAGCGGCCTCAGCCGCAAACTTGACCAAAGCGGCATTCTCATCAGCCCTACTGCCCGCAGCGCGCGCTATGTTTCGACAAACGACTCGAATGGCGACCTTATTGTGGCCTGTTCCGACATGGAGAGCATTGAGCAGATGGACGTGCGGCACATTCGCAAGCAGCTCGAGCGCGCTGATCCCGAGGTGGTGGTGTTTGACGGCAATTTGGGCTCAAAGCAAATCGAAACCGTGCTCGAGCACCCCCGATCGCTCAAGGGGTTTGAGCCCACGAGCATCACCAAAAGTGCGCGCATTGCCCACCACAGCCTGCGGGTGTTCCCCCAAAACCAAATTACATTTGCCACCCCCAACTCTATGGAACTAATGGCCATGTTTGAGGAGTTTAGCTACAAGGAGAAGTTTGATGTCGAGCGGTGGTTCCCCATCATTGACAAGATCCCCATGGACCAGCCGGTAACCCACTTCAAGTTGCAGGCGTTCATGCAGCGCACGCCTGCGGCTCTCGGCGACATCATTCAGAGCGGACTAGTCCAAGCCTCGATCCAATTGTTGCCCTATATCCCAAACCTGTTTATCAAGCTGGGCCAACACGGTGTGTTGGCGGTGCAGTTGATGGAGTACCTCAAGGACCGTACTGCAGACGACAAGGGTGCCAATTCGGTCTATATTGTGGGGCGCAATGCCCCCGTGGGGGTGCTCATGCAGCATTTCCCCATTCCTGAGGTTGTGCCTGCGGACCAGGTCAAGAGCGTCAACGGGATTGGCGACACCTTTTGCGGTGTGCTGGCGGCAGAGCTGGCACGGTCGCGCACCTGGCTGCATGACGATTCGGCGCTCAAGGCCGAGGTTATGGAGCGGGCTCAGCGGGCAGCGGGGTTGAGCCTGCAGACGCTGCAGCCGGTGAACAAAAGAATTGGAGATTTATTTAGGTGATTATGAGTTATGATGATAAGAGAAGGAGCAAGGGGCTCTGGGATCCAGCAAGGGGTGCCAGCAAGGGGGCAGGGCACTAACTGTGCTGTCCCTAGCTGCATACTGTTTCTAGAGATCACGAGATCACAACGAGATGAAACTGAAATATAAAGGTTAGGGTCCAGAAAAAAAGAATATTGACTGCTGCATGCACGCTGCGCTTGGCGCGGCGGACTAGCTGCTGCTACGCTAGACCAACTGCAACAAACCCTGGGCAGCATTGTGCTTGGCGGTGGGGCTATTGGGGTTCTTGCCACTCAAGTATTGCAAGAAAAACACGCGGGCAACGTTGGCATTGTCGACCTCGCCCAGCGTCTCCATCGAGCCGTCAGGATTGAGGTACTCGGCCCTGAGGCCGCCGGTAATTGTGCGCACCATGTAGATGGTGTCGCCCTTGGGGGCCTTGCGTTTGCGGCCAAACGCGCGCTTGATCTGGCCCAGCCCCTCGCCAAACGCCTCATCATTAAGGTCCTTAAACATGGGGTGGTTCATGATTGAGCGCACAAACCCGTCCCTAAGATGGCCAAACTCGGTGTTGCGCACGGGGGTAATGCGCACCGCGATGCGCACGCCGCTCCTCAGCACTTGGTCAATCACTTCAACCGAAGATTCATCGCCAAACAGCGAGTCTGCGTTGGCTCCCGCGGCAATGAGCGCCGTCTTTGCTTTGCCAATATCCTCGGTGGCAATGTAGATTCCAACCGCATAAACGTGAAGTTTGAGGAACGAAACAGTGCGCACACCGACGCCAAGACACGTGAATGGCACGCCATCGAGCTTGATGGCCGTGGGGAACGGCTCGCACTTTGTGGGCGGCTGCACGGTCGAGACATCGTCCAGGCGCAGCGTGGTGTTGTCGTAGGCGCCCCATGCGATGCCAGCAAGCAGTCCCAACAACAGTCCGCGGCGGAACGATTTGCGTTTAGGGGGAGCCTCGGCCTCGACTTCGATCTCGACGGGGGCGACGGGGGGAGCAACGGGAGCGACAATCGGCGCGACAACGGGCGCCGAGGGACCTTTTAGTGCATCGGCAGCAGCTACCTCGGGAGCAGCGCCGGGAACCGCCTGGTGGGCCTGAGTGCCCTCGGGTGCGGCCGCAGGTGCACCGGTGCCGACGCCAGCGCCAGCCGCCAGCACGGGCTCACGTTTAGGAACAAAGGGGGCGGCGTACGCACGCCGAGCCACGACTGGCCTCGGCAATTGGAGCAGGCGCGCAGGGAATGCACGTCTAAGCATGACAGGTGGGGTGGGGGCAAGTGGGGCTTTTATACCAATTGGCGGGCGCGTATTTCAAATGTCAAATCGTTGGGAAATTCTGGGGGAGTCAAACTCCGTTGGGTAGTTTAGACTGAATATATATATACAAAAGGTCCGTGCGTTCGCGTGCGTTCGCGTGTGTACGCCGGTCCACACCGCGTGCACTCGGCTCAACACCAGCTGTTCCAAAAGCGTACAACAACGTTCTTTTTGGCGTTTTCCTCCTTCCAAATCCGAGCCTCTTCTTGCTGCTGCTCTAGTTGGTCGGTGCGCACGCCGCCGTACAAGTCCATGTCCTCAGACTTGATGTACCACGAGGTCTTGTACCACCATTTGTGACCAAAGTAGCACACAAGCACAATGGGCAGGCCTAGCCACACCTCGAAAAAGGATTGCGCATTGGGAGACTCGCCAATGGGCCACACAGCGATCCAAAATTGCACCGCCAGAATTACGACGCAACCAATGAGACCGTACCATGCCGAAAACAACCCGCCGCGAGCCTTGAACACAAGCTCGTCAAGCGCGACTCCTTGTTTGGTCATACCACGGCGGAACCGTAGGTGACACCAGCAGATACTAAGGTAGGTGAGGATCACCGACAAACCGCTGAATGCCACCAGCCAGTCAAACACCTCGTTGTAACTGCTGCTGGCCACAAGGAACCCAAGCAAACCAACAACCATGGTGACAATAATTGAGGCCATAGGGCGGCCCTCGCGGTCAACAAAGGCAAAGATCTTGGGGGCTTGGCCCTCGCACGCCAAGGCGGTCAAAACACGCGACGTACCGTACACAGAGGTGTTTGCAACACTCAGGGCACTCAGCAGAATAACAGTGTTGAATATCGAGGGCAGAGCCTTGACGCCAGTGTCGCGGATAGCAATCACAAATGGTGAGGAACGTCCATCGCTGTAGACGCCAAACGCGTCATTGTTATAGGGCACGAGGAACGACACAATGAGCAGCGAACCAACGTAAAACAGCATGATACGCCAGAAAACCTGCTTGATGGCGCGAGGGAGATCGCGGGCAGGGTTCTCAGTCTCGCCCGCAGCCAAACCAGCCATTTCGGAACCGCTAAAGGCAAACGCGGCATTCACAAAAACGCTGCATACACCCTTAAACCCGGCTGCAAACGGACCAGGGTGGTGCCAGTACTGAGCTCCATAAAAGTGTTGGTCACCGGCCTTGCCGCAAATGGCAATAATACCGAAAATGGTGAACCCAAGCACAGCCACCACCTTAATGATTGAAAAGATAAACTCGGTCTCACCGTAGCCCTTGACACTGAAAACATTGATAAATAGAATCACCGAGAAAAAAAGTGCAATCCAGGCAGCTTTGTTGACATTGGTGGCGCCGTTGTTGTCGCTGTCCCAGTAGTCTAAAACGGTAGCAGTGGCAATGAGCTCGAGCGGGACAGTGGTGATCCACTGCAGCACATAGTTCCAGCCAAGTGCAAACCCCCAACTCTCATCCATGAAGCGTTGAGCAAAAATGTAAAATGAGCCCTGCACGGGGAACCGCACGCACAGCTCGCCAAGGCATTGCATAACTGCAAACAAAATGCTACCCACCAATGCAAAGGAAATAATGACGCCCGCTGGGCCACCCGAGGCAAACGAGTTGCCCGAGTTAATAAATAAACCAGATCCAATGGCGCCACCAATGGCCAGCATGCTAAGGTGACGAGCTTTGAGGCCGCGCTTGAGAGGAGTGTGCTCCGTCATGTAAATACGCAACTCTTCCTCAGTTAGACCCTCCTCGGCCTTGGGGATGGGCGCCGGCTTGAAACCGTCGACCATGCGCTGGAAAAATCCACCCCGCGCTGCGGGGCTGGCCGACTCTGCATCCCAAGTACTAGGAGGCGCACCAGGGGATGTGCTGCCTTGCGACTCGATGCCCTTGAGGTTGGACTCGTGTGAAGGCTCCATCGAAATTTTTTGTCGCGTTACTAGGCAGACTTTCCTTTTTAGACGGGTTGGATGACTCTTTTGCATATGTAAGGCCCGCATGTGCATGCGTTAGCGATCTGGGTGCATATGGCTGCATGGCCCTAAAGGTCCCCAAGGCTGGGCAAAGCGAGGAAGCCCGATAATAGTCGTGAAAATGTTTATTAAAAAATGCTGCCTAGAGATTATGTGCAGAGATTTGATGCAGCAGCATGCCCCCATTTGTTTTTTAAGCAGGGACAGTGAAAAAATTGACGTCATTGTGCCGGAAAAAGATCTGTCGGCAACAACGCTCGGGAGAAAAAAAATTTCCCCAATAGAATAAAGAAAATTAGCACCAAGTGTGCCAGAGACGAACAGCAAAGTTCTGCTCGGCTACATGTTGCTTCCAACGGCGACCCTCCTCCTGCTGCACAGCCATCTCCTCGTTGCGGATGCCAGCATACAGGTCCATGTCCTTGGCTTTAACGTACCAGGGCGTGCGGTAGTAGATTTTGTGTGCAACATAAAAGAGAAGCACCACCGGCAAGCTCAAATACACCTGGAAAAAGGCGGATGCATTAGGGGCTTCGCCGATCGGCCAAACTGCAATCCAAAACTGCAGGGCCAAAATGACAATGCATGAAATAACGCCAAACCCAGCAGTGTAGATACCGCCCATAGCAGTAAATACGAGCTCATCCAGGGGAACACCCTGCACCTTCATGGCGTAGCGGAACCGCAAGTGGCACCAGCAAATAGACAGATAGATGAGGATCACTGAGAGACCACTGAATGCAAGAAGCCAGTCGAAAACATCATTGTACTTGTCAGAAGCCACCAAAAAGCCTAAAAGACCGAAAACCATGGTGATCAAAATCGAGAAAAGGGGGCGACCAGACCGATCAATGTAGCCGAAAATCTTGGGGGCTTGGCCCTCGCACGCCAGAGATGTGAGGGTACGCGACGAGCCGTACACTGAGGTGTTGGCCACACTCAGCGAGGCGATGAGAATCACCGAATTAAAGATGGAGGGCAAAGCCTTGGTCCCAGTTTGGGCAATGGCAATAACAAACGGCGACGAGCGACCATCGCTGTACACGCCAAAGGCATCGTTATTGTAGGGGACCATGAAGGAGACAATGGTGAGCGAGCCGAGATAGAACAACATGATACGCCAAAACACCTGCTTGATAGCCTTGGGCAAGTGCTTGGCCGGGTTCTCGGTCTCACCAGCGGCCAAACCGGCAAGCTCAGAGCCACTGAATGCAAAGGCGGCGTTCACAAAGCACGTGCACACGCCCTTGAAGCCGTTTGCAAACGCACCAGGATCGTGCCAATAATGAGAGCCAAAATAGTGGTGGTTGCCGGCCTTGCCGCAGATGCCAATAATGCCAAAAATGCAGAAACCCACCACGGCAACGACTTTGATAATTGAAAAGATGAATTCGGACTCACCGTAGCCGCGCACGCCAAAAATATTAATGAAAAAGATGAGCGCGTAAAAGAGACCGATCCAGGCCGCCTTGTTGACATTAGTGGCGGCATTGTTGTCGGTATCCCAGTACTCCAAAACAGTGGCCGAGGCGATGAGCTCGAGAGGGAGGGTCGTCATCCACAAAAGGGCGTAGTTCCAACCAATGGCGAAACCCCAGCTAGGGTCCATAAAGCGCTTTGAGTAGATGTAGAATGAGCCCTGCACAGGGAAGCGCACAGCGAGCTCACCAAGGCACTGCATAACTGCAAACAGCATGAGGCCTACAACGGCAAAGGAAATGACGACGCCGGCAGGACCGCCCGAGGCGAACGAATTGCCTGAACCAATAAACAACCCAGAGCCGATAGCACCGCCAATTGCGAGCATACTCAGGTGACGAGACTTGAGGCCACGCTTGAGCGGGGCGTGCTCAGCCATTGCGAGCTTAAGTTCCTCCTCAGTGAGGTCGCCCTGCAAGTGCTCAGGCTCTGGTGCAGGCTTGAAGCTGTCGGTCATTCTGCCCCAGGCATTTCTCTTGGGCTTTTCAACAACCGCGGATTCGAGATCGTAGCGCTCCGGGGCCATAGCCCTGGGCTGCTTCTCGAATGAATGCTCACTCATGTGTAGTTTGGGCACTTGCAAAAAATCTGTCGCACAGGGTTGGCCTTAATAGTCACGTTTATGCATGTGGCTGCAGGTATATTATGCGGTGCAGGATTTTAACCCTGGTTTTAAATGCATAAAAAAGTAGATTATTTACTTCTTTTTGACGAAAATGATAGCCAAAACGAAGATCACCTGAAATTTCAGCCCGCGGCAGCCGTTTTGATAAGATGAGCCGCTTGGGGAAGGTTACAGCGACGCTGGGCTGATAGACTGCATTTAGACACCTAAACGGGTAGGTTCGACCTGGTAAAAACTGAAACTGTTGGCGAACTGTCCTAAAAAGTGAACGTATATATAACAGTCAAGTACCCCATGATGCCTCTGAATGCTACAGGGTCACAGCGAGCATACCTGAATGGGACAAGCATGGTAGCTACAACAAAGGCGTGAAGATTGTTGGAAAGCGCAAAACAAGGCAAAACCATTGATTTAGGTGCTAAACGCAAATTTTGAGTTTTGCGCAGATTCTTGCACTTAGGGGTCTTTATGGTCGTTGGGCTCGCGGTGGTGCATGATGTGGGGCCCCCCGCGTGCATGGCAAATGCGGGGATGTTTGGGGCGAGGCGAGCCTAGCCGCGCAAGCAAAGAATAAATTACTATGGTATTTACAAAACAAGGCCTAGCACCACATGTTCCAAACCCTGATGGGCAGCGAGCGAGTCTTCATCTCCTCCTGGTAGCGTTTGGCTTCTTCCTGCTGGATACGCATGTCCTCGTTGCGCAAACCGGTGTTGAGGTCCATGTCTTTTGCCTTGACGTACCATGAGGTGCGGTACCAAGCCTTGTGAACGACGTAAAAGGCCAAAATCACCGGCAACCCGAGGTAGACCTCAAAGAAGGCCTCGGCGCTGGGCGACTCGCCAATGGGCCAAACGGCGATCCAAAACTGTAGCGCCAAAATGATCACACACGCCACGAGACCAAAGCTCGCGGTGTAAATGCCGCCCATGGCCGTAAACACCAGCTCGCTGATGGGCACGCCCTGCAGCTTCATGGCGTAGCGGAACCGCAGGTGGCACCAACAAATGCTCAAGTATGTCAAGATGACCGACAAGCCGCTGAAAGCAAGCAGCCAGTCAAACACCTCGTTGTAGGCGCTCGAGGCCACCAAAAAGCCCAACAGGCCAAAAACCATGGTGACGAGGATCGACCAGAGTGGCCGGCCCTCGCGGTCGACGTACCCAAACAGCTTGGGGGCTTGGCCCTCGCATGCAAGCGCGCAGAGCGTGCGCGAGCAGCCGTAAACCGAGGTGTTGGCCACACTCAGAGCCGAGATCAAAATCACAGCGTTAAAGATTGAAGGAAGCGCGTGGGTGCCGGTTTGGGCAATGGCAATCACAAACGGCGAGGAGCGACCGTCCGAGGTGGTGCCAAAGTCCTCATTATTGTAGGGCACCAAAAAAGAAACAATGGTCAAGGACCCGAGGTAAAACAGCATGATACGCCAGAAAACCTGTTTAATTGCCTTGGGCAGGTGCTTTGCGGGGTTGTCGGTCTCACCCGCGGCCAAACCGGCCATCTCGGAACCGCTAAACGCAAACGCGGCGTTCACAAAGCACGTGGACACGCCCTTAAAACCATGGTTCCAGGGTCCGGGGTCCTTCCAGTATTGCACGCCAAAGTAGTGATGGTTACCGGCCTTGCCGCAGATTGCAATAATGCCGAAAATGCAAAAGCCTAGGACGGCAATGACCTTGATAATGGAGAAAACAAACTCAGATTCACCGTAACCGCGCACGCCAAAGATGTTGATGGCAAAGATCAGGGCGTAAAACAGCGCGATCCAGGCCGCCTTGTTGACGTTTGTGGCCGCATTGTTGTCCGAGTCCCAGTAATCGAGCAGGGTTGCCGCGGCAATGAGCTCGAGCGGCAGGGTGGTGAGCCACTGCAAAGCGTAATTCCAACCGAGGGCAAACCCCCAACTAGGGTCCATGAACCGCTGGGCGTAAATGTAAAATGAGCCCTGCACGGGGAACCGCACCGCGAGCTCGCCGAGGCACTGCATCACCGAAAAAAGCATAAGGCCAACCACTCCAAACGAAATAATGACGCCGGCCGGTCCGCCCGATGCAAACGAGTTTCCCGATCCAATAAAAAGACCCGAGCCGATCGAGCCACCAATGGCCATCATGCTAAGGTGCCGAGCCTTGAGGCCACGCTTGAGAGGAGCGTGATCGGTCAAGGCAATCTTGAGTTCCTCGGGGCTGAGGCCTTGCAAGTGCTCGGGCAGGGGAGCCGGCTTGAAGCTGTCGGCCATGCGGCGGAAGGCACCCTGTTTTGGCTGCGAGTCGATGGCAGCCGCCGCCTCGACGTCGTACGAATAGGTACCGGAAGACCCTGGCACCTTTTTTTCCTCCGAGTGCAAGCTCATTTTGGGTGTGACTTGGTGACACTGGGTGAGTGGAGTCCAGGAGTTATTTAAGCTGGACGACGTAGACGTGCATATGCACAAGCCTTATCAGTCCAATGAAGATCAGAAAATTTTCGCACGTTTTGTGGGAAAAAGTTTTGCCAAGCCGTTTGGTTTGGTGTACTAATCTGGTAAAGTTTGAAGGTTCTGGTGCCGTGGAGAGATTAGCATTGTTTAGGTTGGGGGTGCATGTTCAGCATGTTCCCCACAGCTTATGCTGGTGACTACAGCTGGAGGTGCGAGGTGGGGAGCTGTGCGAGTGGTTCGCGAGATATATACACTAGTTCAAGTCGTGTATCTAACTTATCTGTCTCACCTCTGAAACTCCCAAATCATGCAGAAGCCTCAGGAACAAGAGTGCAGGTCAGCCCATGTCCACGTGCGGCGCCGTGGCCCAACGAGAGCCACTGGGAGTAGCTGTGTAAGTAACCCACAGAGCCAAGGCTGCGTGAAGCTACGAACGGAGATATAAGGAAATAAGCTAAATAGCTAGATACGCGGCAGCCCAGCCACCGCGAGCCTGCTATGCCCCTCCTAAGGGATCCCCTGGGCGCCCGCTAAAGGCGCTCAGTTCACCCAGATATCAGACCCCTCGGTGTGCATCCATTTCTCCAGATTCTGCACCTCGGAATCCCAGCCAAGCAGCTTGTCGCGCACGCTGGCAATCTGGGCCTTATCGAGAACACGCGGCTGCAACCACGACACAGACACTGTGCGATCCACCTGGTCAATGGACCCGCGCAGCAGGTCCATGCTAAACGCCTTGAGAATTAAAATCTCCACCGCGGACTCGGCATGGAGGTACGTCTCCTTGGCGATTGTGTCAAAGCTTAGAACGCGCTCTGTGGCACCACGGCGGAACACGCACTCGCACAGGGCCATGAGACAAATCTTTTGGTCGAGGAATGCGGCATTGCTTTCGAGCAAAGGCACCTTGCTGAGGTGCTGGCGGTGGGCCTGGAACGCCTTCATGTCGCCAGCATTAACGAGCAAAACAAGGTCGTGCAGCCACTGATACTCGCCGCTAAGGCTATTGAGGATCGGGTGCAGCACGAGCTCGCCGAAATTGTACGTTTCCTCGCCCAGCAAGGCGGCAATGGCCATGTCGTAGGCACGCGCCTGTTTGGCCTGCTCGTCGAGGTCTGATTCCTTGATGCATGCCAAAAACAGCAGCGAGTTGCGGTAGTATGCAGTGTAATCAGCCTTTTTCTTATAGTACTCGCAGCAGGTGCCGTAGTAGGCGGCCGTAATTGCCGCGTTTCCTTGGGCCGCCTCTTCAAGTACGGTGGCGGCCTTGTCGATAATTTTCTTGGCCTCGAGCTTGTTGTCGAGCTGCACGTACAATTTGGCAATGTGCAGCTGCGCAAAGCACCACACGTCGCCCTCCAAATCGGCGGCGATTTTGGTGAGGAAATCAAGCGACTCGTGGGGCGAGCGCTGGCCGGTTGCGGCAATTGCAAGCGAGACATAGGCGAGCTTGTTGAGATGGGATTCAACAGTGGAAATAAAGTTCTCAAACAGCCGGAACCGCACCGGCTCGCTGCGGGGGTCGCGGAACAGCACCAGCACGGTCTCTGTGAGCTGGAACCACAGCTTGCGCTCCCAGAGGTCCTCCAGCTCGAGGAAAACCGGCTGGATTTCGTCGTCTACCTGCATGCGCAGCGTGCTCAAAACGGTCGAGATGTCCACCATGCTGACAAGTGACCCCCCTGAGCTCTAATGTACACAGTTTTGGGCGAGGGCAATGCAAACACCGTTTATGTGCACCCGCGGGGGCTGCTGCGGGTATCAAAATCGGGCAAAGACCCCGCACCTATAATAGAATATTACAAAAATTGGGCCCGCAAGCTCGAGGGATACATCGGCCAAATGGACCTTGTCGAGGACCCACACCACGGCAAGTGCATCCTGATGGAACACGTGGGAAAGGACAGGCTGCTTGTCGAGTTCAAACCCAAATGGCTTGTTCAGAGCCCCGATGCGCCTCAATGCGCGCGAGTTTGCCGAACTTGCGCCGTGGATGCCCTCAGGGGCAAGAGCCGGCCATGCCCCCTGGCGCTGGCAAGTGGCCAAGTACGCTCAACATTGGATGGCCTGGATTGTGCAGAAGTTGATGCTGTCGAAGATTTCCTCAAGACTCGCGATTTATTGCCCAAACTTGCCCAAGCTCAAGCCGGCCCCTCACTGGCCGGTGGTCCGTCTGTGGAGTTTCTCGACGCAATGAGCGCGCGAGATTGTACTTTACTGATTGAACAAACGCTTCCCCAAATGAAAGACGCCTCTGAGCACTGCGGTCTGTGGCTGCGGGCACGCCTCGTGGACCTCGACCCCAAAGACCCCAGCCAAATGCAAAAATGGCGCACGATTGAGGCCAGCCTAGACTATTTTACGCCACAAAATGCGTGCATGCTATCTAATAATGAGCTGCCCGCTTAGGACAACGCCGCCCTTGGGGTTCTGGATCCAAACCTCAAACAGGTCCTCGGTAATTGGAGCTGCGCAAAATAGGGCCTCTTCATCCACGGTCATGGGCGCCAAGTTGCGATACGTAAACGAGGAAATGCGCCGTTTCGAGTCCTTGAGGATCCCCGTGTGGAACCACCAAAGAGCCATGGACACCATAAGGGGTCCCTGGACAATGACTTCGGGCAACTTTTCCTGCTCGCGCGAGTAAATTGTGTCATAGTGAATAAGGTGCGCATTGAAGTTTAGCGCGCTGTACCTAAAAAGAAGCACCCTGCTCGGCTGGACTCTGCGAGTGTGGGTGGGGGTGTACTTTGGAGGAATATGTTTGAATTGGCGCTCAACAATACGGGGATCATTGCCAAAGTAAAACATGCTGCGTTTCTCACGCACGGCCCATGCGGGGTCCCCCTCGCACCTCATGGTGCGATCGATGGATACATTGATGCGCTTGCCGTCAATACTTTGGCGAACGTCGCCAACAGTCTCTTCGCAAACCGCAGGAACTCCAAACCGCAGCTGGGACTCGAGATTGAAGCTGATACTGCCGCCAAACCACCGCCGGTTGGGAAAGTTTCCTACGGGCGCCTGCGAGTTGTCGTAGCCATCAATGCTCAGCTGAGACTCGGGGAACGTGTGATTGAAGAAAACAAGGTGCGACCCGGGCACCAGCGGCTGGCCGCGGGCGCGGGGTTCTTGGGGTGTCGGCAAATGCCCAGAAAAGGTCGCGTCGAGGCCATGCGCATGGGTCAATGACATGTCGTCGTGGAAAACCCAGGGGCCGTTGGTTTGTAGCGTGGCGTATAGCCTGCCCGAGGCCCCGAGAGCTCGACGGCTTGATCGCAGCGCAATCATGCTGAGTAACGGCGATGTGGGTCCGTTGAGTTTTTATTTGAGGGGGATGGCCGTACTCTGCAGTGCTATGGCGATTGAATGACTGTAGTGCCTATGGCTGGGGGAGCGCATTGCTCCATAAGTTCAGCGCTGGTATATCTGCGCGCCTTAAAGTGGGGTTTCTTTAGTGTATAGGTATTTGAGCGCGATATGGTGATTTAAAGCCATTCTAGGCGTAATTTGTTTCTGGTCTACCCCTCACTTGTTGAGCCGCCGCCAATTCACATCCCGACTTTTCAACGCTCTGAGCAAAATTTGATTTTCCAAACCCAAGCATGGTCCACAGCTCACAGGTGGAGGCAATTCCAGCCCAAACCTGGCCACAAGTGGGCCCCCCGCAATTTAATTGTTATCGCATTCACAGTACCAAACCTTTCTCTGAGCTCGCACCTGCGTAGTCCTGGCAGCATTCAGCCTGAGAAATTTCCAGCTGCCTACTTTCCTTGTTTGGCTCGCCACGGAGATACGGGCGCTGCTGCTTGGGTGCACTGGTATATCGAATCGTGGCGCGATGGACTTGGGCAAGCGGCTGCACTCACTGCTTTTTCAAGATACTTTTTACTTTTGGGCGACCTGTTGCGTATAAAAAACCGATCTCGCTCACAAGCATTACTCAAAACTCGTCGATTTTTTGTTCTCTCTAGGGTGGGTAGTTGGAAACGACATTTTCTTCAGCCTGAGCGTCATTTTGATTGTTTGTTCTCGAGATGCACACCGCATCAAGCGTTGTATGGTTATGACCCCAAGACTCCACCGAGTTTTGAGGAACGGTACCCATTTGGCATCAAGGGTGTGTCGTCTGAGGACACCACCGAGTATTTGAAGGTGCAACATTGGGCGAGATGGAAATGAAGTTTTCTTCATCTTGAACGCCGTATTTTGTGCTTGTGTTTATGCTTTGGGCTACCCCAATTTTCATTTTTGACAGCTGCACATACGACTCACCAAACGAGCTGTAGCGGGAACTGATCAAGTGACTGTGTGAAATGGCATCGACAAATTGATCATGTGGCTAGTTTAGAGTTTTATCTATCGTTGAGGCCCACGTGAGTTTCCTAAACTCAATGGTCGATACCTCAGTTTGTATAGCGGAGCAGCGTCCTTAACCGCTCGCCACAAGTAAAAACGCTATAAAAAATCTGGTGCCAACTTTGAGAACGCGACTCGGTCTACACCTTGATTTTAGCCAGCGTAGATGACGCTGCGGGCAACGCCGCGGCTGTAAATCCAGCCACCTGTTCGGCCTCGGTCATCACAAACGCGTGCGACACATCTTCAATTTGGACTTGTACCGGTAGGGGAGCCACCTCGGCACGCTCAATTGTGGCTGCGCGCGTCGAGTCCAGCACCCAATGGTCATGCTGCGCATACAAAAGCCATACTTTATAGTCTCCTGTCCAAAACGCAGGCACATCCTGGGGTCCAACCCTTGCCATTTCCTCGAAACCCATTTCCAAGATTTGCCGCAGAATTTGAGGCCGTGAGGCTAGAGCAAGAGTTGTGGATCGTACGCTTGCGCTTGAACGCCTTTGAATATAGCCCAAAACAAGCCGCACGAGCCAGGGCGCCCAGCCCAAAAGCCTCAGGAGCCCTATCAGGAAACTCACTCCAAGGCGGCCAAACAGCCGTTTGAAAAGGGTTAGGCTCTTGCCCTTTGAGCTGAGGGCAATATCATAGAGTGTAGGGGTCACCAACCCACAGAATTTGATGGTACAATTGAGTGGAGCCACTGCAACTCGCTGAACCATCCAGGCTCCAATTGAGTGGCCAAGCAGGTAGACTGTGCGCCCAGCAAACTTGGCATTGAGGAACTCAATCTTGTGCGCAATCTGGTCATCTAAAGTGTAGACCGTTTTACTGGCAAATTGCAGATCAGAACCGAGCTGGGAAACCACAACGCACTCGAGACCGCACAGTGCGTGGAGATGTGTGATATAGTCTGTGTAGTACTGTGCAATACCTGGGTTTCCGGGGATAAACACAACAACTGGCTTGGCCGTGGGCCCCGCAATGTGGAGGTACGTGGACTGCGCGTGCTCGAGAGTTTGCATTATGGCGAGTAGTCGCTGGTCGCTGGGCTGGCTCGAGTTGTCCCGCCGGCCGCCACTTTTTCCGCCACATTCCGCCACACGTGCTCCCTGTTTAAAATTTCAAATTTCAAATCTCACCAAAAAACGATCACATGGCTCTAACCAAGGATCAAGTGAGCAAGATCCGCAACAAAATGCGGCGTGAAAAAATCATGGCCAAGCTCAAAGATGATAGCAACAAGGCCAGGCACAAGATGCGGCAGCAGCGTAAACGCACCGAGGAGGAAAACCCGGCTCTTCGTGAGGAGCGGTTGGCAAATACAACCACTGAAACAATCGAGTCCAAGCGTGTGTTTGACGAGACAATTGGTACCGAGGTCCAGGCCGACGAGTTTGATAATTATTTTCAAGAGGGCAAGCAGCCCAAGGTTCTGATCACCACCAACAAAAACGCTCGCAAGGAGGCCTATGTTTTTGCCGAACTACTTTTGGAAATCCTGCCCAATAGCGAGTTTGTCAAGCGCAAGCACCAGTTTGAAATCAAGGATATCGCAAAGCTATGCACCAAGCGCGAGTACACGGACCTAATTGTGATTAATGAGGATAAAAAGGCCGTGAATGGCCTTACGTTTGTGCACTTGCCCGAAGGCCCCACCTTTTATTTCAGCGTTTCCAACCTAATTTTGCCCGAAGATCTCAAGGGCCACGGCCGCGCCACTGACCATGTTCCCGAGTTGATTCTCAACAACTTTAGCACGCGACTTGGACAAACGGTTGGCCGCCTTTTCCAGTCATTGTTCCCGCATCGCCCCGAGTTTGAAGGGCGTCAGGTGGTGACCCTGCACAACCAGCGTGACTATATCTTTTTCCGCCGCCACCGCTACCTTTTCAAGAGCGAGGAGCGCGTTGGTTTGCAGGAGCTGGGCCCCCAATTTACGCTCAAGTTGAGGCGTATCCAAAAGGGCATCAGAGGAAACGAGATTGCATGGCAGCATCGCCCCGACATGGAAAAGGACAAGCGCAAGTTTTACCTTTGATATTTATATGCATATAGCTCTAAGCTTTTTCTAGATCAGCCAGCTTTAAATTTGGATCGAGTTCCACGCACTGAACGCCTTGTTTTCTGGGCCAACAACGCACACGCCGGCCATGGCCAAGTCGTCCAGGGCAGGCACGAGGTACTGCTGGGCAACGCGGTTGAGGTCGTCAGGGGTCACGCTCAGCAGATTTTCGCGGCGCTTTTGGCGCATCTCGAGCGTCATACCCGTCTTGAACGCATAGGAAATCTCGCTACGCGGGCTCATGGGGCTGTCAATGCCCTGAAACACGCCGACCTTGCCCTCGTCCACATCGCTCTGGGTCCAGTTGTGCTTGGCGGCAAATTGACCAGCAGAGCCAATAACACTCAGCGAGTTCTCGGGGTTGGGGTCACGGTACGAGTAAAAGTTGAGCAGGCCTTCGAGAGCGTTGTAGCCGCACCCACCGCCGTAGGCCCCACCCTTTTCGCGGATTTCGGTGTGGAGGAACCTGTTTGTGAGCAAATTGGCCAAAATCGTCAAGCAAGCACTGTCGCGGGTTTCGATCGAGGGGCCTGCCAGGGAGGCACCCACGTAGCTCACCTGGAACGGCAGCGGCACAAACGTTTGCTTGGAGCCGAATTCGCCCGAGAGCTCCTGTGAAGATTGCGGAGTAGCCCCCACACCCTCCATAAAGCCCCGCATGAGCGGCTCGTGCAGCCCAAGCACACCCGGAGAGCAGGTGATGGCGCTGCGCACCGGCCAGTTTTGTTGGTGAATCTGCTCCAGCTTGGGCACAAGCTCAGAGCCTAGAGCGGCCTCGTCAAGCTGGCTAAGGTGCTTGAGCTGCTGAACATAGTTGAACCCGCCAATGCTCTGGTCAATAGCTTTGCGCTCGTTCACGGCCGCAGCGGCCTGGCCAATGGCGTACGAGTGGCCCGAGGAGCTCAACGCATTCATAATGTTGGCGGCGCTGCCGTCCACAAGCGACTTGAGCTTGGACACATTGGCCCACGCGGGGGACGTGGCCACCTCGGCAAACAGCTCGTAGATGCGCTCCAGCTTGGTGTCGAGGCCGAAAACGCCGTAACCAACCTCGAGACCCAACGGCTGGTTCACAAGACGCCGCGTGCCGGCGCCCACGCTGATACCGCCCGAGTGCAGCTTGATGAGATCCTCGAGCTCGGCCATGGCATGGGTGGTGGTACCGAGGTTAGTGAGGGCTTCAGTGTAGATGGGAAGGAATGGGGTCAGCTCTTTGGAGAGTGCGGATACTTCGCGCATCACACTAATGTACGAGATACCCTGGGTAGGCGTCTCGCGCACAGTGAGGCTGCCAAACGGTTTTGCGAGTTGCGAGACGGGATAGTCCTTGGTTGAGGCGGGGATATCGGCCGGGGTAACTTTGGGCAGCAACTCCACATCCTGCTCTGCATTTTGGGCTGTCTCAAGTGCCTGGCCACGCTCAAAAATGGCCGTGCGCTCGGTCTCGCCAAGGGCTTCTACACGCGACGCCAGCAGCTCTGCCTCGGCAGCCTGAAGATCAGACTCATAGGTAGAGCTGGGTTGCATCACAAACTCAAAGTAGTTACCCTCCACCATGTGCTGAAGCTGGCGCTGGAACCACTCGGGGTCAGCGGCAATGAGCGCCTTGAACTTGTCGAGCATGACCTCGTTGTCGAAAACCTCCATCACGTCGTCCTTGAATGCGCGGTCCACGACGCGGTTGAGCACGCTCAGGCCAAACGAGGCGCTGATCTCGCGGTCGCCCAGCTCGGCCTGATGCACAATGGCGGCGACGCGCGCGGCCGCAAACCCCGATGCAATGGTTTCTTCAAGGGTTTTCTTAACCACAGCTTTAAACTCGTCGACCTGATCAGCTCTGATTCCCTGAGCACCAATCGTAAACATGAGCTTGCCAGGGGTCTCTTCAAGGCCGGTATTAACAGTGAATTCAGGCGCCAAACCCGAGTCCACAATCGATTGGTGGAACGGCGACGCATGGCCGTCAGTCAGGAGCGAGCCAAGCACACGCCACGCCAGCGTGTGCACCGCATCGTCAGGGGCACCCACGTACCACGTGAGCGAAACCTTGTGCTGCTTGGCCTCGTCGTACATGGGGTCCACGGGCCCGCTCTTTACCACTTTGACATTTTGCTCGAGCGAGACTGGCTGCGGCACAGAGCTAGCAACGGCGGCCACAACGTCTTTTCCAGGTTTCACCGCCTCAAGGTACGAGTCCAAGGGACTCAGGGCCTCCTCAGCCTCGAAATCGCCATAGCTAAATGTAACGCAATTGTCGGGGTGGTACTTTTGATGGTGGTACTGCACGAGCTGCTCATAGCTCAGGTCGGGGATGTGGGCTGGGTCGCCTGCCGAGTACTCGAGCGAGGGGTAAATGGCCTGGAAATACGACGTCCAGAACTGGTACGCAGGCATACTCATCTGGCCCTTCATTTCGTTGAACACAACGCCCTTGAACTCGAGCGGCGAAGACTTGTCCTTGGGGTCGGCGTTCTCGAGCCGCCAGCCTTCCTGCGAGAAATCCTGCTCCCGTAGCAGCGGCGCAAACACACTATCCATGTATACACTCTGCAGATTCAAAAAATCCTGCTTGTTTGTGGTTGCAAACGGGTAAAATGTATAGTCTGTGCCGGTCATGGCGTTCATGAAATTCGCCAACGACCGCGTCTGCATCTTGAAAAATGGGTCTCTGACGGGGAATTTCGCCGAGCCACATAGCGTCGTGTGCTCCAAAATGTGCGGCACGCCCGTTTTGTCGGGAGCCTGGGTCTTGAACGCCAAACTGAAAACCCGGTTTGGGTCCGGCCGGCGCACGTGGATGTGCTGGAGACCAGTGTCTCCGTGCTGGAACCGCATCGCCTTGAGGGCGAGCCGCGGAACCTCGACCGTTTCTTTTAGGCTAAATCCCATTTGAAGGTCGAAAGGGTCGGGGCCAAAGGGCCAAAGGGGTCTTACATACTGGTTCTAGATTCTGACGCGAAAATGAGCGACAAGGAGAGCCCCAAGCCACGCTGGGAACTGTTTATAGAAACTATTGACAGAGCCCTGCAAGGTATCACAAGAAATATCCGCCATGAAGAGATCAGCAGAGCCGTGCCGCGCCTGTATAGGCACCTCGACAACGAGAACCTTGACCACAAGTACGAGCAAATGCAGACGTATTTCGACCAACACGCGCGACGCGATCTAAACTCGATTTTCAAAAGCGACAAATTTAATGCCGAGGAGTCGTTCAAACTGCTCGACGAGGTGATTGAAAAGGGCAAGGCTCGTAAAGCGCGTTACGAGCGTGCCGTGGCCGAAAATAAGACACCAGACCCCGCAGACTTGCCAATTGACTTTGATTCCCTCAGCCCGCGACAAATTGTGGCTTGCACAGTGGCCGTACAGGCCGAACAACGCCACGAGGCCTTGTACAAGAGATCCGACGCTATTGACGCCGAACTCAGGGAAACCGAGGCAGAAATCAAGCAGGTTGAGGAGGAAGTGCTCGCGGTCAGAGACGAAGTCCAGGGGATAAGCACACGTTTGGAGAGATTTCTCGCCACCTAGCCTCCCCCACCTTGTGCCCCATTTTTTATTGCGCTCGCGCCTTCTAATTCCTAGTTTTATTTATGCTTTTGAGCTTTAAGCTTGGCAAGCTCGGCAAGCTTGCTCATGCACCCGGCCAGCCCCGCTTTTTGCGGCGCCGGACCCACATGGCCCAGCCTGCCCAGCCGCGCCGCGCCTTGCGCCGGCCCGCCACACCCGCCACCTGTCACGGTACATGTCTCAAAAATACAAAATCAATAGCAATAACGCCAATTTTTCCAACGGAATGAATCAAGCTCACCCCAGCAAATGCTCTGCTCGAGCCAATCCGCCTCAGCTCAATTAAAATTAGGTCTAGTGTCCAACGTTAGGTTTGGGCGTGGCGCTCGTGTAAAGTGCGACACGCGTTGCGGCCATGCCTCAAATAGGTAAAAAGCTGCTTTTAATTGGTTCTCGCACCCACAGTGCGCCCCTAGCCAATTTTTACGCGAGCTAAAATGGGATCAGCGGAGAAGATAAGACACACAGGCCTCGGCCACCTGATCCAGCCACAGTTTCCCCTTGGAAATAGTCGAAATATGCTTATTTTTTCGAAAATACACGTGTCCACTTGGACTTGTTTGTTATGCACGCTGCATGCAGGCCGTTTCAGTGCCCCGGTATGATAAGTGTAACTCAGCCCAAAGTCTTTAATTCTGAATTCTAATTTGAGCAATTATTTTTCTAGGTCAATCAAGCGCGACTTGTTTTTTAAAAGTGCAAATTTCATATGCTTTTGCGGAATTTATGCAGCACATGGCAAAATACATTTTTGAGTTGACTCTCCTAGAATGTGGCTGCCCTTACCGAGCACGTGACTTTTGCGCATCAGCTTTTGGCCCCTAATTTGTGGTCAAAAAACTCGTGCACAAGTGTAGAAAATTCCCTAGAGCGTGCAAACGACTATCTATTAGAATCGGTTTAAAAAAATTCGCACTTCTGAACACCTATCTTTGAGATTTTTAATTTTAGAACTTTTGATGCATGGGTTAGGGCATCTGGGGCAAAGGGAGCTCGTTTGCCGCATTGCATATCGGTACAGCCAACTTTTCAAGGGGGTATATATGGGGCAGCCAAGAACACATCTGCAGCAAGACATTCTTCTCCACACAAACACACACAACTAATATGGATTCTGCCAGTATTTCGCAATTTTACCAAGAGCACTACATCCCTCCTAGTCCTGCCAAAAAGGCCACCACTGTTCCCAAGGTTGCACCCTCGCTAATTATGCAGGACAAGCTGAGCGATAGCACTCATCATCTCGGCTGCGGCTGCCTTGAAGGCGCCTGCATCCACCAAAAGGCTTGGTGGGACTCGAACGAGACCCAGCACGTCCGCCCCAGTCTTCGCCCCATGAAGAGTAATGTCTCTGTGCTCAGTTTTGACCAGAGCGATTAATTATTTATTAGATTTATTTACGCAAATTCATGAACCTGACAACCAGCCCGTGGCGCGCTCTCTAGCCCCTCAGCCTGGCCCTTTGGCCTTGGCCTTGGCGCTTGGACCGATAAGCGCGCGCTCGCACGACGTGCTGACAAGTCGGATATCCGGAAAAATTCATGTGGGTCCAGCTGGTTAGTAATGAAAGAGAGTTTGTGATACCACGCACCCCGTGCAGCCGTTTTTTGGTATATGAACTGGCGGAAATCCCTACATTTGTATGCTTTTCTGCCTGCTTGCCCTGGCCAGTGCTATGCCCCAACGGCTCAATGGAGTGCCAATGGGTGCCGCTAATGGAGCCATCAAGGGAGCGATGAATGCGTCTGTGAGTTTACCCACTCTCGCTCTCGAGCCGATTAGAACAACGGTGATTACCTTGGACGCTACCATAACTAAGGTCGTCTACAGGGCCGAGTTTGTTGACTGCGGCTTGAAGGCTGGCGAGGCAGATGCAGGCTCTGAGGCCGGCAGTCCTGGGGGAGGCCGCAAGGTGAGTGTTGCAGCCGTTGCCGCCGCCGTCACTACCGATTCCGTAGAAGACGAGCATGAAGAGGATGATATGGCCGAGGCAAGCGTCACTGGCACTGTCAATGCAACCCAACCAACTCACCATGGGCACCGGTCGCACTCCATCAACGCGACGCGCGAGTTCCAGTTCAATCACACCACTGCATCTCACCTCAGTACTTTGTTTACTGCCACCTCTACCTCATTCAAGGTTTCGTAGTTCTAGCTATTTCTTTGTAGATTGCTAGGGTCTTACCCTGCCATTACCCCAGCCTTCCCCAGCTCAGCTCTGTGGGGTAGCTTTCTAATGCGACAGTACTTTGCCGGCGTGGACTCGTCGACGCAGGGATGTAAAGTGGTAATTTTGGACGCCCAGGGCACCACAGTACGCACGGGCAGAGCCGTTCACCCAAGCGGCACCGAGGTTGACCCCGAAGAGTGGTGGACGGCTCTACAATTGGCGATCGCAGATGCAGGCGGCCTCGAGGACGTCTTGAGCATCTCGATTGCTGGCCAGCAACACGGTATGGTTGCCCTCGATGCTATGGGCGGCGTTGTGCGCAAGGCTTTGCTGTGGAACGACACTCGCAGCGCTGCGGCGGCCGCTCAGCTCACGGCAGAGGTCGGAGGCAGTGAAATTTTCGCCTCTAGGATCGGCCTCGTGCCCGTTGCCAGCTTTACTGCCACCAAATTGAGGTGGCTCAGGGACCACGAGCCGGAAAAGGCCTCGCTAGTCGCGGCCATTGTGCTTCCTCACGACTACCTCACCTGGCGGTTGCTTGGCTACGGCCCAGGAGCCGTGCGCGGGTGCGACTTTGATGCTCTTGTTACAGACCGCAGCGACGTGAGTGGAACGGGATACTGGAGCGGCTGGACAAACCAGTACGACCTCGAAATGTTTGAGCTTGCGTTTGGGCGGCCTGGTCATGAAGCCAAAACTAGAGGCTCTGGCGTGGTTTTGCCGCGCGTTTTGGGGCCTTCCGAGATTGCTGGCCACACTCCTGATGGAATCTTGGTTGGTCCCGGCATGGGAGACAATGCAGGCGGTGCTCTTGGTCTCAACCTTCAGCCGGGCGATGTGGCCGCTTCGATCGGCACGAGCGGCGCTGTTTTTGCTCCTAGTGATGCTCCTGTGAACGACCCTAGCGGTGTAGTGGCCGGATTTGCCGATCCTACCGGCCGCATGTTACCGCTTTTGTGTACTTTGAACGGAGCGCGCATCTTGACGAGCGCTATAAATTCTCTTGGTTTGGGCGGGTTTGACGAGCTCGAGGCACTTGCCAGCAAAGCACAGTCTGGAAGCGGCGGTGTGGTGCTTGTGCCCTATTTTGAAGGTGAGCGTACCCCCAATTTACCGCTTGCCAAGGCATCTATTATGGGCCTGACTCTTGAGAATGCTCACAGCCACAATATTGCTAGAGCGCACGTCGAGGCGCTTGTTTGTACTCTGATGGATGGCTTGCAAGCTGTCCAGGCCCATGGCGTGCACGCCGAGCGCGTGTACCTGATTGGCGGCGCCAGCGTCAACAAAATGGTCCAGCGGTGTGCGGCTGAGATTTTTGGCATCAAGGTGCTTGTGCCCGAGCCGGGTGAGTACGTTGCACGCGGCGCTGCTGTGCAGGCAGCGTGGGTGGCCACGGGAGAGCGGCCTACTTGGGTGCCTGCTCTGCTGGAAGCACTCGAACCAGTAGGCGATCAAGGGGTGTATGCTCAGTACAAGGCTGCTCAGGCAAGTTTTATCAAGGGATACTAGTGTAAAATAGATAGAAAGTCTAAGTGCGAAGCTTGAAGATGCAGAGAGTGCCGGAGGGAGTGTATCAAGCCAACACTAGCGCCAAGAGACGCTGCGTGCAGCTTGAAGCACCAAATGCTGAGGATTGCCCATTGCGATTTTCCAAGACAGACAAAATTTTCTGGCCTTAATCAAAACCATTTTTCTTCATGAAAGGGGGTGGACAAGTTCACACTGGACAGGGAGGTTAATCTTGCCCTGGTGCTTTACAATGTGAATGGCCCCAATACCTGTAGTTCTGGCTGGTTTGCCGTTAGGGAGCTTGTTCTGGAGGTGATAGCCAGAATCCAGGGCAACAGCGAAGATCAACTCTGCACTGGAGTTGGTTACAGAAGAGTGCGGAGACAATAAAGAGATTGCACTGGAGGCTGTTTCTCTATATAGCTCATTTGTTTATAAATTAACAGAGGCTGTGTAGTTGGATAAGGACGTTGTTGCAACAGCCGCTCTCAAAGAGTCTATACTCTGGGCTACGACAGCTCCTTCTTCGCGGAGCGACAAGCAAGTTGTGCTGGCGGCAGTGCGATATGAGTGGAAAAGTGCACTTTCCTCCGCATCCACTGAGCGTCAAGATGATGAAGAAGTGGCGCTTTGCGCAGTCACTCGTCATGGTACAGCTCTGCAGTATGCCTCTCAACGACTGCGCAACTCCAAGTCGATAGTACTTGCAGCAGTACTGGACCAGCGAATGGCTCTCAAGTATACATCAAAACGCCTTTGCGATAATTTGGAGGTGGTGCTGGCATTGCTGCATGGTAGAGGCGGACAGAAGCCCTTGCAGTTTGCTTTGCTGGGGATTCGCAGCGACAAGCAGTGCGCATTAGAAGCCATCGAAGATGTGTCGCGCCCTCAAATATCTATCGCCAGAGCTTATTGAAAATGATGAGATTGTGCACGCGGGAATTGATCATAACCCCGTTGCCGCGCGGTATTTCCCTGCGAGATACAGAGCCATGAAAAGTATAGGGCTGAGAGCAGTAATTATTGAGATGGTGTTTTGGAGCGCTTATCGCCTGAGCTGGAAGATGATGTGCAGGTCGTGTACGCGGCAGTCAGAAATTCTCCCCTTCGTTTGGCGTATGCCTCGCAAGCTGTGCGTGTGGCATCGAAATGGTTGTTGTGCGGGCATTGCGCAAGAATGGTCTCGCCCTCGAGTTTGCCTCGCTGGAGCTGCGCGCAGACAAGTTAATGGTGTATGCAGCCGCGAGACAAAATGGCCGAGCTTTGCCCTTTGCCTCCAAAGGGTTGAAAAATTACGGGGAGTGGTGCTTGTGGCTGTTCGCAGCTGTAGTACTGCATTGTGCTTTGCTTTACCGTGGACGTAGCGGGACCGTAAGGTGAAGTGGGAGGCCGATCGTCAATTAGCTCGGTCAGGCCACCCCTCGAATTATATCTGACTGCTGAATGCGTGTACTTCCACTACAAATATATAAATCATACTTGAGATAGCGCATATGCACCGCCACACAGTGCTCAGGCTGGAGCCCTCCGAGACCTGTCCGTACCCCGATCAGTCCTCTAGTTTTTCGAATCCCCCCATACAAACAGCAATATAAATCAGATTTAAATTTAAAAAAAAAATTAAGTCACCCTTGAGCGAGCGGTTGAGCATCGAGAGATATATAAATAGACAGCGCAAGTGTTGAGCTTGAAATGTGAAGAGCACATCGAGGCGTAAACATCAAAACTCTTGACTGATACCTTGTCTACATTACTTGTTTTCCGAGCAGCCAACGAACAAGCCTGTTTAAAACACGCGAGCTTTTTATGCACGTTTTGATGCATCGAGGTGCGGCGTCACAAAATTGATGATGTGTTGAGACGAAGTAGCGACTACATGCTTTCATATTCTGTTCAAAAGACACGCGACAGAGAGTCTCCTTTAGTTCGCCAATTTAAAAGTTTATAAAGTGCCTATTGACGTTTGCCGCCGCCGGCATATGCAGGCCCGTTGGCCCAGTACGGTGCGCCGCCCGTAATCAAGTCAACGGTGCTGCGCTCAACGCCGCGCTAGGTACCATGTGCCATCTGCGTATGATATGAGCGGTGGCTGTATTGCAACTGATAAAATTGATAAAGCAACTTGCATATGGATACATGCATGCATGCATGCATGCATGATGTCAGTGGACTTACACACATATGCGAATGCACGGAATGATGCACGTTATCAATGCAAAGCGGGAAGCGAGTTCAAGATCCTCGAGTGATCCCAGGTAGACATTCAATCTGGTCTTACCAGGCGTCTACTTACAAGACTTTTCTCTTCTAAAATACTACTCCTTCATTCCGCCGTTCCACCATCCCAGTCACTTGATCAGTTTCTAGTATAACAACTATACCTACGACCCAGTAGACTTCTTCGAGCAAATAAATCACCAGACGGAGAATTTTTCAGCTCAAAAAAATTTCAAAAGAGTTGATCAGGGTCATAATTAGTGAAATTGAGTCTTTGAGGTACTCTTGAAGCCTGGACTAAGATTCATTTGAATTAGTCTGCGTCGATTTGTCCAACACCGCCTGCATATATCTGCATATCACTTCCGCATATGGAGACTTCATTTCGCGCCGTTTAGTTACTACGTGCATACGGCGCGTCTGCATATGCAGCCTACATTGGGCACTGTCAGGACCTTTCCAAAAGCTTCATTGAGCCCATTTCGACAAGCCTATCTTCAAAGCTCCGTGTAGCTTGCACATAGTCGCGTAGATTGTGGCATTGACAAGAAAGCATGCTCATTTTGGTGACCGATCCGCGCATATTAGGTGAAATTCTGTTGATCCCGAGGACAATGCATGCAGCTTGGGCTAGGCGAGATCAACCCCAACCCCGTAAGTGGGTCTCCTATAAAGTACGAGCTAGGTCGCTCTGTATCAACCTGTATGTCAACAAGCCAAACAGACCACCAAAACGCCACCGCTACGGTAACGGTGACCCAAGGAACTGCAACACCAGTCGTGACGTGCGATTCGACAAACAGCAAGAGCTTATGCAGTGTGGGAAACAATGCCAACACTATGAGCATCAGCAAACTGTGCATATCGTTGGTGACGATGTTGCTGCTGGGTACTGCTGGTGCGAGCCCAGTGCACGCCCCGGCGATTATTCGACGCGACGCAGTTGATGGCGGAGAAGCTGTTACTTACAACGTCTCTACTGTCGAAGATGCGCTGTCGCACTCGTTTGTTACCTTTGGTGCGAACAACAACACAAACGCGTCTTATTTTATTTCAGACTCAATGATGTTTGTGACCGACATTACCTACCCAAGCAATGCCACAGCGACCAACATGGAGAAACGTTTCAACGCCAATAACGCTCCTCTAGGTACGTGGTTTCACCAATGGCAGACCGCCAGAAACGGGTATTGGGATACTGCGTGGACTCCAGCAAGTGGTTGTTACTGGACCGGACTAGGTGAGGGAGGAGACTACCAAATCGGTTGGTCGCAGGCGCAGTCTCTAACGGTCTCCGCTGGTTTCAATTTTGGCTTCGCAGAGTCGGTCCAGGCTTCGTGGGGTATTCAAATAACCAAGACCGAATCCCAGTCAGGTTCCTACACTTGCCATGTGACCACGGACAAGCAAGTCGGCCGAATTTTCACATCCAAGGGCATGGCATGGCACGACCAGCAGAGGCAGAAATGTGTTCGGAGAAACTATGGAAAGCATGGTTTGCACTGCGATTCATGGGGCCCATACATGCATGGTGATATGCCCACCAAGTATGGTTTCAATTTGGGATGCAGCACAGGTAGAAGTGACGCTTGGTGTTGAGCGCGACTTTCTTCTTTTCCCAAGGCCGATAATTTTTGTAGCCAGTTTTTTTTGAAGCCTTTTGTTGCGCACCTGGAGAACCTTGCAAAGAGCCTCGTGGTGGGTAGTGGGACACAAAAGGGTCTACGTCTATTCACAGTGGTCTTCTGGACCGAGCAGCCTGCAGTACTCACAAATGGCCAGGAGCTCAATGCTTTTTGGACTTCCTTGGTGATCTAGCACCCGCGCCTCCCCCCGCGCTCGCTGGAGCACCAAGAGACCTGCAGACATCTCGTACCCTGAATCGAACAGGCAAAAGCAAAATCCCGTTGAGCCAGCGGTTAAGCATAAAATCGATGAAACGACTTGCACATGCATACGTGCATGTATGCATGGTGATGTCAGTAGAGGAGAGTTCACGATCCTCGAGTGATTCCAAGTAGACCTTCCACCCAGCCTTACTAGACCTTTACAGATAACACCTTTTTTTTCTATAATAATTATCCCTTTATTCCGACGTGCACCATCCCAGTCACTTGATCAGTTTATAAAACTTTTCAAAGAACCAATCAGGCTCACCTGATCCTTGGAATTGAGCCCTTGAGAAATTCATAATCTGTGCTCAGATTTATTTGACTCTGTATCTGCATCAATTAAGCAAACAACACCTGCATATATCTGTACACCACTTCTACATACGGAAACTACATTTCGCGCCATATGCAGCTAGGGCTAGGTTTGATGAACCCAAACTTTTTAAGTGGGTCACCCACAAAATACGAGCTAGATCACTCTGACTGCAAAAAGGTATCGATCGGTATGTCCAGCCAAACAGGTATGTCAAGCCAAACGGACTACCCAAACGCCACCGCTACGGTAACAGTGACCCAAGGAACTGCAACACCAGTCGTGACGTGCGATTCGACAAACAGCAAGAGTTTATGTAGTGTGGGAAACAATGCCAACACCATGAGCATCAGCAAACTGTGCGTATCATTGTTGACGATGTTGCTGCTGGGTACCGTGAGTTGAAGCGGGAGGGCCTACAATAGGATCGGTCGGGCCACCCTTAGACCACCCGAGGCCGCTCGGCTTATTTCTGACTACAGCGTGCGTGTACGTGCCGAGTTTACCTGTGCTACAAATAAATCACTTGCATATGCACCTCCACAGAGCGCTCGCTGGAGCGCCAAGAGACCTGCCCGTACCCCAAAACGACCCTCCAAATATTAGCCAGGTCTCCATGCTCAGCAAATATAAATCATACTTAAATTTAAGCAAAGGTGAAATCACCCTTGAGCCAGCGGTCAAGCATCTCGAGCGAGGCCTCGGGCTGGTTGAACGGCACCATGTGGCCGGCCTCGTAAACGCGCAAAAAGGTAAAGTGGTTGTGGTTGCGGACCTGGCCAACCTCCTTGCCCTTGTTCTTGCCGTGGGCCAAAGTCCAGGGCGACAGCTCCAGCGAGGCAAACTCCTCGTGGCCGCTCCACTCGAGCTCACGCGACCACGCCTCGTTACCGAGCCAGTTGCAGATAAAGTCCTTGTCGCCGGCGTAAATGAGGACAGGCACCTCCTTCTCGAGCAGCTCGCTCACTGCAGTGTAGTACGGCTTCATCCAGTCGCCCTTGAACAAAAAGTTGGTGTTGATGTCCATGTTGCAGCCCTGGTAGTGCTCGACGCCGGTGGCGCCCACAGCCAGCTTGACTTCGTCCTGGTTGAGGTACTCCTCAATGGTGCTCAGCTGGGGGTAGCAGAGACCGCCGCCCTGGCAGTCCTCGCGCACATCATAGACATTGCGGCCGGTCTTTTGGTAGGGGCCCATCTGCGCATTGTTGCAGTAAATGGCGGCAGGGACACAGCTCCAGGCGCTCTGAGACTCGTAGCACGACTCGATAAACGCGTCACAGCGGTCCTGCGACTCGAGCATACCCTGGCAGCCGTCGGCATCGACCACGGCGGGCGCGCCACCGTCGCCGCAAGCCATGGGCTCGTACAGGTCGTACTGGCGCAGCGGGTCAGTCAAACCGTTACCAATGAGCACCGAAGTCAAGTTGAACGAGCGATCGTCGTGGCTAAGCACCTCAGACGCGAAAACAGGGATGTAGTGACCGGCGTACGACTCACCGGCAATGTGGAACTCGCGGTCGGCGTACTCGGGGAACTGCTTAAAGAACAGCTCCAAAAAGGCATAGACATCCTTGCCGGCGCTCACGGTGTCGCTGACGGCGTCCGAGCCGTACGAGTAACCAACGTTCACGGGCTGGTCAAGGAAAATCACGTTGGCATTGTTGTTCCACGACCACTTGTTGTGCTTGGGCTTAAGGTCTGCACCAATCGAGGCGGGACCAAGCTCGAAAAAGAGGCCAGTGAGCGACGAGCAGCCGGGACCGCCATTCAACCAAAGAACAACGGGGTCGTTCTTGGGGTCGTTGCGCGACTCAAAGAACCAGTAGAAAAAGTGCTTATCGGCATCCTCAACATCAAGGTAACCGCTGTACTGCTTAGTATCGTCGACGCCGAGCGCACCGGGATCGGTAGCCCGCAGCGCGTGCTCGGGGAACCGCTCGTCAGTGACCTTGATCTCAAAGTCGTGAGTCGAGCCCTGGTGCTTGGCGTGGGGCTTGTCCATGTGATGCTCCTTATGGTGTTTGCCCTTGGCCTTGTGGTGCTTGTCGTGGACCTCCTTGCGGATCTCGTCCATCAGGCGCTTGGCGCCATTGGGCACCTCGTCAACAACAGTCTGCCACATGCTCTGCACGCCGGCCGGAACGCCACCCAGCACGTCCTTGTGCTCAGCGCTAAGGCTCTGGAGCAGCTCGGCGGCATCGGTTTCGCCGCCAAGCACCGCATCGAGCTTACCGCTGAGAATCTCCTCAATTGAGTCAAACAGGCCACACTGGCCAAGCGCCAGCAGCGAATAAAGGTTGAGCAACTTCATGAGAATTAGCTCTGAGGTCTGGGGTGGCGGGGCTTACCTTTTATAGCTGCAGGCCCGCTTATGCAATTAACCGTATCGGGTCTTGCATATGCGATGCCGCGACGTCTCTGATAAGCCCGAGTGGCAAAAGGGTTTGCGCGCAGTGGGAGCGGGATTGAGAATAATTAAATTTAGATCTAGGAGATTGCAGACACGGCATGCGAGCCGGGCGCCAGGCGCTGGATCAATGGGCCATGATTGGTGCGCGCGCTGGGACCCGGGTCTGGACCCCAGCCCTACCCCCAAGCCCTGACGGGGACCTGGCTTGCCCTGCGCCTACGTCACGCACAGCCCAACAACAACAGTAATAAACAGCAAAAACAACAAAAAGTAGCACGACCATTTGCCGCGGCTGCGCTGGTAATTGTCCGCCCGCGTCAATTCCCGGTTTGCGTTTGCAGTCTCTGTGGCAACGTCAGTCACGTTATCCTCGACTGTGTCGAGTTGCTGGCCTTGCTCGGTGATAATTGTGCCCAAATCGCTAAAAATGGCATTGATCTCGGTCATGCCTCGCTGGATCTCGACAATCTCGAGCTCGCGTTCCTCGAGCAATTGCGCGTGCAGGTCAACACTTCCTTGGTCCAATTGGTCAAGAACCTGAATAAGACTGGTATTTTCGGTAGGTTCCTCGGTTGGTTCGTCCACAACTGCCTCGACTTGCTCGCGCATGAGGGCCGCAGCCTGGCTTTGGAGATCAGTCAATTCCTTGGCCAACGAAGCAAACTCGGCGGTAATTTGTTGCTGCTGCTTGCGCCCCTGCTCGTTCGAGGCGGTATGCTCCTTGAGAGCCCGCACGACGCTGCCCGCAGCGGCGCATTGCTGGGTCACAGTTGCCACGACCTGGGCGAGCCCGGTAGCTGCCTTGCGCTTATTGCACAGCCGAGCTAGGCGCCTCACTCCACTATTGAGGTCGTACAAGTGCATAGAGGCACTCTCGCTGAGGTCTCTGAGCGACAATCGCTCCTCGTCGACCATTGTCAGCTCGGAGGTTCCGAGGAGGTTTGAGGGTGTGCGAGATAGTGGGGTGTAGTTTGCTAATTAGAAAGAGGCTATGTAGTGCTTAAAAGAGCTTTGTGCTTGCTCAAAGGGGGTCATAGTTGCTCGCTGTGCTCGCTACCCTTTGTCACTGATGAGCTCGGTGTTTTTCCTGCTGGCTCTAGTCCTTCTCGTGCTGTACTGGAGCCGGGAAACGCCCACGGGCCTCGACGCGGCGGAGCAGGCCCGGTTCGAGCTGTGGAAGCAGGTCCTCAGCTACGAAACCCAGCAGGTCAATGCCACAGATGCCCATTCCACGCTCGAACGCCTGAATTTGACCGGAGTTGTGCAGTCGCAAAATGCTTCAACCTACAGCGAATTTATTCCCGGACCCATTGGCCCAGAAATCCTCGACTTTTGGACCGGTAAGGACTATCACACATACTACAGGAATATCAGCAGTATCTTGCACGGACATTATTCCATGGCGGAGCACGTGGACCCCATGCCCCTGGATCTGTCCAAATTCAACGCCACCCTTGACAACTACACGCTGGACGTGCCGGATTGGGGAAAAATCGCCTTGTATGTTGGCGAGACCATTGAGCAAAATTACACGCGGCTGGTGTCTGCCGACTTCAGCCTTGCTGATAATGACCCAGTGGCACTGCGGGGGGTTTACTTGCCTGGCGGTCGGGTTGCAATGGCCACGAGTTCTATCAAATTCAAGGGGTTCAAGGCGCTTCCGTGGATCACGCCTCCAACCGTTGGCCTAGAGGATACGCGGGCGCTAATTCTTGACCAAATAGGCATGGAGCCTACATACCGCGATTTCGTCAACCAAATTGCTGAAGCAAGCCAGTGTGAATGGGTGTTGTGGGGTCGTATGGAGCCGGTCGGCCTGAATCGCAGCGAGCTCAACAAGGTCGAGGACGAGTTGGAAGACCCGGTTGGGCGTCCGCACGCGGCCACACCTCCTGTAGGGCTCACCGGAGTGCTCTATAGTCCCGATTGTGGCGCAGCATTTCGTGTCAATGTCGAAGGAGAACGCTCGGAGCATTACCGCCAGCGGCTCCGCCACGGCCTGGTGTGGCTGCTGCTGGTATTTGTAGCTGCGCATACCCTCACCATCTTCCAAGTACAGCGCATCAATACCCCCACCACCAACTACCGCGTCTCGTTTTGGTGTGTGGCCCTCATGACTTTGGCGGATGGCCTGGTGTGCATGACTTGTATGCTGGCAAACTATGAAAAACAGTTTGCTCTGCAGCTCATGGCAATTGTGGTCGAAGTGTTTTGCTTTATCACCATCATCCAGCTCGAGTATTTGGTGGGTATTTTCCAGGTCCAGCTTCGGGACGGAGGGCGGCACGCCGACCTCAACCAGAGCCAAATCACCTCACTTATTTATGGCCGCCTTTACCTGGTGCTGCTGGTGCTGTGCCTTGTGTCAGTGTCGAGCTACAGCTTCACAGAGGCTAATCGCAGCACGTACGAGTGGATGCTGTGCATTGCGCTCTTTTCGAATTGGTGGCCGCAAATCTGGCGCAACGTGCGCCGCGGGATCTCACAGCCGTTTAGGCTCCGCTACATCTATGGGATATCTCTCCTACGGCTCGCGCCTGTGCTCTACATTTGCTTTTACCCCAACAATGTGGGGTACCATCACTATGCCCCCACCCTGGGCTGGAGCATAATGGCATGGCAGTGGCTTCAAGTGCTGCTTCTCAATGCCCAGTACACTCTCGGCGGCCAGTTCTTCCTCCCAGAATGGCTGTGCTCGGATGTTTATGACTACCACCCCATTGTCACTGGCGACCTCGAGACCCTATTGGAGGAGCCAGAGTGTGCCATCTGCATGAGCCCTGTAGCCCTTGTTTCAAGCAGTGCACCCTCCGAGATGCTGGCGCGGCGCAAGTATATGATTACCCCTTGTAGGCACGTGTTTCACACGCCATGTCTTGAGGAGTGGACGCGCCGCAAGCTCGAGTGCCCTGTGTGCCGCAGCAGCCTGCCGTGTAACTAGCTCGCTAGCTTTTAATTACGAATAATGTACATATAAATATCACCTAAAGCGCCTGCGCCCCTTACAGACTCAGCTTGAGCTTGAGCGAGATGGGCTTGCGCTCCTCGTACTCCTCCTCAAACTCCTCCTCGGGCTCATGGTGCACGAGTTTGGGCATCTTGTTGACATTGCGGTACCGCAGCACCATCAAAAAGTCCTCGCCCTTGCGCCGCGCCGTCAGCTGATAGTTTTTACGCGAGTGCTCGGGCGGGTACAGCACCTGGCAAATGTCGAGCAGAACGCGGCGCGTAGTGGCTGTGGCGCGAGGGTTGTGCAGCGCTTGCATGATTTCGCTCTTGAGTGGCTCGTATTTGCCCAAGTACTTGCGTACGACGGGGATACTCGTGTGCACTGAGCCGCGGGCAATTGCTTCCTGGCGGGCGAGCATAAGGTCTACTTGCCCTTGCTCAGTGTGGAATTCACCCTCAATAGCCACAATACCCACCAGGTTGGCCAAAAGGCGCACGAGTCCGGTGCGAATTACCAGCGAAGAGTCCTGCATCACAGTTTGGAAAACGTACTTGATAATGTTGGGGTCACGGTACCCGCCGAGTTCGAGCACAACCTGGAACGAGGCTAGGCGGATTTCATTGTTGTTTGCGGCGCTCGTGTCTAGTAGTAACTTGTCCATGCGGGGCGTACCGTAGCCCAGCTTGATGAGCGCTTCATCCTGAAAGACGGCAGTTGTGGAAATAACGTGGTGGTACGACGGCAGCCACAAATCGAGCCGCTGGCACTTGTCGATCTCGCTGCACGCGCACGTCACAAACTCTTGGAATTGTGGGTCGTACTTGAGGGTGGAGTCGGCGCTCTTGATGGTCTCGGTCACGGCCTCTATGATGGTGCACAAGTAGTACGAGTCGCTGTAAGGGTTGCCCGAGTTTTCATTGTACCGAATCAAGTTTAGCAAAAATTTCATCACATTGTCGGGGCACTGCCCGTCCTTGTTGCGGATCTTTGCAAACGCGCTGATCAGGGCCTTTTGGACAAAGTAGTTTGAAAAGTCGCTGAAATCGTTGGCGCGAGGAATCAGGCTATCTTCAAAGCAGCACATTTCTTCAAACACTTTAAGCAAGTGAAACATGCCGAGGTTATCGTTTGTCTCGACGGCATTACGGGCAAGCCCCAGCGCGGCGTGCGCGCGCACCTGGTAAAAGTACCGCCAATCCATGAGCGTGCGGGTTAAGATAGACGAATAGATCGCGCTGGGCTTTTGGTTGCTGAAAAAGGTCACCGCATCGTACTGGGCAACCACGTCCCGGTCCTGCTGGAGCTGTGACGCGTACATATAGTCTGGCTGGCCCAGGGTCATCTTGCAAATCCACTCAAAGTCCGAGTCGACGCGGATCCACTCAAACGCCTCATTAAACATGAATTCTTCCTCGTCCTGGCCCCAATCAGTGAGGCGCCACTTGGCCATTTCTTCATCCTTCATGAGCACATCGCCCAAACAGTTGATCAGGCCGTCGTCCGCGTTGCCGCTTTCTTGACCTTTGAACTTTTGGTTCCGCTTGAGCCGCTTGTACTTTGTGTTGTATTGGATATCCAGTTTGGTGAACCCTTCCTTGAGGTCCACCACGTGCTCATAGGGCGTGCCGTCTGCCTCGTGAATTCGGATTGTCATGGGGCCGCTAAAGGCCGCAGCAACAGGGTACTTTTGCCCCTGGTTGGCCAAATCGTTGACGGCCTTGTCAAGGAACTGCGTGTCCCTCAGCACTTCTTCAGGCAGCTCGCGGCTCTGGACCTGGCCAATACCCATTTCAATAAACATGCGCTTCTTGTTGAACCTCTGCGTGACCCTAAAAATGGGGTACCCTGAGCCGTGCACCCACTCGTTGAAAAAGGCGTCCAGGCGGTGGTGGGCGACGCGCTCGCACAGCTTGCGGAAATGCGCCGTGGAAATTTGCGAGTTGAGGTCGCCACTCATGCTCTGGAGCAAAATTTTTGGAATCACACGCGATAACCCGAGGCTGCGGTCCGTCTTGATCATGCGCCTATTGAGAATGTAGAGCACCATGGGCGCCTTGAGCCGAATGAACCGGAGGTCATCGACAGTAATGGGGAACCGGAATTTGGGCTCGCCAATGGGCGGCATATTAATATCTTGGCGCGTGATGTCGTCCACAAACATCTTCATGCGCATGCGGTACTCGTTGTTGCCCATCAGGCGCCTAATAAAGGTGTGGGTCATAAACAGCGCAATGCCCTCGGTTACCCACACATCGTTCCAGGTGGCAGCAACAATGTTTACACCGCACCATTGTGCTGCCAAGCATCGAATCAGCGGCTGCGTGTGGTCGAAAAGGGGCTCAATCACTGTGGGAGGAAACAGCAGCTTATCCGAGATAATAGTCAAACCAGCCGCATCTGCGGCCTCAAAGGGCAAGTCCTGCACAAAACAAATTGAGTACGACATGAATGGGAACGAGCCAAACTCGCGCGTAAAGTACTCCATGGCCTGCGAGTAGATGCCGCAACAGTGGCGCACGTTATCGACGCTGGCCTGCAGAGCAAAGATACAGCACGGGATTCCGCTGTTTGACTCGGCCGAATAGTCGTTTGAGCTCAGGGAAACCTGGACAAATGGTCCCACGGTGAAGCCCAAGTGGTGGGCGAAAATCGGCGTAAACATCTCAAATCTTACAATTTTCTTTGAAGGATCGGTGGGATGAGCCACCTGCGTGGGGCTGTTGCTATTGCAAATCACGACAATTTCCGTTTCATCCTCCTGGTCGCCGCTGAGATCGCCGACCGATTTCGGGACGCAAAACTCCATTTCCCACGTGTACGGGTCTTGCAAACCGTCCAAACAAGGTAGCCAGCAGCTCGTGCTTTGGGAAATTGGGTTGTGAGTGGTGTATGCGTGCCAGGTTCCGGGCTTTTCGCTCGAGACAAAGTTGACGCCCGAAACAGGGTTTTCGAGTGAAAAATCAATGCGTACCGTAAGTGCGCTGTAGCTCTTGGCATTTGTAGTTGAGACAAACGTCTCTGCAGTCTTTTCTTCCGAGGCCACGCTGATTTCCTGGGGGATCTTGATATGCAGGTCGCGGCACTGATCAGATAAAACGGTGGCCAGCTGGCCGCTAATCTTGGCGTGCTCGGAGATTCGCAGGTCCTTTTCTTGGCGCAAGTTACGCAGAATGTCATTGTGCTCGAATTCGGTCGCGATCGAGTTGACGGTGACCTTTTCAATTCGCATTTGCCGGGCGTCCAGCTCAATTTGCGCGAGCTCGTCCACGAGCGGGATTACCGTGAGCTCGGTCCAACCTCGAATGGTGCGCTCCTTGAGGTCCACGTCCACGCTAACCTTTTGGTGCGCAACGTTGAACCGCTTCATGGTGGATGAGGAAGGTTTGTGGCGGTGAGTGGCGGGTGAGGTGCACCGGGGGTGGACCAATGTGGTTGGAGACGGAGGTGGGTGCCAGTTCAGTTGGGTAGGGCGGCTGTGAGTGAGTTTATTTACTGCTGGTGCCAGAAATTAGCAGAAATGCTGACTTTAGGGGTTTAGTCCGTCTCAGCCACAATCCTCCCCGCTGTGCAACTGCCGCGGCTGCGCAACCACACTATCGAGAAACAGCAGACTGCGTCTCTGAGAATAACAGTCTATAAAAGCCATAGCTTAAAGTAATTTCACAGTATGCCACTCGACAAATTACCTCTAGAAACTGTAACCTACATCACTCAGTACCTCGATAACTCTATTGTCTTTTACCTCAAACTGGCCCAGGTGTGCCGTGCATGGAGATCCTTGTTCAAGAGCGACTACTTGTGGGCCAAATTTAATGTGTATGGTGTTGACAACAATATTTCCAAGCACTCTCTCGAGGTTGAGAGGCCCCTTTACGCACAGCTCCAGGACCTGTTGGAGCCTGAAAGCTCGACTAACTTTGAAAATGTGGACCCCCAAGTTTGGAGAGCCCGGCTGCAGCCATGGTTCACCAATAGATTTGGTTCGCTACGCTACCACCGACCATTGTGTGCCCATGGATACTACCCCATTGAGTATCTCCCTGCAGACCACGCGGCCGCCAACCTCAAAACACTGGCCATGCACTACGCCCTATCGCTTGACGACATTATTACCCACAGATAAGTTGCGCGTAAATCTTTTTCAATGAGCCAAGCGCTCGTCAACGATTTCAATATCAAGGGGACGGGCATCTTGATCAATCCACAGGTCCTCGGCTTTTTTAGAATGTGAAAAGCAATATTGTTTTAGCAGCGGTCAAGCAAGACGGCAGTGTCTACCAATACGCCTCGCCCACACTTCAAAGCGACCAAGAGCTAGTCTTGGCGGCAGTGTCAAATTATGGGCCCGGGTTTGAATACACCTCGTACCGCTTAAGGGGCAACTATAAAATTGCCTCTGCGGCAGTAAAAAAGACTACGCTCGTGCTATTTTGATGGCCACGTCCATGTTGAGATACGACAACGACCTCGCCCTGACTCGTGTCAAGCAAGACGGCGAGCTCTTCTAGCATCTACCCCACCGGCTCTGAGGTGCCCTCCCTCATAAAGCTAGGGTGAGGGACTCAGCTGTGACTCAAGCCTGGCCACGCCCAATGAGCAAATGGATCGAACCAATGCAATATATTAGACCAATTGCTCGAGTATAAAGCCAGGGTAGTTTAGGTTTTTATTTATAGACAATGGGATGGGGGTGGCAGGCTCGTGGCTCACAAATGCAGGTGTATATTTATTCTCAGCCTTTGACAGCTCATTTGCTCGGTTCTGGTTTGGTAAAAGGCTCAATTGCACTCTTTCAAATTGTTTGGCTCTTGATGCACCCTTGATGCACAACCGGCATAGGCGCACATTGCGCATGGTCTTGCGCATAGGCCTAGGCCCAATTTGGCGCGCGCGCCCAAAGTCACGTGCTGTTACAAGGATCGGCAAGGCACGGCGCTCCAACGGAACCGCGCGTTCAGCGAGCCGTGGAACCATTTGCGGATGGCTCGGAACAATTTGGCACGCGTTTGGGCGCGCCAATTGGAGGCCAATTGCACCTTGAGGAGCTCGACCCGCTGCGGATCCGGCATGACGTCATGGCCACGGCGGTCTTATCGCCACCGTTCAAGGGCGTCAATGGCGCACATTTTTCGGTTGAGCATGTTTAAAAGTGTACATCTGCACCAACAAGATAGAAATTGGCCATATCGAGAAACATTGGATGCGCATAAAGGGGGGGCCATTGCTACATCGCTCGTGCATGGAGCGTGTTTCAACCGAATTGCGTGCCCGATTTACGTCAATTGTACTGCTTTTAGCTGTTCTGAACCGCACAATAAAGTTCAAATGTTATCAACAAGGGGCCAATGTGATTGCGATAAACGTCGTGCCCTTGCCCACGCGCGATTAGGTCATGAGCTATTTAAGTGCGCCCGCCCCCCAACCTCCTTACCATGGTCAACCCCACTTTCTTCCTTGCAGCAGGAGCTGCGCACGCTCTCTTCCTTCCCTTTGAGGATGCGGAGGGCACCCCTATCACCGATGTCGATGCCCACGGCGCCATTGTGCCGCCCGCCGACACTCCTATGACTGCGTTTGCTAGCGCCAAGGACGGCAAGCACCACGATAAGAAGGTCAAGGCCCACCACTCTAAGTCCAAGCCCAAGTATCACCATAAGGGTGGCAAATCCAAGAAGAAGCTTGAGCGCAAGGGCGGTTTCGCCAGCTTGCTCAAGGGTCGGAACGAGTTCCGCCACGGCAAGAAGTTTGCCAAAGGTGAGGGCTGCGCCGGTGCCAACGTTGGCGACCACACTCCTGGTCTTGCCCCCCTTATTCTCACCCGCAGCGCTGAGCCCCACGTGATCCCTGACAAGTACATCATCCAGTTCAAGAAGGGTGTGGACCCTGCTGAGATTGCCGCTCACATTGACCTCATTGGCGAGACCCACGAGGTCCACGGCGGTGTTGATGCTTTTGGCGTCGAATCTGGTGTCCAGAAGGTGTTTGACATTGGCGACTTTAAGGGTTACGCCGGTCACTTTCTGCCCGAGACCATTGAGCTGATCCGTGCCGCTCCCTTTGTTGAGCACGTCGAGGCCGACTCGAAAGTCTACATCAATGAGGAGCACCTCGAGAATGGTGCCCCCTGGGGTCTTGCCCGTGTCTCCCACCGCAAGGGCTTGTCGCTCGGCTCTTTCAACAAGTACCTCTATGATGATGAGGGTGGTGAAGATGTGACCGCCTATGTTGTCGACACTGGTATCTATGTTGACCACAATGACTTTGGCGGCCGCGCCAAGTGGGGCAAGACTGTGCCTGCCAATGACCAGGACATTGATGCCCACGGCCACGGTACCCACTGCGCCGGTACGATTGCTGGCGAGAAATACGGTATTGCCAAGAAGGCAACTGTTGTTGCCGTCAAGGTGCTTGGCTCGGACGGTAGCGGCTCGATGAGCGACGTTATCGGTGGTGTCGAGTACGTTGTGCAGCAGCACAAGAAGGACGTGGCTGCTGGCAAAAAGGGTTCGACCGCCAACATGTCGCTCGGCGGTGGCAAGTCGCCCTCGCTTGACCTGGCTGTCAACGCTGCCGTCAACAATGGCGTGCACTTTGCCGTTGCTGCCGGTAACGAGAACCAGGATGCCTGCAACGTCTCGCCCGCCGGCGCCTCGGAGCCCATCACTGTTGGCGCCACCACCCTTGGCGATGATCGCGCCTACTTTTCGAACTATGGCAAGTGCGTCGACGTGTTTGCTCCCGGTGTGAATGTCCTCTCTACCGGTACTTCGGGCAAGGACTCGACCCAAATTATGAGCGGTACCTCGATGGCCTCGCCCCACGTTGCTGGTTTGCTCACCTACTTTTTGAGCTTGCAGCCCAGCTCGTCCTCTGGCTACGCCTCGAGCGCGCTCACCCCCAAGCAGCTCAAGAAGCACCTTGTTTCATTTGGTACCAAGGACATCCTGGCCGACCTCGACAGCGAGTCGCCCAATGTGCTCGTGTACAATGGCGGCGGCAAGGACCTGCACGACTTTTACGCTGCGATGGAGCCCGTGCCCAGCTCGAGCGCCAAGGCCATGCACCAGCTCGAGGACCTCGGCGAGGACCTGCTTGACGAGTTCCGCGAGGCCATTGACTATGTCGCCGAGCGCTTTAACGAGATCTTTTAGTTTTATGTATGATTTATTTTTTTGTTTGATTTGAGAAGGGGACCTTCCGGAAAAAATGTTGACCGGGAAAATGTGCTGGGTCACATTTCTCAGATTGGCTTGAGCTCGCTGGGGTGCAATTGAGACTGCTCGGCCGGCACTGCCCTGAGCTGCCCTGGGCCACCCCTGGCCCCCCTTGCCCTGTCATCCACACCGTCTCCAACCGCTTCACCCCCCATCATCACTCCTAATCATGGTCTCTGAAGGTGCTCGCAAAGAGCAGTACCGCAAGGCCCAAGAGGAAAAACGCAAACGTTTGCAGCACGTGGAATTCGAATCAACCCCGGAAGAAAATGTCAAGCTGCCTCGCAAGCGCTACTACCGCCAGAGAGCACACTCAAATCCTTTCAGTGACCATGCCCTCGAGTACCCGGTCAAGCCCGAGGAAATGAACTGGAAAATGATTTTCCCCAATTTGGAGAAAGGTCAAGGCCCCACAATCGCCGATGTAGGCTGCGGATACGGTGGTCTTTCGATGGCTTTGGCGACCGAGTTTCCTCAGAAAAATATTTTGGGTCTTGAAATTCGGGTCCAAGTGACTGAATACGTTGAAGATCGCATCATTGCCCTGCGGCAACAAAATACCGAGTCCAAGGCCTATGCCAATGTGGGTGTTTTGAGGGCAAATGCCATGAAATTCACCCCCAACTTTTTCAAAAAGGGACAGCTCGAAAAGATGTTTTTCTGCTTTCCTGACCCGCACTTTAAGCAGCGCAAGCACAAGGCCCGCATCATTACGTCGACATTGTGCAGCGAGTACGCCTATGCGCTTCAGCCCAATGGCATTATCTATACTATTACCGACGTGCTTGACTTGCACGAATGGATGGTCGAGCACCTCGAGGCGCACCCCATGTTTGAGCGGCTGTCCAAGGAATGGGAGGCTCAGGACAAGTGTGTTGAAATCATGACCCACAAGACCGAGGAAGGGATCAAGGTGGCTCGCAACAAGGGATCCAAGTACATTGCTTGTTTTAGACGCATTGAGATGTAACTAGCTTTAGAACTATATATATTACCCCTCGCACTCTACTTTGTCCAAAACTGCGGCATCAGCTTGGGCATCTCCCACAGCGAACTGATGGTATCGTGACCTACCGGCTCAGAGTGCTCCTTGTACTCATCGAAAAACACCGTGTGCTTCCAGCCAAACTTGGTAGCCGTCTTGATATTAATGACGCTATCGTCAACATAATAACAATCCTCCACTGATGCTGCTCCAGCCTCGCGCATGGCCTTGTCAAACATGGGCTTTTTGGGCTTGCACATGATGGGGTTTTCATTGTAGTCGCAGTAGGTGAGGCCGTCAAAAATACCTTCTAAACCAAGCAGCTTGATAACCCTATAAGCATGCGACTTGTAGGCGTTGGTAAATAGCCAAAGGGTGACCTTAGACTTGTCGATACCCTCGAGCAATTTCCGCAGCTCAGGCTCGGGTTTCAAGACCGTATCCAACGGCAACGCGTCATCTACCTTGGCATTGTAGTCCATAGCATCAATATGGTTGAACCGCACAAGCCCTTCAATCGCGAGGCCATAGTCCCTGTAGTAGTGCTTGTGAAGCATCTCGGCGCTCTCGTCGTCGAGGTGGAGGTTATTTTTAATGTAATCGCGAATTGATTTGGCCATCATCTTGTCCACACCCGCATCTTTGCTGTAGAGCGTGTTATCGATATCGAAAAACAGCACCGGTTTGCCCATCGAGGTAGTAGTACAGAGGTGTGATTACGTGGGCCCGGGCGACCACGTGTGAGTCACTTGCAAGTGTAGCATTTAGATTCATTTTTTCATCATTCAGATCGCGGTAGGTGCGACCCGATTTGGCCTATCATCGGTGCTGGGTAATTTGTGGCATGCGTCCACCTGTAGCTTTGTCACGCATCGTGCAGTCATGGTTTTTGTCGCTATTAATTTCCAAAGCCTTTTAAATTCCTTTAGAATATCCGTTGGAGGTCTCGGCAATGCCCTTCGGCCAGTCCGCAGCCACTAGATCGTCCTCGATTTGCCCTGGTGCACCCGGACCCCGCACGTATTTCTGACTGTTTGCATCTCCCAACCTCCCAAAAAGATCAGCCGCCAGCTGATAATGAATACAAAAATGCAACCGAGCGAAAAGAGCGACAAAAGCTCAGATTCAGACACAAACCAAGAGCGCATCACTCATTTGACGCGACAACCTACACAGACCGACGACAGCACCAGCATTATGGGCCCTCGGCTCAGCCGAAGAGAAACAAGCATTGAGGAAAACCTTGTTCACCGAGTTCTTTCGAGCGACACCTCAAAGTATGATGGCCAACCAATCCCCGAAATGGGCGAGGACAAGCCCTTGCCGCCAATGCTAGCTCAGGATCGCACTGCGTACCGCGTTGAGTTCACAGAAGATGATCCCATGTGCCCTCTCAACTGGTCCCCACGCCGCAAAACCACAATGGTGGTGATGTTGAGTCTGGTAACTACCACAATCGGGTTTGGATCCTCGGTTTTCAGCCCCATGTCGGACGATATTATGGAGATTTATCATGTCGGACCTACCGTCGCTGCTCTGGGCGTTTCGCTGTACGTGATGGGGTTTGCAGCAGGCCCCATTATGTGGGGTCCTCTTAGTGAATACCTCGGCCGTTATCACCTCATGTGCTTCACGCTTTTCATCACTACTTGCTTTCAGTTTGCAACTGCTACTGCCAAAGACTTGCAAACTGTTATGCTGGGGCGCTTTTTCAGCGGCTTTTTTGGTGCGGCGTGCTTGGCCCTGGTCCCCAGCATCTTCGCCGATATGTACTTGCCGGTTCCTCGTGGCCGCGTGTCTGCATTGTACGCCATGGCCGTCAACGCAGGGCCGCCGTTTGGGCCCATTGTCGGTTCGTTTATTGTGAATTCGTACCTCAGCTACCGCTGGCCGCTGTATTTGAGCGGAATCCTGTGTGGAGCAGGCTGCGTTGCGGTGATTTTCCTAAGTGAAGAGACGTTTCATCCCATTGTCCTTGCCAAAAAGGCCGCCCAGCTCAGGGCCCGGACCGGCAACTGGGGCATTTATGCCCAGCACGAAACGATTCAACTCGATATGATGGAGCTCGTGCACAAGTCGCTGGTCAGGCCATTCATGATGTTGACCCACGAGCCCATTCTGTTCCTCATGAGCTTGTACAGCGGCTTTGTCTATGGTCTGCTTTACATGTGTTTAACAGCCATCCCGATCATTTATGAGGGTTACGGGTTCAAGGGCGGTGTGGTTGAGCTGCCGTACCTCAGCATGTTTGTTGGCAACACCCTCGCGGCCCTCGCAACCATGTTTTACTATACCCCCAAATACCGGCGCCTGCTCGAGTCCACCGGTAAAAAAGTTGTGCCTGAGGCGCGTCTCGAGCTCATGATGGTGAGTGCACCTATTTTTACGGCGGCAATCTTTTGGTTGTTTTGGACTGGCGCCTACCCCAAAACCGCAGAGCACCCCCACGGCTGCCACTGGATGGTACCCACTATTGCGCTGGCATTTTTTGGGTTCGGGTTTGTGGGCGTATTTTTATCTGTGATCAACTACTTGGTTGACACATATTTAATGCTGAGCGCCTCTGCGTTCTCGGCAAACGTGTTTATGCGCTCGTCTTTTGCCGTGGCGTTCCCGCTATTTGCGACGCAAATGTTCCACAACTTGGGCATTCAGTGGGCCGGAACTCTCATTGGGTGTATCGCGCTGGTATTGCTCCCTGTGCCGTTCTTGTTTTATATTTATGGAGCGCGTATCCGCACCTTGTCGCGGTATGCTATCAACCTGGAGCAGGTTGAGCAGGACATGAAGAAGGATAGTTAATAGGTTGGATGTAAATATTCTTTTATAGGGGAGGGGCGTAAAAGGTCCATGACGGGATCACTCGCCCGGCTTGGCATTGACGCTGACGTGCAGGTGACGGTGCAGCTGCAGGTAGAAGCCCTGCGGGGTCCGCCGCGACGCCCCCTAAAACGCCATGTTTTGTCCTTGGCAAGTTTCGAAAAGTAATTTAAGTTGCACTGCAAAATGTGGGAGCTCCACACCCCCTCGTGACCGCCCTGCCCCCAGCCGCCCTGCAGGTAAATTGGCCTGGGGTACCTGCAGCACCTTACCTGCATAATGTGACCGGTCACATTTTCTCGCGATAGCCAATTTAGACAAACTGAGCTCGCCGAGGCTTGTTGGTTTACCCAGCAACACAAAAATTTTTATACCCCGGCAACTGATGCGGGTCGCCCTGCAGTATAAAGACAGCCCCCCACCCCTTGTTTGTCACTCCATTCTGGACCGTCGTCCCCGCCCATGTTCAAATCATCGCTGTTTTCTGAACGTCGTCCCCTTGCCACCACGCAGTTGTGGAACTTCGAGGAGCCCCAGGAGGGCCCTCACGATGCGGTCCAAATGGTGGAAAACTTGGTGGAGCATGAAGCCGACGAGCGCGAATTCCTGAGTGAGCAGATCCAGGACCTCGAGGGCGGCATTGACCAGATCAATTCGAGTTGCTTGAGCGTGCAGGAGCAGCAAGAGCTGTTCAAGCGGCTGGTGGAGACCCACGACGTTTATGCGCTTGCGCGCCGCATGTCGCTGCGGTTGCGCACGTTGCTCAACACGAATGAGCGGTTGGCTGCGAGTGCCAATGCTTTGCAGCAGCGGGAGGCGTCGAGTTTGGAGGAGGAAATTTTGATGTGGGATTAGGAGGGTGAAGAGGGGTGCTGGGGTGCGTGTATTCACCAACCCCTCACTTCCTTTCCCCCTTTCTGCCCCTCTTTTTCCCCCTTTGCCCCATCCCCTACCTATTTATTGCTATTTATCATATATAAACAAATCGACCCACTTTGAGTGCTGACATGGACGTTTCGCTAGTGAGCAGCGCGCTCGCGGTGGTGCATAACCCAGCGTCCAACGCGCCGGCGCGCGCCGAAGCGCAGGAATTTCTCGACCAGCTCAAGACGCGCAACGAGGCCGCCGCGATCGGCGCCCAGCTCGCCGCGCCGGGCAACGACGGCACCGTGCGCCATTTTGGGCTGTCGCTGCTGCAAACGGCCCTGCAGCGCCTCGAAATGAATGCAGAGTACCTCGACCACGTGCGCCACGTGCTTCTCGAGCTCGCAGGCGAGCCCAACCCGCCGCATTACATCCGCGAGAAGGTCGCTGTTCTTTGGGTTTTTATGGCCAAGACGACGTGGGGCACAGAGGCTGCGCCTTGGCGCGAGTTTGATTCGAGCTTGCTGGGCCTTTGGGGGCAACCCCTCTTTGTGCTGAGCGTCCTAAGGACCTTATTTGAGGACGTCTTCTTGTTGGACGACCCGCTCGCTGGGCGCCGCGGGCCCGAGTTCAACTACCTCTGCTCGTCAATACTGCTCACTAAAGAACAAAGCATTGATACCCACGGCCCTGGGTTTGAGGATATGAGGGCAGACGACCAAGGGTGGCTCAGCCGTCTCGTGGCGCTTGCACGACAGTCCCAGGGCCAAGTTTTGGCCCGCACGCTCGAAACCCTGAAAAGTATTGTTCCGTGGCTGCCCGTAGCTGCGGCAGTCTCGAGCGACCTCATGGACGTCTTTCTCAGCTGCCTCAACAACCCCGACGTTGACGTGCGGATTTTGGCCGTAGACTGCATGCACATCCTCCTTACGCGCCGCCTGGTCGAGCAGGATCACTTTGATGCCATTGTGGGCAAGTTTATGAGCAGTCAGGGCGTGCAGTGGGTGGCCCAGGTCTATGACAAGGTCAAGCTGGACGCGAGCGATATTGACGATCGCGAGTACATTTTCGTCAAAAAGGTGGTTGAGGCAACGGTCGGGGTCGGCGAGTACCTCGAAAACCCCAAACGCATCCGCCCAATCGACGGTGCAGACGTCGCCTCGTACCTCCAGCTCGTGCTCAAGTTTAGCCAGCACCCCTCGCTGCTGGTGAGTGGTTTAAGTTTGCAGTTTTGGTGCAGCGTTCTTCGGCTCGAGCAAGCCCCCCTCGAACGCGAGCAGATGTTGGCCCCGCTCCTCAGTTTGGCGTCTGAGCGTTGCCTCCACTATGAGGCTACCCCAGCAGATACAGAGGCCCAGCTGTACATGGACTTTGATTTTACGGCCCAGCAAGAGTCGCGCATCTATTTTGGCGATTACAGGCGGTATATGACCGACATTATCCGGCTGGTTGTGTGCCTTTCGCCGATCGATGCGCTTCAGTACCTCCACGACAAGTTTGAGCAGTTTTTCGAGTCTGAGATGGGCCGCGCGGCCACCACGCAGCTCTTGCAGCCTGATAATCCTCCCCACCTCATTTGCCGCAGCGTCATTGACTTTGTAGAGGCCGCCATGCGCGGCGTGTCGCGGTGGCAGCTCATCCACCTCAGCTCCCCCGACGAGCCCAAGTTGATGACCATGGTCGAGCAATGGGCCACCGAGATGATAAGCCTGCGGTTCGAGGAAACCAGTTTGCACCGCAAACTCGTCGAGTGCCTTGTGCAGTTTGCTCCCCTGTTCACCAAAACTGCAAACAATTCCGTGCTGTTCAAGATCTTGGAGCGCGTCCTCGAGGCGTGCACGCACCCCTGGGGCTCGGAAGAGACTCGCCAGCAGGTGATTGAGCTAAGGGCGTCCTCTGGCACCGAGCTGAACCGGCTCGCGTACATGATCCCCGAGGCGCTCATGCAGATTTACGACCAGCTCGAGGCAGTCATTGGCCAGTTGCTGATGGGCGGCGAGGTCCGCGACCAGGAAAGTGTGCTGTTCAAGAGCTTTTTGTTGGTTGTTTCGCAGCGCTCAACGCTGGCAGACAAGACCACGCCCTTTGAGCGCATTGTTGATCCTGTCCTTAGCTCGTGGACCGACGAGGCCACTGTTAAAGGCCTCAGCGACCTCGAATGGTTTATGGAAAGGGTTGGAATTGTCGATATCGCGCGGTACTTTGAGCGCCGCAAAATTACTGCCACCACCGATTTGCTGGCAACGCCCATGGACGACGAGGGGCGCGCGCTGCGGGCCGAGCTGGCCAAAAAGTGGCAGGCCATTTTCCCTATCCGGCCCACGCGCATCTTTATTCAGTACCCGATCGAGAAGCTCGACCACCAAAGCGAGGAGTATTTGCACCTCCTGAAAATGTGGAAGCCGCGCGTGCAGCAGTTTCTGCCTCATATCCTCCAACTGGTGGCCCAGATTGTGGCCTACTACTCGCCCAACAACTGGACGAGCCTGCCGGTGGAGGTGCAGCAGTTTGTGCGCACGAGCTGCACCGAGCGGTTCTGGCAGGTTGGCGTCTCGATGCAGAGTAAGGACGAGTTCGAGAAGGACAATGAGGCGGCCTCGAAAACGCTGCGTGACTTTGCAGACTCGGTGGGCCACGCAATCAAGTACACGCGCGAGTACGCCTTTTTGACGTTGGGGAGCATTTCGCAGCTCGAGGAAACAATGTACGAGATGCCCGACATGGGCACGATCCTGTTTCAAGCGCTCGCAGGCGGCGATACCTCGGGCATCACGTCCCACTGCTGGCGCCACACAATCAGCATTGTTGTGCGGAACGTGGTCAAAAACTGCCCCCCCGAGTACATGCAGTCGTTCCTTAGTCCATTTGTTTCACAGTTTCTCGGGAAAATGCAGCAGGTCCTGCAAGAAAAGTGGACGGCGCTGGCGGCCGCCGGGTTCCAGCTCATGGACGAGGAAATGATGGAGCAGATTGACCAGGAGGACAAGAGCCTCAGCGACGAAATGATGGCCGAGCACCTGCTGCGGCAGCTGACCTCGATGGTTGTGCGCTTGATCATCGATCTCATCAAGTTTGACAATCAAAACAAGCGCCGCCGCCAGGTGCGTGAAACGGTTCTCAGCGACCAGCCGCTGCTCATGTCGGTGCTGGCCATGTCGCGGCTGATTCTGGGGTTCAAGGATAGCCGGTGCTGCTACAATATCTGTTTGATTTTGCGCGATCTCATCTACTACAAGGGCAACGAGGTGATTAAACGCGAGCGCGAGGTCCACGACTACTTTGCTACCGAGATTGTTCCTGCATTACTGGTGGTCTTTTTTGATGAATACTTTCATGAAAGTGCGCTCGAGGCAGGCAATATCATGACCTACCTCTATGTCGACAACCCCCAAATGATCCTCAATGCATTCAGCCAGCTCGGTACGTCCCACAACGGCATGACCCTCGACGAGCTGCGCCAAACCCTCCAGGGAGGGCCCACCATCCCCTCCGTTGACCAGCACCGCAGCGTTATCATGGCGTTCCTCAACGGGTTCAAGGAAAAAACCGACGACACCGCGGCTCGCCAAAAGTTGTTGCAGCGCGTCCAGCGCAGACAAAACAGGCCAAAGCCCAGCTTTGAGGATAGTTATGATGCCGCGGCCACCATCAATCTGTTTAATCAGGATTAATTTATATAGAGCATTCTGGGTAAGATGAAGATGAGGGTGCCCTGGGGGTGCCATTGGGCGGGCGAGGGGCCGACCGCGTGAGAGGGCCCTTGGGCCGTGGGGCCGTGCAGGACGCGTCCCTGCGAGCGTGCATAAGCGTGCGCGTGCAAGGTCGTACTGAGCCGCTCAAGTGCATCCCAGCACACCCAACAACCCTTTTGCGCCGTACGCGCTGACCCCTGCCCCGCTCGCACCTGCGCACCCGCACGAGCACCCTCCCCTGCCCCACTCGCCGTTTATTTTTGGCACGCATGCACCTGCACATGCCCAAAGTCCGGGATGCACAGCTGTAACCCCCCTTTGTTTCACGGTGAGACATGCATCAAATTTCACAGAACAAGTAGCCAAAAATTCCAGAGCCTCAACCCCCAAAATTTTGCCAAGAATGGAGGGGGAGGGCCACTGCTGCAAGGGTCGACCCCTGTAAAAAGAAACGCTCAAATGTAACGCCCCCCCTGCATCTTGCATCCTGCATTTTTCCCCAGCTCTCTTTTTTGTATTGTTGTGGTGGCCTTGACCTTGTCTCGCGTATTCCTATTTTTGTTTATCTTGCTATTTTCGTCTTGAAACGCGTTTGTCTCTGAGATATGCTCCGATCAGTGGTCCTTATGCGCGTTAGAGGACCGTCTATGCATGCACCTACCCAAAAGAGGATAGTCATGCAGTTTCATGTATGCATATTCAGCGTCAGATGTCTGGAAATATGCGGCAGCACATACCGGGCTAATCTCGCGCATAATAGTATAAATACCTCGCAATGGACGGCCATGTTCCGGTATGCGCGGACTTCTCACTGTAACTATTGCCGCCCTTGCACACACAGCTGCCGCCAACCGCGGAGGCCCTGGCCATGGCGGTGAAGATTGTGCTACCACCAGCGTTGTTCAACACAGCACTGAGTGCACCACCAGCGCCAAGCACACCAGTGAGGAGTGCACCACCAGCAGCGCTCACAAGTATGATCGCACCACCGAGTGCACCACTGAGACCCCTACCTCTACCGAGTGCACAACTAATACCCCCGAGTACTCGAGCGAGTGCTCCAAAGAGCAGCACTCTAGCAAGCACACTAGCGAGGAGTGCTCCACTAATACCCCCAGCTCCACCGAGTGCACTACCGAGACCCCCACCACCGAGTGCACCACCGAGGCCCCCACCACTGAGTGCACCACCAATACCCCTAGCACCACCGAGTGCAGCGAGCACAGCACCAAGAGTGGATGGTGCACTGAGCACTCCACGAGCTGGTGCACTTGGCACCACAGCCGCACCACTGAGGAGTGCACCACCGAGACTCCCGTGACTGGCATTAATACCTTTACCAGCGAGTGCTCTGAGCACAGCACCAAGAGTGGATGGTGCACTGAGCACTCCACGAGCTGGTGCACTTGGCACCACAGCCGCACCACCGAGGAGTGCACCACCGAGACTCCCGTGACTGGTATCAACACCGAGTCGAGTGTGACCTCGACTCCCTTGACTGGTATTAACACTTTTACTAGCGTCGCCAGCAGCACCCCCAGCACTGTGACCACTTCAACGTACTCGTCTGAGGTGTGCAACAACGGCCACTGCAGCTTTGTTCTCTACTTTGTTCCTCCTGCCAGCACGACCGCCTCGAGTGAGAGCTCTGCCTCCACCTCGACTCCCGTGACTGGTATCAACACCCAGTCGAGTGTGACCTCGACTCCCTTAACTGGCATCAACACTTTTACCAGCGTCGCCAGCACCCCCAGCACCGAGAGCTCCGCCTCCACTCCTACCTCTACTCCTCTCACTGGTATCAACACATTTACCTCTGTCACTAGCTCCGAGGAGAGCTCCAGCTCTGAGACTGCTTCCACTCCCACCTCCACCCCTCTCACAGGCATCAACACCGAGTCCAGCATTACCTCGAGCTCGCCATCTGCCAGCAGCTCCACTGCCACCACCGTCTCTGCTACCGACTCGACAACTCCTCTCACTGGTATCAACACTGTTTCGAGTACTGCCTCGAGCTCTGCCTCGAGCTCTGAGACTTGCACAGGCTTGCTGTGCACTTTTGAGTTTTACGAGGGAAGTTTCAGCGAGAGCTCCTCGGCCACCAGCTCTGCCAGCTCCGAGTCGAGCGCCACCAGCACTCCTCTGACTGGCATCAACACATTTAGCTCGGTGACCTCGAGCTCGTCCGAGGCCAGCACTACTCCTGCCAGCTCTGTTGCTACTACTAGCCCTGCCACTGAGTCCAGCTCTGCCAGCTCAGCTTCATATGAGTCTAGCTCTGCATCCTCTGCCAGCTCTGAGTCGAGCTTGGCTTCTTCTGCCTCGAGCTCTGCTTCCTCCGCGTCTAGCACTGCCAGCTCTGCCAGCTCTACCAGCACCCCTACTCAGTCGAGCTCTACTAGCACTCCTGTCACCGGTATCAACAACTTTAGCTCTGTCACTAGCTCTGCCTCGAGCTCCGACACCACTCCTGTCAACTCTACCGAGTCTGCCTCCACCGAGTCTGCCAGCACTGAGTCTGCCAGCACCGGCTCTGAGTCTAGCACTGGTGTCACCTCCACCCCTGCGACCGGCATCAACACGGTGTCTTCTGTCGAGTCCACCACCTCCGCTGCCACCGAGGTCTCGGCCTCGGCCAGCACTCCTCTGACTGGTGTGCCCAACTCGGCCACTACTGCAAGCTCGAGCGGCTCTGTGAGCACGTACAATACCACGGTACCGGCCACTGTTACTTCGGGCAGCGTTGTCTACACAACCAACATTGTGACTGAGACTACTACTTTCTGCCCCGACACCTCGAGCTCTGGCACTGTTTCTGCTTCTAGCGGCTCTGTGAGTACTTACAATACCACTGTTCCTGCCACTATTACTTCTGGTAGTATCGTCTACACTACTGATATTGTTACCGAGACTACTACTTTCTGCCCTGATACTGCGAGCGAGAGCACTCCTTCTGGCACCGAGTCTACTCCTGCCCCTGCCAGCTCTGGCCCTGCCAGTTCTGGTCCTGCCTCTTCTGGCCCCGCCAGCCCTGGTCCCGCCAGCTCTGGCTCTGCCTCGAGCGGCTCGATCAGCACATACAACACAACTGTGCCCGCCACAGTGACTTCTGGCAGCATTGTGTACACTACTGATGTTGTTACTGAAACCACCACTTTCTGCCCTGATATCTCTGCCGCAACCACTCCTGCTGCCTCTTCGGGCGAGAGTACTCCCGCTTCTGGCTCTGAGTCTAAGCCTGCCAGCTCGGCTCCTGCCAGCTCGGCTCCTGCCAGCTCGGCTCCTGCCAGCTCGGCTCCTGCCAGCTCTGCGTCTGCCTCTGAGTCCAAGCCTGCTTCCTCTGCACCTGCTTCGTCTGCACCCGCCAGCTCTGCACCTGCCTCGTCTGTGCCCGCTTCTTCTGCGCCCGCTTCTTCTGCGCCTGCCAGCTCCGCCAGCGCAACCACCCCTGCTGGTTCAGTTACTACGAGCCCTGCCGCGCCGGCCGCGACCAGCTCGCTCACCCCTGGCGGCGGCGAGTGCCCTTACAGCTGCGTTGCTGTTGCGCTTTCCAACTATTGCGAGGGTGGCAGTATGTCCAAGAGCGGCAACACCTTTACCTGCACAACCTCGAGCAACCAAACTGAGGTGGACGAGGGCCTCGCGTGCATCTCGGGTGTTACCGCCACCTGCTCGGATAGTACTCTGACTGTTGTACTGTCTTGCTAGCCATAGATTGTAAAATTTTTTATATGTACCATACTACCTTCTTAATTTTTCGTGGAGCTGGGCAAGGGCTGGGCAGGGGATGCGAGGGAATGCGTAGTCGAGCATCGGCGAAAGCTGAGGTGCACCAGCGAGCTCAAGGGGTGCGTCGGCGAGCGAATGTGCTCGTGCAGTCCTCGCCTAGGCCGCAATTTGCTGCATCAGGTTGAGCTAGACTAGACATATCTACATCTTAAAATTCTAAAAGCACTATATACAGACTACCACATGTCCTGGTGCACACGACCCCTGCGCTTCATGACCTTCCACTGCAGTTTGGCCGCCTCGAACGAGATGCCAGCATTGCGCGCAATCAGTTCAACCATCGTGGTGCGCACGCGGTGACCCAACAACCGCGCAGAGCCGCACACATACACATGCGCTCCCTGGTTGAGCAAGTCGTATACCTGCTCACCGTTTTCCTCTAAAATGTGCTGCACATACTGCGGCGATGCCGTGCGCGAGTAGGCAGCCTTGACCTCGACAACCGCTGAAGCCTCAAAAAAGTCGCGGTACTGGAACGCATCCTCCGATCTAAACCCGCCGAAAAACACTGTTTCGCCAACTTCAACACCTGCATCCTTGAGAGACTGCCGCTCCTCAATAAAACCGCGGTACGGGCTCGCGCCGGTGCCAATGCCCACCATGATGATGGGGGTCGAGGCAGCCACAGGCAGCTTGAAATCGCTCATCTCGGTGCTGATTGCCACGGGGCCGGTAGCTTCAAGTAAAAAGTTGGAGCACACGCCGTGCCAGGCCGAACTTTCAGCGTTGTCGCCCTCAACCACCAACCCAATGGTGACCTTTGTGGGATCGTTTTCCGGCGAAGACGAGATACTATAGTCACGAGGCTTAAGCCGGGGAAGCACATCAAGCAGCAGCGAAGGCGGTACAGTCCATGCAGCACCCTCTGAGCAGTGCGCAAGGGCACGCCCAATGTTGAAGTGGGTGCTGCTAAACTGTTCAAACGTGTCGTGGTCGTCAATCACCCGTTGCAACGCCGCTGCCGCTGCATCCGTTGGAGCAAACCCGACAAAATACTTCAGGGTTTCGCGGCCAAGCTGTGCATTAACGTCCACAAACCGCTCGGCGAGCTGGCCATAGGTTGAGCGCCACCTGTTGTCGACCGTGACAACTTGCGCGGCATCCAGGCCAAACGTTGCCAGGAACTGCGCGGTCTCATATGCGCTGTTGCACGGCCAAACGCTTAAATAGTCTCCCGTTTCAAAAACTTGCGAGGTGTGGCTGAGATCAAACTCGGCATGCACAAGCGTGCGTCCCGTGGAATCGCGTGAGATTTTGCGCTCAAACGGCGCAAACTCGGGCGCGATTTTCTCTGGAGAGTTGATCGCCAACGAAGCCAGCAGCTCGCGCGGGGTCTGCTCCCAGGTAGTGCCAGCCGGGCTTTCCTTCAGGTCTGTTGAGGGAATATAGACCAGGGGTGCCTCCTCCAAGTTGTGCTTTTGTTTGAGGTGGCTGATGACGTTTTCCTTCCACTCAAAAAACGGTTCTTCATTGTCTACTGCGAGTCGATCGGTTTGTGCATAGGGAGCAATACGGCGAGCTCCGAGAAGCTCTAAACGGGCGTCCAGATCTTGGGCAGCTTGATTAAAGGTACCATAGGCCGAAGACCCGCGGCCGAGCACCGAGAACTCGAGGTTAAGGGCGTGCGGCCGCCAGAGCTGGTCCCACATTTGCACGGCATTTTTAGTTGGCTCGCCGACTCCGTACGAAGTGATAAAAAACAAGGCAGTCTTGCTAGCCGGGACTTGATCAATTGTGCTAAAGTCAAAGTCATCGCAGCTCCCGAGCACGGCCTCGACGCCGAGGCGCCACTTGAGCTCACGCTCGAGCCGTTTGGCGTACTCGAGCGAAACGCCGGTATGTGTTCCGACAAAAAGCCCGACGTCAGATTTTGCTAGTGCTCCAGCTATACCAGAGCGGGATGCGGAGCTGTAGGTTCGAGCAAACAGCCGCCAGAGCATCGCTGATGAAATCGATAAGACCAGGACCAGCAGGCTCCGGCGCATTGGTCACGATGGGTGAGGCGAGCCGGGGTGGACGAGCCGATCCGAAGGGGCTGAGGCGTGATATTGTACGTATTAGTAGATGCGCCCGGTTGGGGCGATACATAGTTGTAGAGGCCAGCTCAGGGCGATACATAGAGGTGCCCAGCTGGGCAATACATAGTAGAGGTACCCGCTCAGTCAAAGCTGTAGCTCTCAGCACAACAAATCACACGTGCCCAAAAAATAAAGAGACCCACTCCACTGAGCCAATAAGTTCATAAATCTATCATAAATCATACACATCACCAGATATCCTCCTGGTACAAGTTACGGTTCTTCATCTTCTTGATGACCTCCTCGGCATCCTCGCTCGAAATGCTGCGCTCCTTGACGAGGATGTTGACCAGCGCCGTGTGCACGCTGCGGGCCATGTTGCTAGCGTCGCCGCACACGTAAAAGTGGGCCCCCTGTTCGAGCAGATCATTCACCAGCTTGGCCTGTTCGGCCATGCGGTGCTGGACGTAAACCTTGTTTGGTCCTTCGCGCGAAAACGCATTGAAAACCGTGAGGAAATCGTGGCTGGGCCACTCCTCGGCGTACAGCGCGTCCTCGGTCGAGGTGCGGCTGCCAAAGAAGAGGACAGCTTTGCCGAGCTGGATATCCTCACCCGCAGCGCGCTGGGCCGCGCGGTCGCGCACAAACGCCCTAAAAGGGGCAACGCCCGTGCCGGGTCCAACCATGATAATGGGAACGCTGGCCTTGCTGGGCAGCTTGAAATTGGACCGGCGCACGTGCACAGGCACTTTGGTGACCCCCGCATTCTTGAGCAATCCGCGAGGACCCTCGAGCTGGTACGCTGCGTCGGCGGGGTGGAGCAGGTTGTGGATGTAGTTTGTGGCCACGCCCCTCAATTCGGTGTCGCCGCGGATCTCGCGCTCGACCACCGCTGTGATGCTGATGGTGTCCTTGTCCTCGGTGCTCGAGCTGCTGATTGAGTAGTAGCGAACTTGGAGGGCGGGCAGGTTCTCGATGAAAAAAGTGAAGGGGACATCCCACGCCTCGCCAGACAAGCTGAGCATGAGCCCGGCAATGTTGTATCCCTTTTTGGTCACCTCCTGATGGAAAAGTTCCTTGTCCTTGCTGAGTTTGAGCATCTGGGCCTTGATGGCGGGCGACGGGGCAAACCCGGCCATGTTACCCAAAACTTGACGAGAGACGGCACCGTTGATCTCGAGCCAGTACCGCACAATCGTGTCGTAGGTGGTGGGCACCGGGAAGGGGATTTTTGCAGTGGGATCGAGCGTCTTGAGGCTGATGGCCGCGTGCGCCTGGCCGGTCAGGCCAACAGCCTTGAGGAACCGCTCGACCTCGACGTTGGAGTTTTGAGCCCAAAACGCCAAGTGATCGCCCGTGGTGTACCTCAGGCCGCTGCCGCTGACGTCAAAGTCAACTTGGATGCACGAGCGGCTGCCGCCTTTAAACAGCTCGCGAGTGGCCTTGACAGGGGCAAGCAGGGGGTTCGAGTGGTGGTACGGGCCGCGGAATTTCCCGGCGAGGATGTTTTTGTTGGCTTCGCCCACGAAAACCTCCTCAGACTCGGCGCTGAGCTCGTGCTGCTGCTCCACCTCGATGGCCGGCTGGTACTCGTACTCCTTCTCGTCGAGACCCTGCGCCTTAAGCACAGAGAAAACCTGCTCCTTCCAGGCCACAAAATCGTCCTCCATCGTATCGTTTCCGTCGTCGCCCTCGCCGTACTCGGCAACGCGCGTGGCGCCGTGTTTGGCCAGCACGCGGTCGAGCTCGCGGCCCACGTGATTAAACTGCTCATAAGTCGAGTTGCCAAGACCGAAAACGCAGTACCGCAAACTTCTCAGGTCCTGGTCAAAGCCTTCATCGGTGATTTCGGTCCAAAAATCAACCGCGTTATCGGTGGGCTCGCCCTCGCCGTAAGAAGCCATACAAAAGAACGCGAGGTGCTTATCATCAAACTCGCCCAAATTATCAAAGTCATAGCTCTCCAAGTCGGCCACCATCGTGCGGAACCCAAACCGCACCGCCAAGTCCTTGGCAAGCTTGGACGCGCAGTCCTCGGCCGTACCGGTCTGGGACCCGTAAAACACAACCACATTCTTGCTGCTCTCGGCCATCTTGGCTACAATATCGCGGCCGCCGGAGAAACTCTGGGCCGCGCCGTCGCCCAGCGTGGGGGCGCTCTCGCCGCTCTTAAAGTAGTTTAGGCCGATATATCCCACCAGAATCGCCACCGCGAGCGCTACTGCATAGTCAAAATTCGACGCCATTTTGTTCCTTGCCCTAGAGTCGAGGTGGTGTTAAGTTGGAGATCGATGGGGCCAGTGACGTACGTCAGACCCTCCCAGCCCAGCCTGACAAACTCTCGTAATATGCGCGTGGAGAACGACGCATTCATAGCCCGACTGGCGACCCTATTGGCCACGGCAGAGTCTACCGGAAGCGTTTACCTCGAGCAAAAGCGCCTGGCGCGCACGGGCGAGGACCCTAAGCTCGACGCCACTGAGGCGCCCTTTAGCCTCTTGTTTCGCGCAACTGACGGCCTAAAGGACAAGAAAAAACGCACAAAGGTTTCCACAATTGTAAAACCAGCCGACCTCGAAAAGTTTTGGGGCGAGTACGCAGAGACCTTGAAGAGCGGGATGCCGGGGCTTTTAAAGAAGGAAAAGAAAAAGAAGAAGTAGTGTATATATTATGTTTGGTGTGTATTTTATGTGTGGTTTGTATTTTGTGGGTTTTTGTGATCGGGCGCGCCTGGTCCAGCGCATCTGGCGGGCCAAGTTGCATGATCTGTGCATAAAGTTGGTCCCTGCGATCGCCGCCGATGCTCCATTGGATAGACTCTACAATTTGCGAACGGCGTCTCTACAAATATTCTTATACAAATTATCACATGCAAATCCCTGGCCCTGGCACTCGCTGTGCTCTAGCTGGGTGATATGCTTCTCGCGCTCAAGTAAAAATCTAGCCGGCGACTTGAGATTGTCGTACACTGAACTTTGCCATTGCCTGCACTTCTTGGCCTCCACCCACCTGGCGCCACTGGCTTTTCAGCAGTCGGCTTGGCCCTTGGCATGGCCCTTGGCATGGTCTTCCCTACGCTCTGCGTGCTCTACACGCTGCTCGTCCTGTTCTTCTCTTCTTCCATATACTGTGCTACTCTCAATCAGCACAAAGTCCAAAATCAAGGTCTACTAAATTACCACGCGGGCTCGGCGTTGTTGTCGCGGCGAGGCGAGCGCGAGCGGTACGAGTCGCGGTCGCCACGGTCGCCACGGTCACGGCTGCGGTACGAATCGCGGTCGCCACGGTCGCGGTACGAGTCACGGCCACCGTCACGGCCGCCACGGAAGCCATCACGGCCGCCACGGAAACCGCCGTCACGGCCGCCATCGCGGAATCCACCGCGGCCACCACGGCCGCCACGGCCTCCACGACCACCACGGAACCCACCATCACGAGGAGGGCGAGGAGGGGGGCCAGCAGGGTCCTCAGTGAACTTGACGGTCTTGCCATTAAGCTCCTTGTCGCTCAAGTATTCAATGGCCTTGTCCATGTCCTCCTTGGAAGTAAAGTCCACAACACCCTCGTCGCGGCGGTCACGCGAAATATCGGCAAACGCAGGCTCCACCGAAGCGCTCTTGATAAAGTCCTTGAGGTCAAACCACGAGGTTCCGTCGGCGAGCTCAGTAACGTTGAGGCGGTGGGTAGGGATCTTGCGCTCGGGGCGGGGCTCGCGTTCCTTGCGTCCCTTGGAGAATTCCACAGTCAGGGGCTTGCCCTCAAAGTCGCGACCATCCAAATCCTTGACGGCAGCGGCCGCCTCGTCGACGGTGTCAAATTCGACGAACGCGTAACCACGCATAACGCGGACCTCGGAAACCTTGCCGGACTGGCTGAAAAGGTCCTTGAGATCACTCTCGTTGATATCGAGGCTCAGGGGGCGCACGAAAAGCTTGTTGGTAGGTTCAGTGCTCATGACAAAATTTTCCTCGAAATTTTTCCTAAATAGCGAGATTTTTTAAATGAGTATTGTTTGAACCGGTTTTCTAAACTACTTTTAAGAACATTCGCAGGTTCCTCATGCATAAATCTGCGGTTGCAGAGGGTTCCATGCATGCTTTACCAAGCGCTGAGGCGGTACGCTCGGCCTGCAGCGAGGCCCAACGCAAGCGCTAGTGCCAGCTCCGGCTCTGCCAAAGGTAGCCTTTGGTCCCGGTTCCGCGACTATCAAAAGGATGAAAAGAACCGCAAAAAGATCGCCGCAGTTGCGATCGGGTTTTACGTCGTTGTCGGCCTCGCCGGCGTGCAGTACCTTAAAGACACAAAATACAAGGCCCTGGATGCCCCCAACCCTTATAAAAAGAGCACTAGTGAAGGAGGAGTGGTCGAGGCCCACGATACAACCCCCGTGTACAACTCTATTGCCAAGGACTATGACTCGAAAATTTGGCTCGAGGAAATCACCTCCTATATTTGGTGGATGCGGCGGCGGCTCATGAAACAGGTGAGTGGTGATGCACTTGAAGTGTCGTGCGGCACGGGCCGCAACAGCCCCTGGCTCAACGACAAGCAGGTCAGCTCGCTAACGCTGCTTGACTCGAGCCACGAGATGCTCGAGGTGTGCCGTGAAAAGTACGCCAAAAAGGACCCCAAGTGCAAGGTGCAGTACGTTGAGGGCAAGGCCGAATTGCTGGATGAACTTGCGTCCAAGTCTGGCCAGCGGTTCGACACTGTGTACGAGTCGTTTGGCCTGTGCTCTCACGAGGACCCCGGAGCTGCCCTGAGAGCGATGGGCTCGCTGCTGAAACCAGGCGGCAAAATAGTACTGCTGGAGCACGGCCGTGGCCCATATGAGAGTATGAACAAAACCATGGACGAGAAAGCCGCAGAGCGGGCCAAGGAGTGGGGCTGCCGGTGGAACCTCGATATTGACAAGATTGTCAGGGGCTCGGGGCTGGAGGTCGAGGATAGCGATACTTACCACTTTGGTACAATTTATTGGTACGTTTTGCGAAACCCGAGCGAGAGCAATAGCTCCAAGCCCAGTGGGAAGTCCTAGAGAGTCCAGCCTCTGAAATGCTATGCTAAATTAATGTACATATTACTCGCCTGCCAGCGAAGCGGCCGCTAATTTTTCCTTTGCCGCATTCTCCAGCAAATCACCCGCGTCCGGGTACGACAGCGAGGCCTCGTAGGCCTTTTTGATGCGGACCTCGTTGATGCCAATCTCAGCGGCCACGAGCGCCGCAAGGCAGTTGCAGTACCGCGAAATAGATTGTCGCACATTCTCGCTAATAAACCGGTTTGTGTCTGCATAAATAGATGCTTCGGTGCTGTCCTCGAGCTTGGTGACGCTGGTGGCCGCGGCTTGAGGGGCGGTTTTCCGTACCCACACGTACCCGTTAACGCCAACAATCATCTCGACATCATCTTCTAGGCTGTAAACCTGGGTGCGAAGCCGCAGCACAAGGCTGGGGGGCAGCTTGACGAAGATTCCATCCCGAAGTTTGCCGTACCTTGTACTGCGAGTATGAAGAGCTGCACCGCCGTCCTGGTATAGGGACTGCACCTCTGCGTTTATAAGATCGCCCTCTTTGAAAAACTCGCGCATTTGCAGCTCGTCATCCTCGCTTTTGCGGCGCAAAATTCCTCCCGGAAGGTTGACTGCTCCAAGCATCAAGACGGCGTCCTGGGAAGCACCAATATCGAGTTTCCACCGCTTGCTCGAGACTTCGGTAACCCTGCCAATAACGTGGTCGCCAATAACGGGGATGTAGCGGCCTCTGAGCGGCTTGACGCTCAAAAGTTTGTTGACGCGCTCGATGGTGCCTGCCACCGAGCTGTAGGTATTTTGTTCTTTTGAATAGGTTCCGTGACCTCTCATCCAGATTTGACTATCTGTAATTTGCTCGCCGGGCGTCACGAGACCCAAATCAGGGGCCTCGACGTCGCTCATTTCACTCTCGCTCATGCTGATAAATTTCCCAAGGGTGCTGAAGGGTGTCTAGCTAGGGGCCTTTGTAAAATCACGAGACGAAAAATCAAGAGAGTCGTAGCAAGGAAAATAAATTATCTATGGTCGTTTCGTGTCTAATTCGTGCAATAAATATTTTGTTTTTTGGTATGATCCGCAAAGGCGGGGCCAGGGCGGGCGGGCGCACGAGCGCGTCACTTGATCTGCATTGATAGCCTGTAATTGAGCATAGATTGCCTCGATACTGATGATGATGAGGGGATCGGCCTTGCTGGGAGGTTGTATGTGGGTGTAGACGGCACAAAATCGCGCTCCTCATCGCTCGAAACATCCTCGGGGTCCTCCATATAATAATCGAGCACGCTGCGGTACGTGGGGGCGGGGGTCGCGGGGGTGGTGGGGGGCTCCACGGGAACAAACTTGGGCGCGCCGGCCACGTCCTTGAGGTGGCACGCTCTAGAGCAGTACATATCGGCGGTGTCGCGGCACTGCTTGTCGCAGACCACGCAGTAAGTGTTGAAAACAAACGACATTTTTTGTCCAGTCTTGCACCTACCCTCAAGCTTATATACCGCTGCAATGTGTCATATTGTGTCATGCATGGCCACTGTCACGGTTAGACTCACGATATCACGTGACAGCAGACAATCAGGCCCCAGACTCGAGATGTCTAGGGCCAATGGCTTTAACAATTAAATATAAACGCGCGTTTTGGTTCAATCTTTTGATACCGTGAGAAATAATACCATAAAATTCAGTCTAAGACCTATATGCAGTCATTATATTAACCTACAGCTCTACATATTTTCACGTGGCCGCACCGGTACCAAGGCGGTTAGGCCTGCTTTGTGCATCACTCACCCCATAACAGTTTGCAAACAATCCAGGAGACCCAATTAAACTGCGCCACTGTTTGTAACCCCGTGCGCAAGGGCCGGCCCGTGGGAGCAATGTTGAGCTATGTTTAGAGGTGGGTCCAACCTAGAAAATTTGTCAAATTTTAGATTTGGCTAAGAGTATAGAATATGGCCTTGGATCCGCCGTGCGCGTACATTTCGCCCTGCGGTGACTGAGCAAAAAAAATTTTCGGTGATCATTTCAAAGCATCAGTAATCGCGCCTAATCACGCAGCACGGGTGTGCTCGTTTGGGCAGGTAGATACGACCAAATAGGATAGATTAGCTGTACTGTATATGATGCGTGCATTTGTGTAAATGGAGCTTTTCGAGTTGACAAGAATAGATTATCGCAATCGGTAATTAGCCAGGGATGCATCGGAGGTGCCCCTTGACAGCAGTGCCCCCCGCGACCCCACATTATGCGAGTCCCCGAGCGGAGAGCAGGGTGGCTAGTTGTGGGATTGTTGTGGGATGTGGGGGTTTGTTTACCTCTGATTTCAAAGGGTGCTTCGAGGGAACGTGAGGGAATCCCGAGGAAACTTGTTTCAGGATCTCCTCTACCAGCTACCTCGCTTAACATCATGCATTGCCTAAATTTAGGGGGTAGCCTGACAACGGGCCATTGCGGCCGTTTCTCTCCACGGGCTTGGCACTATTCCAATATTTTTAGATACATTGGGTGGTATGATCTTCTAAAAATATTCTTATTGAGACGGCTAAAGCTCAGCTGATGTTTTGAAACTGTTTCAGCACCCTCGAGCGGCGGCAGGGGCAGCGTCAAAGAGATCCACGTGCACTAGAGTCTATAAGTGAAACAGGCATATTGTAGAGATATTCGTACTTTTGTAGTTTTAGTCTGTAATATTTTAGGATGCGCCTAATCGGACTCGTCGAGGCTCTCGTCCTCGGAGCCGTCGAGGCTCTCAGCCTCAGACTCGGACTCAGACTCCTCAGCCTCGGGCTCAGATGCAGAAGCAGACTCGCTAGCCTTGGGCTTGGCACCCTCGGTCGCGGCATCGGTCACAGCCTCATCGGCGTCGGCAGCCTCAGCCTCAGCCACCTCCTTGTTTCCGGGCTTTCTGCGGCGCTTGATCTCCTTGTTGTACTCCTTGATATCCTCCTCGTCAACAACCTCAGCAAGCAATGCATCGAGGTGATCCTGCTCTCTCTTACGCTTGGACTTGTCGCTCTCGGGCTTGTCGTCCTGGTCCTCGCCAGTACCAATGTCCTTCTCGGTAAACAGTTCCTCAGTCTGGAACACAGGCAATCCGGGGCTCTCCTTGGTCTTGAGCACCACAGTCCGAAGGAACTCGGGGCCAAACTCGAGCGTCTCGAGAAACTTGACCACAGCACCCACATTCTCGCTGATCTGTTTGGGGGTCTGGTCAGTGTGGCCCACGCGCACAGTGAGCTGTGTGCTACCGGGGATGATCACCACAGTGCTGCGCTTGACTTTTTCAACAGCATTCTTGGCCTTGTAGGCACTAATCTCCTCACCCTTGCGGATGCGAATCGCCAGAGGGGTAGAGAACTGCGAGCCGTAAAAGGCCTTGCCAAGGAGTTTGGGCAGCATAGCAACAACGTCGTCCTCGGCAAAAAACAGCTCATAGTCGTTCTTGAGCGCTCTGCGGGCCTCGTAGGGCTTGAACTTGCCCTTGAGCTTGCTCACACCAACAACACGGTCCACCACCGTTTCGTCCTCAGTTTGCAGCACATCCTTGTACGATCTTTGGGGGTCCTTGACGAAAATGCATGTTTTGGGGGGCTCTGCGTATACTGAGTGCTTGAGCTCCACAAGCTTGGGCTTTAATTGTCTCTTGTTTGAAAAATATTTTTTGCCAGTGATGGAAATGTAGACAGGCTCGGCCTCAGCGTCAAACAACTGGGCCTTGTCGGACGAGTCTTGGCCCTTGACGAATTTTTTGAGGGCTGTAAACGCCTTTTCGGTTCGTGATTCAATGGTTGGCTTTTGGGTCTTCTTGGCAGCCATTTTTCAACTGTTGGAAAATTATGAGGTAATCTTTTTTCAGTTGGATGGAAGGTCACGTGCTCGCGTAACACTTCTCTTGCAGAGGCTTGGCGGTTACCAGCGATTCGAGCAGTGCCGTGGGTAAAACAGGGCATTTCTTGATTTTAGCGCGAAAACATGTCCTATGCAATACCCTCTCGAGCAGATGCGTTTCGCCCCACACCGTTCACACTTTTGGACATGTTTTTGTAGTTTTTCAAAAGATTAAACCACAAGCCATCCATTCGCCAAGCCAAGTAACGCCACCAACCTGTAACTCCCAACCATTTGGCCTTGTTACCTGGAGATCACAGACCCATGCACCGCCAATGCGGGCTGCACGCACCACCAAATCGCACTTAAGCACGAGCCGTTGGTCCTGATTTTTGGCCAACTCTTTTCAAAAGTTTTTTTTTGCAATTTTTCCACTATTTGAACCTCGATTTTCCAACCTCTGGACCTCAAATCCGCCAACTCCCAATCTGCACGATGCACCTAACTTCCCAAACTGGCGGGTAAATTCAGCGCTGGATTTTGCATGCATCTGACTCTAGTGGCTTTAAGTAGCCTATACATATAGTTATAAGTATACTTTGGGACGATTTCACTTTTTGCATAAACTTGCATCTATAAATGACACCGTACGCCCCCACATGCCCTTTTTCATGTCGACCCAATCTGAAACTGCCCCTGTTACTGAGAAGCCCATCGAGGCACCTGCTACTGCCAGTGCACCCAACAGAGAGGCTACCCAGCCTGCCACTTCCACTGCCCCCACCACCACCCCAGCCCCCCAGCAAAAGGGCGGCAGCCTGTCTGGCCACGACTTTGGTCTCATCATTATCGCTCTCTTTTTCCCTTTTGTTACCATGGGTATTAAGAAGGGCTGGTGCACTGGGTACATGTGGGCTTGTCTCCTTCTTGAGCTTTTGCTCTTCTTCCACCTCCCTGCCACCGTGTGGGCCATTTACGTTGTTCTTCAAAACCCTGAGCCTACTGTCTATGATATTGAAAAGAATGCCGGTGCCTCTGCCCCTGCTACCGCCCCTGCCCCCTCTGCCGCTCCTGAGGCTGCTCCTGCCCCTGCCCCTGAGGCTGCCCCTGAGGCTGCTACTCCCGTGACAGAGACAGAGAAGGTCTCCACCACCGTTACCACCACAAAGCTGACCGAGCCTGCCCCTGCTTACCCTGTTGCCGAGACAAAGACCAAGGCCTCCGAGACTGTCGCCAAGAGCGAGGACGCCGCCGTCACCACCTCGGAGGTGACCGAGTCTGAGGTCAAGGTCCAAACCAAGGGTGTGTCTGAATCCAAGTAATAGCTATTTCTAGCGTAACCGTATATATCATTGCTAATTGAGAGATGTGCTGTGGGCCAGCAGCTCCTTAGGCGACCTGCACTCGCTCCGGGATAGTTTGGTGGATGAAAAAGACGCGAACGAGATTTGAAGCAATCGCGAAGTCCTCTCTGGATGTAAAGTCATGTGGCCGCGTATTTTTATTGAACCCTGGCCATTGCCAATAATTGAAGCAGTAGTACAATCAATTCGGGAAATCATGTACCTTGGCAATCACATGGCCTCATGCATCACCCTTGTGAGCTGGTCAACTAATGCGTTTCAAGAGACCCGCAATCTCTACGCCACCTTTTGATTTGCTCTCTAGTTTGTCAAGACACACAAGAACACAACTACGTTGACCTAATATCAGACGTGCAACCCCCTTTGACTCCAAACTACTGGGTCTTGTCACCTGCAATGCCCCCCCCCCTACGCTAAAGCGGGCTGCACCTACCGTCGACCCCTGGCAGAACACGCGACATTGACCCGATTTTCTAGGCATGTTGGATATTTTTCACGCTGGCTGTTTCACTAATTAAAAGCCAACTTTTCGCCAGTTTGACCCTCAAACTGCCTACTCCCAAATCTGTACGATCCGTCTCACCTGCAAACTGGCCGGGAAGACCCGCCCATATTTACCCCTAACTTACATTCTAGAGGATTAAAGCACTCGATAAGTATAATTAAGAGTACAATTTGCAACTGCATATGATGGGACACATTCCTCGCCTAAACCGGCATCTATAAAAGGGGGGCCCCTGCGCCTCTTGTGCCCCTCATCATGTCGACCAAATCTCAAAACTCTGCCACTACTCCTGTCGCTGAAGAGCCCATTGAGGCTCCCACCACTCCTACTGCACCCACTACGGAGCCTGCAGAGCCTACCAAGCCCTCCAAGAAAATTACCAAGGAGAGCTTTGATAACTTGTCGAGCCTCGACTTGGCACTCATTGTTTTCGCATTTTTCTTTCCGTTCATTACCATGGGCTTCAAAAAGGGCTGGTGCTCGGTCTATGTTTGGGTTTGCATAGTTCTCGAAATTTTGGTTGTGTCGCACCTCCCTGCCGTTTTGTGGGCTATTTGGGTCGTTCTTACCGAGCCCGACACTGCTATTTATGACGTGGAAAAGGCTGCTTCTCCTGCTCTCGCCCCCTCAGCCGCCCCCGCCTCCAAGGCCTCGGGCCCGGCTATCATCACTTCAGACTCCACGGCCGAGCCTGAGGTCAATGTCGAGGTCAAAGAGGCCTCTACAGTTGCCGAGTCCAAGTAAATGCTGTTTTTGTCACCTAATATATAAAATAATTGCTAATTGATATTGTGCTGCAGCACATTTGAAAAATGGAGAGTAGATGCGCAACTGGGTGGCCACCAACAATCTATTTGATCAAGTCGCCTTGATAGATACCAATCTGCCTTTCCAAATAGTGGGGGTTTGATGTGCAAGACCTGCTAGTTCACTATACTACCTAGTCGGCTCTTACAGGTGCGCATGTGTGTTTGTGTGAATTTGAGAAATATTGAAACCAACTGGAGAAAAAAAAGTTTTGGACCAGTTTCGCAATCGCTCCTACAAACCCAGTCTGGCAAGCACGCGCTCGTCTACACGTGCTCCAGGTCCCATAAACATCTCGACAGGAGGGTGCTCATCAAGAACGGCGAGAATCAAGTCAATATCATTGTAAAACCGTAGCTTACCTCGCCGAGTCTTGGGGTCAGACGGACATTCAATGATAATCCAGAAATGGCGATCATCGTCTAGGCGAAAGAGTTGAGGCAGACCGTGTTCGTCAACAAGAAGGTGCCTCATTTTGAGGTTGTTCATGTTGAGAGGTTGATTCGGCTGGACAAATCACCGTACATAGAGTACTTGGGCTCCAGTACACGAAACACGACTTGGTTGTGATTTGCTAGCACGAGGAATTGAACGTACAGGTTGGGGCTGTTGTAGTGTCTGGCAACTACCTTGCAGAGTCTACAATCGTGTCTTATGCCCCTATGTGAGCCGCAGGGCACTGGCATGTGGTGACCGCACATCGCGCATTCGCGCTCGCGCACCGTGGTGATACATCTACCATGGCATACATTGGAGCTTGGCCTCAAGTACCCAAAGCGCTTGTGGCTCAATGCATACTTCTTACCCGGGCTAAAGCACTTGCTTGCCGTGAGGTAGTGCCACGCAGTACTCGTCCTTACAATGTAAATATCCAGCTTGCGCCAAAGTTCATCCCTCATAAACGCTTGGGTGTGCCTGCTTGTTTATTTGGGTTAAAAGAGTATAGCTTTAAGGGTGTGCAGGCATCCGTTCCGAGATGGATACCCATGGGCTTGACATTTGTGGGGGTGGCTAGGCGGGGTTAGCGAATATTATCATCTACTGAGACACATAGTGAGACATGGTGCGGCCGTTGCTCGGGGCTGAGAGCTCAACAGCATCCATGGGTTTTCTCGAGCAATTGGCATGAAAATGTAGCAAATTCAGAGAATCAAGCTAATTCAATTGTTTCCGAGTCATGTGCTCGCGGTTTCAGACATGCATTACGCCGCATAATCATGAGTCGACGAGGCCCAGGCCTTGGCCATGGCAGCCCGTGCAGGGCCCTAGGGCAGTACATTTTACAGCCCATGACTCCCGATCCGCATTTTCGGGATACGGCGGCCGCTGCACGCGAATTATTTGCTCGCCGCAACGCGCTGCTCGAGCGGGCCTCGGCGGCCTATGCGGCTGGCGATGGCCACATTGCGCAGCGCCTGAGCCGCCGAGGAAGGGATCAAACTGTCGAGGCACACAAGGCACGGTGGCAGAGCGCGCGCAGCACGTTTTGGGGGTGTAATTATGACGCCAATATCTATGAAAAAGTTGATTTCCACGGGTTGCAGGTGGCCGAGGCCTTGAGCGTGCTGAGGGTGCTGCTTGAGCATACTTCGAGGCTCGAGGTAGTTACAGGTGTTGGTGCAGGGAGATTGAGAGGGGCTGTGCACAAGTTTTGCTGGCAAAACGGGCACGCGTGGCGATGTGTGAATGCGGGAATGTGTGAGGTCGAGCGAAGGGAGGGGACAGGGCGTGCATAGGCCTAACCCTTAAACGACTTAGCAATTGGACATAACGAGCATAATTTATATAAAGGGGCACCCTCAGAGTTTACTCTTCAACCCCCAAGCGGCCAGTAACACAATCAGCAAGGCTAGGCGGCCCACTAGCCTACGCTGAAAACTTTTGCGCACTTCGCCCTCACGCGGCCACCATACCCCCATGGGCACCATCATCTTTTGAATGATGCCCTGCTTCTTTGGGGTGTACGGCGGGTACCGCACGCCCAGCAACCCTTCGAGCAGTTTGGGCTGTTCCATGAGTGGCCGCGCGTGGGTAAACGCATCAAACCCAAACTTGCCGTGGTATGAGCCAGTGCCTGACTGGCCGAAACCGCCAAACGGCAGCACGCTCGAGGCGCCGTGCATGAGCGTGTCGTTGACCAGCACAGCGCCTGAGCGCACGCTGTTCCGCAACCACTCGATTTGGTGCTTGTCGCCGCTAAAGATATAGTAGGCGAGTGGCGTGTCGTGCACCTTGATGAGGGGCAGCGCATCCTCCACTTTGGCGATCGGCACAATCGGCAGCAGCGGGCCAAACAGCTCGTCGCTCATGAGCGAGTCCTGGAGTTTGACGTTGGACACGATCGTAGGGGGGAAGAACTTGCTCGCGGCGTCCGGCTTTCCCCACTGCAGCTCGACCTTGCCGTCCGTGGAAGCCACGAGCTCCGAAGCGCGCTGCCAAAGGCGCTCGGTAACAATGTGGGCAAAGTCGGTCGAGTCCTTGGTGAGGTTGGGGTACATGCGCTTCACAGCCGCTTTCAGGTGCTCCACAAATGCGCCTTGCACTTGCTCTTCCACTAGAACGTAGTCCGGGGCGATACAGGTCTGACCGGCATTGACAAACTTGCCCCAGGCTACGCGCTTGGCTGCGAGCTCGAGGTCGGCCGTCTTGGTCACGACGACCGGCGACTTGCCGCCGAGCTCGAGCAGGACCGGCGTCAGGTGCTCGGCGGCCGCACGCGACACGATTTTGCCCACGCCGGTCGAGCCAGTAAAGCAGATCTTGTCAAACTTTTGTTTGAGGAGGGTGGTAGTTTCGGGGATCGCGCCAGACACAACCGAAAACACTTCCTTGGGGAGAGCGCGCTCGAGCACATTGACGACCGCCTCGGAAGCGTGGGGGACCATTTCGCTGGGTTTGAGGACCACATGGTTACCGGCGGCAATAGCTCCGAGAATGGGCGCCACAACACAGAGGTAAGGGTAATTCCAAGGGCCGATAACTAGCACCAAGCCGTACGGCTCCTTGGTAAGGCGCGGCGCACTAAGTGCGGTCTTGATATCGAACGCGGCCTTGGTAGGTTTGGCCCATTTGTCGACGCTCGAAATGGCCACCTTGAGCTCGTCCAGGATAGCAGCAATTTCGAGAAGTTTGGTTTCAGATGGGGCGCGGTGCAGATCCTGCTGCAGCGCATCGCACAAGTAGTCGGTGTTGTCGAGAATCGCATAGTACAGGTTGCGCAGTAGGTGCTTGCGCTGCTTGATGGGGAGCGCCACGTGGGGCCTAACAGACTCGACGAGGTCGGGAATTGCGGGTTCGGCAGTGAACGGCCTTACTTTGAGTGGCTCGTGGACCTTGAATGACATGATACTGGGACGCACAGCGGGCCGGGGTATTTATATAGAGAGCCCTTACCCTAGGCGCGGCCCGAGTGTGGGGTCCCAAAGGGTGCATAAGGTGTGATCGGTGGCGAGTTCAAGGGCAAGTAGCGGGCAAAGCGGCCGCGGCGGTGCGGATAAATGTTCAACTAGGTGGGGGATGGGTAGCAGCGCAGAGGGTGGCTTGGGCGGCTCAATTGGGTCAGTTGCTAGTTGTGCCACTATATTAACATTAAAGTGAGAAGATTTACAGACAGGGTTTGCCCAAGCGTTCCTCAATGCCCACCGGGGCCACTACAAGGGTGCCCTAGGGTCCCCGCAGGGTACACTGCGGTCACTACCAGGGTCCCCCCAGGCCCCCCTGGGTGCCCTCGGCTGCTCAACAGGCCTTGGCACAGGAACTAGGCCCTGCGCATGCAATCTATAAAACACAGATAACCTCCTAAAAGCTTTCCTGGAGGATACTCAAGGTGCTCTATGGCCCTGGCTTGACCCTCAGGACATGCGCCAGGGTATGCGCCAGGGCATGCACACCATCCCTTGCCCTCCCCTGGAAATCAAGACACCCAAACTCTGCCCTCGCACACACACACCACACACACACAAAAAAAAAAACTTGTCTACCTAGCTCTACTTGAACTCGCTCTGCACCAACTTGGCGATCGTCTGCAACTGGATATTTGACGTGCCCTCGTAAATGGTGCCAATCTTGGCATCGCGGTAAAACTTTTCGAGCGTTTCCTCGCGCGTGAATCCCACGCCGCCCATCCAATCGACTGCAGCGCTCGCGGCTTTTTGGGCAATTTGTGAGCCGTACAGCTTGGCCATGGCCGCCTCCTTGGTAAAGGGCTTGCCCTCCTCTTTGAGGCGCGCGGCATTGTACAAAAGCAAGCGGGCAGCCTCAATTTCGGTAGCCACCTGGCCAATTTGGAATTGCATCCCCTGGAACAGGCCCACCGGCTTGCCAAATTGAGCGCGGTCCACCGTGGTGTACTCGACGGCACGATTAAATGCGCCTTGAGCGAGGCCCACCATCTGGGCAGCAATACCGATGCGACCCTCGTTGAGGCACTCAATCGCAATCTTGTAGCCCTTGCCGACCTCGCCAAGCACGTTGGATTCAGGCACAAACACGTCGTCAAAGTTTAGGACGCAGGTGGAGCTGGCCCGAATACCCAGCTTCTTTTCCTTTTTGGCGATCTGGACGCCCATATCCTTGTCCACCACAAACGCCGTGATGCCGCGGTAGCCCTGGCTCGGGTCGACATTGGCAAAAACGATAAAGACATCGGCCTCGTACGAGTTTGTGATCCACATTTTCGAGCCGTTGAGGACGTATCCACCGTCCTTTTTCTCGGCCTTGGTCTTCAAGGCAAACGCATCCGAGCCGGCGCCCGCCTCACTGAGGGCAAAGCTGCCAAGGCGCTCTGCGGCCAAGCCAGGCAGGTACCGCTCTTTGAGGTCTTGGGAGCCCCAGGTGCGAATGCAGGTATTGACAAGAGTGTTGTGGACATCATTCAACACACTCACGCTCGGGTCCACCTTGGCCAGCTCCTCCACAACCAGGATCGCCGAAGTGAAGCTGGCGCCCGCGCCGCCGAGCTCCTCGGGGGTTTCAATGCCCATGAGGCCGTTCTCAAACATGGCGCTAATAAGCGCCTTGTCCATATCTTCATTTTCGTCCATCTCGCGCACTTTGGGGCCAACCACTTCTTGGGCAAACTTGGCCACCGACTCGCGAAACATGTCCTCTTCCTCGCTAAAAGTGTTGAGCGAGCTGGCGAAGCGTGCGGAGCGTGCGAGGCGCACATTGGTGGGGTACACAGCTGTGCGCGCGAGGGCGCGGTGTGGTAAACGGAGACGAGCGAGCATAGCCAAAAGGAGGTGGGGACGTGGGGCTTATATACTGCGGCTGCAAGGGCAGGGGTAGGGTGCATAATGTGGGGTAGCCGAGTGATTCCAGCATGTGAGGCATGCTATACGGTTTATTTATTCTTTGATAAGTACGAACGAGCCCGAAAGTGACCGCGATGCGCCCCAATCCAGCCCCCTACGCGGCACTTGTTGCTACAGCTGGGCCGACTCTCGGCATTGGCATGTGACCTGCCGAGCATGCGGCAGTGTGGCAGTGCCGTCAAGCGTTCAAGAAAAAAAGCGTACTATCAACTCTGTCCGAGCTAAACTGAGCAGAGCGCGCACAAAATAGATATCCTACCCTACCTCTATATACATCAAATACGGTGGCGCTTATCCTTGGCCACGTGGAACGGCGACCAGATCCCGCGCACGCTCTCGTTTGTGCTCTCAACAGCACGCTTGTACTTTTCGAGTTTGGCCCCTGACGAATTCTTGAGTAGTTCAATCTTTTTGGCGATTTTAGGGGCGTCAAAGTTGCGGACGCAGATCGACTTGGTGCGGCCGTTGGGGTAAAATCCCTGGAGGATGGGGTGCCCGCTCTCTTGTTTTACCCTAAATTCAATCTCGGGGTGCTTTTGTGCCACCTCACGGAGCTGTGTGCGGAGCAGGTCGCGCATGCCGCGCGACGAGCCGCCCCAGTTGCAATAGCGCAGCACAATGCTAGAACACGGCTGGACGAATAATCCCAAGCCGTTTTTCACCTGGGAAGGGATCTGTGCGGGAGGTTTTAGGGGCATCTGAAAAGTTTTTAGTAAGACTCTACTCTTCTTACAATATGGGTAAAAGAGAATTTGAAGAAATTGAGGTGGATGTAGACGCGCCTGTTCCCAAGTCGAAAAAGGAGCTGCGGTTGGAAAAAAAGGGTAAACTGGTTGAGAAGGTTGACAAGGCCCAAGCAGCACCCAAACAAAGCAACAAGCGCAGCGAGTTTGGCGTGTGGATCGGTAACCTTCCGTACTCGGTCGACAAGCCCGAGCTGATGCGGTTCATTACGAGCCAAACCGGCCTTGACGACGATGCAATTACCCGTGTGCACCTTGATACAAACAAGGGGTTCGCCTATGTTGATACAAACACCGCCGACCAAGCCCAGGCGATTCAGGTCCTGAGCGAGCAGGAGCTTGGTGGCCGCAGAATCTTGATCAAGAGCCACAAAAACTTTAAAGGCCGCCCCAGTAAGGAAGAGCAGGAGCAAAAGAACCCTCCTACCCGCATTTTGTTTGTGGGAAACCTGAGTTTTGACACGACGGACGACCAGCTCGAGCAGCATTTTCAGCACTGCGGCGAGATCCAGCGGATTCGCACGGCTACGTTCCAAGATACTGGCAAGTGCAAGGGCTTCTCCTTTATTGACTTTGTTGAAATTGATAGCGCCAAGGCGGCCCTGGGTGACAAGCGGTGCAAGAAACTAAATGGACGTGCTTTGCGCATGGAGTACGGCGAGGACCGGTCGCAACGCAAGCCGAAGAAGTATGAGGATACGGGTGCAAAGAGTAGCTATGGCGAGCAAAGCTACGGGGAGCAAAACTATGATGCACCCAACGACGCACCCCGCCCCCGCGATGCACCCCGCGACGCACCTCGCGATGGCAACCAGGACAAACCCAGGCGCCAGAAAAAACCCACGCCTGGCCAGGCTCTTGCTAATGCGCAGCGCCAGCGCGTGAGCGCGGCCCCGAGTGGCAAAAAGATTACATTTGATTAATTTATTTACTCTAGAAAACAAACTTTCCCTTCCTTTTGTCATCGATGGCAGGCTACCAGGTCCTGGTGCTCCTTTTTAATGCGGTGTTTTCGATATTTTTCCGGGCAATCCAGGTCCGTGGAAGCTACAAAATCCCCCGCGACGGCCCTGTAATTTTCGTTGCTGCTCCTCACGCCAATCAGTTTGTTGATCCAATGATGATCATCATCAATTGCTGGATGATTGCGCGCCGCAAGGTCTCGTTTTTGATTGCAGAGTCCTCGTTCAGGCACCCCATCATTGGCCGGCTTGCGGCCATGTCAAACGCAATACCCGTTGGTAGGGTTCAGGACACTGTCTTTTCTGGCAAGGGTGAAATCTCGGCAAACGGGGTTGATGTCACAGGAACGGGAACCAAATTTCTCAAGCAGGCGTCAGCCCAACACTATATAATTGTTGGCGACGAGCGCGTAGCAGTCGAGGAGGTGCTGGACGACACTCACCTCAGGCTGGTCAAACCGTTCAAATCAGGCGCCGCAGCCACTCTCGAGAGCAACACAAGCTACAAATTCGCCGAAAAGGTCGACCACAAGAAAACTTTTCAGCACGTTTTTACCCATTTGGCCGGCGGAGGTGGCCTAGGGATCTTCCCCGAGGGCGGCTCGCACGACCGCACTGATCTGCTGCCGATGAAGAACGGCGTGAGTATTATGGCTCTGGGAACCCTTGCTCAGCACCCTGAACTCGAACTCAAGGTTGTGCCGGTCGGCCTCAACTACTTTCACCCCAACAAATTTCGGTCGCGCGCCATTGTCGAGTTTGGCTCTGCAATCACTCCTACGCGCGAGCAAGTTGAGAGGTACAAAAAGGGAGGTGATGAGGCCCACGAAGTTGTCAAAGAATTCCTCGACCAAATCCAAGAAACCCTTAAAACGGTGACTGTGTCGTGCCCCGACTATGAGACCCTCCAGCTCGTGCAGGCTTGTAGGCGACTCTATAGGCCCCAGAATGACCACCAGTACCCTCTTAGTCTTGTTACCGAGTTTACGCGCCGCATGGTCAAGGGCTACGAGCTCTACAAGGACGACCCCAAGATCATTGAAACAGGTGTGGAAATTCTCAGCTACAACAAGAGGTTGCACGCCCTGGGTCTACGCGATCACCAAGTTCCCACTATGCAAATCCCGCAAACCGAACTGCTTGGCCGGTTCATGTACCAGCTGGCCTACGCGGCCATCCTGTTGTTGCTGTGCGTTCCGGGGTTCCTTGTGAATGTACCGCTGTTTGTGGCCACCAAACTAATCTCGCGCCGAAAAGCCGCGTCTGCGCTGCGCAAATCCTCGGTGAAAATCAAGGCCCGCGACGTCATTGCTAGCTGGAAAGTGCTGGTTGGCCTGTGGTTCATTCCCACCATGTATACGTGCTACTCGTTTGTGGCTGCGCGGTACCTTGTGGAGGGCGGGGTTTGGTACAAGACATGGATTTTCTGTTTTGTGTATGCTTGCCTTATTGCTGTTTCGAGCGCATCAATCAAGATTGGCGATTCGGGCGCCGACAATTTCAAGATTCTGGTGCCGCTTTTCATGGCTTTGAGCCCCCGCTACAGTGAAAAACTCGAGGAACTACGGAACCAGCGCCAGCAGCTGGTGTACAAAGTTACCGACATTGTCAACGAGATGGGCCCTGCTGTACTCAAAGAGGACGACAAGTACCCCACGCCGTGGTCCCGGGGCCAGCCAGTGATGGACCAGTTTAGGAGGGTGAGCTCGAGCGGCTCGCTGGTTGATTTCCCTAGCCGGTTGAGCCGGGCGCCGTCGCAGGATGGGCTCAGTAGACCTCCCTCGGACGGACGGCCTTCAGTGAGCCGTCCTCCTTCGCATGATGGCGAGCTGAGGCGTAGGTTCTAGTTATGTAGCCATGATACTTACGTGTATTACCCCATTTACTTGGGAATTTCATCCTCTACTAGTGAGTTATTAGGGAGTTATTTACGGAAACCGATTTACGTGGGGATGCCAACGGCCATCCACAGCCCCGTCCACAGCCCCCCTTTGCCCCCTACTCGGGAGGAATTTCATCCTCCAACACCTTGATGAGCCTCACACGAATCTCGCTCGTACTTGCTCCCTGCAAAACATCGCTCACAAATTCGGCTTCGACCTGCAGCTGGACCATCTCCAGGGCGCCTCGAATGACACCCGGAAGCACGTTAGAGTACCAAAACTCCTTTTTTGCGCGCTCATCGGGCAATTCCACAAAGTCGTTGAGGGGATTCTCAGTCAAAATCAACGAGAACTGGGCACTGTCGGGGGTCCAGTTGGCGACTGTGGGCACCACATTCAGAAACATTTTAAAGCCCACCTTACTCACTGCCTCGGCGGTGTCCCTAAAATCACGGCACCGGCCCAAATCGCTCTTTGCCAGCACCTCTTCAATGAGCCGTAGGCCCATGTTGTAGCCCATCTTGTCGAGCTGCTGGTTGACCGCTTCGTAGTTGTATTCAAGGTCTGTGCACAGCTGGGCAACGATGGCTCCGTAGCTGAGAATAAATAGTTCCGCATTCACTTTTTCCATCTTGTGTTTCCACACATCCTCGCCAACGGTGCGGTACCTCGACATGTCAGCTGGATGGGGAGCGTGGAGGGAAGGGGAGTACACTACATACTGAATTATATTTTAATAAATGAAGCATGCGGCAGTGAGCAATCGGATAGATCGGCAAATCCCATAATGCCTACCACCATGCATGATCACCTGGGTGCACCATTTATCACCAATCTCACCAGTCCCTAATCTAATCTCATGCACCTGCAGTGGCTCTTGGAGGCATTGGCGCTCCACAACGCACCTACGTGCCCGCAGCCCGACAAAATCGTGCCTACAAACCCAGGAAACGTATTTTTTACCCCCGAGTACCGCAACTACTCTCGAGGCGTTTTAGCAGGCGCCGTGCAGATTCCCACCGAAAGTTTCGACGATATGGCTTTGGATCCTCTCAAGGATAAGAGGTTCAATGGTTTGTACAATTTGCACACGTACCTGTTTGAACAATTCCCCTTGTGTACCGAGCACGTCGAAACGGTCAACACCTTTGGTTTGGTGTACACGTTCAAGGGCTCCGACGACACCCAAAAACCTATACTTCTCACCGGACACCAAGACACTGTCCCTGTTAACCCCGAAACTGCCTATCAATGGGACCACGACCCGTTTGGCGGCTATTTCGATGGCGAGTGGCTCCACGGGCGCGGCGTCGTGGACTGCAAAAACAATATCGTGGGGATTCTTGAAGCCTTGGAGTACCTTTTGCGTAATGGGTGGACACCGAGCCGTACCGTCGTGTGCGCGTTTGGGTTTGATGAAGAGATTGGCGGTCAAAGGGGCGCCAAATCCCTAAACACGTTTTTGCTCGACAAGTTTGGCCCGCAAGCGTTTGAGTTTATCCTTGATGAAGGTTCGGGGCAGCCTGTAATTAATGGCGTACGGATCATTGGCCCGTTTATTGCCGAGCGCGGCGCCATCGATACAATTATTACCGTGGACACCCCTGGTGGCCACTCTTCGCAGCCGCCTGACCACACGGGTATTGGAATTTTGAGTGCACTTGTTACCCGGCTTGAGGCAGAGCCCCTAGTACCCGGGATCAAGGATCCCAAGACACACCCTGCGGCCGCCCTCTACCAGTGCCTTGCCGAGCACACCGAGAGTATCCCAAGCAAATTGCGAGACACCTTCCTGAACCTTACCCCTAAAAACCTCAAGAAGCTTGTGGCGTACATCACTGAGCGCACCAGCTGGATGATCTGGACCTCGCAGGCAATCGACGTTGTGCGCGGCGGGGTCAAGATTAATGCCTTGCCAGAGACAGTGCAGCTCACCACCAACTACCGCGTGTCAATTGATAGCACCCCTGAGGAAATTTACGCACATGTGGAAGCGATTGCCGAGCGCGTGGCAAAGAAATACAACCTTGGTTTCTCTAGTCAACACGAGTTTCACTCATTTGGACCCAATGGTAACCTCAGCCTCGCTATTGACCGCGCGCTGCAAGTTGCACCCATCACCCCTTGGACTGGCACTCAATGGGACAAGTTGTGCGGCACTATGCGCCACATTTTTGAGGACCTTGTGCCAGGCGGCCCCTCGGTTGTTGCCCCTTCTGTCATGTCTGGCAACACTGATACTTCGCACTATTGGTCCCTAAGTGATTCAATCTACCGCTACTCGCCCGTGTTTGCTACCGAGGCAACAAACAAGCACACTGTGAACGAGCGCATCAAGCTTGAGGCACACCTCGGAGCGGTGGCTTTTTACTATGAGCTTATTCTAAACTTTGACTAGCTTTAATCCTCTAAACTCTCAATCAGCTCATTGTAGTCGCCGGCGCCCAGTCTCTGGGCTTTTTTCAGCAGCTTGACCGCTTCTTTGTACAGAGCCTTTTGCTCGTCACTCTCATTCTCCGTGACATTGGCAACGCTTATTTTGGCTTCTGCAATTTGCACAAAGGTCTGGGGGGTCTCGTCGCTCTGCACCTTTTGCAAAAACTCAATGGCTTTACCCAACTCGGCCTTGATGGTTTTGACCAGGGGGTTACTGAGGTCAACTTCAGCATCCTCCTCATCCTCATCGTCACCTTCGTCCTCATCCTCGCCCATCATTTCACCAAACGCGCTCTGGCCGGTGGCAAGGTGCAGCTCGCCAAGACCCTGCCATGCAAGCTTTTGGGTCCTGGCGTCCTTGGAGCCCTCGAGCTTGGGCCATTGCTTGGCGGACCACTTGAACAGGGTGTGCGACAGCTTGGATGTCTTGGGAAGTGGTTCAATGGCTACGGCAAACTGCTGCACAGCCATAACCGCTTCAGCGGTCCTAAAATCATCACCGCCCAGCGACTCTTTGGCCAGAGTCTGTGCTTCCTGGATGAGCGAACTATTTTCAAACACGATCATTGACCGCTTTTTAGAGTTTTTGGCTGTGCGCATCTGCTCGTCCAGCTTGGCTACGAGCGCAGCGGCCTTTGCAGCCTTGAGCGGCTTGTACTCCTTGTCCTCCTCTAGGCCCTCGTTCAACCGATCAATGGCCGCCTCAATAAACTTGTCGGGGGTTTCGCCTTCTGCAACGTCCTCGGAATCGTCCTGAAACGTCGACAACAACAAAAGAGCCAGGCCATAACACAGGTGAAATTTCGCAGGAAGCGACGATTGACGCTCGCGCAGCAGCCCATCGCATTCGTGGACAATGCCCATGGCCATTTTGGGGTTGGATTTGGCGGAATTGTCAAAAGTTTTAAACAAACCGTAAATTTCAGCCAGCGCCTCATCCTTTTCATCCTCGTCCAAATCAATGTTGAGATCTGCCTCTTTAGGTGACTCGCTAGCTGCGGGTTTGGGCGCTTCTTGCCTTTGCTTTTTAACTTTGGCAGATTTCGCCAGTCCAAGGGGTCTTTTGGCCATTTTGTAATAGAAAAGAACTTAAAAAAAATTTCACCTCACACCACCCTTGAAAGAAAAAAAGTCGAATAGAACATGCACGGGCATGCAGGCCGTGCATAATTGTCCACGTGACTTGGCGTCAGACCCCGGATAAACCCTGAATTTTCCACTCTAGAGTCACCACTCGCATGGGCCTCCTGTCAACACTAGACATTACCGGGCAGCACGTCCTAATTGTTGGCTCTGCAAAAGTATGCCAACGTAGAAAAGCCATTGTAGAGCAGTGTGGAGGAATTCCCATTCTGCAGACCTCGGCCACCGTCGGCGATATCTCGAGATTGGGCCGTCCAGAGGTCGACTACATTGTTGATTTGTGTTTTGTGGGTGTTGAGAACGCCAACCTGCAAATTGCACAAGAACTTTCGGCAGAGTGCAGGCGCCTAAGAGTGCCGATCAATGTGGCAGATCACCCCGAGCTGTGCACATTTAGCCTGCCGTCCCTCTACCAAAATGGTCATTTCCAGCTCGGTATCTCGACCGGTGGTATGGGATGCCGCCTGGCCAATCGCATCAAGCGGATTGTCATTGCCAGCCTGCCGCCCAATATTGGCGAGATCTGCCGCAACATTGGCCAGATGCGCACCCAGCTGGGTTACTTTGTGTCTGAACCTAGCGGTTCGTATGAGGTTGACTCCAACGACGACGATGCAGAGCAGACTATCGAGTTCAACAAACTCGTCAAGGAAAACGCCGATTCTAGACCCCTGAGCGTCAAGAGACTCAAGTGGCTTTCGCAGATGGTTGAATACTATCCTTTGCCCAAACTTGCCGAGATTTCTATTGATGATTTGAGCGAGGCAAGCGAGGGTTCCTTGGAGGCGAGCGAGGCGAGTGAAGCGACGGCCGCAGCCGGAAAAATCTCACTGGTCGGCGCCGGGCCCGGCCGCGTTGGGCTCCTAACCACCGAGGCGCTTAGCGAGATCAAGGCAGCCGATTTTGTGCTTGCAGACAAGCTCGTACCCCAGGAGGTGCTGGACCTAATTCCGCGCCACACACCGGTGTTCATTGCCCGCAAGTTCCCCGGAAACGCCGAAAAAGCCCAGCAAGAACTGTTGGAAAAGGGGCTAGAGGCCGTGCAACAAGGAAAACACGTTGTTCGCCTCAAGCAGGGTGACCCCTACATTTATGGCCGTGGAGCCGAGGAGCTGCTGTTTTTCAAAGAGCACGGCATTAAGGTCAATGTTTGTGCCGGTATCACAAGCGCGTTGGCGGCCCCTCTGCTTGCAGGAATCCCCGCCACCCACAGGGGCTACGCCGACCAAATTTTGGTGTGCACGGGCACAGGCCGGGCCGGCGCGCAGCTCGAGGCCCCCGAATGGGTCGAGAGTCGCACAACAATCTTCCTAATGGCTCTGCACCGCATCAAGGAAACGAGCCAGATCCTCATCGAAGCCGGGTGGGACCCCAAGGTTCCGTGCGCCAGCATCGAGCGCGCGGCGTGCCCCGGGCAGCGCATTGTGCGCTCGACCTTGGAACACATTGCCGAAGCGCTCGAGGAGCTTGGGTCGCGTCCTCCTGGCTTGCTTGTGGTTGGCCGCGCGTGCGAGGTGGTACAAAAGACCACCGAGCGCTGGACGGTCGAGGAGTAGAAAATATTTATTTGAACATAACATCTAGTTTGGACCCCAGTTTCACGTTCAGGGCCCACGCGTGCACCGGTTCTAGCGGCAGCTCGGGGCCAGGCACAATCTCCGAAAAGTGCTGGACGAGGCGCACCCACGTGAGAGCCAGCTCATTCATGGCAAACTGCTGGCCTAAACAAATGCGAGGGCCACCATTGAATGGAATAAACGCCCAGTTGGGCACCGACATGGGCTCCATCCACCGGTCAGGCCGAAACAGGTGCGCGTCCTTACCCCAAAACTCTTCGAGCCGGTGAAGTGTGTAGGTTTGGTAGGAAACAGGTGTGCCCCAGGTTACCAACACCGGCTCGGACTCATCTTTGCCGCCACCACGCGGCAACATTGTGTCGCGGTTGGCGGTGCGGAAATTGAACGGTACTGCCGGCTCCAGCCGCAGCACTTCATTGATCACTGCATTCAGGTACTTGCACCCTCTCAGCATTTCAAAAGTGATTGGCTTGTTTTCTTCCGCAGTGCCAAACTCTGCGAGGACCACCGCCCTCAATTTGGCCATAACCTTGGGGTTGCGAGCCAGGTAAAAGCAGATAAAGGTCATTGTGGATGCGGTCGTATCCCTCCCTGCAATCAACAGGTTAAATATTTGGTCGCGGATTTGCACTGGGTCGCCCGTTTCCTTTGCCAGTTCATGGCTAAAGATGTAGCCTTGGCGGTCGTCCAAGCGGTCACCCGCGCGCTCGCTAGCCTTCAAGGCCTTGTCAACAAACATATCAACTACTACACGCGCGCGTTTGATGTGGCGGCGAAACTCGGGCCCATCAACAAAAAAGAAAAAGGGCCCCCAGATGGCACGCTTGACCGAGGTGTGCAGCATGTAGACATAGGATTCAACAAACTCTTTGCTGGTTACCTGGCGCCCAGCATAGCTGAATAGTTTGAGTTTTCCATCAATTGCCTCGTCCAGTGTATTCAAGGACTCGCCAAATAAAAACTCGGTGGAGGTATCGATCGTGAGCTGATGAAACAAGGGTTGAGCATCGACAAAGCCAGAGGGCAAAGCCCTGATGAGCTTGTTGACGTGGTCAGTAACTGATCCCAACTGCGAGATTTGGTCTCTGCTGAATTGGGGCCGCAGCATGTTGCGCGAGTGCTTCCACTCGTTGCCGTTGGTGGTAAAGATACCTGCCCCGAATGCAGGGCCCAAATGGTACTCGCGTAGGCCAAGCGTATAATCCTTGAAGCTTGTGCTTAGAATGGTTTTGATGTTTTCGGGGTCCACAGTGTTGATTGCCCAGTGAAAGATGCGCTGCTCAAAAATGGTGAGTTTGCCGGTCTGCACTTGATGAGCCTGGAGCCGCTCGAGCATTTTATTGCGGCCAAGTGCTTTAATGAGTCCAGCAGTTACAGGAATGCCGAAGAAGGGGTGAAACACGGCAAATGGCACAGTTGTACCCTTGAGCCAGCTGCGCAGCCAAAAAGTGCCATAATAAAGGGTACCAGAGGACACGCTGGCAAGCACGAGCGCAAGCACGAGCCAGTGGTTGAGTGCGCTCCTAAAGAACTGCACGAGCGCATTGAAGAGCTCGTAGATAATTGCCAGAGACCCTATAGGCCCGAGATCCATGAGTAAGGTGTTTGATCGGATCAGTGTGTACAATATGAGCCCTTCCTAGTCTAATTGAATTACAGTAAAATTTCACTGGCAAAGCACCGCGACGACCACCGGGGCACAGGGCTGGTCCACGCCCAGAGGCCCTCCTGACATAAACATGGACGAGCCGCGTCGAATGGCCCAAGAAACGGCTCTTGGCTATGAGCTCGACACCATTACTCTACGGGAAATCGCTGCTGTACGCTACGTGCGGCACCACGAGTGGCTACACGACGTTGTGGGTACCGCTATTCCAACCGACCGCATTGTGCCGCCCAAGATCGAAACGAGCTTGTCGGAGACCGAGCTGGACGAACGGTTGGCCAAAGTTAAGGCAGAACTTGCCGAATTGAAAAAGGAGGAGGCCGCTGGCTGGTCCAGCGGCAAGAGCGACAAGTCGCAGCTTTTGGCGGAAGAAATCGCTAATTTACGAGACAATGTGGACGCCGATACGGCGCAAAAGTCACAGGAACGCGTAGAAAAAGAGATCGGCAAGGTTTTGGTGTCTTCTGGGCGCCTCAATTCCGTGCCTGTGACGTACGAGCGTGAGGCCGACGATCTCATGGCAGATATTTAGTTTAGGGTATTTAATTTGATTAAAGTGGTGTGTGGTGCGCTGGGGGGCCCTGGGGGGCGTACTAGGGTATCCTTTTTTGGGCTCTTCAGGGGTGTCTCAAGTCGCCCCGGTAGGGACGGTCTAAAGACGCCGCGCAACACTGTTTCGCGGTTCACCGTGACTGAAGGAAGTTTGGGGAGCGTAGACGGGGGCGCGAGCGTCCATGCCAGTGCGAGTGCGAGTGCGAGTGCCTCAGCTTTGAGCAGCACCTCAGCCTTCAAAAGCAGCTCTCCTGCGTCCCCTGGGGCCTCAGTAAACGCATCACCATCTTCTCTTTGCATAAAAGTGTGCAACTTCACCAACCTTCACATCCCCGAGGCCACGCGCTCCCAGTTGCCAACGTGAGGCTTTGACCCAAAATGCACGCGCCCGCCGCCCGCATACCTTGTTTTGCAGTATGACAAGACTCAAATCATTCTGCACGCGGTCGGCAGCACGTGCAACAACCACGACAAGACCTCGGCGTTTGATGTGACCATGGACCAAGGCCACCTCCACATCCAGGCGTTTGTGAGCGGTCGTGGGCAAGGACTTTTATCTCAGCGAGAGCGTGTAGCAGTAGTTTGGCGTATGGTCGTACACGAATACTGACAGCAAGCCTGCGACGAGTGGTAAGTGGTAGTTATGTGGAGATACGTGTGGGTGAGGGGTGGGGGGCGACCGGGGTAGCGAGGGGTGCCCGAGGGAATGCGCGCGCATGTGCTGGGTCACATTACGGCACGCGCTGGCACTCGCGCTCAAACGTACTCTCACTATAAAAATTCAAGCGCTTCAGCGTGCTGTCTAAACGCCAACGCCAAAACCTCCTCATCCTTGATCCATTCTCGGTGCCAGTACAGAGGTGACTTGTACTTGTGCCAGGCCTTCTTCCGAATCCTTTTCTGGCTCTAGGTATATTTATCCCATTCATCTGACCACCAGTCTGGCCCCACATACTTGTGCCAATTGTATGTACACATGTCCCGGCAAATTCCGCACATGTACGCGTAACAAGCAGGGTATTTCAGTGGCGAGCTCAGGGCAGCAATCATCACTTCGTGATTAGGCTTGAAGAATTGCACAGCCCCAGGATCTTGTGCCACTGCCAAAAGCTGCAGCTCCTTGTCCTCCTTCAAGTCTCCAGCCCATTGAATGGCGCTACCCCAACTTAAATCTGCGCCTTGTAGTAATTGCCGGTCAAACTGACGGATCCACCCAGAAACATGATGGAGGATACGAGCTGCAAAATGTGCCAAAACCCGCTGCTCCAGAATTCCTCATCGCCAATAAAGCGGTGCATCTCAAGGCTATCCCATTTGAGCAGAAGAGAAACACACCGTTTTGTTTTCCATGCCTTTGGACCTTCAGGGTAGTCACTACCACAGCACCCAATGCCGCCACTTTGGCAAATAACTCCATGGGCTCGCACCTAGGCTGTATCGGGTTGGCGCGTTATTTTTGAGGCAATGAAATGCTGCGCAACGTTTTCCACATTGTACACATTGATTTGAGCCCACGCCTTGTCACTCATGAGGCCAGCATAAAACAGTTTGTTGAGCATAGCCAACTCCAAAAGAGCATAGGGATTCCACCTAAACTCGGTGGCAGGCCGACATATATAGTCATTCTTTCTAAGAATCTCGAGGTTAAGACTGGCAAGTCCCTTTACAAAATCATCACGTCCATCGCTTTTGTTGTTGTCCTCCTCCTCGCTTTTGTTGTTGTCGTCGTCGTTGTCGTCGTCATTGTAGTCAAGGTCGGGAAATATGATTCGACGGTATGTCTTCTCGCCAGAACGCGCATCAAGCGGATCACCTCTACACCCGTCTGCCAGCAGCTCTATGATAATTTTCTGGGCCAGTAGAGGCAAAGTCTTGCCGAGTGTCATTGTTCGAGCTGCCGTGCATGTCGTGATTTCAGCGGAGCTTCTACAAATAGATACTGTTTGCCACCAAGGCTTTCGAAAACAGGCTCTTCAAGAAAGCCTGGTTTTTCATTCTCCTTGAAAGTTGCTATATTTTCATACTTGTCGCGCTCCATCTCGCTACTGCATATACATTCATACAGACGCATCTCGCTCGCATGGGGCCGCAGGAAATTTCAAAGGCTCATAAGTATTCAAGCCTTGATATTTGCACGGCAAGCATCTTTTGTTCCGAGGACTTGGCTCTATCTCAACTAATTCTGCGCCTCTTCACTTGAGCCGCGAGGCACAGTCAACCCCTACCCTTAAACAATTGTGCGACAACGGTCTCTTCAGTCACAGCAGCACCCACATACCCTCCATTCTCGGTAGCAACTCCAGTCGTGTTCAAAGTCGGTTACTGCACAATTCGAACCAGCACATCTATCTTCAGGTCCAGGTCAATCGGGTGCTCGCAAGTAGTCAAAACACGCAACCAATCCAAGCTACGGCTGGACCATACTTTTGGACTGCACTTCTTGTGATGCGGAACAGTCCTGGAACCTGGAGACCACAACTCTCAGCAGGTCTGGGTCTACCTTGAAGGACTGGGACAGCACATTCCACCTTTCGGGGTAGTCAAAGTCTTGCAAGAGCCCAAAAGTGCTTTGTTTGTTGTGAGAAAGCTCGAAAGGGGGGGGCCTTCGGTCAGAGGGTAGCTATCCTTACCGTAAACACCAGACTCTAGTGACAAGGGCCCGTATTAACCATCATGATGTGATGTGGGTGCCCCTAAACAGACTGACTGAGGTTTTGTAAATTTGATTAATTATAGGGAATAGTTAGAATAATATATTTAGGTGAATGCTGCCCCGCCGGCCTAGCTCATCGCGGCAACAGCACGCACAATGTCCAAAAGCTTACTGTGGATGTTGAGCTGGGCGAGCGCGCTGTATTGGTACACACATTCCACGAGCGAAATAGTAAATTCCTTGCGCTGCGCAGTAATGATGTGGATGTGCTCGCCGTTATTAAATAGCACAATCTTGTTGTGGTCGTCAAAGTTGAACTGCATGGTGCCATCGCTCAAGACAAACATCATGTAGTGGTTGCCGCGGTCAAACATTTGCACAAACACACCATCGCATGAATCGTTGCGGCTGCGGTGCTCAGCACTCGAGTGCCCCAAACGGTCCTTCATGTAGCGGTGACCAAACAGCACGGCATCAATCTTTTTGGCCAGTTCGGCAGTGCGTTGGACATGAGGGTGCACACGCACAGCTCCACCTTCCAAACTTGAATAATAGGCAAATGTTTCGTGAATGGGATCGTGGCGCATGCTCGTATTGTCCTTGAACTTCATGCCAATGCCACCATCATTCAGGCCATAGCTGAGGCCCCACACTTCGGTAAAGTCGGCCCATTTGGTCAAAAAGATCGGCTTGGTGGTGGCATCGCGGTACCGTGGGCGCGGCACCCCGTTTTGGTAGGCCTCAATAGTGCTCACAAGTTGGTTGTGGATGGCGTGCAAACTGTTTCCAATAATTTGGCCCACCTCGCGGCGCTCGGGGCGTGCATATGCGGAGCTACGCTGTGAGCTCGTGCGCTTGAGCTCGTCGCTATTGTTGCGCATGGCCATGGTAGCAGCAGCGTTGGCGGCCACATTGCCATAAGTGCTGAGCGGCCGCGGCCGGCGGCGCTCCTGAAGGCCACTGGGGCGCTGAGGGGTATGAGGTTGAGAGGCCCCGGCGGCGCCCGCGCCAGCGCCAGCGCCAAAGTCGGGCTGCTTGGTTGAGGTACGCAAAGCAGGTACGGCAGCGCGCGCCCACTGCTGCTGGGCATGAGTGTGGTGCTGCTCGCTCTGGCTCTGGGGGTCGCGCTGCTTGAGGCGGTTGCTGCGTGAGACAATGGGCGAGTCATGAGGGGCCTCGGGGGTATTGTTTTGGTCGTTGATCATCACGAGGCGGTACTTGTCGCGAGTGTTTGCCGGGCTCAAAGTGGCCGGCAGCACGTGGGACTCGTCGCTCACGTCGGCCTTTGTGACTGGCTCGATCGACGGCTGCAGCGGCTGCGGCATCACAAGCGCAGAAGAAATCTTGAGCGAGCTAAAGTTGACCTGCGACTGCATCTGGGTGATTTCGAAATGGGGCCTCTGGGTCAAGGCACTCACGGGCACGGCCGCAGGGAACTGGCCACGCAAAAACCACGGGTGGTCCAGCACCTTGGAGATGCTGGGGCGCTGGTCAGGGAACGGGTTGAGCATGGCTCTAATCAGAGCGATGGCCTCGCTCGAGACGCGAGTCTCGGCCGGGAACCGCAGGTCGCCGCGCTTGATGCGCTCATAAATAACATTGACGTCACGCTCCTGGAACGGCGGCTTGTTGAACAGCATGGCAAACATGATGATACCCATGGCCCAAATGTCAGTGCTAAAGTGGTGCTCATGGTTGCCAATCAACAACTCGGGGGCAATGTAGTTGGGGGTACCGCAAATAGTGTAGCGGCGCTGGTTGCGGTGCTCGAGGCGCGCAGCGAGGCCAAAGTCGCCAATCTTGAGGTTCATCTTGTCGTCGATAAACACATTACCCAGCTTCAGGTCGCGGTGAATCACGTTGCGGCCGTGCATGTAGTTGACTGCACCCAGCATCTGGACCATAAAGAAGCGAGTTTCGGGCTCGCTGAGAGTATGGCGAGCACGCACCATGTCGAGCAAACTAGAGTTGGTGCACATCTCCAGCAAAATGTAAACATTGACATCGTCCTCAAAGCAGTCGACAAATTGCACCACATTGGAGTGTGCCATGGACCGATGGATCTTGATTTCGGCCAGCAGCTTTGTTTTGGTTTTTTCACTTGAAAGGGTAGTTTTGGCAATAGTTTTGGCAGCATAGAGAGCACCATCTCTGCGACTGTTGACCTGAAAGCAGCGAGCAAAGCCTCCCTCACCAATACACACGCCGCGAGTATAACTTTGGCCCTTGACGTTTTGGATCAACGAGGGCGGAGTCTTGCACATGGCGCTGGGCTTTTCTCTTTTGCGAGGTTTTTCCTTGTGTGTAGCAGGTTGACGTTGAACATTGTCGTTAACCTCCCCGCCAAACGCTCGGGCTGGAGTGCGAAAAGCGTTCATGAGTGGTAGATGTGGTAAAGCTGAAGGGTGCGATGTTATGTATTTGTCTGCATTGCATATTTGTTTATACATTTCCCAATTGGGATGTTGACATGAGGATATGATTGCGATTGGAAGGGGAAGGGGAGTTGGCTAGCGGGTATCTAGATATTGAAAAATGTTTAGGATGGGGTGTATTTTTGTCGACGCCGGTCGGCACATATGCATGCAAGTGAAATGAAAACAAAACATTGCCACACATGCGCCACTGTGGGTCCTTTTTTCGGATTATCTTACTATTATGTAAAAAATAAAGCTGTGCGTGGGCGAGGGTAAGGGTTGGAGCGAGGGTGAGCTCGAGCAGAGAGCAGAGAGCAGAGCAGCGAGGAGCCACCGAGCGCTTACTCATCCGGCGCGTTTCAACTCCTCCCTCCACCCACCTAGCCACCCTGGCGCCACACTATCCCACTTCCCCACATGGACAAACTGCGTTGTGCCGGCAATTGGCATGGAGTAGCTGCCCTAGCAGCACAGACTCCCGGGGACTCGAGTGCGCAACTGGCTGCGGTCGAGGCACGCGTAAACCTGGCTGAGCACACGGCCCACGCGGTCGCCCAGTTGCTGCCGCAAATTCCGGCCAATTTAGGCCCCGAAGACAAGTTTGTAGCGGCGTGCCTCGAGGGCCAGGTTGCCGTATTGTGCGACAACTGGCGTGGAGCCCTCAAGAGCCTGGAAAATACCGCCAAACCGCCAAGCAGCATCAGCGGGTACCTTGGTGCGTGCCTCATCAAGTCGCGCGCGCTCATGACCATGGCGCACCTCGAGCTCGGCAACGTTGGCGAAGCGGTTGAATGGGGCCAAAGCCTTGATATTACCGAGCGTACGTTGCGGTCGAACCGTGAAGCGGCCGTTTGGGCAGCGCGGCTGTACACAGCGCTGTACGCGTGCGAGCCGAGCGAAGAGTATCGCCAGTCGTACGAAAAGGCGGTGAAGGTCGGCGGGCTCGAGGGCGATGACCGCGTTCCCGCGTTGGACCCTACGGTGACGAGGGGTGCCCAGGGCGGCTCGCAGGGCGGTGCCCACGGTGCCCACGACGTGGCGGGCACCTCGGGGACGCCTGCGAGCTCGCGAGGTACCCCAAAAGCGCCTTCGAGCGCCCCCAGCTCTGCGAGAGCATCTGAGGGACCCAATGGGGCCACTCCCACAGCCCCCAACGGTACGCACGGCGCCCGCAATGGCACCCCCAATGGGGCCCACCCCACCCACAGCACCCCAAACGCAACGCCCCTCCAAAAAAACCGGGACGCCCAGGCCCGCAAAGAGGCCGAGTGCGAGTCGCAGGCGGCCGCTTGGCGCTCGAGCGTCACGTTCCAGCAGCCTCTGCAGCTTGTGGTCCTCTCGCAAGATCGCTCGGCCACAAAATCTCTAAGGGCAAACCTTGAGATCGCTCTCAAAGACACTTTTACGTCGCCGGTAGTTATGCGTCTTTTTTGTGGAGTTTTGGTCGCGCTCGGCGAGTACGACGAAGCTTTTGCCGCATTCAAGACTTATATCGCCTACCAAAAGCTGCAACTGCTCAAACAAAGCAGCGGCGCGCACGCCAGCCCCGATGCAGAGGCCGACTGTGCCGGCCTGTTTGGGCTGATGCTGAGCTTGCTGGTGGAGCTTCCCCAGCGCGATAAACCCGGAGCAGTCAAACAATTTGTCAAGGATGTGCGCGACGTGATGGGCGAGCACCACTCGCACGAGGCCGACGGCCTCGAGGCCAAGGGCAAAGTCGAAGCCACCGAGGGCCACGACCAAGAGCAGCAAGTCAAGCTGGCCGAGGAGCAGGGGATGCAGTTTGAGAAGCGTCATGTGGACGAAAAATATGCCCACCCGGAGGTGGGCGAGGAGGAGCTCAGCCCCCCCGGGGCCGCCGGCGAAGAAGGCCATGTTACCCCCGGGCCAGACACCCCTCAGCCGCGGTCCCCTCGCTCGCCACCCCATCCCTCGCCATTCCATGCCGTGCTTGCCCGCGCGTACGAGTGGCAGGCCCGCAATGCCGTGGGCAATGTCTACTTTGAAGACCGCTACGAGCACGCCGCCTACCATTTTGGGCTCTGCGAATGGGACACTGACGCCGCCACGGCGCACTCCTGGGCTTTGCATCTGCTTGTGACCAAAGGTCCCTCGCAAGTTTTCCCTTTGGTCAAGAGTGCCACGGTCAAATTCCCCGACTACCTGCCGCTGTGGCATGTCCTGATTCTCCTCCTGACGGCCGACCAGCAGTACGCCCTGGCCGAGCAAATGGCCGCGGGCGTGCTTGCGAGCGACTCGCTCGATTTTGGGCTGCTGGGCGACGTGGCCAAACTCTACCTACTCGAAATCAAAAAGACGCTTGTTGCCATCGTCGAAGTGCAGCATGGCATTTCTGCCGCGCTCGAGCAGCTCCATTCAACCTTGGAGCTCGTGAATCAAATGTACGAGACCGAGCTCAGCACCGATCACAAGAGCGCCAAACCAAAGAAGCACAAATCGAAACGCGGCCACCACCACACGCCGCACCTGCCGCACCTGCGCAAAAAGGCTACTGCCGACCCCAACGACCGCGCAAGTGCACGCGCCAACTCGCAAAATTATCGCCTGGGCGCCGCCACCGCCCCCGTTGCGCCCGTTGCTAGCGCTCACTATATTGTGGACGTGTGGCTGTGGGCAGCACAAATGTACACCCGGGCCAACCTGCTTGAGGAAGCGGCAGCCGCAATCAAGGAAGCAGAGGAGTACGGGGTCACCGCCTCGACGCTGGCGGCCACGGCCCACATCAAGGCCCTCAGCGACCCCGCGGCCGCGTGGGCTGTCTATAGCGATGCGCTGGCGCTCGAGTACGACAATATGAGCGCCGTGATTGGGCGGGCCAACTTGCTCGAGACCCAGGAGCTCTTCCGCAACCCGCTCGAACACCTCGAGGCGACCCGCAGCAACATGAGCGCTCTGGACAACCTCGTGAACCACTGCCCTGGCCGCGATACGCCCGAGGCGTGGTACCTCTATGGAGCTACGCTCGAGTCCACTGGCGATCTTGGCGGGGCCAAGACGGCCTATTGGAAGAGCGTGGCGCTCGAGGAGCGGAATGGGGTCAGGGCGTACGTGCCTTATTTTGAGTACCAGAGGGTGTAGGTGCGCTTGGGCACCCCGGGTGACTAGTTTTGTTGTATATAAGAGTATGGAGCGAGGGGGAAGAGTGCGACCTGGGGGCAGTGGCTGTCCGTAAGGGGCATGCCTAAAAGCCTTTAAAGGACCTCAATCGATAGATTTTGTTGTAGAAGATGCCCTGGGCCCCTGGCTACATGCTGTCTGTTTGAAGCACCCCAAGGCATCCACGTGAAATTCCGCTCAAAGACTTGATCGACTGGTTTGTTGTATATGAAGATATACCTGAAGGTGGAGGGAGAGCCCGGCTGTGAATCGCCTGTGGTACCCTATTTCATGGCAATCCCAACCGATAGCATGCAGCCAGGGACCCTAAGGGCATGCGAGAAACCCCCTTTCCGAGGCCCCAATCGACCAAGTATGCTCCAAACTGTACTTTAATAGACCTCTAAATCCCCCAGCTCAAACTCAAATCTCCATTGAGCGCCGCTCACAGTAGTTGCCCCTTGGTGGTCCCCTGGAGTCCCCTGGGGTTCTCTGGGGGGGGTGCCCTCCACGCTGCCCTCCCCACTGCCTCTTGGGTGCCACCTAGCGCAGCATCCCCATCCCAATCCCCACATCTCCTATTGGCTGCACAATCCCCTTCACCGCATGCTGCCGCACACCCTGAGCGACCCACAACGCTCACGTGACCGCCAACTAAGGCACCACCACGGCACCACCACCTCCAACATGTTCCAACACATACTTGACGGCGTGGATTACCTCGCCGCAAAGGCCGACCGTCCCGGTTTTGACTGGATCTCCCTCCTCACGGTCCTGCTCGTGGCAAACGACGCCTTTGAGCTCGTTGTCGACCTGTGCCAGTACCGCACTCTTGAGGACAATTCGATCCCGCCCAAGCTCGTGGGCAAGGTGGATGCCGACCAGCTTGAAAAAACCCGCAAGTACTCGCGCGCAAAGCTCTGCCACGCCATGTATGTGCGCGTTTACAAGCTCGCCATCAACCTGGCCGCATATCACTTTTTCGTCGCTGCGTGGTCGTGGAACTTAGCCACAAAGTGGGTAGGCCACAATGAGATCTTGGCCGGCGTTGTTTTCAACAATATCAACGTGTTTTTGGTGGCCCTGACCGAGATCCCCACCGAGCTCTACTTTCAGTTTGTTTTGGAGGAGAAGTTTGGTTTCAACAAGAGCAACATCAAACTTTGGGCCAGCGATTTCATCAAAAAGCAGGCGGTGGCCGTTGCATTCAACTCGGTGCTCATTGGCGCCCTCGGGTGGATTGTGGCCTATTTCGGCAACAAGTTCTTTGTCTACGCCGCTCTGCTCGTAGTCGGCTTCATTCTTTTGTTCTCTGTGCTCAGCCCCATGGTCATTGACCCTCTTTTCAACAAGTACGAGCCGCTTCCTGATGGAGAGCTCAAGACCGAAATCGACAAGCTTGCCGCGAGCCTCAAGTTCCCCTTGACTCGTATCTATGTCCAAGACTCTTCCAAACGCTCGAGCCACTCCAACGCGTACTTTATTGGGCTTCCCTGGTACAAGCAAATCGTGCTCTATGATACGCTGGTCGAGCAGTGCACCACCGAGCAGATTATTGCCATTCTGGGCCACGAGCTCGGCCACTGGAAACTTAACCATATCAGCAAACACTTGAGTATCAATTCGCTCATCATTTTCGCGCTGTTTGGCCTGTTTGCCTGCTTCATCAACAACCAGAGCTTGTACACTGCTCTGGGCCTCAGCGAGCCCCACTGGATTGTTGGATTCTTGGTGTTTAGCGATATTATGGCGCCTATCCAAGCCCCGCTCAAGTTCTTTTTGACTCACACCATTCGCAGCCACGAGTACGACGCCGACGAGTTTTCGTCGAATTTGGGTCTCGGACGCGATTTAAGCTCGGGTCTCGTGGTGATCGCCAAGGAGAACCTCAGTTGTTTGCATGCACACCCGGTTTACGCCGCGTACCATCACTCGCACCCCATCCTTCCCGAGCGTTTGGACGCTTTGGACGGCTACATTTTCAGGTATGAGAGTAAAACCAAATAGATAGAGAATAGATTTTGGTGCGGTGGCCTGCTGGCGGCTTGGATTGAGCTGGTACTGACTGCCCCATGGCTCATCCCCCGGCATCTACCCCGGCACCCACCCCCTCCCTGTAATCCATGGTCGACCTGGCACTCACGTCGCGGTGCTTCCACGCCGTATCTATGGCCTGGAACTCGCTCAAACAGCCATACCCTGCGCGTATCGGGTCGCCAGACTTTGACTGGACCCCAGTCAGGTCCCCACTAGATATAGCCGAAGGCGACCTACAACAGTTTCAGTGGAAATCGCTGCACGCCGTGTGGTCTTCAGACTCTTGGGATCAGGTCCCCAATCTCTACAATGGTTTGCTAGAGTCAGGGCACGATTATTCCATCTATTTTGAGCCGTTTGGCGTCAATATCGCCCAGTGCCAAAGCGACGAGGTATGGTTCCCGGCCATCAAGGACGCTCTCTACGAGGAGCAAACCGTGATTCAAAGGTGGGAAGACGAGCTCGAACGCAACAGCTGGAATGACGAGTTGTAGATTATGCAGTATGTAGGGATATTTATGCCTCTTGGCGTATGCAGTGTGATGCGATGCAGTATGCGGGGATGCTGATGAAGGGCGAGGAAGCCGATGCGTGTGGAAAGAGATGCAGATTGGCCCGATGAAGCCTACGATGCTTCAGTCTCTTGCGCCTCCTGTGCCTCCTTGGGTTCGCCAACCTCCTTGGGCTCGCCTGCCTCCCTCGGCTCGTTGCCCATCACCCTAGCCATGGGCACGCACCGAGCCCGCGTGTAGCGCTCGACTTCCCTAGTAAGCGCAGGCTTGACGTGCACCTTGATGGTCTTGACGTGGCCCATGTTTTGCAGCGTCTTGAACAAAAAGAGGCGCCGATTGTTGAGGCTGAAATAAAATGGCACTCTCTCCACCCGCTTCTTTTTCTTGCCCTCCTGGACCTCCACTTCTTCAAAATTCTCAATTACAGTGATGTAGGGCACCGCATCGATCTTTGTTTGGCCGCTAACGATTTCTTGCAAAGTGTCGTTGATGAGCTTGTTGCACCCGGTAAACTGGGGCCGAATCTTTGAATGAGTAAAGAAAATCATCGAAGGGTCCATTTCCACCAGCGTGCGGCCGGCATTTTCTTTTTTATTGTGCGTTTGTTTGCCCATGGAAAATTAGTGATAACCTCACCGGTCGCCAAGCGCTTGGAACGGCGCGACGCAGGCCATCGAGGCATTTGGCAGAGACCGATCGTGCCATGGATGGCAGATATTGCCTAAGGACCGCCGGAAACCGCTGGAGGCTTGTCAGTGTGGCTTTTGTTCCAACCCCTGCATAATGGCTGCAGCCCCGCCCTCGGCATGCACGGATCTGCATGCAAGAGACGTGGGGTCGGGGAGCGTCAATCCCCGTCTGGGAGTTTTTTCAACTCCATTTACTCGTACAACCGAATTTCGCCGCCGAGGATCTCGAAGCAGAGACTCCCAGGCCTGCGCAACAAGCGAGTACCACCTGGCGCCGAAGCGACAGCGGCTTGGCTATCCTTGGCACGCAGGTTTTTCCGGTTTAAAAGTGCACAAACAGCTTTAAATTATTTATCTCAGATTTTTCAGCCGCCGAACTCGCCTCAATTCCATATCTCTTTGTGTCCAAGCTCGCCGTTAGCGCTCAGCGCGCTTACAGGACCCAATCACGATGCGCGCTTATATAATCGAGTTTGAGATTGAGTGGAGGTGCATTTGGCAGTGATCCTCAGTCACGAGGCTGGCCCCACCGCAATTTGGTGCGTGCACGTGCCTAGTACATAGAAAAAAGCAATGCCGCTTTGCTGGGCATTGATTGGGCACCCATTTACAGACCATATACACCCTTAAACGTCCACCTGAACCAGCAGACACCCCAGCAACGCAATTAGGTTCGTTTTAAACGAGTCGTTATCGCTATCAGTTGGCTCAGATCAGGCTGACGTCATTGTCAGGTTGATTGTGCCCTGCCAGGTGCAAGGGAATTGCAAGAGAAGTCTTGGCGCAGCGAGGTTGAATTCCACGAAAAGTGGTTGAATGCGCCATACCCTTGCGCTCTGAGGCCATCAGTGCATTGTTACAAGGCGCCCACCGTGATTATTACCTGCACCTCCCGCTGGGACATCTTTGTGCAGCACTAGGCACGGCGTTAGCTGCGGCGCGGCCAGAAAGCCCAGGGGGCAGTTGATTAGCCTTTAGACCAAGAAAACAGCCCCCGGCTGACTTTGCAGATTTTTTTCATAGCATTATGCACCCTATATGCGAGGGATTGTCGAGCCGCTTCTAAGCTGATAAGGCATGGCTTGCATGCATGTACATGGACTGCATATAGTCGGACAGCCACCCTCCAAATGGTGAACCGTAATGTCTTCTGAATCTCCGCGAGATGATAGCAAGAGCGTCTATGTTGAGACCGGCACTGGCGAAGTCGAGAAGGGCCACTACACGGAAGGCCGCATCGGCGCTGGAGGCTTTAAAAAGTTCTTTGAGGACTTCAAGCCAGTAACCTTTGCCCAATCTGACCAGTACCAAACGCGTCAAGAAAAGGCTATTTTCGGTGCTTCGCATGTCCCGTTCAAGCTCACCCTCAAGCCTCGTCACGTCCAGATGATTGCCATTGGTGGCTCCATTGGTGCCGGTCTTTTCGTTGGTACCGGTAACTCTCTCAAGGCCGGTGGCCCCGGTGGTCTGCTCATTGGCTACTTTATTATTGCTATTCTTCTGTTTTGCACCATGACCGCGCTGTCTGAGCTCGGTGTCCGCTACCCCATGGCCGGTGTTTTCGCTGCCTTCAACTCTCGTTTTATTCACATGTCGTGGGGTTTCGCCATTGGCTGGAACTACACTCTTGGTTGGTTTATTACTCTGCCCACGGAATTGATTGCAGCAGCCAATACAATTACGTTTTGGAAGGACGACAATAACGGTGCTGTGAATGTAAACAGAGCGGCTTGGATCGCGCTGTTTTACAGCTTTATTGTTTTCATCAACATCTTTGGTACCCGTGGCTACGGTGAGCTCGAGTTTATCTTGTCCATCATCAAGGTCACTACCATTATTGGCTTTATCTTTTTCGGTATCATTGCCTCGACTGGCCACAACCCCAACCACATCAAGTTTGGTACCGAGTACTGGCACAACCCCGGTAGCTTCCCCAATGGAGCAAAGGGTGTAATGAAGGTATTTGTCTCAGCCTCGTACGCCTTTTCCGGCTGCGAGTTTGCTGGTTTGGCCGCTATGGAGACCCCCAACCCTCACATCACCATGCCCCGCGTCACCAAGCAGGTGTTTTGGCGTATCATTATCTTTTACATTGTGTCCATTACCATCATGTGCTGCTTTGTCTCCTCCACCAACCACCATCTCGGTACCGATTCCACCGGTAACTCGTCGCCGTTTGTGCTGGCTATCCGCGCTGCAGGGGTCAAGGGTTTGCCCAGTGTTGTAAATGTGGTGATTATTTTGGCCGTCCTCAGTGTCGGTAACGCCGCCATTTACGGTTCGAGTCGTACCCTTGTCTCGCTTGCCGCCCAGGGCCACGGCCCCAAATTCCTCATGTACATTGACCGTCAGGGCCGTCCTGTGGTTGCTGTTGGTATTGCCTTGCTGCTTGGTCTCATTGGCTTTGTGTGCGCCACTCCAACTTACTCCAAAGGCTTTACATGGCTCTCCGACATTGGTGGTCTCTCGGGAATTCTCATGTGGGGTTCCATCTGCGTCTGCCACATCCGCCACCGCCTCGCTATGAAAGCCCAGGGCATCTCCACCTCGGAACTCGAGTACAAGGCCCCGCTCGGTATTATTGGCTCGTGCATTGGTGTTGCCATTGCGTGCGCCGTACTTGGCCTTTCGTTCTGGGTCGCGCTGTTCCCCATGGGCTCCCATGGTGTCCCCAACAAGACGAGCTTCTTTGAGACCTGGCTCTCGGCGTTTATTGTGTGTGGCTTCTTCATCCCCCACGTCCTTTGGTTCCGTGACTCGTGGACCAAGACCAGCCAGGTCGACGTCACCTCGCACCTGCGCGTCACCGACCACGACGAGCTCTTGGCCAGAATCCAGCACGAGAAGGAGCGCGCGGCCGCAAAGCCCATGTACTACAAGTTCTACCGCTTCTTCTGCTAGGCTAATTTTTATTTAATTGTTTCAACTAGACATGCAAATTATGTGTTGGAGGCTGGGAGGGGTCCAGTCAAGCACCGAATTTTTTTGGACCCCAACTGCGTTATGGAACCGATCGGCATGTATTACACATTTAGAACCTGCACCGCACCCTAGGTCCAGGGTAGCTGTCACTGCTCGATGCACCTGATGAAGCAGTTTGTCAGTAAGCGATGCCGCTTGAGCTTGCCGCATAGGGTGCATAAATTTAACCCCGGCGCAACGGCACCAAGTGTTTTCTCCAACTGGCTCAAAAATTTTATAGAAGGCCAAATGCATGTTTTGCCCGAGGAAGCACCAGTTTTATGCTGCACATACCCCTCATTCCGCACCCTAAATAAGGTGGCATAACTCACCTGCAGCACCCTGCATGAGGGGGGTGGGATCGAGGGCAACGGTCAAATCTTTTTCGCACCCACAAACACCTTCCGAAAATGGTCCACAGCAATGCCAGCAAGGGTGCTGGCACAGGCTCAAGCTATGTATCCTCAGACATGGAGAACAGCCAGTTGGGATACACAGAGCCTCAGGGTGGCTTCAAGAAATTTTTTAGCGACTGGAAGCCGGTGGCTATTGCTCAGCCGGATTCGAGTTTGTCCAGGCAGCAGCAGGCCATCTTTGGTACTGTCGATATTCCATTCAAAAATGTCCTAAAACCCCGTCACATTCAAATGATTGCAATTGGAGGCTGCTTGGGAGCTGGTCTCTTTATTGGTACCGGTAACTCGCTCAAGAGCGGTGGCCCTGGTGGGTTGGTTATTGGCTACTCCATCATTGGTATTCTCCTCTTTTGCACAATGACCGCGCTCGGTGAGCTCGGCGTCAGATACCCCAGCGTTGGTGTGTTCAGCGCCTACAACTCGCGGTTCTTGCACATGTCCTGGGGTTTTGCTATTGGATGGATCTATGTTTTGTGCTGGCTTGTGTCCCTTCCGACCGAGCTCATTGCTGCTGCTAATTCCATTACTTTTTGGGCTGATGATAACAACGGTGCCGTCAACGTGAATAGAGCGGCGTGGGTCGCATTGTTCTGGAGCGCAATAGTGTTTGCTAACCTGTTTGGCGTCAAGGGTTATGGTGAGGCCGAGTTTATCATCTCGTCCATCAAGGTCATTACAATCTTGGGGTTTATTATTTTCGGTATTGTTGCTGCCTCGGGTGGTGCCCCTACCCACCAGCACCTGGGCGCTCACTATTGGCACGATCCCGGAAGCTTTCCCAATGGCGCCAAGGGTGTGTGCCAGGTGTTTGTTACCGCTTCATACGCTTTCTCCGGTTGTGAGTTTGCTGGTCTTGCAGCAATGGAGACCGGCGCCCCCCACAAAACCTTGCCTCGCGCATCCAAGCAAGTGTTTTGGCGTATTGTTTTGTTCTACCTCGTCTCCATTGTGGTTATGTGCTGCCTTGTGAGCTCTACTGATAGCCGCCTCGGTACCGATAATAATGGTAACTCGTCGCCGTTTGTCCTGGCTATCAAGGATGCTGGCGTTAGAGGTTTACCCAGTGTGATCAACGTCGTTATTATTTTGGCTGTGTTGAGCGTGGGTAACGCCGCTATCTACGGTAGTACTCGTACCGTTGTTTCGCTCGCTGCTCAGGGTCATGCCCCTCGTTTCATGATGTATATTGACCGTCGCGGCCGCCCTGTGTACTGCCTCATCCTAGCCATGGTTTGGGGACTTATTGGATTTGTGTGCGCTGCGCCTGGCTACTCGAAGGGGTTCACCTGGCTCAGTAATATTGGTGGTATGGCCAGTCTTTTGACCTGGGGTTCTATCTGCTTGTGCCACATCCGTCATCGCATTGCTATGAAGGTGCAGGGCATTTCGCTCGAGGAGCTCGAGTACAAGGCGCCCATGGGCGTGTACGGTTCCGCGATAGGTTTCGCCCTGACAATGGCAGTGCTTGGTCTCCAGTTTTGGACGGCTTTGTTCCCCCTGGGAAGCGGCGGTAAGGCTGACGCCAAGACCTTTTTCCAGACATGGCTGTCATTCTGCATTTTGATTGCCTGCTTTGTGCCGCACTTGCTGTGGTACCGCGATGCCTGGCAGTCGCCCTCCGAGATCGATGTCACTACTGCTATTCGCGTGGCCGACCCGGAGTTGCTGAAGGCCCAGATTGCCGAGGAGAAAGCGAGGATCGCTAGCAAGAATATTGCGTACCGTTTCTACCGTTTCTGGTGCTAATTTGGGCTAGGCAAGGTACATAGTTTTTATTTATAAAACAAATGGATGGTCCTGTGCAGGTTAGCCATACGCTCAAGTCATGCCAATACTTTTATCTTGGATATATGTACATGCTAAAGTCTGCGTCGCTTGATCGGAGCCCACGGGGCCCGCGACTCGTAGTCTATTCTAGATGCTGCAAAAAGAGGTGACGCCACATCCTCGATGGACGCAGTGCGTATAAAGTCACCCTCTTGAGCAGGAAGGGCTGTGTTGTGCCCTGACAAGTCAATTCTTGCCGGGCATAGGAGCGTCCCCAAAAGGTCGAACTCAGTGTCAAGGTTAGTGAGGTGCTTGCATTCACGCAACGCATCGATCCACTCCACACAGCGAGGCATAGTGCCGTCTTCATCAAGAATAAGACAGAAATCCTTCAACTTTCGATGCTCGGTAGTTATGAGCTTGAGTATATCATGGTCAAATTTTAGGCAAACAGGCAGAAAATCCCACCGATCTGAGCGCCGAAATTTGATTAGCAGATCCCAAGCATTTTTTTTGGTGTTATAGTTTGAGGGAAGGTGGGATGCGGCAGTTTTTGAATAAGTTTGCGTCGTACAGCAGCACGCACCAAAGCATAGTGTGGCTCTATCCCTCTATTCTCGCAGGTTCAGAGGCACGCCATGACAAGGGACGGGAACAGCTGGACAAATATCCACAGTCTAGTTTGGTCCGAGAAGATAAAATTGGGCACTTTGTGCTGGTCCTTTTCAGACCTAAACCGGTCCAGGTCGACGATACGGGAGATTATGGTAAGCTAGTTGACCATTGCATCAAATAACTCAACACTTTTAGTGGTGAAAGGTGCCAAAAACGGATCAAAGTAGAGATCTGGGGCGAGCTCTACGGCGGCCTTTGCAAAGCCAGGGATCCCGTAGAGTGCTCTAGCTTCAAAGATTTTGCTGATAGTGCGAGCGTTTGACTTTGTTTCATGATGGCCGAACCGGCAACTTCTGCAAAGGTAGCTCAACGCAGCATGCTCATCACACTTGAGGTCTTCGGGCAAATATGGGCAGTCTACACCCGCACCCAACAAAGCATACGCCAGGCTATTGTTGTCGTGGCCTTCAAACATTTCATCGTCAAAATAGAAAAATGTGACACTGTCCCCAGAAGTCTTGCAGTCAACAGCTCGAGGACTTGGGGCAACGCGCAAATGATAGATGCCACCCGATTGAACCAAGTCCGCTTGGTCGTGCTCACTCTTGGCTGTACCGAAAAGGTAATCTTCTTTCAATATTATACTCTTGTAGGTTGGACCGATCATAAACTTGGCATTCTCGTCGAGCTCTTCCTCATTACAATGTGATGTGTTGTTTTTCTCCTAAAAATTGCTTTTCTCCTAAAAGTCCCTGTAGATTCCCTTTTCGAGGTCGTAGGCGTCCCAGTCGCGCCAAATGAGGTCAGAGGTGAATGTGGTGTACCAGGTTTTATTGACTGCGGAGAACTCAGGCACGTTAGCTGGTATGGCGTCAAGTGGTACGCCAGAGCCTCGAGAACGGACGTTGGAAATTCTGTATATTTAGGTTGTTCGGCCTCGGCTGCGCGTCGCGTAGCTGTGTAATTAAGCTGAATGACCCAGTCTAAAAGGGGTGCCAACGGCCTACACAGGGCCCAAAAGACATCAATGTACAGTCTATTTAGATAAATAAAGCTATGCGCAGCGCCATGCAGCGCTATGCGCGCCTACGGCGAGCCCAGATAATGGAGACAATAATCGCCAGTACCGACACCAAAATAGCCAAATCAACCATCATTGGCCCGTAGAAATCATCAATATCCACATCCGCGGCCACTTCTTCCTCATCGTCAATCCAGTACTGACGCCTGACCAGGTCGAGGTGCTGCTTGAGCTCCCAAAATGATTGCCACCAGCTCTTTCCCTCGTACGAAGTTTTGCGGGCCTGGATTTGCTGAACACCCGAGCCGAGGATCCGCGCGAAAAACGAGCGCAAATAGAGGCCTACGAGGCTTAGCTGCACAGCAATGTACGAATGTGGGGCATAGTACAGGGAGCTGTCGTAGTAGCGCTTAGCCAAGTGAAAGTCTTGGATCATGCCCTTGCCGTGCTCATGCATCCATCCGAGCGACCAAAACGCCAAGGGGTGGCGCGTTTCGCGGGTTAGCGCCTGGTAGATACTGGCGGCCATACGGGGGTTGGCTTCTGTGCCGTGGCCGCTAAAGTGGTACTCAGCAACCTTGTTGAGCGAGTCTGAGTGGCGCTCGTGGCCCTGGCCGGCCAGACTAAAGTAGCGCAGGGCTAGGGGAGCGCGCTCTGAGGGCTGAACAAAAGAGGGCAGGGGCCACTGCGCCGTGCGGTTTGAGCTGAGCCAAGAGTGCTGTACATCGAGCAGATCGGCCAAATTAACCTGGGCAGAGGTTATGCCCAGCTCGGCGCACACGAGGTACGCCGCGAGAGCAGGGCCTTTAGGGGAGGTGCTCGAAGCGCTGGCGGCTGCCTGAGCGAACCTCATTGGCGAGTAAAAGTCCTGGACATGCTCAAACATATTGTGGAGGTGTTGGGCCGCCTTGACCTGCCAGTCGCGGCGGTCGGCGGCCGAGGGCGCCATGGTGCTCCAGGCGTTGTAAATATCGGCCAAAAGGTAGTGAGGCTGGGGCAAAGCGCTCGACGCGCTCTTGAGGAGCGGCACGGCCTCGTCAAAAAACTGCCGCGTGTACAAATCGCGGCCCATCATATACCCAGAATTGGAGTGCCCTAGAAGCGAGCCGCACAAGAAAAGCTCGCGGATGGGCTCGTATGCGGCGGCATACTCAACCTCCGATAGGTTCTTTTGCTCGAGCTCAGCAAGGTCAAGCACGGCAAGGCCGTTATAACACGCTTTGCACCGCCTCAACTCGCCTTTTGGCGCATCGTCCTGTTTGTCGATGGGGGCTGCGGCAAGGCCAATTTCGTAGTACTCCCGGGCCTTGGCAAGATCATACGGCAAGCCCTCACCCCGTCTATAGCAATTTCCCAAGAATCCATGCGCCCATGCGTACCTCCAGCGGCCATCAGTGTCTGTTTCGCCCCTTGTCCGTTCAATCAAAAGCTGGGCTGCCTCGACCGCCTTGGGGTAATCAGGCACTCCTTCAGGGCCTATGGCATATGCTTGGGCCAAATACATGAGCGGCCACGCCTTATTTTCGGTGTAGGCGTGGAATTGGAGGTACTCAACGCCGTCCTGGACGCTGTTCCATTTGTCGAGCATGCTGCGCAGCCCGGTGCGTCTTAGCGAGTAAAATGCGCTCGAGTCCCCATACAGACCATCCTCGTGCTCGTCGGCAGCCACATAATCGCGCCGCGGCTCGTTGCGATACCCGAGACCTGTGTCACAAAACTCAAAGTAATCGAGCGCAGAGTTGGCCGCTGCAAGGTAAAAGTTGTATGATTGGACTGCATCGCGCGGCATGCCGTAGCCATTAAGGTAGCGGTAGCCCACGGCGACCTGGCCACGGGTGCACCCATTGATTGCTGAAATCGTATAGTAGAGGGTCGCCAGCGCCTCGTTTTTTTCGTGGTTGCCAAAAAGGCCGGTGGAATATGCCAAACCAACCATAAATTGGGCTTCTGCGTCGCCATGGTCGGCTGCGAGGCGGTACAGCTCGGCGGCTCGTGAGAGGTTCTGAGGGGTTCCAATGCCGTAAAAGTAGTGCTCCGCTTTGATAAACGGGGTAGAAGTGTCTGGAAGGGAGGTGTCACCACCACTAGGGCCGCTGGAATCGTCTGTAGGACCTCCCCAGGTCAGCAACTCGGCGAGGTGTTTCCACGAGAACCGGCTGCTCTGAGGCAATTCCATTCGAGGGATTGCCGCCAGCAGCTCCGCAGAACTTAAAGGGGTGCTCGCTTTGAGGTCGAGCTCGGCCAGCGCCCCGGCCGCGGCCACCAATCCCCACGCCCATTTGACTAACATGGATGAAGGTCGAGCCAGTGGCCTATTTTTGTCCTTGCCGTGAGCGGGAGAGCGAAGAAGGGGAAAAAAACACACCCCAGACGCTTCTAGATGGGCAAACGTTTTGGCCGCTCGAGTACCTCTACTTTTGCCAGCACTGCGGCATGCCCCGGTGCCCCAACTGCGTCGACAGCGATCCGGTGGTGTTGTACTGCCCCACATGCCAAAACGCCGTACCCCCCAAGGTTGCCGCACACACCAGCAACAAATGCCCGCGTAACTGCCTTGCGTGCGGCGCGTGCGGCGCCAATACGCTCGTGGTGAGCCGCGGTGAAGCGTACGCCGTGCGGTGCGCCGTGTGCGAGTGGAGCTATGAAGGGCTTGAAAAACGGTCATTTGCTGCACAGGTGATGGAGACAAGGGGTAAGGAGCCTAGGGCGAGCTTGGAAAGTGTGTATTTAGGGGAGACAAATTTGAAGGCGGCGGGGGGTGAGCCGCAGGGTGCCCAGAGGGGCGTGGAGGGAGCAGCAGGATCCTCAGGAGCTTCGGAGAGTGCTCTACATGGGGATGCACCCCCACTACCCCCCTCTCTCCCCCGCCTCATCCCCCTGCGGAGCCGCTGGCAGCGCGCTTGCAGGGCGTGCCGCCACGTCCTCGTCAAACCCGAGGCCGCCCCAAACTCCAAGTTTGACCTCAAATCAATGGCAATGGCCATGTTGCCGTGCGTCGTAGCCTACGACTCAAGCCTCCTCCTCACCAACGCGCTCTCGATCCCCGTCAAAGTGACGCTGCAGTCGTCTCAAGTGGCATTTGGAACGTCCACCATCCAGCTGGGCGGGCTCAGTAGCGCAGCGGAGGATGTACACGAGCTGCGCCAGGTGCCAGAGCAATTCGTGCAACGACAAACTGACGCCAGCCGCCAGGTGTTCATGTCGGGCGTGCGCAAGCAGACCGAGTTTGGGCTTGTGGGGCCCAACTGGTCCAGCGTTCGCTACGAGGAGTTGGAGGGGAGCAGCAAGTTTAATTATGCGCTGATGGCTATTCGGTACGAGGCCCAAACTGCAGCGCACCAGATTCATGTTTGGATCCGGTGGCCCAGGCAGACTAGATAGATTAGAGTATACAGCGCCAAGCTTTGCCGTGCTTGCCGTGTTTTGCCGTGTTTTGCCGTGGCTGGTCGTGTCCCGCCGCACCCTCAGCGCGCCTTCTGCCCTTGTTGTCGAGCGTGACCTCGCAGCTACTCGCAGCAGCCTCGCAGCCAGCGCCATCTCCAAGTTCCCTGGGCAACGTCGGGCAGTGGCCGATGAGCCCACAAATAAATTCAAGAGGGGTTGGGATGCGTCAAACCAAGATTTGTCTCCCCAATCATCAGTTGTTTATCCAGCCCGCCCCCCCTGCGTCGGTTCCCCCAGCACTCGTTTCACCTTTCGTGGAGGCAGCCAGCTTGCAGATGAAACAGTGAAAAATTCTACATGCAAGGGATCGACTAGAATTATTTGCGTTGGTGCCTAAACAAATTCCCACAAATTCCCAGAATTTACGCCCGTTACGCTAGCATGAATTAAGCTTGCTTTGTGCAGGCCGTGCATATTACCCATGCAGGAACACTCTTGGCCTGCATATGACCTCCCCCCCCCTGACCCTTGAGTGGCTACACAAGTACAGCCATCATATATTCTCAAACATACCGTGTATATTGCGCTATAGAGGCGCCCAGAAAAAGTCCGGATTAGTAAAAAAGCCAAGCCAGTGTGAGCGCGAGGCCTATGCGGACGCTATGCGGAGCGCTACAGAGCGTAACAATGGCTTGTTTCAAAGCCCCACTTGTTCGCCAGAGATCTTTAGTTTGGTAGCCGAGTTGGACACTGGTTAAATTTCACGTTTGTTTGTTTTTGTAGCAGATAAGTATTCACGGCTTGGCTTGTAGAGCAGCATAGATTACCCACCCTTTTTAAAGCACCCCTCACCAAATGGCCTAACTGTGCGGCTCTTACAAAATCGATCGAACTCAGCCAAGTCGATACCAGGCGAGCCAAGGCGAGGCACCATCGGCTCAAGGTACCAATCATAGCCGCGGCTCTTAGGCGCGGATCATGCGATTTTCACGATATTTTTTGGACATGCAGCTCAGGCCGCGTAGAATCGGCGCGCATCGAATCAAATTGGACTCAATATTCCATAGATTTGAAAGCCTTGTGTTCTTTGGCCGGGCGTTGGATCGAGGCTTGGAGTGCATGGAAGCGGGTTAGGGTAGAGGGGAAGGTGGAGAAAAATAACAAAAAAACGTCTAGTGTAGAGCCCTTGTTAGGCGTAGGCCGTAGGTCCAATATCATTTTAATCTGTGACCTGCCGTTTGGCAGCTCGGCTGTCGTTGAAATCTCTGTCATCCCCCGGCACCCCGTTGTGAGGGAAACAAATTGACCTGCAGAGATCTGTAAGGGTAAGGGCGCATACAAATGTGCCCTACAAGACATTGGGCCCTAAAACGGGGAGCAAAAAGGACCGATATTTCGGACAAAGAGCTGTTTAGGGCACACTTTGGCAATCAATTTTTAAATGCTTCGCGACGGGATCCCAAGGACCAAATTTCACTTTTTATTGATATCTTGAACCCGCCAGTCAGCAATTTACTAAGCAGGGTACCGCGTTGAAACGCGTTTCCATCGCGTCTTTTAGCTACGCCCTAACCCGCGATTTTGCTACCTCATGCGCAAGCGTGAGCGATATCTGTATATATATACATAAGCTCCTCCCCCATCTGAAGGTCATACTCCCCCACAACACAGCCTCCAAAGCCGTAAAACTTATACCCTTTTACTTTTGAATTTACTCTTGGGGTGCTGGTCATTCATTATGGATTCACTCACTTATCTTTCCCCTACTTCTCTGCGCCGCTCGACCATTCCGGACGAGTTTTATGTTGGCGAGTCAATGTTTGATTGGGATGCGCAGGGCGCTAGCGCGGGCGCCATGGGCGGCGCTATGGGCGGTCTTGGTTTGGGCCTTGCCCCCGGCCTGGGTCAGCCCAAGATGCCTCAAGCTCAGCAGGTGCCCCAAGCTCAGGGTCAAGCGGTGCCCCAAGCGCACTCGCACCTTAGCCCGCCCGAATCATTCGACATGCATACCCCCCTCATCAAGCACGGCGGCCTGCAAAAGACGCCCGTGCGCAAGCGCGCGTCCTCCAATGCCAGCAGCATCGGGTCACACTTTAGCCCCGGCGAGTACGGCCTCGTCACACCCATCTCGATGGGAGGCACGCCGGCCACCTTTTGGGCCGGCCAAAAGCTCGACTTTATGACCCCCACCGCGTCGCGCAGCTCCACCACCACGCTCGACGACTACATGAATACCCCGCTGCAGACGCCCGTGCCGCTTGGCCCCACCTCGCCGTTGTTCAAGAGCCCCACACAGGGCGCGGCCACTACCTCGACTAGTGGCGCCGTTGTCCCCTCGGCCCCTGGCTCAGTCTCTGCTTCTGGCTCGGGGTGCTCGACTCCTACCACCGGCACCAACCCTTTTTATTGCTTGCCGGTGTGCATGCGCGGCGGCGCCGAGCCCCTCAGCTCGCTGGCATCGCCGGACGCCTCTGAAGATTTCGAGTTCAAGGCCAAGGCAGCGAGTGCTGCTGAAGAGGCGCTGGCCAACTTTGAGGAGCCCAAGCTGACCCGCTCACGCGCCAACTCGCGCGCCGACTCGTCGCGTGCTCCCTCGGAAGGCGCTGAAGAACCGGTGGACAAGCCGTTTGGCTGCTCGCACTGTTCCAAAAGTTTCCGGCGCATGGAGCACCTGCGGCGCCACTCCAAAATCCACACCAAGGAGCGACCATTCAGCTGCTCCATCACCAACTGCGGGCGCAAATTCAGCCGCAGTGACAACCTCAAGGCGCACATGAAGACGCACGCCAAGCCCACCGGGCGCAACATTTACGTCGAGGGCCTCGCGCTCGAGGAGGTGCCGGCCACCCCAAAACGACGCAAGGTCGATTGAATTATTTATTTTCGCTACATAGACATTAGCCTTTACCCAAATCATATCATGTGATGAAAAACATTTGGAGAGTCCTTGGAGGGTATGGGCAGGGCAGAGCTGGGCTGGGCGAGCTGGGCTGGGCGAGCTGGGCGAGGCAATGGCAATCGCTCGACAAGATTGAATTGTATAAGCCCCACAGCCCTGCGCAGCTAGCCGTAACTACGCATAGCATCTGGGCGCAGTCGAAAAATTTCGGCGCGGTACACAGCCTGGCTAGCGGCGGCCGCGCTTCGCCTAGCTTCGCCGAGCAAATCGGCGCCACTCAATGCAACGCAGCGCGATGTAGTCTGCTATTCAGCACCCTGAGTCTATTTTTACTATTCCATTTATGCTAGCTATATTTGGAGCGGCCCGAACGCGACGCGTCTGATCAGCGCCTATCAGAGCCTCGGCCACCAGCCACCTAATTCGATCACTGGTGCATTGCATCTCGCTTAGGACGGCCGATGAGCCAGCTGAGTGAGCCGATATGCCGCGGCACTGTCAAGGTCTGTCAAGGTCTGTCAAGGTCTGTCAAGCTTGACATAGATTGGCCTGACAGTCTGTCAAGCTTCAGCGTGACAAGTATCCCGTGACCTGAATCTAGTCCCATCAAGTTCGTGGCAAACTCCATCCACGTGACCGCAAACGCCCCCACCCTTAAACTCCCAGCGCCACTCTTGGGTTGCTGTAATGAGTGAGTTCAAGCCCACAGTGATGCCCAAAGACGAGAGCCTGCACGAGCAGACGGCGCACGGCGGCGCACCCGGATTGGCGCGGCCTGCCAACCCCGAGCAAATTGAGGCGTTTGGCAAGGTTTCGGACGTCAACGCCAAGGACCTCAACGCCCAGCTGAGGGCCCAGGACGAGGCCAAAAAGAACCCGCACGCCGGCCACGGGCTGCAAAAGTTTGACGGCGACGTGCCGGTGGAACCGAGTCGTGATCCGGAGAGCCTCAATGCGCAGATCAAGGCCCAGTATGGTCGCCAGTTTTAGGGGGTGCGCTATGTAGGGTCCCATTGGATCTCTTAGGGTCAACCCTACAAGGCCCTTTAAGCCTCAGCGATAAAGTCCCAACACAATCGTTTGCTTACTAACCACATATATATATATTCAATTCTTCTCTTCAAACTTTTCACCAGAATGATGCTTTACGATCTACATTATCTGACATTTGTGGAGACAACCTGTAACTGACTGGTCATAAATACCTCTATATTACAAAATACAAAATACAACAAGTAGAGAGCCTCCCTCGTGCCTGCCTTTGCCTCGCCTTGACCACCTCACTAATCATGGATTCCACAAACCTGGCAAAACGCGGCCTCAACGCCATGCTCTCGGGGTTCAAGGGCGATATTGCAAGCCGCAATTGGAGTGTCTACGGGCAATGGTTCGGTATCGCGTGCTTCTTTGTCGACCTCATCCTCGGCGTCGTCAACCTGCTCCATGTCTCGCTAATCATCATCTTTGCCATCATTTGCATTGTTTCTTCATTGTGCATCTTGTTTCTCGAGTTTGGCTTTTTGCTGCGCATCTGTCCCGTGACTGAGCGGTTTGCCGCATTCATCAAATTCTTCCATGCCAACTTGCCTCGCGCCGGTTTCTATATTATTTTGGCCGCCATTCAATGGGGTTCGATCGGGATTAGCGTTACAAGTCTTATTGCGCCGGCGGCAGTAATGACGGTTACAAGTGCGTGCTACTTTTTGGCGTACCTAAAGAACCAAGAGTTTATCAAAAGCGCCACGCTCGGCGGGGAGGGCGTAGCTAGAGAGATGATTGTTTAGTTAATGATGAAATTGAGTGGCGTGATTGCTACAATTGCGTGATTTGTGGCACTATGTCTGGGCTGCATACTGTGGGTGCTTCTACGCTTACGGCTCTACTTCTCCCTTGCAGCTGGACGCGCTTCGCGCTCACGCGAGAAAATGCGGGGCTGACGCAACCATGAGTCAGCACTTTATTTCATATAGGAGGGAAAAAAAATTACATCATCACAGTTTTTCCAATGCAGGTGCTTCCGCCACCCATGTCCTTGTATGAAACAAAGATTCTACGAGCCTTGGACCAGGTAGACCAGCACAACCCTGCACCCATCAATAGCCTCGCCTCGGAAATCGAGTCGTACCCCGACGACGTGCTCATCCAGGTCCTTAAACGCCTCTCCAACGAAATGGACCGCCTCGACAGTGCTCTGGTGACCCCGTTTGTTGGGTCGCTGCTGCGGGTAAATGTCTCGAGCAGGAGTGCCACCCTCAAAGCTGTCTATACAAACTTTCTCAGCTTGCTCACGAGCCTCAACCCCAAGTGGTGGACCGATGTTGCCAACAAGATTGTGGACGACTTTGTGCACTCTCCCTCGCTCGTGCAGCCGCACCACGAGCTGGTGAAGCGGATCCTCAAGCTCGTGCCCACGAGCCAAGCCAAGTTTGAGCGCATCTTGGCCGAGCATTTCCCCCACAAGCAGGACTCGGCCGAGCGTACGCTCAACTATGTCAAGAACTTGTTGCAGGTCCTCAACTATGAACCGCAGATGCAAACGGCCATTTGGGGCGTGCTGATTGAGCGGGTCATGCAGCTGGACGTTGAGTGCGACGATAACGAGGCCGAGAGCGATGCCGAGATTGACGATAGCGACGACGATTCTGAGAGCGATGACGACTCGGAGAGCGAGTCTGAAGCCGAGAGTGAGGACGAAGCAATGGAAATCGAGCTTGGCGAAACGGTTACTGATGCCCAGTTGGCCCTTTTCGAGGGCAACAAGCTCAAACAGATCCACGACAAGCTGGACCTTGTCATGGTGTTTTTGACCGAGTACCTCGACCTCCAGTTTAGTGGCGAGCTGGACGAGTCGATCCCCTTATTTATTACCCTTTTGGAAAAATTCAAAGAGTACGTCGTGCCGACCCACACCACGCGGTGCGTGCAGTTTCTCATGTTTCGCGTGGTGCACTCGCACCCCGACCTCATGGACGCGTTTTTGGTTGCGATGATTGATATGGCCGTGGACCCGCTGCTCAAGATCGAAAAGCGCCAAAAGGCAATGCAGTATGTCAGCTCGTTTATTGCCCGCGCCAAGGGACTCAGCCGCGACCAAATCATCAAGGTGGTGGCGTTTTTGTGCCAATGGACGCAGCGGTACATTTTGGAACGTGAACACGAAGTGGATGAGGTGGCAAACATGTCGCGGTTCCGCATGTTTTACGCCACGTGCCAGGCTCTGTTCTACATTTTTTGCTTTAGGCACAAGATGCTGCTCCAACACAGCACAAATCAGTGGGTTGCCGGCCTCGACAAGCTGTTCCAGCGGGCAATTACCACCAAGTTTAACCCGCTCAGGTACTGCAAGAGCACCGTCACATTCAAGTTTGCGCGGCTGGCCCAGCGCTACAATGTCGCGTACTGCTTTAGCATTATTGAGCAGAACCGCGTGGGCCGGTTCCGCAACACGGCGGCGCCGGTGCGTAGTGGGTCAATGGTCTGGCCTGGTCACAAGGAGTTTGCTCAGCTAGAGAGTTATTTCCCTTTTGACCCCCTCAGCCTGCGCAAGACGCGCGCGCTGGTGGCAAAGGACTATATTCAGTGGGACGATGTGGATGACGATGAGGACGACAGCGATAGCTACTCGAGCGAGAGTGATTAATTTATTAGATGTATCATCACGAAATTTAATTTAGCGATGCGTCTTTTAGTTTTCTGGCTCGAGTGCGTGCATGCAGCTCGTGCACGCACGCTGGCTATTTATGACGCAGGAATGCGATTTATTTATTACGCAGATGCAGTTGTTGCAGATGCGGTTATTTATCACGCAGATGCATTGTGCAGATGCAGCTATTTTATCACGCAGATGCAATTGTTGCAGATGCAGTTATTTATCAGAGCAGAGCAAGGAATTTGGATTGACGCCACTGACTGAAAACTAGTTTGAAAAAATTGGTGTCTTCTTGGAGCTCATCAGACGCGTAGCAAAACACTTCTTTCCAGCGCTTTGTAGCGGCAAGCACAACTTCGCGATCACCGCGCATCTCTTAGAAGAGCAAACCCGTACTGCTTTACAGGAGCAAGTACAACTCCCTTGCAGTTTTGGAGTGCGGCAGGTATATACTCGAGCACATAGCCCTTAAAGGGACATGGTCTCCTCTCAAAGTCAGGTGCCATGAGAGGCTCAATTGAGTTGCAGTATAAACTACAGCATATAACAGTGCGAGCGCATTTTAAGCGCCTGCTTCGGGGCACTGCAGTCCACCCCGGGGCACCCCTGTACTCCCCTCGACCCACACACACTCTCTATCTAGTCAGTTAATCTATTGCGTTTTGTCCTCGGGTTGATCTCCTGGATCATACGCACCAACTCGCGCTCGCGGTCGGTCAACTTTTCAGGGTGGTCGATGCGCCACTGCCGCCTGAAATTATCCGCTTCGGCCTCGTACCACTTGACCTTGCGCACAAATTCCTCGACCAACTGCTCGTTATCCTCGCGGGTCTTTTGGGTTTGCTCAATGTACGGCGCCTTTTCTTGCTCGGGCAGCGACTTCCAGCGCTTTCCGAGGGTGGTACGGATCTCGTTTCGCGAGGCGTGCCCTTTTCGGAGATCTTCGGTTTCTTTGCGACAAATATCCCAATAATCTTTTTGAAACAGGAGGAATGGGTTCGTGTTGCCCGACTTTTCGGGGCGCGGCGGCTGCTCGCCCAGCTCGTTTAGCAGGTCGCGGTTCATGTGCTGCTCATCGGCCTGCTGGCGCTCGCGCCGCAAAGCTTCCAGCTCCTGCTCAAGGTCCGCGGTCGAGACAGGGGTCTGGGTGCGCACCTTTGGTGGGTAGGCGTACCGCGGCGTGGTGGTTTGCGGCGTGCTGCGGGCGCTTTGGAGGCGCGAATCAAACAGGATTGGCGACGGCCGTGAGTCCTTGATGGAGGGTACAAGGTCTTCAGCCACGTCGAGTGTGCCCACAAGACTGTTTAAAACCTCTTTTGCCACGCGCATGCCGCTCAAGTAGGCGCCGTGGACTGTGCCGGGGTAGAACCGCGACGTGCCCTCGCCGGCAAAAAAAAGCGATTGCTGCACGGGGCGGCCAAGCAAATCATGGTCAACAATCGTGCCATCAGTGCCCACATAGCTGTAGGCTCCATAAGTATTTGGATCGAGCTCCCAGCGGGTAACCACACTCTCCTCGAGTTTGAGCGATTCAGGCTTGAAGATGGCACGCAGAGTATCCAGAGCCCTCGCCACGATGGTTTTATCATCCAGAGTACTCATCTGGCGCGAGGCCTCGCCGCTAAACAGCGCAGTGAGGATCGGCTGGCCGGTGCTGGGCATGAAATTCTGAAACATAAAGCACTCGCCGCGGCTCGCAGGATCGGTTTTCTGCATGACCCGGAACGTAAAAGCCGAGGGGTCCCAAAAGCACGAGTCAAAGCGCAGCACAACTTTGTTGAGGGTGCCAAACCCGAGGCGCTCGATGCTGTCCATCTTCCACTGGGGGAGGTCGGGAATGAACTGGATGGCGCGTTTTTTGAGGACGCCCAGGGGAACGGTGACTATGACTTTGTCTGCGCGCACCACGTCACCATTGCCGAGCTGCAGCTGAACGCTGTCGTCTTCATATTCGATAATTTTGACTTGGGTCTGGTACCGCACGTCAAGGGCTGTGGGGGTACTGCTGAGCGCCCGCGGCAAGGCGGCAAGCCCGTCACGAACCCACGAGTGTTGCCCGGTAAACTTGTTTGTGCGGTAATGGCTCCAAGAGCTGAGGGAAACCTTGTCGATGCAGTCGCCAATCAGGTACTCAAACTTGGCATAGTACCACCCCAAAGCCCGCACATCTTGCTCATTGAGCTCGGTAATGCTGCCGAGTTGGTCCAGCAGCGCGTCCATGGTCTTGCCGAGCGAGGGCGAGGCGCCACTGGGCTTGGCGGTGGTGTGCACGCGGGCGTTGCTCGAGATGTTGAACCCCACGCTCTGGAGGAATTTTTGCTCCACTTCAGTCTCGTCTTGGCGGGGTTTTGTTTGCGGGTCGTGGTATGGCTTTGTGCGGTCTTCAGCGTCGGCAATTGTGCGCTGCTCGTCGGCATCTGTTTCGGCGTTGGGCGGGTCGCGCCCGGCCTGGATGAGGAGCTTGTCGCCGCGCGCGGTCACGGGAGCAGGCCCGCTATTAAAGGCATTCATTCTGTCCAGCAGATGGCCAAATAGTTCGTGCGCGCGGTAGTTGACGCCCGCGTCCAGTTTTTCGCCCGTTTCGGCGGCGTACAAGTCCTCTTGGGGCTCCACAGGGATGCACGGCAGGCCCAGCTGGCGCCGCAGCACCGTGCCGAGCGGATTGCCGCCTCCCCACCCCGGCACGGTCGAGGCGCCCAGCTCGCAAATGGCGTTTGAGGGGGCGAGGCGCACGCTGTGGATGCGGCCGCCGATGCGGTGGCGCGATTCGAGGATCATGATCTTTGGGATATCGGCGAATTCGGCAAATGACGCCTTGTAAAAGCTGCACAAATTTTGCAGCTGGCGCGCGGCGGCCAGGCCCGCCACGCCGGCGCCAATCACCACGATGTTTTGCCGTGGTTTGCGGCGCTGGGTGGGCGGCGGCGGCGTCAGCTCGGCCACGCTGGGTGGCACGTCGTGGCCCGGCTCGCAGCAGCCGTGGTTGATGTACCCGTTGCGCACGAGCCATTCAAAGGCAAACTCGGCCAAACCGTAGAAGCGCGAGGCGCGCACGCAGCCCGCAGCCTCGACCATGGTTACTGCAACAGCCGGGTTCAGGATCCACAGCCGCAGGATCCCGTTGCGGATGTTGAGGTACGTTGTGACATGGCGCGAGCTGAGGCGTTCACGCAGCGCGTTGTACTCGTTGGGGTGCAGCGAGAAGGGGGGCAACCTTGAGCTCGTGGCGGCGGCAATGCACTGCGCGGCGTACTGGGTGCGCGGCAGGTTGGGGGGGATGGAGCTGGTCGGCTTGTAGTTTGCGCGGTGTTTGAGGGGCGCGTCGTCGGCAAAAAGCTCGTCGATGGGCTGTATAGCGGGGGATATACCGGGATGGGGCACTCCCTGAACGCCTTGCGGGACCCCCTGGGGGACCCCCTGAACCTGCACTCCCTGGGGTATTGGCACCCCCTGGTTACCCATTTGAATCGGTATTTGGCCCATTGGATGCAGCCCTGGGTGCTGTGGGTGACTCTGAGGGTGCCCTTGCGCCCCCTGCGGCGCCTGCGGCGGCTGAGGCTGGCCGGCCATCTCGAAATATCCATAGTCGTAGGCCCCCTGAGGCGGTCCCTGAGGCGGTCCCTGAGGGGCCCCCTGGGGGCCCCCCTGAGGCTGCTGCCGGGGGTGCTGCTGCTGCCGCGCATGCTGCGCCTGCGCCGGCTGCTCGAGGCCCAGCTCGAGATCGCCCAGCGGCGCCTGGGGGTCCCCTAGGTCGCCCATGGCATCGCCTATAGGGTCCCCCATCGGCTGTTGAGGCGCCTGCGCCTGGCCGTCGTACCAGTACGCCGGGTCCTGGTAAAAGTACTCGCCGTATTCGTCGTACGGCCCTTCCATTTGGTGCTGTTTGTGGGGTTGAAAGTGAGGTGGTCTTGGTGCTGACTCCGCGGCGAGCCTGGTGAGATGGCAATCGAGGGGAGGCACAGGGCGATGCGCTAATTTATCAAATATTCTTGGAGTATGTTAAGCTTTTCTAAATTTAGTTATGCGTACATGCATCATGCACCTTCGAGAAGCAATGTGCATAGCTCGATCTGAATCTGGTCACATGGCCTGCGAGATGAGCCATCGAAGTGTGACGAGCGCTGGGGGGGAGCTAAAATTGCTGGTCTGACGAGTGCACAGGTGCACACTTGGGAGTCTCACTAGACAGTATTACCGCCTTTCTGGCGCGCTTTGCCCTGCACAGCCCAACACAGCCCCATAGCTCCTGCACCCCCTGGCGGAGCCTACCAGGAATCAAAAACTCCAAAATTTTCAGAACTCGCCCAATTGACCCAATAGATACTGAATATCCTAAAATTTCACCTTTCGAGCCCAGGGGATGTGCCCTCAATGACACCCCCTCGGACCTCGGACTTTACCTCTACAAGTGCACTCAGCAGCCGCCGACTCACTTCAAGTCCATTTTGGATCTAAAAACTTATGCCCCCTCCTCCCGAACCCTAAAACGCGTCTCTTAATTTTTCCAGTGTTTACTTGATTTGTTTACATCCACACACGATGGTCACAGCTGGAGACAACCGCGGCCGACAAAACAAAAAAGACGAGGCGCTGCGCCGTAAGCTCGAGGCCGATATTTCGCGGCGCCGGCGGCCCGTGGGCACCACCAAACAGGGCAAAAAACTCAAGGGAAGCGTGCTTGCCCTCAAGCCCGATAACCCGGTCACCATGGACGAAAACACCAATTGCCACGAGGCAGCGCAGTACATGTGCGCGCGCAAGGCCAGTTGCGTGCTTGTTGTTGACTCGCACAACGCTGTTGCCGGCATTTTCACCGCCAAAGACTTGGCGTTCAAAGTTGTGGGTGCTGGGCTCGACCCGGCCAAAATTCGCCTTGCGCAAATCATGACCCCGCAGCCAATGTGTGCTAGCACGGCCACGAGCGCTACGGACGCCCTCGATTTGATGGTTAAACGCGGGTTCCGCCACTTGCCGGTTTTGGACGAAGATGGCGAGGTTGCCGGTGTGCTGGACATCACGCGGTGCTTTTTCGAGGCGATGCAAAAGCTGGACAGAGCTTACGAGTCATCGCGCAAGCTGAGCGATGCGCTTGAGGGCGTGCAAAGCGAGCTTGGTGCCGCGCACCCTTCGCAGCTTGTTTCGTACGTTCAGGCCCTCAGGCAGCACACGGCGGGCCCCACGTTGGAAGGAGTGCTTGATGGAAGCCCCCCACTTGTTGTGGATGTGCGTACAGCTGTTCGCGAGGCCACCGAGGCAATGATTGAAGCCCACACCACGGCGGCCCTGGTTATGGATAATGACAGCATCACGGGCATTTTCACCTCGAAAGATGTGGTCAACCGCGTTATGGCAGCTGGTTTAGATGCCGCCAAGGTGTCTGTTGTGCGCGTAATGACCCCTCAGCCCGATTATGCCCCGGTGTCTACGCCGATCCAGGACGCGCTGCGCAAGATGCACGAGGGTCATTACCTCAATTTGCCGGTGATGGACGAGGATGGCAGTGTCCTAGGAATTGTGGATGTGTTGCGGTTGACCTATGCGACCCTGGAACAGATCAAATCAATGGCTTCGGGCTCGGCCTCCCCTTCAGAAGAAGGGCCCGCATGGAACAAGTTTTGGATGTCGCTCGATGATACAGAGAGCGTGCACAGTGCGCATAGCGATACGCACCGCTCGGAAACCACGCTGCCGAGTGAGGTGAGGGGCAGTGAGCTGCGCAGCGAAGTGCGCCCTGACGCCTCGTCCGTGGCCGCCCTCGACGAGCTGGCACCCGAAGATTCGCTCTCACGCCAAGGGTTCCGCGAAGAAGTGCCCCTGAGCTTCAAGTTCAAGGCCCCCAGCGGCCGTACCCACAAGATTCAGGTTAAGGACGACAGCCTCGAAACGCTGCGCGAACAGGTCTCTACCAAGCTTGGAGCGGCCGACTTGGCGAAACTGGGCGGCCCCGGCTATGCCCTGAGCTATGTGGACGGCGACGGCGATCTTGTTGCAATCACGAGCGATCACGACGTTGCCGATGTGCTCGAGTACTCGCGCAGCTGCCGCCTCAGCAAAATTGATTTGCACGTCCACCACATTGAGCAGCAGCCGGTGCAGGCCGCGAGTATCAAGCCAGAGTACATTGTGGGTGCTGTTGCCGTGGTTGCCATTGCCGCTTTGGTCTTGTTTAGGCCGAGGCATTAGCCCGAGCTAGGCGAGGAGCACTGGCGAGAAGCACTCGCACTCGCACTCTAATATCCAAGTATTACTCCGAGTGGTACGACTATAAATAAGTAAATAAGTTTCGAGCTACTCATTGGCCTCCCCCTAAGAAGGACAGCGCCCTTTAACTCCTTTTTGTTTTCGTTACGCTTGATTCTTGCGCGCGCATGTGAAAACCAGCTGTTCCTTGCTGAGCCGCAAGTCCAGTCTCCTCTATTAACTGCTCCTTTTTGTCGCGACTAGGAAAAGGGTTCTTCATATCAGCCATGCGTAGAGAGGTACTGTTTGGTCGACAGGGATAGTCTGTGTTTGGCACACCCCTTGCTCTCGTCGTCGGTGCTTGAACCACGCCGCTACTTGCTCGAGGCTCTCGCTCGCCAAGCGCTACTTCTCTTGTCTGCTAGGGTAGATATTTTTCGCGAACGACGCGCCCAGTGAGGCCAATTGGTTGCCATCGAAGCCGCCGCTTCTCCTCCAGGCCGTAGGCTTCTTGAGAGTGGGCTCGGGACAACTACGGTAAAACTGGTAGATCCATTGACGCACTTGTAGCTCTGTGAGCTCCGCCTTGTCGGAAACTGGCTCCATTTCTTCCAAGGGGAGGCTGCGCTTGCCAAGGTTTTTGTAGAGCCAAGCGCGCATGATATCTTTCTGTTGAGTTGAATGCCAGTGAGCTGTGGCAGTACCGGATTGCTCAGAGGGCAAGGCAGTTTCTGCAGCGGGGCTTTCAGAGGCCAACAGAGATTCAGGCGAGCCGGGCTCAGAGGCAGGCTCAGAACTCGGGGTGGGACTAAAAGGTCAAGAATTTTTGCGAGGCGGCTCATTGAGCTGAATATCGGGATCAAAGTCGCTTTCTTTGTACACAAACTCTGATGGTTGGGCTCGCCCTCGGGCCAGTCGAGCTCGACGTTTTGTGGCTCATCCTGCTCGATAGGTTCCACCGGCTCGACCGGGGCTCAGCTGTGAGCTCCAACCCAGGCTCTACCTCAGGTTCTGGCACAGCTACTGGCTCTACCTCAGACTCTATCTCAGGCTCAGCCTCTGGCTCAGCCTCTGGCTCAGCCTCTGGCTCAGCCTCTGGCTCAGCCTCTGGCTCAGCCTCTGGCTCAGCCTCTGGAACAGCGCCGCTCAACCCTAGCCTCAACCTTAGGCTTAGCCTTACGCGTACAGACCTTTAGGAACCGATTCCACAGCTTCGCGGCATTATTTTTTTTTGGCGACAGCCAGGACCTCGCCCTCCCCCTCGCGTCCTTGCAAATCCTCGACCACAAGCTCATACATGAGCTAGTTATCTTGAAGCTCTTTTATTTTTTCACTTTTCAGCGTGTTTTGCCCAGCTTGCCCAGCTTGCCCAGCTCGGGCACCCTCCAAGGGCTGTGAAGCGGCCGGTGCTCGCGGCCGCTTATTTGACGTTTGCGGTATTGCCAGTGGTACGTGTGGCGTCGAAAAATCAGTTGCACTCGTAGCCTGGGTCAATATGGCATTAGAGTTTAGAGCAAATGGTGCTTGTCTAGATCAAAGCATTCGCTGTCTTGCCTGAGTTTATCGGATCACACCTTGTGCACTTAATTACTCTACAGAAGGTATTCTTAAACCAGCTCCTCGCACTGCTTTTGTGATCTAAACATGCTATCCGCTCTCTATGTACTTAAATATCCAACAAGCCTTGGACCTGCTTGTTGCGCTCGATCCGCGCCTCGTGCACGAGTTTTTTGTTATGCTTTGCCAATGCACGACGCTCCTCGGCCGTAGGCTCAAGCACAACATTGGCACCAAAGTCTCCCTCGAGGTAAACGGCGTCAGGCAGCCTCTCATCGTACCGCCTGCTAGCGCTCAAAAGATACTCTTGGAGACCTTGCAGGTTTTTATTCAAGGCAAAATCAGGCACGGCGATGCCCAAAGCCTTGCTCACGGCCTTTGAAGTAGCGAGTTTGTCGTCGAGGGTGTCAAACTTGGCACCGGCCAAAGCGGCCTCAATATCGCTCGCCTTGAGCACGCGGCACTTGCGTGTGGGCCACGCCTCAAAAGAAAAGTTTTCCCGCACCCAGCCAAGGTCTGCCTCTTTGGATTTGGGCTTGCCAAGCACCCTCAACCGCCGTGGGCGGCCTTCCTCTGGCATATCATCGGTTGTCGCGGTGTTTTTTGTCGGGTCAAACAGTTTGGCCTCGGTTTCGGCCGCAGGTTTGGGCTTGGGGGTTGTGCTCCAGCGCATCATGCGCGAATAAACGTCAGAGAGGCCTCTGCGAGCAGTGGAGGAACGCATATGAAAATTATTAAGGGAAGCGAGGGTGATAGTGAGGGCGAAAGGGGGCAGCATGGGGGGAATATTGAGTGAAATTTCATGAAATTTCAGTGGAATTTTGGTACTAGGGGCTATGAAAGGCAATTTTTCAAGTGAGAGAGCTTGCAAGGGGTGCCCAAGGGTGCCTCTCTGGGTATCCTCAGGGAGCCCTCGATCTGGCTTGTGGGGCTCACCGTAATTTTAATCAAATAGGGACCAGGCGGTATGATTATGCCACCATACAAAATTCAGCGCCCGAGGGGCCCCATCTCAGCGGCTCAAACCGCCCCCTCACCCCGCAAAAGATGCCGTTTGCCCACCCTCTCTCGCCCTCGCCACGTCAATGCATTCTACATACTAAAAAAACCGCCACCACACAATAAATAGCACAATTAGGGCCGCGCCGCCGATCGGCGCGTACTGCCGCAGCATGGCCTCAAAGTTGACGCGCTGCGCCGTGCGCTTGTATTTCTTGCTCTCCTCGCGCAAATTGCTCGATAAGTCGCTCATGCGGTCCAAAGAGTCGCCGCGGTACAGCAAATCCTCGATATTTTTCGTCATGACTTTGGTCACATCCTGGAGCTCCGCGTTGAGTTTGTCAAGCGATTGTGATGCGCGAGCATCACTATAGACCTTTTTGGTCTTGGTCATAAAGTTGTCAAAGCTAGCAAACGCGTACGGGCGCACATTGGGCTTGCGAGCCTCGTCGCCATAACTCTTGTCAAACTCTTTGTAGAGCTCGTCCAGGTACGAAAAAACGAGCTTGCGGGGGTACTTTTGCTCGCTAATGGCGAAATAAACAATATCGCTGGCCAGCTGGTAGTGGATTGTGTAGTTTCCGCTTTCGATGCTGGCCATGGGCTCGCTGGCTCCATTTAGGCGACCCACGAGCGTCTTGAGCTGCTTTTTCTGTTCCTTGAGGTTGCTGGACTCGTCTTCTTCGACGCTGGCACACAATGGCACGCCGTCGATGCGGCTGATATACGTGTACAAAACCATGACAAAGGGTTTGGCAGAGAGCCTCCCAAGGAGCCTTGGCAAGAGAAGAGAGTGGTTTGAGGGTTAGGTAGAGATGCGGAGCGGAGGGGAGGAGGACGTGTATTTAGCTGCACTATCAGCTAGACTATAAGAAGCTCCAATGCTCAGCCTCAGAGTATCAGCTTCCTGCTAGATTCGACTATACAAGAAACATAGCGGCACGACACAGTGAGCACAGCTAGTAAAGCATAGCAAGCGTATCGTATAGTTTGAGCGTAGCAAAGAATACCAAGCACATAGTAGTATAGTCACCAGTGCTTTTAGCTAGACCAGCTCCAGCCTAGGTGGCATGTACCCAATCCAGCGTTGCACCTGCGCCCTGCACTGCACTGCACCGCACGCACTGCACGCACTGCACGCAAAGCTAGACATACCCACCAAATTGCCCGTTATAGCAGCCATATAATCAGGCTGCTTGTGCGACATTTGGTGCCAGAAACACGCAGAAACATCATGCGCCCAAATGGGTAGGGTGTTGCAGAGTGTCGCAAATGAGCTTTGATAGTTGCGATGAGGGGAGCAGCGTTCATGTTGCGTACACGTAGGTCTGATTTTTTGGGTGATTTCAAGACTGGAAATGAGGTGCATTACCTCGATGCACAATGCGAAGACATGCATTGTGGGGTGCCCGGGGGTACCCTGTAGGACATTCGTGGGCAGCGTGGGGGCAAGCCGTGGGGACAAGCCGTGGGGGCAAGGCGCGCAAGTGCAAAACTTGGTATGCAGAATTTGAAAGAAAAAAAGAGAGTCGTTGTTTCAGGTTGTTTTAAGCGGCCTTGGCACTGCCCTTCCACATAGTCATTATCTATCTAACATTAGGATGCATTTTCACTCGCGATGGAATGTGCGGCCCACAAACCCATCGGCCACCTCGCGCGTGTTCAACACCGCGGCGCCATTGTTGCCGTAACTCGAGGCCATGGACGAGAGCCAGCTGCCGAGACTGGAGGCACTCGAGGCGCTTGCGGTCAAGCTCTGGAGGGTACCAGCCCACGATCCAGACGCCGAGGAGCCGCCGCCGCTAGTATTATCGCTTACAAGGCTGTTTGAGGTTGCCTTTGCGACCCGCGTCCAGGACGAGCCGTCAGTCCAGCTGCAGGTGGCCTGGGTGGTATCGCTGCTGCCCCACGAAGCAAGCACGTTGTTGTTGACCGAGGAAACGCCCGAGGTGCCGCTGTTGGCTACAATGTAAGAGTGGTCAATCACAATATCGTTGCCCGAACCCATGTACACTGCCAGCGGGTACTCGTGCGTGCGCTGCACGCTGAGGCTGCCGTCGCTGTAGGCGCTCTTGCCCATGGCATAGTTGAGGTACATTTGCGGGTCGTCGCCGCCGCCAATGTACTGGGCGTTGATGGCGGTGCTCGACTGCTCCCAGCTCACGCTGGAGCTACTGCCGTCGCTAAACTCGAGGGTGCCCTGCACAGTGACCGAGTTGCTGAGGCCAATGTAGGTGACCGAGCCACTGCTGTACGAGCCAGTTTGGATGGTCGGCGTGCTCGAGGTGTTTGTGGCAGTGGTGATTTTGCCGCCGGTCCCGGTCTTGCTCGCATCGATCCAGCTCATCAGCGCAGCACTCACCAGCCAGTCGCTGCCGACAGTGGTGCTGCTGTACCCATTAATCACGCGCACTGTGACACTCTGCGAAGTTGTCCACAGCGTGGGCAGGAACGCCGAGATATCAACGTAAAAGCTCGGCACATCAAACGTGTTGACGCCCACAATCGGCGTCCAAAGGCTGGGCTGCATGCCGCCGGTATAAATTGGCTGGAATGGGTCAATGATCCCGGCCAAGGTCGAGCCCACATACACCTCGACGAGGCGCGTGGGGCCAGAACCAGACTCGGAATTCGTGTAATAAAACTCCTCGTCGCTGTTGCCGGTGGCATAAATTTGAAGCCCGGCGCGGTATACGGTGGTATCGACCTGGGGCACAGTCAAGGCCACGTCGGGCGGAGCGGTGCTCACGCCGCTTGTGAGCGCGGCAACTGCGTCTGGGGCGCTCGAATAGTACCACTGCGACTCGGTTTTGTCGTTTCCACCCGAGTAGTAGTTTGCAACAAGCGTAATATCAAACGCTCCCGTGTAGGTGCTGTCCTGAACATTGTCGAGCTCAAATGTGAGGGTACCCCCGGCCTTGAATAGAGCCAGGTACTGGCTGGCGTCCTTGGTCATGTTTGAGCTAATCGTTTGCGAGCCCGGCTCGGGCGTCGACGGCCGCCAAATCTCGACATTGTTGAGGTAAATGTGCATGAGGCGGTCGTACTGCACACCGCTCGACCCAAGCTGGAGCTCGAGCTGCACGTTGCTGAGGTCCCCAGTATAAGGAGAAACAGTGGCAGTGGCCGGCGTGCCCCACGAGTTGCCGAATGTGTGCTGCAGCAGCGTCGACGACTGGGCAGGGGCGCCATACGTGGGAAGGCCCGGCTCGACCCCAATAATATCAAGCGCAACCGTTAGAGTGGGCCACAACCAAGCGAGCGATGCGAGCTTCATCAAGTGAGTCGTGTTTTAACGGGGGGGTGCTGGTTATTTATACTATCCGCCTCGGTATGAAACACATATGATACAGATGCATGGCCCGCGTCAGCCAAGGAGACAAGGGGTGGGTCGCAGGTCTGCGTCGAGTTTTTTGGGATAAACAAACAAGTTGAAACACATTCCTGGACGCGTCATCATTCTTCAGAGCTTGAGGCGCGCCCAAACTCGGGCAAACTCGCAGAACTGCAGATCCCAGATCACCTCGTGCGCGGAATATGCGCACTAAGCGCGTCGAGTCACTGCCTTGCACATGTCAACCTCAAACGATCTACAGATTAGAATAAGGATAGGCTCAAATCCAGAATCAGTTTTCTGGCAGACTAATTATTTGCGATTCAAGACGAAACTGAGACCTTTTTTTTCTCGCTTAGATGCATCCAATTAATGCATGCACATGCGCGCCGTATATTGACCCGCGTAATTGTCGAGGGTGCTTGTGCGAGACAAGGCCAATATTTGCTTCGCGCAGAGAGGGTCAAATTGGTCTTCGGGGCGAGTTTTATCCGCTCGTGTTTCGCCTTGAAGGGCGCGACCCGCACCCTTAGCATGCATGCAGGCCGCCCCGCTAAGGGCCCTTGAAGATGTGGAATGCTATGGTTAGTGGGAGGAAAGGGGCTTAAAGCTTTTGGAAATACGCACATAGCGTGAAAAACTCCATCAAATTAGTTGATTTCCACGAGTCGTGGCTTAACGGCCAAAGCTGCATGATAAGCCGGGCCATTGGGCAAGAACCCTTGGGGTCGGCGCGCTGTCGGCCCCCCCGCCAGGAGTTTGTTTGATCTCTGTTCCAACCTCGATGAAAATCCTTGGGAGCTTCTACGTCGGCCCGCCTGGACTCGAGGTGGGCTCTCACAGTGCCGATGTGAGGCGCTACCGAGCAGCGCCACGATCGCCATGTGCTTGTAAATAAAATCTAGATAGTCTGGAACGCAAAGCGCATACGCAAAGCATCGCAAAGCCCCTGTCCCGCTGTCAAGACTCTGCCCCTGAGGCCCCCTGAAGCCAGGGGCCAAGCCAAGGGGCCTGCCGAGTCTACTACTTCCTGGCCCTACCCCTACCCTTAACTGATCCAAGTGGGCCTTGTTTGAGTATTTAGAGGATAAAGGGGAAACACGCATCCGGATGTTGCTAGCTTTGTGGTTGTGTACAACAAAATACACGCACATTTCCAAAAAATAAAAGCTCGGATTATTGATCGCCCTCGCCTGCAACGGTCGCTGCACGAGGCGCATGTGCTTATTGACAAGGCGTGAGGGATATCATTAGACGGCTAGTCTAGATAGAGATGGCAGCCGTTGGCATCCGTTGGGAGATGGTAGGCTTGACAGCGGCTGCCGGGCCCTGGCTCATGCACAGAATATTAAAAGCTCGGATCTAGTCAGAATATTTATCCAGTGATCTCTGGGTAATTCAATCATTGATGGTCTGAGAAACACATGCTTGCACTGCGCTATATTGCCCGTAAGGGTTATAAGGTGGGATCACTTATTCTTAAACTCGTAGGATTAGAGATTGGATTGCTCTAAACTCGCTATGCTGGGCCAAGGCCGATGAGGAGCTGCCTCTAATTTATATAATTTTCGGCGCAAACGTGCATAACGACTCTCCATTTTTTACCGCACGCAAAGGTGCACCCTCAGAGTACCCTCCCCCCTGGGGCTCCTCCCCTGGGGCTCCTCCCCCCGGGCTCTCATTCACATTTATACAAACTATGACTCGTAACTACGCATCTCCTCCTGCGTCATGGGCACAAAATTGGCCAGGTCGATGCCCTGCTGCTGCAGCTGCGCGCGCGCGTGCGCCGGCACGAGCTTATCGTTAAGGTGGGGCGCAATGCTCAACTCGAACCGCGAAAAGTCAAACAGCGGTGGCAAGGGGCGCGCCGGATTCTCCGGGTGCCGCCAATCAGGAAGCACGGTGCCTTGCTGGCGCAGCTCGTCAAAGTAGGGATGCGACAGCACCTCGATTGCGCTGGGGCGAAGGTCGGGCGCGTACTCGAGCATGTGCTGTATTAGGTCCAGCAGCTCCTCTCCTGCGTTGGGGAACTTGCGGTGCAGCGCCTGGGGCCGGATGTGGGCGAATTGGTGGTCGCTGTTGTAGCTGGGGTTCATGCGGCGGATCTGGTCGCGGCTGGGAGTACCGATAATTTTGATGATTTCTACCAGCTGGTCAATGCCGTTTCCGCCGGGGAAAAGCGGAGCCCGCAGGAGAAGCTCCGCCAGCACGCAGCAACCGCTCCACACATCGATTTTGGTTGTGTAGTTGACGGCAGCAAAGATGAGTTCTGGCGCGCGATAGTAGCGCGAGCAGATATAGGCCACGTTGGGCTCCCCAGGCACCAGCACTTTGGCCGAGCCGAAATCGCACAGCTTGAGGGTACCGGTGCGCGGGTCACAAAGCAAATTACACGGCTTGACGTCACGGTGGCAGATCCCTAACCCGTGGATGTAGGCCAAACTCCTAAACATTTGATAAGTCAAGACCTTGACATTGAGATCTGGAATCACCATGTTTGCCTTGGAGTACCACCTGATTTCGGCGCCCACGGTGGCTGGAAGGTACTCGAGCACCAGGTTGAGGTAGACATCATCCTTTTCGGCGGTCGAGTGGAAAAACGCCTTGAGGCCAACAATGTTGGGGTGGTGCACGCGGCGCATAATCTCTAGTTCGCGGTTCTTGTAGCGGCGGTCCTGGAGCACGCGCTTGATGGCGGCGTCCTCGCCCTCGGGCAGCAACTTGGTCTGGAACACTACGCCAAAGCTGCCGTTGCCCACAACTTTCCATTGAGTGTACCACAAGTCCCGCTTCTCGCCCGTGCGCCCGTCCTTGACCTTTTGAAGCACCTCAGCCATGGATGGGATTGAATGACAAAAGTGTGGGGGGGCAAGCCAAGTGGCGTTGCTGTGGATGCTGACTAAGGGCGTTCTTAGCGCCCGCATCTAGGACGCGGCGTGAGAGGGGATGCGCTCCTTTGGGCGCTTGAAAAAAAAAATTCGCCCCGTTTTAACAACGTGTTGGGTTTAGGTGCGGGGCCCACACTGACTAATGCACACCCTCCACTTGGCCCCTCCACTTGGCCCCCCCTCTTGGCTCCCACCGACTCCCACCGCCGCCAAAATCTAATAGTCGCAAATAGGGTCAGGGCTGTCAGGGGTGCGTGCATGTAGACATGTCAAACCAAGTTATTTACCCGGTTATACAAAGTGTTCGTGCTCTGCATAGGGCTTTGCGGCGCTTTGCGTGGCGCTTTGTGCGGCCTTGTTTTTGCGGCTCCGTGCATGGGCATGCGCCGAGATAACATGAGCTGGGACATACCTGCAAGGGATTCAATCTATGCCTAGTTCTACTATCAAAAAAAAAAAATCTAGCACACCCCATGCCATCACTTGACACCCGCCGAGCTCCATGCTATTAAATATATCCAGTTCAACCCCTTCGCATCACTGCGATCATTCCTGGGCGTCCCCTACGGATTAGATCGACTGATCTCGCATATTGCTCTCGGTGCTCTCGTCTATCTTATTATGGCACAACGTTTTTCCAACCCTCTCCAATCTATTAGCAATCTAATAGCAACTCCTTACCCCACCCGCACTCAGCCTAGCCCATGGAAGCTATCGAAGAACGGGGTTCCGAATCAGCCTTAGTAAAATTCATAGTACTGCCGAAAAGGCCTGCCAAGATCATGTTTTGCCGAAGGTGAAATTTTCCATTTAAATCTAGAGAGAATGGGGCCTAGCTCTCAGCTTTCGCTCCAAAAGCTCTCTTCCTTGATCAGACCAATCATTAGAAACTGTGCATAATAATGCACGATGCATCGGCCTGCAGATCAGCTATAAAACCGACCGATTCCCAAGCATGTGTAGATAAATGCCCTCTACTGTCAAAGCATACGGTGTGACTTCCACCACTTCCCCTGTGACTGCCCTTGATATTCAGCGCCGCGACGTTGGTCCCAAGGACGTTGAGATTGATATTGCTTGGTGCGGTATCTGCCACTCTGATTTGCACACCGCCCACGGCGACTGGCTGCCCGAGGGTGCCTCCAACACTTATCCTATTGTGCCTGGCCATGAGATGATTGGTGTTGTCAAGAGCGTTGGTTCTGAGGTCACCAAGCACAAGGTCGGCGACAAGGTCGGTGTTGGCTGCATGGTTGACTCGTGCGGTGAGTGCGACATGTGCAAGATTGGTGAGGAAGTTCCTTGCGTCAAGGGTTCTGTCCAAACCTACAACTCGCCCAGCCCCGATTTCCCCGGTACTGTCACCCAGGGCGGTTACTCGCAGCAGATTGTTGTTCAGGAACACTTTGTGCTCAAGGTTCCTGAGAGCATTTACAAGCCCGCTGCTGCTCCCTTGCTGTGCGCCGGAATCACTTGCTGGACTCCTCTCAGCGAGGCTGGTATTCAGCCTGGCTGGAAGGTCGGTGTGGTTGGCCTTGGTGGCCTTGGTCACATGGGTGTCAAGTTTGCCGCTGCCATGGGCGCTGAAGTCTATGTTATCACCACTAGCGCCAAAAAGGCCGAGGGTGCCAAGGCGCTGGGTGCCAAGGGTGTTCTTGTGTCGACTGATGCCGAGGACATGAAAAAGCACGCCAACTATTTTGACTTTATCCTCAACACAGTTCCTGTGTCGCACGATGTCATGACCTATGCTCCCCTCATGAAGTTTGGTACTACTCAGTGCCTTGTGGGAGTTATCGACAACATCAAGATGCACACCTTCCCGCTTGTGTTTGGCAAAAAGAGCATCAAGGGTTCGCCCATTGGTTCCATCAAGGATACTCAGGAAATGCTTGACTTTTGCGGCAAGCACAATGTGCTGGCCGACATTGAGATGACCGACTACAGCAACATCAACGAGGCCTGGAGTCGTATTCAAAAGAACGATGTGCTGTACCGTTTTGTGTTGGACAACGCGACTTTGTAGATCATAGGTTATAGATTATAGAGAGCTGAATTGCCAAATTTACTCTGCGAGCAAGAAGATCCAGATGGATGGCTATGGCACCCCAGGGCCCGCATCTATATGAGTGGGCAAGCAAGGGTTGACCCTCATCATTAATCTAGATTTGGGTTAATTTCTAGTTGTTTGTTGTATATAGGTTTTCATGTAAATTTTGTGGTTAGTATCGCCGCAAGTGGCCTGGGGAGCATGATGCCCCATGGCGCGCCCCCCTGCACTCCCCTGCACTCCCCTGCACCCTGCGCGCTTTGTACGAGTGACGCGCTAAAATCCTTACCCTGAGCCCTGTTTAGGATTTCATTTAGTTTATGCATATGCATGAGCGCCACCCCCTCGAGCTCCCCCCTCCCCTGCACGCCCTTCATCATATCATGAATCTATAAATAATCAATTGTAGGAATTAAGGAACTTTTCCAGCTCACGCTCGGGCAGTACCACGCCCTGGTCGCTGCACTTTGCCTTCGCCCGCAGCTCGCTGCACATGCCTTGGATATCAATCTCGCCAAACCGCGGCCGCGAGCAGATCCGGTCCCAGACTTCGGTGCAGGATATGTACTTTTCTGTTGTTGCCGGGATGATGTCTGCAGCCGAGGCAGACGCCCTAGGCGCAGTAGTGGCGGCCGAGGGGATCCGAGGAGCTACCGGGCTGGCGGTGCTCGGGCTGAGGGACGGTACATTTGAGCTAGGGCTGTGACGGTTGGCACCCGCGTCAGGGCTAGGGCGGCTAGCGCCCGCCACAGCGCTCGTTCCAGCGCCTCCAAAGCCCCCAAAGCCGCCCGTGCTCGCCCCCAGAAACTGTCCCGGCTGAGTGGCAAAGATATCCGGCATCAACGTCTCGTGGCTCGGCGTCTCCCACACGGCATCAAAGTCAAACGGATCAAACATCGAGTTCTCGTTGTTGACAAACTGGAAAACGTCAAACGGTTCCTTGTCGGCGTTGGGGAAACTGAAATCAATCACCGACTGGTCGCTGGGGGCGAGCGCGGGCGCCCCTTGGGGTGCCCCTTGGGATGTCTGGCTGTTCTGGCCCTGGGTATGCGCCTGGGGATCCCCTTGCGCACCTCCCTGAGCTCCCCGCTGAGGAGCGCCCTGGGGAGCGCGCACGGGCGGCGTGCTCAACCCGCTGCGTTTGGGCACAACACACGCCAAACTCAGCTCGTCACAAAACTCGTTAGGGCTAGGATTCCCGCCAAGCGCTGCCTGCGCGGGAGTGAGCCCGCTGGGTCCCCCCGCGGGGCCTCCCGTGGGGCCGCCCGTGGGGGTGAGACCGCCAGGGGTCAGGCCCCCACGCTCAGACGATATGGAGGTCCCCATACGGTCAGAGGGCGTTGTGCCACTTGCTCCGCTCGTGCTGCCGGCCACCGAGCTGCGCGGCGTCTCGCCCGTGTCGGCCTCAGACCGCGAATCAAAGAAAAGCGAGTCGACGCTGGAGTTGCGGTGCGGCGGTGAGGGGCCGATTTGGGGCGATATACTCGAGTAACCGTTGTGAATTGGGCCATTGGGCTGTGGAAAGTGTGGCGGGAGTTGCTGGGGCTGTGTGCCTTGGTGCCCTTGGGGTGCCTGGTGCCCTGGCCCTCGCAGGCCGTTCCCTAACCCCGATTGACCTTGGAAATTTCCCGGGCTGTGCTGTGCATGTTGCGCGTGTGGAGGCGCAGTCTGTGGCGTGCGTCCCCCTCCGAGCTCATTTTCCAACTCAGTCACTTTGGACCGCAACATCAAACTCGAATTGCGCCACGTCGCACTCTCCTGCTCGAGCTCGGCGATCCGCATCTCGAGCTCCTGCAAATGTCGCTCCTTGCGCTCGCGAAACGCTCGTTGCGCAGCGCGGTTCTGGGCCCTTCGCTTGGACTGGGGCTCCTTTGTGTCGAGTTTGCGGCCAGCGCGTTTGGGGCGCATGCTCAGGGGCGCGCGCTCATCATCTGCGCCATCAAATGGTGTGCTGGGTACCCCAGGTGTCCCGTGGGAAGCTGCACTAGGCACCCCGCTGGGGGCCCCGGTGGCGCCCACCTCGAGGCTGTTGCCACCCATCAGGTCCGACGCGGATGGCGTCCCATCAAACAGAGACGCTTGCGCATCCTCTTTGAGCAATCGTGGCACACCGCTAGAGTACATAATGGGCTCCATTAGTGGTGTAAAGGAAAGGTGAATCTGGGCGGCGCTTACCGGTTATGTAACCTTTTGAGCGACGTTCCCTTTCTCGCTGACAAATGGCCTTCACGCAGCCCGCATGAGCGCAGCTCTGCGCAGCCTGCAAGGTGCGTGCAGCGTGCAGATAGCGCTGTGTGCCTCGTCGCGAGCGCGCGCGAGCGCGCGCCAAGCGAGCGATTGAACATAATTTTTGTATAGTGATATCTCATTTACACACAAAGACTCTGCGCCCTTGAAAGCGTACATTCACCCTAATCGATGCAAACTACGGACCGATGCGGACCCCACCCAAACGTTCTAGTGTCGTCCAAATTTGCCCAAAGTTTGCCACCCATAAGACCCCAATCCCAGCTCAAAAGGGGGGTCCTAAATTTTGAGGGGTGGAAAATTTTATTTGTAAGCTGCATGGGAAATTAGGAAATCCAAAATTATTTCCACCAACCAAAAAACCCCCAAACAACCTTCTATGCAAAATAAATGGCAGCAAAACACATTCGACAAACTAATCACGACCGACACAGCTACTACAACCACGCCTCAGATCAAGATAGCGAGCTCAATGAGGAGCTAAATGACGAAACCGATCCAGAGGACTTTGACGAGTTTGACGATGATACCGACGGCAACGATGTCAAAAGCGAGCAGAATGAGGACGACGTTGCGGTATTTTCCGACGACTCGGCCGATTTTTACCTCGACAACAACGATGAAGACATTGGCCTAACTGTTTCAGAGGGCGAGGCCTCAGACGAGCATTTTGGCCAGCCTCACTACCGACCAAGCGTCATTAATTACATGCCCTCGCAGAGCCCCGAGTCTGAGAGTGAGGAGGGCGGTGATTTGGAGACGATCGACGGCGATTCCGACTCGATGGAGAAGGAGGAGGAAGAGATGATCCACGACGAGTTTGGGAGGGGAGAGGGGGAGGATTTTGGGGGTGACGATGACGACGGGGACGACGATGGCTCGAGCTCCTCTTCAGACGACTACCTCAACTTTTACGACCGCCCGACCAACGCCCAACCCAACCAGCAGATGGACGACGACTCGTACCTTTGGGAGTACTTTTTCACGAGCGACGAAGGCGAGACCGAGCACCACGAGCAGCATCAGCATGAGCACGAGCATGGGAATGACTCGGGGCACGTCACAAGCGGCGAATCGACTGACGAAGAGCAAAACCTGCCGAGTCCCAAGCGAAGCAACCAGCGCGCGGTCGAGGTGCTGGGCGCCAACTCGCAGATGCGCCCACCAGTTTTGGGGTCGTGGAACATTGAGAATTCCAACGGCAATGTCGGTATCATTGACGGTCTCACGACTCGCACGCTAAGCCCGCCGCAGCACGACATTGACGAGGACATGGACGCAAACAATACCTGGCACAGCGAGTCTGAAGGGGAGGAAATACCCGGGCAAATGGACCAGTTTCTGAATGTTGAGGATTTGGAGGACGAGGAGGACTATGTTACCACGCCTCTGTACCGGTCGCGATTCAACAAAAACGTGCCGCTGTCTGCGTTCCGCAACCGTAGCTCGCCTTACACGGTGTCGTACGACCCGATGCGGCGGCGGCGGCGCTCGTTTGGGCGGGACACGGCAATCATTTCGCCGGTGCGGAGCCTGCGCAAGCGCACAAAGCAGCGGCGTAGGCGGCAAAGCCACTCGCAGGATCTGGGGGAGCTCGAGTTTATTGACCTCGGGGGCATGACCCCGTTGTTTGAGATCTGATGGGGATGGCGGCCATTGGCCACCCCATGGTAGAGGGAGGTCATGGCCAAGTGGCACCGAGGGCAGAGGGCCTGAGCGTGGGAGGTCAAGCATATTTAAGTTATACGAAGCATAAACGCAATTTTTATTTTATTCATGGGTAGAGCAGGATAGTTGAATGTCTAGCTCCAGGGCATGGCCAAAGCACCAGGGCGTGGGGCCAAGACAAGGCACCATGGAGGTCTTGGGTTCGCCCAGGGCAGGGTCATGGGAGCATATTTAAGTTATACAAAGCATAAACGCATTTATTTTATTCATGGGGAGAGCAGAATAGAGGATTGTCCCTAGCTCGGGCTCGCTTCGCGCTGCACTCGCTAGACCAACGCAGTCAACTCATCCGTAGTCTGCACCTGCTGTCTGACCGCATCACCAAGCTTGGACACCGCCTTGAGGTCCTCGAGGTACGCTTGCGACACGTTGCTGCTCGAAACAGCCGAGGTGCTGAGGGTGCGGTACAGGTACTTTGCCACCTCCGGGTTGCCCTGCTTGCCGCCCAAAACGCCCGCGACATACTTGCGTACCGCCTCGACGTTGGCGGTCATCTCGTCAATGGTGATGTCAATGCTGTCTGCAACGCTAAGAACATCGGCCACGCGGGTGCCTTCGCGCGACGCCTGGTTGATGAGCTGCAGCGCGCTCTTGTCGACATTTGTAAAACTCACCTCGTTGGCGATCGGCGTGAAAATGTGCGAGCCCATGGTCTCGCCAGTGCCGATGGTCGAGGTGATGTAGGTTTGCAGGTTGATGTCCGAGGCATTGGCAGTTTGCATGGTTAGGTGGATGGCAGGGTACGGGTAAGTGCCCTGGTCCTGCGAATAAAGGTCGTGGATGAGGCCGCTCAGGTTGTTGATCTGGGGGGACGTGCTGTACCAGCCCACAATGGCATAGTCGGGGTGGGCCTTGCGGACGAGCTGAAACATTTCTGCGTGGTAGTCCACGTTGATTTTGATCTGGTCGTTGACCTCGCTCGTAGGAACAATGTACGCCGACTTGATTTCGACCGTATTTCCGTCGTCGCTGCGGACACCGACCAAGGTACCAACCACACGCTCCTGGTTCCTGCGCAAAGCGTGCGACAGGATTTTGAGTACTGCTTGGGCATCAACTGTGACTTTGCTCGGGTACTGAGCGGTCTGTTTACCGGGGTGCACGGGGGGACGCGGCAGCTGAAGGCTCATGAAAAATTATTAAGAGCGCGAGGTGCTTTTCTTTTGAACGTGGGTGAGCAGGTTTACTTTTGTGACTTTTATAATTGAAATTTAATTTTTGCGTGGTGTTTTTAGTGCTGGTGGTGTGTAGTGTGTGGTGTTGTGCTCAAGGAGGTGCTTGGAGGTGCTTGAAGGTGCTTGGGGGTGCTTGGGGGTGCTCGAGGATGCACTTGAGCCTAACTGAACTCGCTTGAGCGGTTTGGAGAGTGAAATTTAATTGTTTTGGGGGTGGATGGCTAGTTTCTAGCATTGTTGCTCTTACTTCAACGCTCTCTGAGCTCGGTGGTTGGACCCTGTCGAGCAACCCAGCCGGGCCCTGTGGAGTCGCCCATGGCACTCGGCTGGTTGATAGATTTTCTGCAAGGATTCAATTGTAGCATTTGGTATCTGTACTCTCAAACCACACACAACCACTTGTGGCGCTAGACACCAGCGTCTGGATGCTGTCGGTTTAGGGCTCTGGCAGGTCCAGCAGGTCCCCCACACCCACGTGGGCACCCCCATACGGCCCTTCCCCACACCTACCTGAGCACATCCTCTCCCATAAATAAAATACACTAGATATCATTAAGAGCCACACTTATCACGCCCTTGTGGTGACCCCGGTACTGGCGAATAATTTGCCCCGTTTGAAGCTCCCACAGCCGCACATAATGATCGCTGCACGCAGTAACAAGGTACGCACTATCTGCAGTAAACGCACAGTCCCATACCCACCGCTGGTGCCCTCTTAGCACCGTCTCCATTTTAAAGTCGTTCTCAACGCTCCAGATCCGCGAAGTGTGGTCGGCAGAGCACGTGGCCAGGTGCCGCACGTCGGGGCTCAGCTGGACTTTGGTGATGTATTTTGAGTGCGACTTAAATCGGGTCACGGGGTGCAGCGAGGTGGCATCCTTCGAGTTGATCATCCGCCACACATAGCAGTTGCCATTGTTGTTGCCTGCCACCAGCAGTGTACCATTGGAGGCCACACTGACGCTGCGCATCGGCACATCCTCCTCGGGCAGCAGGTGGTGCGTGCAGGTGTTTTCGCCCAAATCCCAAATGCGCACATTGCCATCATTGTCGCACGAGATAACCTCACCCTGGTTGGGGTGCACAACCACATCATTTACTTGCGTCTTGTGCTTGTAGTTGCGCTGCACCGTGGGGCTACGCATATCCCACACCTTGACCGTTCCATCTTCACTCGAGGTAACCATCCATTTACCGTCTGCATGGATGGCCAGGGCAGTCACATTGCCGGTATGGCCCTCAAAGGTCATGTATGGGCTCGAGTTTGAACTGTTGCGAATGTCGTAGAGCCGTACCGTGTGAGCACCGGCGCACGCCAGGTACTTTTTGTCGGGCGTGATAACCATGCGATTAACCTGGCCGTCGCCGTGTTGGATGGTACGCGAGCACACTCCGCTCAACGCCTCCCAAAATTTCACCGTTTGGTCGTACCCGGACGAGGCCAGGATCACGCTCATATCCTCGCTCATGACAAACGGCGACCCTTGAAGCGGCGAGCTTTGGAAGGCCTTGGGGAGCTCGCGATTGGGGGGCGATGGAGCTATTACTTAGCGATAGGGCTATATTTAGGGATGTAGTGCTAGTAGAATAAAAATCTATTTGTATCAATGGCCGTTCCCCGGTGGGTGCTGGCTTGCCAATTCGCCAGATCACAATCGCTCCCTATTTTCTCCCTAGACTACCCAGGACTACCTTAGAGTACATGCAAGTCAGATTTTAGCACCCTCCGGCAGATAGACATCACCTCGCATAAGTACCCGACTGCTGCGTGCCAGCGTACAACTCTCGAGGCGGTCACCATCAAGCTTGATCTCAACCTCTACCACACCAGAAGGGTGCCCAAATTTCACCACGCGACTGGTAGCTTCCCCAGAGCTTTGCCCCAACGCGCCAAACGCGGCAGCACACGCCACGGCGATCGCCCCGGTGCCCATGAACGCATGGTGCCACTGGCCCATTGACACCGCTCGCGCATAGAATTCTATTCCAGAGTCGTCCACGGTTTGTCCCGAAGCCGCTTTATAGCTTTTCGGGGCGCCGATGAGGGCGATTTTCGGCGTGTGCTGCCGCCGCTTTGCATCTTCGAGCGACCGAATAAGGCCCATTTTCAGGGCACCCAGCGCCCTCAACTCCTCGAGCTGCTCAAGGCTCAAGTCCTCGCTCTCGGCTAACACCATTGGCATGGCTACATTCACGAGTGTCACCTCCACAGACCCCCACGAAGTTTCCAAAGTGTCGCGCTTGTTTCCTGTGGGGAATACAGGCCCATCGGCGGGATCCACAAACTCAATTTTAGTCAAAGCTCCTGGGAACGTGACACCAGCGGGTTGGAACGAGCCAGATTCCGAGGCAACCCCATCTTCAAGAGGGACATGGGCGATAATAGTTTTGCGGATATTTTGCTGAAACATGCGGATTTGAGCAGTTCCAGAGCTTGGATAAGGGGTAACGAGGCCCTCGGCAGCTACCAAGCCCTCTCTCAGTGCAAAAGAGGCCACGGCTGCAGTCAAATTGCCGCAGTTGCCTGACCAGTCCACAAACGGTTCCCGCACAGCAACCTGGCCAAACAGATATTGCAAATCATGCCCTGGCTCCCGCGTTGGGCCCACAACAACCACTTTACTTGTGCTTGAGGTTGCTCCACCCAAGCCATCGACCTGTTTGCCGTACGGATCGGGGCTTCCCATGGCTGCTAATAGAAGCTTATCGCGACGACGGCCGGGGGCAGGGAGCACTGCTTGGTTGAAAAAAAGGCCTTTTGAGGTTCCTCCTCGGATAAGAGTTGCTGGGATGCTCTTCATGGGGTGGGGTGAGGTGGAGAGGCGGCGAGGCGTCCAGGACTCAGCCGGACCGTACACGGCTGATTAGGTTTTTGCATTATTCGAATTAGATGGGGGCTATAAATTTGGGGTAAATAAGCTCACGTGTCGAAAAAAAAAGTTGAGATTGGTTTGAAGTAGGGAACCATCTCCAGGGATCAGGGTTAGGGTAGGCCTAGGGTAATTTTGGGGTGCATGTGCCAGCTTCCTCAAAGTGCCCCAGGATACACCCTAACTCGCCCTGCCCTAGCTCCTCCCCCCCCCCCTGGGTACTCCACCCCACCGATGACCCCTTCAACACACTCAAATGATCATCTTTGCGCGTCCACAGCGCCGCCAAAAACCGCTTTCGGCGACTCACCGATTTGCGCTTGAAATCATGCGCATCAAACCGCCTTACAGTCACATTGCAATAAGTGGACCCACTCAAGTGCGGATCGGCCAGCGTGCCCACCACCGAACCATAAAACAACGTCCAATCGTAAATGGCGTCAATGGGCGTCTGAGCCAAAATTTGGCCCACCTCGTCAAAGTTGGCGCGCAGGAGATTCGGCGTGCCGTGGGCCCGCACCGCTTCATTGGCGCTGTACCTCTGCTGCTCGGGGAAAACAATGATCCAATCCTGCGTACCCTGCACTTTGAGGTCGCACGTGCGCCCGAAAAGGTAGGCGATCCACGTGCGCAAAGTTAAAAACGAAACCATTCGGCCTTTGAGGCAAAATGAGACAGAGGCATTGGCTTGGGCTGCCACGACCAAAACAACAATCAAATCCCAAAACGATTGGTGGTTGCAGAGCACAATTGCCCTTTCCTTGAGTAAACAATCGCCGGTAATCAACAGGCGCGACGATTTGGCGACTTTTTTGGCGACCCGCGACAGGTGCGCCGACCTGACCTGGTTGAGGCTTGCGCGCTGAGCTGCCGGTAGTAGAGCTGATAGCGGGACGAGGACTGGTGCCAAAAGCGCATGCAGCAGCATGTATGCCATGAGCCACCCGAGGTGTTTCATGTAGTAGTTGGCTTGTTGAAGGGCGCGCGATTATGCGCGTTGTGGGGGGGGGTACATTGTGGCGTCGAGGGGGGTCCGTTGGGCATGCAGAGAGCGTGCATATGCTGTGACATATTGTGGCGTAGAGGCTCTGCGGTATGCACTGCATGTGCTGGAACACATTATGGCGTCGAGGGGAGCTGGTGGGCACTGCATGTGCTGGAACATATTGTGGCGTCGAGGCTCTGGTATGTACTGCGTATGCTGAGACACATTGTGGCGTCAAGCTGGCCGTTGCGCCGGTGCCCCAAACAGTGTACCCAGGAGAGATGCTCGTCTGATTATGCATAGATGTGGGTCTCTGATTTTCGCGTCCCAACGAGAAACATAACCTCGAAACTTTAAGAATTCCGCTGCAAATAGTTTGTCTAGCACTCTTGTGCACGCTGGCGTGGCCTTTGTGCCCACTCGCTGGCGCATGCATGCTGCACGTACCTGCCTGTCAATCTGTGCACCCTGCAGGTTGATGACCTGTCAAACTTGGCCAATATTCTAGTCTCAAGTTCACTCTTAAACACCAAGCTAGCTCAATTTGGCTGCTATTAGCCCATGCGCACTGGCTTGCGGTCCGAGAATATTCGGTGCCTGCAGCAATCCCCCCAGCAAGTTGGGCAGCTGGATCAATTAGCTTGCTAGCATCCAAAGTATCGCTTTTGTCGTAATTTTTTGTGTATAAAACCCCCAGGAGTAGGTGCTTTCTCGAAACTTCTAGGTGGTCCGATAAATACCCTAACCCTGAGACCTAACCCTGATGCACAATCATATATACGACAGCAACCCCGAAAAGTTCACCCCTACTCTAAAACAAAATGCCAAAAGAAACAGGTCTATACACATTACTGGGCGTCCAGCCAGACGCAGACGAGGCAGCATTGAAAAAGGCGTACCGCAAGCTCGCTCTGAAATTCCACCCCGACAAGCCTACGGGCGACGCAGAGAAGTTCAAGGATATTGGCGAGGCATACGATATTCTCAGCAACAAGGACAAGCGCCAAATCTACGATCAATATGGCCTTGAGGCCGCTCGCACCGGCCAGGCACCTATGCCCGATTTCGGCAGCCAAGGCGCAGGAGGCGGCGGTTTTGACGGCTCCAGCTTTAATTTCAACCAGGGAGGACAAGGATTCCCCGGCGGTTCATTCAGCTTTAGCTCTGGCGGCGGTGGAGGTGGGTTCTCGAGTGCCGACGCTTTCAACATCTTTGAGGCCATGGGCCTCGGTGGAATGGGCGGCGGCAGCCGCAGCCGCGGTGGTATGGGCGGTATGGGTGGCATGGGTGGCTTTGGTGTCGACTCCGACGACGACTATGGCATGCCTGGCGGCTTCCCCAGCAGCAAGCGCTCGCACGCTCCCACCAAGCCTGAGCCGCTTGTTGTTCCTCTCAAGGTGACACTCGAAGATCTTTATACCGGCACAAAAAAGAAACTCAAAATTGGGCGCAGGACGCCGCGCGGAGACAAGGAGTTCAACGTGATTGAGGTCGACGTCAAAAAGGGATGGAAGTCAGGCACAAAGGTCACATACAAGGACAAGGGTGACTGGCACGACGGAGTGTACCAGGACGTTGTGTTTGAGATCAAGGAGCAGCCCTCAGCCGAGTTTAAGCGCGAGGGAAGCGACCTGCACAAGACGCTCAAACTAAGTTTCAAGGAATCGCTCACTGGCTTTGAGCGGTTGGTGGAGACTATTGATCACAAAAAGATTAGAATTTCGAGCTCGTCGCCCGTGCAACCAAGCAAAACTACTCGTTACCCCGAGCGTGGTATGCCCCTGTCAAAGAGCCCCAACAAGTTTGGCGATCTTGTGATTCACTATGAAGTCGATTTCCCTTCGTCACTAACTGCTGAGCAAAAGGCCGCAATTAACAATAACTTTTAAATAGCATCGCATCTCATCAACTCTTCGGTGCATCGTGGGGTGCATGGAGTGCATCGCTTGACGCACGAAATTTCATGGCAAAGCTTGAGCTAGGCATACTAGTTCTAATTATGCAGCTTAGTTCCTGCTTGGCCTCCTCGCTCATACGCACCTCAGACCCACATAAACTTGGTTTATGCTGCCCCCTCGAGGTACACCAAAAGTACCTTCAAAGACAAAAAAAAGAGGCGATGCTTGTCTCAAACCACTATTCCATAACTAGATAATTAAACTTTAATCACGACCGCAGGCACCGCAGGGGCCGCAGACACAGGCCGCAGTAGAGTTCAGTTTGAGGCCGATGTATATAAACTATCATTGGCTAGGAAGGTGGCATGCAACTTTCTCTTATTCTCTTCGCTACCGCTATAGCTCAGTCTCCCGGCCAGACTCAGGAGGCTCAGGCTCAGCCCCAGGCTCAGGACGTGGATGCCCATGCCCAGGCCCAAGCCCAGTATCATGCTCAGTACCAGGCTCAGGCTGAGGCCGATCAAGCTCAATATCTCGCACACGCTCGCGCCTACATGCAGGATGCTGTGGCCAAGGCTCCTTGGGGCTACGGTTACGGTGGCTATGGTCCTCCTCCTCCTCCTCCCCCTCCCCCTCCCCCTGGTTTCTACGGTGGTGGTCCCCCTCCTCCTTTTTACGGCCCTTATGGCCGTCCTTGGTAATTCTTGGAGAAACATGTACTATTTAGCTAGATCAATATCTAATTTCTTACAGCATCTCACGTCTTTGGCGACGTGCGAGGCTCGACTACCACGTGTCCCAGTAAATCTCGCGAATCTAGGTTTTCGTACTCATTGTCATCCCAACCTCGACTCTCAAGTTCCTGCTTCATGATTTTTTGCTGTCGCTTCCGTTCCTCCCATCTGCAATTGTTACTTTGCGAACGCAAACGGTTTGTGCGCTCCCAAGCTTTTGTCGCTATCTTGCGGTCACGTTGCAAACGAAAACATGCGTGTTCCAAAGCATGTATACCAGAGCTTTCCACGGCCACAATCACGATCTCTCGGTCTCTTCTGAAGCTTGAGTGTGCATATTCCAAAGCCTCGCCGCAACTTTGCACAGCTGCGAGCACAACCTCCCGGTCGCTTTTAAGACTTGAATGTGCATATTCCAAAGCACCGCCCTAATTTTGTATGGCTGCAAGCATAAGCTCACGGTCATTGCGCAGATCCTCAGACGCTCCCCCAAAGCATAGCCGCAGTTGTGTACAGTGACTTCCACGACCTCACGATCTGCTCATAGCTCCTGAAAGGCATCGCACAACAACCGGCCATTCAGAGCTACTGCCCTTAATACAACGTCCTTGGCCTGCCACATTTGGCCGCAGAGCTCATCCAAATTGGACCTCTGGGTATCAGAAGACGTCCAAAACTTCTCGAGTATATCGAGTCCTCTATAAACAAATTCTGTGCTATTCTGCAGCCGTATGTCTACTGGGTATCGTAAAGTCTGTAACAGAAATATATTGGCGTCCCAATCGTGCAGTAAAGTGGGAGACAAAGAATAGGTATCCACCGCGACTATTTTCGATTGGGGAGATACGCTTTCTCATTTTGAAGCGCTTGATCTGGGACTGGTTGTAGATGTACTACCGATTTCTCTGGCGGTAGTTCTAATGGGTGAGTAGCCAAAGCTTCCAAACATCGAGACAAACAATCCAAATAGCTTTCACTGATATTAGAAGGAGTGCAGTGTTGGCCTTTAGTTAAAAAAAAAAAACTGAGAGCGTGAATCTGCGCGTAAAGGTTCTTCATTGAGAGGCTCCTGCGATAATGATAACGACCGCGTAAAAACCATCATCGCACGGAGCCATCGCAGTCTTGCAAATGTTCGAAAAAAAAGTGCAGCAATACTTTTCAGCCCGTAGTCTCGGTACATGTAAACTGGCTCCAGACATCGCACGCCATAAACGTCAAACTTGGCCTAGACTTGGTTGCTCAAAGAGACACTGCGGAACTCAAAATTAACTTGTGCAAGCCCAACCAGCTGGCCCATGGTCTGATTTGGAATACATTCTATAATTTTGTGCTATACTTCGAGAGGTAATAGCATGACGAGAAATACTAGCGATCCACCCTGGTTTTAAATACCCTGCACCAGACTAGCGACTAATAATATCTAGCGCTCTGGTTTAACACAAAGTAGGCTCTGATCCAAGTAGGCAAGGCGCAGTTATGTACGCCTACTGCATCACGGCTCACCCCACGCGCGATCCTCAGCACTTCATGCGCACAAACTAAAACCTCAAGAATAAAATACATACTACCAGCAAAACTAAATCTACTCAGTCCTGGCCTTCTTTTTGGAGCTCTCCTCCTCGCCCGATTTGCGCTTCTTGTCCTTCTTCTCCTTCTTCTCCTTCTTCTCCTTCTTTTCCTTCTTGTCCTTCTTCTCCTTCTTGGGAGAATCCATCGAGACGTCGGCGTCCTCGGCCTCGGCGTCCTTGGCCTTGGGAAGGGCAGTCCCCTGCAGCTCGACCTTGGCGGGCTCAGCGGCGGCGGCCTTGGGCTCGCTAGACAAAAGGGCACCAGACTCGTTGGTCAACTCGGTGTACTCCTTCGCCCAAGTGGCGGGGGTGTTCTCGTTGGGCTTGCCGTACTTGTCGAGCTGGCCAGCAGCCTTCATCTGCTTCTTCTTTTGGGCCACGGGGCCGAGACCCCAGCGGCGGGGGTAGGTGTCGCGCTCCATGATGCAGCGCTTGATCTTGGCCACAACGCCGTGGTCGCAGCCGGCGAGGTCAACGCTCGACATTTGGGCAATGCCAAGTGCAATGGCCTCACCCTTGGTGGTCATGAGCACGACCTCGTTGCCGACCTCGATACCCTTCTCGTAGCGCAAGAGACCGGGCAGCATGAGCTTGGCACCGTAGCATACGGCGTTAACGGCCGAGTCCTTGACCACAACGCGCTTGTACGAGGTGAGGAGCGACTCGAGAGGCTGGATGCAGCGGCGCAGGTACGACTCGTCACGGGAGTTATCGTAAAGCCACTGGGCGTCGAGCAAGTCGTGGAGAGTCACGAGGTTATCGTTCTCATCCATGGCACCCGAGCGCACACGGCGCAGCTCCTGCATGTGGCCACCCACACCGAGCAGCATACCGAGGTGAACGCACAAGGTTCTCATGTAGGTACCGGCCTCGCACGAGGCCCAAAACACGGCGAGGTTGCGCTCGTTGTCAAACTCAAACAGCTTGGACTCGTAGATGGAGCGGATACGCAGCTGGCGCTTGACGGCGGAAATGAGAGGAGGGCGCTGAAAAAGAGCACCGGTGAGGGTCTCGATCGAGCGTCCGAGCTCTTTTTCGTCCTTGAGGGCATCGTGAAGGCGAAGCACGCACACGTACTCCTTACCGGCACCCTGCTGGCTCTTGACGAGGCGGGTGGCACGGTCGATGCAAACAATAAGACAACCAGTGACTTTGGGGTCCAAAGTACCCGAGTGACCGGTCTTCTCAACCCTAAGGATACGCTTGATCCAAGCAACAACCTCGTGCGAGCTGGGGTTGCTGGGCTTGTCGAGGTTGATCACGCCCGAGGAGATGTACGACTTGAGGTCACGGCCGAGAGGGGTACTTCCGGCAGGAATGGGGGTGTAGTGGTTGCTCCGAGCGACGAGCTTGTCGTAGTTTTTAACCAGGAGCGGCCACTCGCTGGTGTTGACGGCTTCAGCAGCACTACCGGGGGTAATTGTATGGGCCATTGGAAAGGCTGATGAAATTTTTTGAAAATTTTGGGAGCGGTGATGATGACAAATGGGGTGGTGCGAATCGGTGGGGAACGCTGAGTAAGTGGACTGCTCCTGCTCCCAGAGCAGCGAGGAGCGAGGAGCGGGTAGAGGGGGGTGCGGCTCTGAAAGGAGTGCTCACAGCGAGAAAATTGACTACAACAGACAAACCAATTGGGGGTGTTCTTGGTAAATTCATATAAAAATCTGCCCATACGATGACGACCGACCCTGGAGCACCCTTGGGCACCCCCTCCCCCCGGTCACCCTGGCCACCCTCGCACTCTGATGCAAATAATTTACTATGTACAAATGCTATGCCCTACTCAAATCTTCTTCTGATCAACCTCAATCTCGCCATCATCATAAAAATCGTGCAGCATATCCGGTTTAAACGGCCACTCCCAAAACGCCCGAGTGATGCGCACCAAATCGTCATGGGTCAAACAGTAAACCTGCTTGTGCAGAATATCCTCCAACTTGGGACTAAGGGCTTCCACAGCACCATGGCCCAAGGCATTCAGGCCCTGCTCGAGCTTGACTGACCGGGTCAAAAACATGTTGCGAACAACATACTCAAACTCGTCCACATGCTGAGGCTGGTGCTCTTTGGGCACAAACTCTACAAGCGACATGGGGCTGTGGCCACTATAGTCGTCGCGTTCGGGCACAATCAGCGGGTTTTCCAACAGTTCGGGGTATGGCATGGTGGTCTTTTGCGAGTACACAGTGCCCTCGGGGCGCGAGTGCACAAGCACGCGGGCCTCAGCAGCGGCTTCGCGGTGCACACCGATTCGGTGCCTAAACTTTTCGCCTGCTCCAGCCAGCATTTTCTCTGCAGTGCTGGGCCTGAGCCAAAGGAGCATGCGGATCCGGCCGTTGCGGAAAATCCACGAGCGATTGTACATGCAATTGAGGTACTGGGCCGCGAGCTGCTCGCCCTGAGGGTGTGTGAGATTAGCTGTGAAAAGGCATTGGTCGTGAACTTGGGTATAGGGCTGGTGCTCCACAGTGTAGCGCTTTTCCTGTTCAAAGGACTCCCATCTAAATGGGTCCAGAGGGGACACGAGCTGGTTTTGCGAGACTAGAAACTTTTGAAACCCCTTGAGAGGCTCAAAGAAAATATGGGTGGAAGGTTTGAGCTTGTTTTGCAGAGCAGCTGAAAAAACGCCAACCCCGGGGTAGCAGTCGATAATATTGAGCTTTTTATAGTTGAGGTCCAAGCTGCCGATAATTTCCTCGGCCTTTTGGTAATTTAGCCACATGTTTTTCCCGTAAATTCTCTTAACCACACTTTTCCACTCGCCGCGAGCATTTTGCATAGTAATGTTAAAGTTGAGGCTAGCCGAGCCTGAGGAGCCCGAGCCGCCCAAGATTGCCCTGAATCTCAATGCACCCAAGATCAAGGTCAAGACCAAGGCTGCTATCGAAGGATACGACTCGGAAGCTCCGGATAAAGAGGACGACCCCACGATTGAGGAGGCGGTTGTTTTGAGGATGCTGGAGGGTGCCGGCCTGGAAAAGCTGAGGGAAATGTGCGAAAAGAATGCGTACGAAGGCCTCAGCATTGAATTCAAGGACGCTAGGCGCGCGGTCGTCTCCCTAGATAATCAGCTCTACGCCGCGCAGCTCGTGGACTTGCCGACCATTACCGAGGTGTCCAAGACGTTTGACCGCAAAAACATTTACAAGAGCGTCGATATTTCGCAAATGTTGCTGGTAACAAAGCAGATTGACGACGCATCGCAGCTGCCACCGCTCCTTAAACAGCAGTACCAACACGGCATTTCCACGCCTCTTCACAATGTGCGCAACCGCCGCTTCCACCACCGGATCAGCAACAAGGTGATTGAACTCATCGAGAGCAAGGTTGATGAGCTTTTTAAAAAAGATTTGGCCGCCCAGGACGTGTCGTACGAGCTCGTGAGCGCAAGCAGCATTGGCGCTGCTCCCGACGTTATTGTGGACGAGCTGGTCGAAGACCCTCAAAGCGAGAGCGAGGACGAGTTTGATATGATTGACGAGCTCGAAAAGGCGCTTGCTGAACCCGAGGCCGAGGAGCAAGAGTCGTCGGGTGCCTCGAGTGATTCCGAGGAAAGTGATGAAGACAATGGCTCGCGCAAGCTGCTGCGCGAAGAAATCCACGAGCTGCAGGTCACAATCGCCGCCAAGGAGCGCGAATCCGAGGCAACAGTCAACCAGATTATGCGTGGACGTCTCATTGATGGTGTTAACCGCATGAAGAGCGAGCTGCAAATGAAGCTGAGCATGATGCGCGATTTGGACGAGGAGGAGCAGCAGCAGGAGCAGCAGGAAGAAGAACAGGAGGAAGAGCAGGAAGAGGAGCAGGAACAAGAGCAAGAAGCCGAGCCCGAAACGGCGCCTGAACCCGAGACGACTGAGGCCACAAGCGAAGCTGCCGAGCCGGAGCCCGAGTCCGCGTCCCAACCTGCCGAGCCGCCGACCGAGGAGCCTATTGATGATGATCTTGATGCGTTGTTTTAAATATTTAATTACAGGAGTGGGAGTGCGTGTGAGTGGGAGGGCAAAGCGAGCGCGCGTGGGCCGTGACAGCTGGCGGTGCGCCCGGCGCGCCCAATCACAACTAAATCAATTAAAATAAAAATGCTAATGCTCTAACGCCTCTGGGTCTTGCCGATACCGCGCTTGCCGCTAAACAAGTGCCTTGGCAACATGGCGCTCTGGTGGCGATCGGCCTCACCGGCGCGACCATCGGTACTCCAGGCCTTCTGGGCCATCTTCTTGGCCCGCACAGCCTTGACATGCTTCTCCTTATTCTCAGAGCCAATGATGCGCTCGTCGAGATCATCAGCAACACGCGGCATACGCGCCGAGTCGCGGATACTGCGGCGGCTCTTGGCGAGGGCAATGTCGGCACCACGGGGCTTTTGGATAACACGCGATGCATCGCGGGCCTTCTTGCTGAGCCCGCTCACATCCAAACCAATGTCGCCAAAGTGGCCCTCCATCTCGTCCAAACCACGCTGCTCCTTCTTGCGAGGGATCACCGCGTTCTTGGAGACGTTGCGCTTTAGACGGGCCTCGTTCATCATGATCTTGTGTCTGTTGCGGATCCAATCAGCCTTGTCATGAATCTCCATAGCCTCCTCATCCTCAATTTCCTCGTCGCTATCATAAAACCCTTGGCTCTCGAGCTTCTCTTCTTCTTGCTCGAGGGCAGCCAGCTTGGCCGAAATCTCGGGATCAATAAAGTCATAGACATTGCGACCGTCCAAAATCTCGGGAATGATGTCGTTCTTCCACTCATCATTCTCAAGCAGGTACGCATCGTGGTAGTCGGGCTGGTAAACACCGGCGCCGCCATTCTCGGCCTCGACATCGCGGCTGAGCACAGCGCCCTCGATAGCCTCGGTGCGGGCATTGCTGGGCACGTGAGGAAGACGCTCCACATCGTCACGTTTGGTGGGGCGCGACACATTGATCTTGTTGAGGATGTTGTTGATGCGCGAGGTGGCCTGCATCTTGCGCTCAATGCGGGCACTCAGCAGCTGCTCGCACGCCTTGTTGCGGATCTCCATAACGTTCTCCTCGGTGGCGCAACTGAGCTGGTGGATTTGCACGTTGCCGCTGTGGGCCAAGGTCTCGAGCATGGCCTTTTTATCCTCGGGCAGGTCCTCGGGGCGCATGAGATCAATCTTGTTGATAATCACCATCACAGTCTTGTTGGCAAACAGGGGCTTGATCGAGTGGAACAGCTTGACCTGGTCCTCAACACTAAAGCCGCACTGCTCGCTCAAATCCATGAAGTAGAGAACGCAGCTGTGGACGTGGGCAATAGCATAAATACTCTGCATTTCAATGTTGTTCATCTCCTCGGTAGGCCGGTCCAAAATTCCAGGGGTATCAATGGCCTGGAACCGCAAGTACTTGTAGTCAAAGTGACCCACGTACAAGCTCTTTGTGGTAAACGCATAGGGCTGGACCTCGACCTCGGCGCGGGTCACGGTGCGCAAAAAGCTCGACTTGCCGACATTAGGGTAACCGCAAATCAGCAGCGTGCGGGTGTTGGGGTCAATGCTCGGCAAACGGCCCAAGTGCTGGCGGACCTGCTCGAGGTATGTGAGGGCATCCTTGAGGCGCTTGACGATCGTGGCCATACGACCAAGGGCAGCACGCTTGAGCTGCTTGCACTGGAACAGCGACTGACCGAATTTGAGCAAGCGCACATAGTCGCGGGCAACAGTCTCGACCAAAGTTTTTGCGCGGCTCAGGGAGGCAAGCGAGACCTTGTAGTGGTTCTTTTCGTACAGAGTATCGAGCAAATCACGGTGGAAAGGGTGAATATTGTCCAAACGGGGAAAACTCTGGACAATGGCGTCCAATTTCTCGCAGAAACCGTCGGCAGTGAACCGGACTTTACGCATGTAAAAGGCCCTAATACGGGTAATCTTGAAGCCCGCGCGGATCACAGTAGGTGTCTTACGCTGGGTACGGTTGAGTACAACATCCAGAAACTCGTTGGCCTCTGGAATCACAGGGATGTCCTTCCAGGTGAGTTGCATGGTGAAAGTGGAGATGAATTTTTCAGGGTTTATTAATTTTTTTCAGGGCAGGGGTTGGGCATATCTCGGGCACTTTGGGGTGTTTCTTGGCTCTTTTCGTAGTAGTTTGAGGGATATAGTCGAGACAAAGGTTTGTTTGCGAGGTAGGGCAGTTTTTCGCTCTGCATATTGTTATCACCTAGTTTTTGATTGTGGTCGATTGTGCGTTATCTACATCTATAGTATGCCATATTTCACTTGATTTCCGCTAAATACAATTTCAGGGCTCTTTCTGTGCATGATTGACTACATTTATGCACTTCCTTGGCACTCCATGTATGTAACCTTAAATAGCTCATAGGCATTGTGCGGGACTCTTTTAGATAAATATTTTGTATTATCGGCGCAAAATCCTAATAAAGCCATCAGAACTCCTCCTAGTCCTCGTTTCATGCATCTATGCTCACTTTCCCTCATCACGTGCATGCCCGTTCCTACAGTCTCTCGGCCACAAAAGCCATCATTCTGTAGCCGCAAAGCTCAAAGCTCTCCATCAATAAGATCAATTCCCCCTGATCTCCCTTACAACCCATCAATCCCACACGTTCATGCATGAACGTGCATTCACATTGTACCCTAATATCGCCCGTTTTACCCCTCCGCAACCTCAGCCCCTATTCTTGGCCTATAAAGCAACCGCCGCACCGTCTGCACGTCTCAGGCACGAGGTCGAAATCTACACCGACGGTAGCTGCCTCAACAACGGGCAGCCAAACGCCAAGGCCGGTCACGGCGTCTTTTATGGGCACAGTGACACTCGCAATTGCAGTGACCAGATCCTGGGGCCTACCCAGACTTCAGGCTTGGGCGAACTTGTTGCAGTAGCGGTTGCAGTTGACAGCATATCCAAACTTTCGCAGTTTGATACCTACTACATCCTCACTGACTCCACCTATCTCTATGATGCGCTCAGGGTGCACCACTACAGCTGGAGAAACAACAACTGGATGACGGTCGAAGAGTCCCCAGTCAAGCACAAGGGTTTATTGATGCACGTTCTCGATGAGCTCGAGTTTCTGCGCATCTGTGGGTATAGGGTGTACCTCGAAAAATGCGAGTCACACCCAAGAGGCGGTCCTGGCAATGCTCAGGCTGATGCGTTTGCTTGCCTTGGCTCTTCAGGCCGTAGCAAGTATACTTATGATCCGGTTAACTTCACCCAAAAAGAAACCTCGGCCCTCACCGTCACGGCCTATGTGCAAGGGTGTAATGTAGGCAGCATGTGGGCGGGTGCAGCATGTTTTATGGTGAAGAGGCCTCGAAACCTTTGCAAACGGACCCGTGGCCGCCTAAGAGGTAATATCGTAGAGCTCGCAGCCATTGACCAGGCGCTCAAATCTGTGCTCACAACCAGCAACCGGCCAAGCAAGATTGTTATGGGCTCCAACTGTGCAAACAACTGCTTCACCAAATGCCACAGCGAGTTGCCTGAACGCGGTTGGCGCAATTTGCTCTTGTACAGTAAACGCAAGCAGAGGCTGTTTCGGCGTATCAACCGCCATTTGCTAGATTTCAATCGCGAAGGCATCAATGTGCACTGGACAAATACCCCCGAGGGCGGTTCGAATGTGAGTGCGCTGGCCAAAGCCAAAGCCAAAAGAGAGGCCGCAGATGTGGCCTGGCGCCGCGTGGACTTTGACTATTTTTATGTATAAATGCCTATGTTTTAACCTTGAGAACCACTCTCCCCACGTCTCCGTAAACACCCATTTGGCTAAACTGCAGCCCGCGTTTGCGCAGCCTATTTTCAAACTCAACCACCGAGCCGCCGACTCCAAAGTAGACCTTTTTGGCAGCCACGAGCGCCTCACCGCCAGCGCTGACTGCATGCTCGAGCACATCAATAAATGAGTCCAACGAATCTAGACTGTAGATCGTCTCGGACGCCAGCACCAAGCCAAAAGTGCCCGTGAGCTGGCTAAACTCGGTTGACCAGCCTCCCGACACAAGCTCAATAGAGATGTTGACCTCGGCCAATGCGCTCTTAAACTCATCCAAAAGCTCAGCGGTAAGGTTGATCTCGCCGCTGGCGCCCTCGAGCCGGCCGCAAGAGGCCAGCCATGCCAGCACGCAGTTGGGCAGCGTGAGCAGTCTGAGAACGGCAAGGTTGTAGTCGCCCAAAACAAACCGGGCAGGCGATTTTGACTTGAAAGCCTTGTACAGCAAGTAACAAGAAGGCACAGCAGCGCCGCAGCCGAGCTCCAAAACATCGGTGGCATTACTTGTACGCAGCTCGGTGACAAGATCTAGTGCACCCTCCCAGACCTTCATGCCACCCTCGTAGACGTTTTTGCGCACATCCTCGTTACCCAAAAGCAGAGTTTCTTGCTCATTTAGTGTGTCCTGGGCCATCAAACTGTACCGAACGTCGAAAATGTCTCTGCGAGGAACGGCCTCACCGTCGAGATCAAAGCTGGTCCATGAGATGCGAGGGTAATCGGCCAGCAATTCGAGGCCATGTTTTTGAGGCGGTATCGTTGGGCTGGAGGTTTGTTGTGTCTGAGGTTCCTCCTGCTGCTCGCCAAACCCGAATTTGAACATTGACAAATTTGTCGAGCCTGCTCGTATCTTTGATCGGGGCAGCTGGCGTCCGAATCGCCATGGTTTGGATTTAATCTGTAGATATAATATTGTCTTGAACTGATGCACTGTAGTACTGGCATTATAATCGCTATCTCATGCTGGCGATCAGTAGAGCAAGACGGCGCTGATCTCGCTCAATAACCCGTTTTTGCCATCTATACCTCAAGATTTACGATCCGTACCTGATCCCTGCCTCTTTGATGCAGTCCAGAAATGGGTGCCACACCGTGCGGAGTTAAATTAGCTCATGCATGTATGCATATTTCTTTATGTCTGAAAAACTGCATAAATGTACCAGCTTTTAAAAATAAAACGACAGGTATTCTTCGGTTGAACAAATATCGAATTGGCGTGTGCATCCGCTACCCGGCTTTTGACTATAAATATGACTCGCCTTGCCTTCCCCCTCTCCAAGCTACACCATGCCTAGTGTAGCCGTATAAACCGACGGAAGCTGCTTTCTGAAGGGCCCTATAAGGGCTAGAGCTGGTTATGGTTTCTACGTTATCTATGAGGACGGCCGCAGGGTTGAACAGTGCGGCCGGCTCTTGGACCTCGATCCCGACAGCGGCAACACTGAGCTGGGCGCCATTACATGGCCCTGTAATTCCTTCGCACCAATTACAAGCTCGAAACTACTTATGAGATCTTTACAGACTCGTCCTACGTTATCCACACCTTGACCAAGGCCGCACTCCAGCACGCGAAGAATGGATGGGCACTCACTGGAGGGAACCCGGTCCGCAACGGGCGATTCTTATGGCCTTTGCTCAACGAGTATACTCAAATGTGCGATATTTCACCTCTTTCTCACCAAATTCACTGCACACAGTGGCATCCACTGAAACGAAGTTGCCGATAGATTGGCCCACAAGAGTGCCCGTGCCGACGGGGACAAGGACTTCACATTCCAAATGGATGCTCCGTGGTTCAAAAAGCTACCTCTCACTGTGCTTGCAGCAGAGTCTCATGAAGGTGTTCACGGTAGTCTGTTTTACTCAAAGTGCAGCCTGCGGACCCAGCTTTTTGATTCTCTGCGTGCGCCTTTTACGCGGTCCTTTGCTTTTTACAAGCCGGATGGGGAAGGAATTGACGTGACGGAACTGGGTTTGTTGAACACTGCCCTGGGGCTTGCACTGCATTTCTTCGCGTATCGCCAGTTTAATCTTGGAATTTTCATGGGGAGCGTGTCTGCACTTGCAAAGTTGCGTCGCCCACTCCACTATTGGCGGCTTGACGAGCGCGCTTTTACAAACGTTCCGCCAGCCGAGGCGAGGCTATTGGACAGCTTGGGCCGAAAGGTAATGGGTCTGTAAAGTCTTGGAGTATTTGTCGAGTTTAATGGCGAGATTGATCCGCTTACTCGGCAGCTCCACGACCGGGCAGTGCTCGACTGCCAAAGCCAAACAGCCGAGCTAGTCTCTGAGAGGCCCCCGAAAGGGGTGCGATGAGCATTGCCATGCTTCCAAGTGAGCCCGCAAGGGAATTCACTCGGAGCCCCAAAAGGAGTTTAGCTAGAGCAGCTCCGCAGCCTCAGTGGGAACTCAAGCAGAGACCTAAGGGAACCCCCGAGGGATCCTCCCCCCTCCCCCAGGGGGCCCTCAAGGACCCCCAAAGGATACAGCAAAGGCACACCCCAATGCGGGAAAAAGGTGCCGAATCAAAGCCAGTGCCAGATCCTGGGCGAGAAGCCACAAGGGCCCCAGGGCCAACATTGTTGACCAAGTCGGGGCAGCCTGATGTGGTGCACCTCGCTCAAGACTCCTGTCATTAGGGCAATGTCATTAGGGCAGAGCCAGCCAAGGCACAGGAGCTTGGCATTGATTTCTCCTTGTTTCACGCAATTGGACCCAGTCCATTGATACCCGCTCAGCGCATATGCGCAGTGCACATTCACACTCTACGTGGTAGCTCTTTGAGCCACAAGCTCTGGGCACACAGATGTGATTTTGATGAAGCGGTCGATGATTGCAAATGAATTTTCGATGGTTGACCGATTCACCTAATTTGCATTCCTGTTTACACGACGGCCGACAATTATCCCATTTTCCCTCAAGAAAAGCGCGTTTTCACACGCTAGCCCACAAAAATATCCTTTTTCGGGCGCCTTGGGTGCCAACCACCCTCCCCTCATGAAACCGCTTCTCACCCAGTTGCTGCGTGCACCAAGACAAGGTGCTACGCGGCCCCAGCTATTTTTTACTACCCATTATAAATTGTTATCTATTTGTATTCAGTTTCGTCCATAGAGGTTTTAAACATGGCCAAAATCAGTTTAAAAAGGCCAAAACTTACATAAGCGCGCTAAAATGCCATAAATTAACACCACTGAAAAGACTACAAAAGTTTTTTGAAAAATTCGCCCGGATGGCCAAGTTGGTAAGGCGCAGCACTAGTAATGCTGAGATCATCAGTTCGAATCTGGTTTCGGGCAATTTTTTTGCATTTTTGGTCCTGCATGTCTTAATATATAATATGGGGTCCTGCAGCTCCCAAGTCAGGTCCCAACGGCTGGTTGGGAGGCCAATCGATGACTAACGAAATATGTTGAAGCTTGGCAACATTTTTTTGGAGCAATTGCACCAGCCCTCAGACGGCGATTGGGAATAAGGTTTGGGGTTGAAGGGTGCCTGACCCGATCAAATGTTTTTGAGCTATTTACGGCAAAAACTATGCCAGCTGCCAAGTCGATCTCGGTTATCGCCTTATTCATCATCTCGCTTCTGCTTGTCCGCCTGCATCCATTTTTCTCGCGATGTACTCACCTTCCAGACCACAAACACCCGAGCACTCAACAATGAGCTTGGCGATCAAGGCGTATGAACCACTCACACCTATTACACCCACTCACAAGAGGCACAAGTCGTATACGGACTTGAGTCCTATTCGGTGCCAGTTTTCCGGCAATTTGGGTGAGTTTCGGGGCGAATTGAGTGTGAGCAGCAAGGCACTGGGCGTCGGAACATTTAGTGAGGTTTATTCTGCGCGCGGAGGGCTAAACGGCGCCAAACGGTACGCGCTTAAAAAGCCCCGCAAAAACGTGCTTGTAGACGTTTTCCAAAATGAACTCGAGACGCTTCGGGTCATTGGCAATGGGCACGCGCAAATTGTCAAGTTTTGGGGCACGTGGCACTGCGATGGGCTTGTTTTTGACTGGTACGAGTCGGACGTGGAGAGAGCGGTGCTACAGGCCTCGCGTAACGCACAAGACACATTCCAGCCGGTTGTTGGCTTGGAAGTGTGGAACAAGTGGGCAGAGGGCCTGTCCTCAGCGCTTGCATTCCTTCACAATCTCGGAATTGTTCACGCCGACCTCAAGCCCAACAACCTGCTTGTAAACGTATCACAGGGGTTGGACGTGCCGGTAATTGCTGATTTTAGCTACGCAAAACGTGACGGGGCGGCGCTTGGGGTCCCTTCACCTGTGTACAGCGCGCCAGAACTAAGGGGCGGCGACCACGAACCGACCGCCAGCAGCGATGTTTATGCGCTTGGCGTGGTGTTGGCGTTTTGTGCGACCGGACAGGAAGCTTATTCTCAAGCGAAAAACTCGTACCAGCGGGCCATGTGGCAGAAGAGTATGTCGCCTCTCGATAGCTTTGATGATGAGGTTGCGCTGCGGCTGTGGCCGGTACGGACCGTGCTTGAGGGCATGGTTAACGGCCGGCGACTTTTGGATTGATTTATTTATTGAGGGGGTGTCCAGGGGGACGGGATGGGTGTGCCTTGCGGTGCCTCGGTGTGCCTGTGCCTATTCCCCCCCTGGGCGCCCAACCCGCAGCCCGTGGGATTTTGATACCTTTTTATTTAGCAAGTTTTGATCTTCACAGCGCGCTTATGATGCTAAGCTCTAAGCTGCATGGTGGGGTAGTGGGGGCGTCCATGTGGATTTCATGTGGGTTGCATGTAGGTTGCAGGGTTGCATGTGATTGGGAATGATTTAGAGCACATAGTGGGAATATTGAAGTGGGCTGGGTTAACAGTGTGTGTCTAGTTATGGCCATATGAAGAGGACTTTGTGGGGGGAGTGGGTGGGTTGGGCGCCTTGGACCTTCGGTGCTGCCCTGGCTGCTCATGAACCAAGAGCTCATGCGCCAAGAGCAGATCTAAATTCGAAATACTAACCAATTTTATTGATTCTATAGGTGCTAGGTTTTGTATTTTCGGTTCATTTTGTGGTCATTATGAGTATAATTGTGACGGGCGGAGGCTCTGAGGATCCCCAGGCAGCCCTGGAGGCACCTAGAGGCACACAAAGCACCGAGACAAGTGAGCGTCAAATACCTTGCGAGTATTATTTGAGCCGAATTGGAGCAGCAAACAAGTTTAACTCTAAAAATAGATTCTTAGCTTACTTGAAGGTACCCAGCCTGAATGTGGGTCCAAGATATCAATCTCCAAAAACCAGGGAGCACGAGCACCTAAACACCAACTATACAACCATCCCAGCCCCCTTCGGCTAAAATTTCACTCTTTACAAAGCACTGAATATGAAATTTCACTCCTGCTGAGCGCTGAATATAAACCGCTTACTTTTAGCATCCCAGTCACTCAATGAATTAAATTATATAGCCAATTTACTTCTTAGCCACCTTCTTGGACTTCTTGTCCTTCTTGTCGGCCTTAGCCTGCTCGAGGCTCTTGGCCTTGATCACATGCTTGACAATCTTCTGCTCCTCAACCAAAAAGGCGCGGATGATGCGGTCCTTGAGGCAGGTACCGCACACGCAGCCACCGTAGGCGCGCTGCACGGTCTTGTCGTAGCGAGAAGCACGGGCGTACTCGCGGGGGCGCAGGGCAACAACGCCGGGAAGGGCAATGCCGCACTCACCGCACTTGGGGCTGGTACCCTTCTTCTTGATGTGGAGGGCACGGAGCTTGTTGCCGGGGGTCTTGACAACCTTGATTTGGTTGGATTTGGTGTTGTAGGGGTTACGACGGCGGTATGTGACGCGGGCAGCCATTTGAGAGTTGACGTGTATGGCGAGTGGGTTATGGGGGAGTGAGTGGGTGTAGGTGTGCCCTAGTGAGTGACTAATGTTGGGGTTAGGGTGAAGCGGAAAAGGCTTCGAAATGTAGTAATGCCTAGTAAATTGGGTCAATTCCAAAGGGTCTCGGGACTGCCTTGGGACGAGCCTGATCTCGAGGGAGCGAGTGCCAGAAAGTACGAGAGAGCCCGAGAGAGCGCTCCACTTAAAACTTGTATAGAATCAATCGGCTCACGCTGGGTCCAAATCAGTTTGAACCCAGTATATAACTCTGAACAGAGCGCTAGGCAAACCTTTATGTCGAGGAGGCGAGCTGTTGACGAGCTAGGCGAATAAAATTCGCAAGCACAATGCGAGCAAAGCAAAGTACCATGATATAGCCTAGAAGCGACTACGCACCCCACACCCCAGTAACTTACAACAATAATATGTACATCTACTCCTTGCCCTGAGCCTTGACCTCGCCGAGGCCCATGACCTCTTGCTCGGCGGAATATTTTTCTCTGAGCATCTTTTGCTCCTCATACTCGGAAACACGCTCCGTTTGAGCGCTCGTGAGGCTGCGCTGGCGCCGCTCGGCGTCCTTGATCGGGCCCTGGCGGATGGTGTCACGCTGGTCCGCTTGCATCCAGTGCACGCCGGGCAACACTACAATCGCTCCCACAACGCTACTGGCAAAGAAGATCTTGGCCCGCGTCGACATCTTTTACTTGAGAACGGCGTAGAATGACTTGTAAGCCTGCTCGAGGTCAAATAGGCACTGGCGCACCTGCTCATCGCTTAGTTCGTCATTGATTTTGAGTTTATTCAAAGTCACCAACCACTGCACGAGCTTGCCGCGGCCGTCAAAGTCTTGGCGAGTGACCTTGTTTAGGGAGGTCACCAGCTCGCTAAACAGGGGGTGCAGCTGGTCTTTGGCCCTGAAATTTAGCTTTAGGCCATCCATTGTAGTGATAAAGTTGCCTGTGGCCTCAACCACCGCCTGAGGCGAGTACTTTTGCACCGCGGGCTCGTCGTCTAAATGCGGCTCGGGGTGGCTTGCCTGGGCCAATTCCACGGTCGCGGGGACTCGCACATTGATACGGGAAACCCCGTTGCTCGCCTGGACCTTGTACCTTGCGCAAAAGCTCTCCAAATCGCCGAATTCGGCCTCAATGGCCGGGTTACGCAAAAGCGTCGTGTACTGCGCCAGCAGCCGCTGGCATGCTTCGGTGTAGGCCTTGGGGGTCACTGCGTCTCGAATGTAGGCCTTTTCGAGCTGGTCGATAGCTACAATGAGCGAGTAAATCTCCCCCAGCTGGTCCTGCTGCTCGTCCATTTCAAGTCAGCGTGGATGGAGGGCGCTCTGTGGGGGGATGTTCGGGCAAATTTGGGGGGAGAGGGGCAAAAGTGGGCACATAACAAAGGCATATAGTATCAATTGCTTCCAAGGGTTGATTGAACATTGTCTATATATGTTGTGTTTGTAAATCTGCCATTGTACAAAGTATTACTCGGAAGGTGCTACAAATTCAGAAGTTTGGGAATGAAACTTTTGGTTTCAAGTATACAAATCTTCTCTGCCTGCCCAAGTAATTTATTCTTCACTTCTCCAAGCTTTTATGTGTAACCTTTTATGTGCAGGCTCCCATGTACAGGCTCCCATGCACAGGCTCAATAACAACAGTGCCCCCCAGTGGCCATCAGTGCCCATCCAATATGATCAAGAAGAGCTGCTTCAGACCAACTAATAATCCTCAGCATTGCTAGCTTCAGCTTCAGCGCACCTGAGCACCCGCGCATGAGCACCCGGACCCAGGCACATTCTCCTCAAACTAAAATCAAAATAAATAATAAATACTAGTAGCCCGCCTGGGCCAAATCGACCCACTCGCGGCGTTTGCGCGGCCCACGCTCCCGGGGAAGCGCCATAGTCACGTTGGGAGCGTCGAGCTTGCCCCGGAGGCACATTTGCGTTTCTAGCGCCAGCACCCGATAAAATGCAGAGTTCATGCTAAGAGTAGGCGGCGAGCGTGCCACCTGCTCGGCGCGCTGCATTTGCTCCGCTTGAGGCTCCGCTTGCCCCGATTGAGGCTCCGATGGGGGCTGTTTTTTGGGTTCAGATTCAGGGGCTGCTGGAGCCTCCAGCTCGGCCCGCAGCTCGGCCCGCAGCTCGTGCTTTTCATCAAGCAGCGGTGCAGCGCCTACCAGCAGCGACCGCAGCCACTCGAGGGCCTTGGGGGGCGAAATACTGAGCCTCGCCGGCTCCACACGCTCGGGCTCGGCCGGCTCCGCGGGCTCGGATTCTGTGTCGAGGGAGCGCGCCAGGGGTATGTTTGCGGCCGCTGGGCTGTCCTGTGGATCCAAAGCAGGCACCTCGGTCAAGTTTGGCACCTTTTGCGGAGGAATGCTCGAGGAAACTCCTCTCGACCGCGTCGTCGGAACTTTCCGCTTTTTGTTTAATACGGGAACCTCTAGATTGAGAATCTCCTGCACCGTGGGGTGTAACGGTTTACCCCTTTTGTCGTGGGTGATCATCCGGTCAACGATGCAACTTGGACAAGTCTCGGGGCCACCGTTTTAGACATTCGGGCCCTAACCCTTGTGCATAATAGCCAAGAATGGCTGCAGACCGCAGCTCTCGAGCCGAGGGAACAAGATCAGAGGAAATCGCAGAACTCGATAGAGTGCAGCCTGAGCATGGGCCGATCCGAGCTATCGCGGTTCTCGGTCGATCGCTACCGAGCGTGCCACAAAATCACCAACGACATTACATCTCGAGCAGCTCAAAAAACCTCGAAAAATGGCGCGCAACACGCTAAAAGCATTGGAAACCCCAAACAGCTTTTATAAAACTAGATCTGATTCCCAATCTCTACAATTGCACCGATCCCTGCATGCAAGTTTCATGCAGCCCCTTATGGCTTGCATTACCGCCTGAAATTTTTATCTAGTTGCCGCCCACTGATAACACCCTAAAAGTAGCAGCAGCAACACAATTCGCAAGCCAAGCCCTAGTCTCGGCATTGTCGGCCAATCGGCACTTGAAATATCATGACAACTCGACCTTGATTTTTCCGTCAACGGTTGGCTGCCCAGACAACGCTGTTTGCGTGACCGTGGCGGTGCCTGGTGGAACCGCGATAGGACTTCTCAGGAGCTTTTGCTCCAGATTGATCAACAAATTGCTGTTTGTTGCGGGATCGGCAAGGCTGTCCCGTGACTCGCGAGTCATCCTCGCAGCCGGCGACGCACTTAATGCTGCCGAGGCAGGCTGGGTAACCCCCCCTGGGTTACGCCATTAAAATTAGCCAGCAACGCCAAGCCTTGATTAATTTGTGGCATCAAGGCCTGTTTATAGCTATGGAAAAATATAAAAACAAGTGTCTCATCGAGTGTTAAACAAACCAATTTGGCGAGTTTCGATTGGCGAGAATTGCGTCAAGCCCAGCCAGTTAAAGAGCTCCAAGAGCCAGGCGGAAAATAAACACATCGTTTGGTGACTATTGGCTGGCAGCCGACCAGCTCAAACAAGACTAGAATATCGCAAAGATCAACAAGCAATAGTCAATGCCAAGACCAAGACCAAGACCAAGACCAAGCACCATGTGACAGCTGGCAGGTGGCCAAGGTGATTGCTATAAAATGGCGTATACTCCTCGGAAATCCACAAAAAAACCAACAAAACTCAAACTTTTACCCTCAGCCTCGCCGTATTGCCTTGAAACTCGCAGTCACATGGCCCTTGACTCAGGCCCAAAACGCGATGCAGTCTGTGGCCCAGCTGGCAGAGTTTACTGGTCGCTCTGAAGAAGAATGCATTGCTTTGCTCGAAATTTCGAATGGAAACTATGATGCGGCGGCTAATTTGGCGCTAGATGGCGCCGTTTTCCCCGGTGCTTCAGGGCCGGCTGCCCGGGCACAGCCCCAAGCACAGCCCCAATCAGAGCCGTTGCGCATGTCGCTATTTGAAGAATTGAACCAAAACCTCGTGTCTGATGCGGCGCCCCATGTACCGCAGCGGCCACGCACAGCCCAGACAAACGCGCTTATTTGGCGGCCTGTAGCGTGGATTGTGAGCCTTGTGAGCTCGTTGTTGGGTTCGTTTTGGAGTGCGACACCTAGTGATCCCTATAATCCGCGCAAAGCGGCCTCCAAGTTCAGTTCACAGCTTGCCCTTGTGGCTCCGTCGGCCCTCGAGTTTGCCCACGAATCGTACCACCAAACCCTCCTCGATGCAAAAAACAGTTTGCGCTACATGCTTGTTGTGGTACTGGCTTGGCAGCATGAGGACGCGGGGCTCGCAAAGTACCTCGAGGACGACTCACTCAAGAGCCTTGTTCAACGCCACAACCTGCTTGTTTGGGGCGGCAGCCTTGATTCAAGCGAGGCGTACCAGGTTGTGCTTGGGTTTGGGGCCACCAAGTACCCATTTATTGCCCTTGTGGGCCCCTCTCCTAAGACTGCTCAGAGCAATATTGTCGTGATGGAGTCGCTGCTCAAGCGCCCTCTAGCCGCGTTTGATGGTGCTGAGGACCTTGTGCACTCTCTTGAAGAGAAGCTCGTTGCCCACGACCCCAAAGTGCAGGCGCTGCGGCTCGACCGCGAGCAGCACGAGCTCGATCGCGCCATGCGTAGCCAGCAGGACGAGGCCTACGAAGAGAGTTTGAGAAGGGACAGGGCGCGCGCCGAGGAGCAGAGGCGTCAGGATGAGGAACGCCAACGTCAACAAGAGACGCTGGCTCGACAGGAACAGGCCAAGGAGCAATCGGCCGCGGCTTTTGAGGCGTGGAAACAGACCAAGGCGCACGAGTTTGCTACGCGCAATCTCGAGGGAGCGACCTGCCGTATCCAGTTTCGCACTGCTAAGGGCCGTGTGGTGGCAAAGTTTAGCGAGAATGACACGCTGGAAACGCTGTACGAGTATGTCCTGAGTTTGGGTGAGGCCACTACAAGTGCTCAGAATGAGACTCCGGCTACCCCTTCACCCAACTTCACCCCGACTTTTCAGTTTAAGCTCGTGAGCCCGCCTCGCGTGGTGCTTGAGCCGAGCTCCAAGTCGGTTAGGGATGTGCCTGAAATTTGGCCCAGTGGGGCTCTAGTAGTTGATGATTTATAGTTATGTGTTTATGATGGGGGATATGGAGAGGGGTAAGGTGTATGGTACTCACTAGAAGACGTACTGCGCGGAAATAGCCATCTTCGTCACAGCCAAGGCGACAGCGGCAAGCTCTACATCTATGAAACCTCTCTATGCAACAGAGTTTGCACTGAAAAATAGCCATTGATTATATACTGAGTATTTTTAGAAAGTTTGAAGCTATCTTCGACCTTTGCAACCCCCTCGCACTACCCCCGCACGTGCCGTACCGTGCTACCCAACTAATCACCGAATGGCCAATATCAACCTGGAAGAAATCCGCGACACCCTCGTACAAGTCGCTCAAACCGCCGGTAAAGTTATTCTCCAAAAGAGTGGCACCGTCAAGTTCGACGACAAGGCCAATGCGGTCGACCTGGTCACCGAGGTTGACAAGGCGGTCGAGGTGCTTGTGAACGAGACTTTGCGCTCCAAGTACCCCAACTATGAATTTTTGGGTGAGGAGTCGTTTGTTCCCGGGCAAACCAAGCTGAGCGACGCCCCCACGTTCATTGTGGACCCCATTGATGGCACCACCAACTTTATCCACTTTTTTCCCCACGCGTGCATTTCCCTCGGGTTTGCGGTGGACAAGCAGCCTCAAGTGGGCGTTATCTTCAACCCGTTTCTCGGCCAGCTCTACGTGGGCGTCAGGGGAAGCGGTAGCACCCTCAACGGCGAGAAGCTCCCTCTGCGCAACCCGGGCTCTTTGAGCTTGCAGGGCTCGTTGTGCGCCATTGAATGGGGAAGTGATAGGTCAGGCCAAAACTACGAAAACAAGCTTGCCACGTTTCGTAGCTTGAGTGCAGACAAGAGTCAAGGCGGTGCGTTTGTGCACGGCTTTCGCAGTTTGGGGTCTGCGGCCCTAAACTTGGGCGCCGTGGCTGCAGGCGTGCTTGACTCGTACTGGGAAGGTGGCTGCTACGCGTGGGATGTGTGTGCCGGCTGGATCATTCTCGAGGAGGCCGGCGGACGCATTGTCTCTGGCAACAAGGGCAACTGGTCGCCTGCAATCACTGAGCGCAAGTACCTTGCAGTGCGCGGTGCTGCCAAGGACGAGCAGACCAAGTATGTGGAGGAGTACTGGAGCCACTGTGCGGGCGACCTTGTTTATAACCACTAGCCAGGGAGAAGTTGAGTAGATAGTAGAATAAATACATACATTAGGCCCTTTCGCGGAACCGATCGCCGGCCTTGCGCTTGCGGGCACCGTGCTGTTTGGCAATGCGCTTGAGCTTCTTGCGCGCGTGCAACTCCGGGTTCTGCACCGCCTCCATCACGCGCTTGGTCTTGCGCTCACGGCGCCGCTCGTTCACGTGCTCGCGCGCCGCATTGTACAACACCAAATACTCGGTGGTGCCAAGGCGCTGGTTGTAAACCTCGAGCGCCTCGAGCGCCAGGTCCCGCAGCGGCTGCCATGTGGCCTGATCGCTCACAAGGTACAGGGCATTAATGATATCGCCACACGGGATCGTGCTGGGCTCAGCCACCTGGGCCATGGCGGCAAACAGCTGCACGATGGCCATCTTGCCGTTGTGATAGTCGTCGTCATTAATGTCGGTACGCAGCGACACGCTGAGCTTGTGCACCGTGTACTCGACCAGCGGCCGTTCCTTAATGATGGCGCCTGCGGCATTTTGAATAATGTACACGAGGTTCTTGACCACTTGGGTACCATGGTCCTCGCTGATGAGCGGCGCACCGAGCTGGCGGATAAACCTGCGCGTGGTCTCCTCGACGTCCGCAAGGGGCTTGTTGTCGCGTTTGAGGGCAGCAAATTTGAGGCCAAAGATGCGCGCAGACATGGCACGCACCCAGGGGTGCGGGTAAAGCAGCGTCGAGGCCAGAATCTCGTCAGGGGCACTGGTGCTCTTGAACTGGAGCCCAAGGTACACAAGCTGCCACTCGCTTTCACCGCCCTTTTGGCTTGCTTCAAGAATTGCGTCGCAGGCCTTGTCGAGTTTGGCCGCCAATTTGGCGTGCTTGCCAAGGTAACCGGCGTCCCGCAGCAGAGGCGCCGCATGCAGCGCCGGCAGCAGCAGCTCCTCGCTGTCTAGCCAAGACGAGACAAAGTCCACAATTTGTTGCTGGTCTGAGCGCTCCACAATCTCCTTGAGCAGCGACTCGGCCGCGTCCTTGCATTGTTTTTCTGAATCGTTGACGAGCACGAGCACCAGACCCACAAAGAAGCTGGTCAAGGCATGGTCTGTTTGGTCCTCGTGCACCTTTTGGGTGACCATACGGATCATCTCGAGCACGCTGAGGCGGCCAGTAAACGTGGGATAATCGAGGTTCTTTACCAAAAAGGCAAAGTAGCTGTCGAGGCGCTTTTGTCCGTGGGGATAATCAAGCAAAAAGCGCAGGTACGCCGCGCGGCAGGCTGTGCGCACGGCCGCGTCGCCGTTTGTGATCATGACGTGCGAGATCTTGTCCATGACATCGTAAAGCTCAGGAATCATAACCTTTTGGGCCAGCAACGCACGCACAAAACCGATTGTAGTGGCCTGGCGTTCCGGCTCCTCGACATCGCTCTTTGTGCGGTCCAAAATGTACGCATAGGCGCTGTCCTTGATGCGGAACTCAGGGCACGCCTTGAGCAAGACCGTCAACAGCTTGAGGCAAGCCTGGCACAGCTCGCTGCTGGTGGTGCTGGTGGTCTTGATGAGCTGCAGCGCGCGGCGCCCAATGTGCAGCAGCTTATCGGTGCAGTTGAGAGGCACCTTGAGGCAGAATGCCGCAAGCTTGAGGGCACTGACCTGCACATTCTCGTTGGAATCCTCGAGCGCCGCCTCCATGAGCGGCAGCAGACCCTTGACGTTGCTGGCGTTGAGCAAGTCTGAAACAAGAACAATGCGCATCGCCTCGAGCACAAAGCCCTTGAGCAGGTGCAGGTTGGCGTAGAACACGCGGTCGTCCTCCAGTTTATGGGCCATCTTGAGCTTGACAGTGTGAAAGTCGCGTGACGCCTCAAGCGCGTCCTCGCGCGCTTGAGCAGCTCCAGAGAGCTTGGGGGCATCCTCAACCTTTGGACCCTCAAGGTCGAGCGACTTGTCGAGCTGGTAAAACGCTATAAGTCCGCTCTGAGTCTGAGCGCCCTCGTTGCGGCGCAAACCATTAACGAACCGGTGAAGCAGGTCCTGGACCTTGCGCGACGTCTTGAGGCTGAGCTTTTTAGAGAGCAGGAACCGCTTGACAGGGGCAACCAACAGACCAAACTGCTCAATCGAGACAATCTCGGCAAGCAAAAGCCCCGAATCATAACTTTTGTTGGTCTTGACTTCTTTAGCGCCCGTAATGTAGTTTTCATTGTCCTTGTCCTGGCCGGTCGAGCCAAAAATGTCCTCCATGATAATCTCGGCAACAAGAGGAACACTCGCATCAATGCTACCGAGCGGTGCCTTGAGGGTGGCCAGCAGCTGGTGCACCGTGTAGCCGAGCACGTGCAGCTGCGGGCCGCGGGTCAAGGCGCTCTTGAGCTCCGATACAATAAAGTGCAGGTAGCTAGGACCAAGCAACGTGGCCATTTTTGAGAGAGTAGAGCGCACAAGGTCGCGCAGCTCCTGGCTCTTTGCGCGCAAAAGCTGGCAGATAAAGGTCAACTTGCCCGGCAGCTCGAGCACTAGCTGGTCTTCGGGAAGCGCCCGCAAAAACAAGGTCAAAGGCACCGCAAGAGCTACGCGCTCATTAAGGATCTCCTCGCTGGTCTTTTGAGCCATGAGCTTGTGCACCGGCTCAGCCACAGACAGGGCAAACTCGTGCAATCCCTTGTCGCCGCTGTGGGCGTCGATCGCGTGCGCAGCAGCATTAAGCAATTTTGTGTTGCGCTTGATGGCCGACGGGTTGTTTGTGAGGGTGCTCAAGTAGCGCCGCGTCAAGGCGCGGTACTGGTTGAAGGTGAGCTTTTGGGCAAGCGCGGTCACGGCCTGCACCGCCTCGTTGGCCAACGAATTAATTTCCTGATGTTTTTTGCTCGAGGGCAACGCCAGGTGCTCAACCAACGGGATCATGTACTGGCTGAGTGCAGTGCTCTCGAGCTCGCCGGCAGAGGCCTTGGCGGCAAGGCGCTGCACGGCCTTTTGACGGCGGTGGATCTGGATGTGGAATATGTTGTAAAAAAAGTTGGCCTCCACATCGGCCTCCATTAAGGGCGCCAAGGCGTGCTCAGGTACAAGCGAACACGTCGAGAGCTCAGCAAGCACTGCCACATACAACTCCCTAAAAACATCGTTTTGCTCGCGCATACCCATCTTGATTGCAGGCGAAAGCACCTCGAGATGAAGCGGCAACAGCTCCTCGGTCATGGACTGCACAAACCGCTTGAGCAAGTACACGCCGTTGTTGCGCAGACTGAGCTCTTCAGGGTCCTTGATGAAAAATAGGCAGTTGTACAGCAAGACCAGCCACTCGTGGGGCTTGAGGTCGCCGTAAATAGACTCGTTCAGCTCGCCAAACGCTGCCAAGCGGCGCTCAAAGTCAGGCAGGCCCAACCTTTTTTGTTCATACGAGTTGAGCTCAACCACGAGGCGGCCGGTGCGCTCAAATCCGGGCGCCTTGAATGCAGCGTAGACGCCCGCAAGGCGCTGGCGGGCACGCGGGTCACCAAACTGTTTAAACAAACGAGCCATATCCTTGAAGGCGCGCTCGACCGTCTCGGCAGAGCACTGCGGCAGCAGGCGCTCCAGCGACTCGAGCAAAGCCACCTTGAGGCCGGGGGTAACAGTGGCATTCTCGCGAAAAATAGCCAGCTCGGCCTGCACAATTGCCTCCGGCTCCTCCACAGGCAACGAGTTGAGCAGCGAGACCATCAGCTCGGTAGTGCTGGGCGACACTTTTTGCAACAAGCCAGGCACAGCGGCAACCACAGGCCCGGTGATCTCGCTCACCAGGACACCGTGCTCAAAGAGGTTGCGGCCAACGGTAAAGACGTGCTTGATCACTGCCTCCTTCGTGGCGGGATCACGCAGAGCACCAAACAGCCAGGCCACAATGTCACCGTTATGAAGACCGAGGTACTGCACGAGCTCGAGCTCGCTGCTCATAGTCAAAACAACGCTCATCATGGTCGAAACTTGCTCGACACTACCGGCCGCAAGCCGGGGCGCCAAAAACTCGCGATAAATGTCCTCGTAGTAGGCATTCCACAGCTCGCGCTCAGGCAGCACGGTCAAGAGTAAATCAAGACATTTGGCCGCAGCCTGGCGCATGGGGCGGCTCGGCTGGAGTTTAAAAGTCTCAATTAGGGCAGGTACAATCAAATCAAACACGGGGCGAACCTTGACGCGCGTCTCCTTGGTGTAGTCGTAGAGGAGGCCAAGCGTTGCTTGCAAGCGGCGAGTCTCTTCAAACCGCAAATTCTCGAGAACAACCCCAATAAAGAAGCGCTGGTGCTCGTCGCTAAAGTACGAGTTGACAACGCTCAGCACCGCAGGGCGGTTGGTCTTGCGGGCATAGCCAAACAGGATGCGACATGCCACAGGAATAACTAGAGCGCGGTCAGTCTCGTGCACAGAGCCCTTATCGGTTGTGAACAGCACGCTCACCTCGTCGCGAAACCGCTTGGCGTCAAGCAGCGTCTCCATAGACTCGCGGTACTTGCGCAGCGTCTCGCCCTCGGCATTGTTGAGAGTGAGCAGGCACGCAAGCGCACACTTGACCAGCGGCGCGTGCTTGCTGGTGAGGAACTGCAAGTAGAGGTCGCGCACCTCGTTAAACCGCTCCATCTTGCACGGCTTGCGGAACTTTGAAAACAGTTCCAAAAACTGCAGCCGTTCGGGGAAGGGCAGCCGCTCCAAAAAAAGAGCAACAAGCTCAGAGGCATGAGCCTCGGCAACGCGGGGGACCTCGTTGAGAGCCCTCAGGGCAAGCTGTTTGTACTCGAGATCAGCCGCTGTGAGGCCGGCGAGCGAGCTGCGCAGGGTAGCCAGCGGCTCGCCAAATTCGGCAGAAACTTGGGAAACGCTCTTTTGCAGGGCCTCGAGATTCGTGCATGCATAGACGTGTCCCACCTTTGCCTCCTCCTGGAACGTCTCGAGGCGCGCAGCGGGCTGGCGGTTAAGCCACTCTGTCACAAGCGACCACGCAAGGTGCTCCTGTTTTTTGAAAATCTCGGGAATGCACTCGAGCGCAACCTTCCAAATAGGCTGGAATTTGGACGCCAACAACCCAAACACGAACCGCGGCACCGCGGCGTCGAGCACGGCATCCTTGCCGCTGGCGGCGTACGCAGTGACCAGGTTGCGCACCCGAAGCTGGATGTTGCGGGCGTTGCTCAAATCACGCGAGATATCGTCCACGATGGAGCAGTCGTTGAGCAAGTCGCGCGGGGCTAGCTTGTGCACCAGGTCCACCGCCGAGTGGCGCTGAGCGTCATCTGCAGAGGAGCACAGACGCGCAACCAGGGTAGCGTGCTGCTCACTCGACTGCGCCACTTTTGCCAAAGCATCAAGCAACCTGCTCGTCAGGTTGGTGCAACTGTACAGTGCCTCGAGCTGGGCAGGCGTAGCGGCTTCCACCAGGTGGCTTAGGAGCTCGCTCTTGACCACCTCATACTCGGCACTTGGCGTAAATTCAACAATGGCGCCAAAAAGCTTGGATGTGGGCTTGGCGCCAGACCCAAACGCCGTCCACTGCCACCAAAGCCTAAAAAGGTCCTCGTCGTTTCCCCTAAATTTGTGCAGGTCCAGCTTGGCCTTGATGCTGGCGTTTGAGCGGCTATTGAAAAGAGCCACAGACTCGACAGGAGCGCTGCTCACGCCGCCCAGCCCAACACCCACAACAAAGGTGTTGAATACCTGGGAATTTTGTTGTCTCACGAGCTCGTAGACACGCAAAAGTGGTTCAGAGTCAAACTTGGCAATCACGTGCTTGAAATACTTTGTGGTGGCGCCGAAATCCGAAGTGCTAAACAAGCCAGCAGCGCACACAATGGCGTCGTCAGTGTCAGTGGGGGCCTCGGTGCGTACAAGCACCTCGTACAAAGCGCCCCAGTCTGAGACACGGTCGCCCTTTCTCAGGCACCCAAGAATAAATAAAAGCTTGTAGTTGAGCGCTGTTGTGCCCAAAGTTGCAGTGGCGTACCCGTAGAACGGCGCGGCCACGTCCTGGCGCAGGTGGTGCAGCACATCCACAAACACGTCGCCGAGCAGCGTGGTCACAATTGTGGAGTCGGCTCTTGACTCCACGCTCTTGATCATCGCCGCAAGTAGTACCTCAGCCTTGCTGTGCAGGTTGTTGCCGGTGCTCTTGAGGGTGTTGGCGAGCAGCGTACTGAGCGACTTGAGGAAATGCTCGTTGGGGTTAGCCGCCAGCTGCTCAAAGACATGCTCGAGGAACTCGTCCAGGGCCTCGGGCGAGCATTTGCGGATCAAAAAACTTAGCGACTCGGCAGCAAACCGCAGAACGTAGCCAGGCTGCTTTTTGGTTTTACCAAACAGCGGGGCCAAAAAGTCAAAGGTGGGCCTCAGATCAGTAGTCAAGAGTCGCGCAAGGTACTTGAACAGGTACGCCAAACAGTAAAAAGTCTGCTCAACCACCTCGAGGTCTGGCTGGTCCTTTTGAGCAGCTATCAAGCCAATACAAGTAGTCATTGCCCTGCCAAAGAACGGCTCAAAGTCTTGGCCAAGGTCTCGAGCAAATTTGGTGACCAGATCAGCCATTGCCTCGAGGGACATTTTGTCGGCCGCGGCCATGTGCTCGAAAAGTAGGTCGGCGATCTGCTCCTGGTTGACCAGAATCATTGGCAGCGACTTGCAAAGGTTGTAGCATTTAATGCTAAAGTCTGTGAAGTTCTTGCTCAGGTTGAGCTCTCGCCAATGCTCAAAGGCAGTAATGAAATAGGATGTTTCTCCATCTGCCTGCTCCCAACGCTTGCCCTTGACGCGAATGGGATCAATTTTGATCGAGGAAACTCGGTCTGAAAAGGAGCGGTATACGAATTTGCGTTTTTCCGCCTCCCCCACAGCGATTTTTGGCATGATGAAATTTCAAGGCCAGTCTGAGCTGATGTAATTTTTTTTGGACCTCGAATAAAAAATATATTTGAAGGGGAGGAGCCGTGAATTCGCTGAGTAATAATTTCTTTTGGGAAGTGAAGTGGCGCAACGAGTAGCGAATCGCGCTCCCACTGTCACAATTGGCAGGACAACAGGCAAAAAAGTACAAAAACAGGAAGTGAATCCTCTCACTCCCCGCCTGGGGGTCGAACCCAGAACCTTCGGATTAAAAGTCCGACGCTCTAGCCAATTGAGCTAACAGGGACACGAATTTCGAAATCTTTTGGCCGTGTCTGCTATAAAGTGTAAGCTAAAAGGTTAAGCAAAGTTTAGGGTAAGGGCGCGCGCGTTTTAACAGTCGATATTTGGCTTACTGTAATGAAACAAAAATGGTTCCCGCTATAAATAATTGCCTTGCGTTTGAGACTAGTAGAGTCATATTTAAAGCCATTTAGCAAAGTAAAAAGGCCAAAAAAAGCAATTTAGTTGGCAGGGTGCTGCCAATCGTACCGTAAGCATCTTTCAGTCGACACCCCAGGCTCCACCCAACAAGATTGGCTAGGTTTCTGGGGTGAACTGTTTTGTAGAGCTTTATTGTGATTGCTCGTTTTGTCAAATCTTCAAATCCTTGCTAAAACTCTAGGGCACCAGGCATTGCACAGGCGCCAAAATCTCAACACCCAGGTAAACGCAGAATACGCCTTAGCAGAAGGTTTCTTGGCAGATTAAGATGAAATTTGACGTTCACAGACAATGAGTTGAGTTATTGTCTTCCCAAACAAGACGCACTATGCCAGGGCACACAGTTTCTGCCGGAACACATTTGGGGCCTCATGCGGGCTGACACGCCGCGTGCAACTTAGTTCGATCATACACAATGTAACTTCAACTTGCTCAAAAGATTTTGCTCTAGTAAAATTAGAGGAGCTGTACAGCTCAGACCGTTTTTGCAGCTCAATTTCCAGCCCAAGTCTCAGCCCAAACGAGACAGTTGAGACTGGACTTTACAATGGCGAGTACAACTCAAAAGTCACGCTTTTCAGCGGCTCATGGCTTGGGCGTCCGCGCCTTTTGTATGTGCCCGACAAGGACTCTCTCCAGGGCTCGCTCAAGGATGTGCCTGAGGTACCGTTGGGCCAAAAATCTACGCCCGGCGGCAGACAAGTGTTGGCTACATCTTAGAAAACGCCCGCGAGATGGGGTACCTGGACTTGCAGGCTCTGCTCGAGGAAGCAAATCTCTCGCGCCAGACGTGCTCACTAGGTGCTCCAAGTGCTCTCAGCTTTAAATTGAACAATTTTTACAGTTAGGGTATGATAGATCTATCCTAGACTGGAGTGTCTGCGCAACTGTGTCACATTGTGCTGCATGAGACGCGTCTCATGCAGATAAATTAGTAGTTGCATAAATGAGTTATTCATGCCGACACGAGCCACAGGGGTTACGGTCGGCCTCTTTGTGGATCGTATTTGGGCTCGGACATTGGGGCCCCAATGCCGACAATCAAGAGCTTGGGCAATGATCAACATATTTACACAAGTACCGCCGCCAAACCGACAAACAAACTAGAAGAAAGACTAAAAGATTCAAAACTCCCACTGTTTAGTGGTAAATGGGTTGGCCGCCCTCGACGGCAGAGGGAGCTGCCCTTGGTGCAACTGCTCGTGCAGTGGGTGAAAAGTATAGCCACGAGCTCGTGGTTTACTATGCGGAGCCTAACTGGCTAAAGGTCAACTAGATGCCCGAACGGTTTGTTTGATGGCAGCTGCCGCCTGTGCGTTCAGTAGGTGACCACTGACGGTGTGGCTGCACCTCGTGTTACAGCCCAAGCATCTGGTTGTTCTGGGAAATACTTTCAGCACTATGGTGCTATTTACCCAACATTCTGCTCCGTCACTAACTGGCCGGTACTTCTGCCGCCTATAAACCTGCTCGCAGCCCGATGGCCGCTGATGCCCATTCTCGCGCCGACAACCAACGCTCCTATATCGCCACAATTTTGCTGTTTTAGCAGCACACTTGGCAGGCTGCTTTGGTAGGTGCTCGCGCAGTATTTAGCATGAATGTGTTCAAGCATATTGATGGACGCAGCGATCACTTCAGACTAGCCTATACTTGGGCATCATTCTTTTATTATATGCTGAAAGTAATCTTGTACTAAACGTGACGTACTTGAACAAACTAGTAGTATTGATACGAAGTAGCCGGCGCTTCAGTACCGGTAGGGCGCACCAGACAGCGCGAGCTCCTACGGCTGGAACTGGAGCTACTGGAGCTAGAGCTCAAAGTAGAGCTCGAGCTAGAGATGGAGCTGGAGCTGTATTTGGAGCTAGGCGTAGAGCTAGAGCTTGAAGTACTCAAACTGGAGCTGGGCGTAGAACTAGAGGTCGAGCTGCTAGAGCTTGTCTGGCTTGAGCTAGAGCTCGAGCTCGAGCTTGGCGTGGAACTAGAGGTAGAGCTAGGGCTCGTGGAGCTCGAACTGGAACTCGAACCAGGTGTTGAGCTGGAGCTCGAAGTGCTGGAGCTTGACTTGCTAGAGCTCGAACTAGGCGTGGAGCTTGAGCTGGAGCTTGAACTGGAGCTTGAACTGGAGCTTGAACTGGAGCTAGTCTTGCTAGAGCTCGAACTTGAGCTCGAACTAGAGCTGCTTGGGCTAGACGTGGAGGAGGCAATGGTGGAGCTGGAGCTAGGGGCCGCGGGGCTGCTCGCTGTTGTACTTGACGATGTAGCTGTGCATGATGTCACAAAAGTACTAGGCCAGGCCACGGCCGTGGTCATGGTAACAGGACTGCCGCAGTCTCCGGTTGTGTCGGCCGACATATAGTCGAAAGCGGCCGTTAGATTGTCATATGCAGAGGGGTAGTCGGGAAGAAGTAACGAGCAAAAGAATCCCCGCGAGTTGAGAGCCGCAATCTGCGCACTGATGACGGGAGCGAGAGTATTGTACATGTTGCGGGGCGAATATCCGTCGATCGTCATTGTGGTTTGAGCGCTGTTGACACTGCAAATCCTACTCGCCCAACCAAGCTCCAAGTAAACGGCAGATGCCAACATATAATCAATATCAACAATGCGAGAGATATCAGTCGAGGCTACGTTGGTCGCACTGACGGTGGCGATGTCTGAATTCACAGTTTTCAATTGGTTGGCAACTTGATACGCCAAAACACGGTCGGATATGGTGACGAAATCAGCGACCTGGCTGCTGTACATGGCAGCCTGCGACGAGAACTTGCTCAAGAGCGAACTAGCTGCAGATACATCGCTGGCAAAGTCGGCTGCTGCAAAACCCCAAAGAAGAAGGCTCAAAGAGTTCATTTCCCTAAAGCTCCATCACGGCATTTGCGAGCTTATAAAGTTTTGCAGAGGCGCTCTGCACTGCAAATGCATGCAACGCGCATGTCCGTCTTGGCACGTCAGTGATATCTCTAGGTGATACCATTAGGTCCAAGAAGACAAAAACGCATGGTGTGGCACATTCAGGCTCTACACAGCTAGGTTATAGACTATTAATGGCTTTTGGCCCCCATACTTCTGGCCCCCATACTTCTCCCGAACGCCCTGAAATGCCGAGGCGTTTAATCGGCTCCTCCTCGGTGTTTGTTGTTAATTTTGAGCGATAAGATGTTATGACAAGTGGAAACGAATAAAGGCCAGCAAGGGAAATGCAGCCTAATTTAGTGGCCTGATGACCCAAATTTTATTATGGGTACGCCTGATGAGACCACTCGCTTATTTAACTGTCTTGCATATCCGCCTCACTTCGACGTACCTAACCATCCTACCTATATTGCTTAACTCCAGGTGAGTTGTATCTTGTCTAACACGAGCAATCAAGATGAGTTATTGACTGAAGGTGCTCACTGGCCACTGAGGGCCACACCCCGAGGGCAGCCCCGCCCGCGCTTTGCTCGCTCTCCAAAACTCGGCTACAGATATGCACGATGCATGACCACTCCGCCCGCAATTAGTAGTTCTTTTCCTCCGAATATAGAGAAAAATAGAGAAGGGCTACAGATTAGTGCATACATTGGAGACTGTTTTTCGACAAATAAAAGCTCTGTGCGTGCCACCACATTTTGGTGCTCAGCAGGGCCAGTACTCAATTAATCGGCCGTAGCCTTTTACTATGAATTATAGTTCAGTGCGCGCAATTTCAGGCTCTAGCTGCATTTCCTTTACGAGCTCCGAGACGTCCACCTTCGAGTCGACGAGCGTGTTGAGAGAGCAGGCGTCGGGGGTGGTGCTGGTCTCGACCAGGGCTGGCACCAGCTCGTCTGCTGGCGGACTTGTCTCCAGGTAATTGCGGCACAGCGGTTGTGCAACGCCGCCAAATTTGAGCTCGTCTCGATAAAGCCCTAAAATGCCTGTGCGGTCCCACACAGTGCGGCTGCGCACGTGGGGGTCGAGCTGCCAGTAGAGGGCTGTGTACTGCTCTATCATTGCGCTGCGGTCAATATTGGGGTTGAAAAGCCACTGCGCGGTGGACTTTTCAAGCTTTTGGCTCAGGTCGCGGCGCTCCTTCAAAAGCTGCTCCTTGGCTTCAGGGTCAACCAAATCATCCTCGGCCTTAGGAGGGGTCCATAAACTGGTCATGCTGGATTTGCCTCCGATATACTTGGGCAGCGAGGAGCGTGGAACAACATAGGCCATATCCTTGGCGCGGCTAACCACCGTAACCTTAAGCATGAGCCACTGGGCAACAAACCGCTTGTACACGGCCCAAAACATGGCGAATCCACTAGGAGGTTTGTGAATAAAGAGGCGGTGCAGTATGGGAGGCCCCAAGGTCAAGAGCTCCATCAAGAGCCGTACGAGCGGGTAGTCCCATCCCACCGTGTCCCAGCCGCTCAAATCAAGAACAAATACAACCCCATCTTCTGAATCGCTTTGGGACATGTATGCGAGCTCCAACAGCGAACACATCAGGCGGCAGTCGGCGGTACGTGACTCGCCGGCCAGACCAAAATGCTTGGCGCGGCATACAATTACCGGCCGCCCTTGGGCATCCTTGGTACCAAAATTTGCCTTTGCACTCTTGAGCTGTTGAATAAACTGGGGCTGAGACTCGAGGTAGTGCAGCTCGCCCCTAGCAAGCTCCTGCTGTGCGTCGTAGCCCTCGATCTGGAATCGAATTGCTTGGCCAAGCGCAACGCACGCGTCCAATGTATCGCCACAAATGCGAATGTAGCGCAGCAGCAAATTGTCGGGGCTGTCACGCGCAAGCCACTTGAACCGGCCAAGAGCAGTACTCCGGTCAATACCGACGGTGGTTTTTTTGAGGGCAAACACAACCTTGCTTAAACTCGGGAAAAGGGTCTTGAGCTTGCAGGGGAAGGTGTTTACAAACTTTGATGCCTCGACCTCAAATTGCTTTTCGAGCGCCGGCAACTTGTCGAGGGGTACAATGCCAAGATCAAGGTAGATGGCGGCGTAGAGGATGCGCAGTTGTAGCTGCTCGCCAATATGGGGAGTTTTGGCCATGAACACTTACAGCCAGGCTAGTCTATTTTATAATTTCCCCGCAAGCACGCGAATCGGTGACGTGCATGCTCATGCACGCTTGGCATAGCTTAAGTAGTTACATGTAAAACAAATTGAAAAATTAGACACGGATGCATATATTATGCACGCTGAGAGCCAATCGCTGGAATATTTCAGAAGGGTTGCGAATCAGTTTAGGGGTCAACCCGAAACGAGCCATGGTAGAGGGCACTGGTTGGGGTGGTTCACGAGGGTGGTGAAGCAGGACTACTCTTTGTAAGTCGTCACTGCAGGGCCACATGCATGGGGGTGCATCGCTTGGCAAACTTCAACAGTTACGTTTGATATGGGTTTTCTTAGGGGTGAGTTTATGTGGAATGGAAAATACACCGCCGAATTTTGACAAGGCGAGTGGGGTACCCAAGGGACTGTACGATATAAGATTGCGCAAATTATTGCACAAATTCTGTAGTTCGACTATGCTGTCTGAGCCAAGCTGAGCCAAGCTCGCCCATATGAGCGTCACTGCCCCACCTGCCCACTGCAGTGTTCGCTGCACTGATGCCCAGGCACAATCTTGGCACACACCGAGGGCGTGCACAGAGGGCATGGCCGGTAATCAGTCGGCAATTAGCGACATCAAGGAAGTTGATCCATGCGATCCCCTGGGAACATCTATGATTCAGGCTGATCAGTCTCAGGGATGCGGGTTTTTGATAGTGCATATGCATTGAACTGTGTCATGCAAACACGGTCGACAGGCTGATGGCAGGGCTTTAATTCTAATTCTGTGTCTAGACCTAAATTCCAAACTGCAAAAGACTAGCGAAATTTTCAAGCGCCCTGAGCTGGTCCTCTGCCGGCTTATCTCACAAAATGGATACCACGCCGCTGCTATCAACCAAGCCGGTTGCAGCCCGCAAGGGCCCTCAGCGCACAACCTTCAAGAATCAAAAGCTCAAAATCTTGCCTGCGGGGCCCGAGACGGAGGACGAGGTGGGCAATACCGAGGTTTACACCCAGCTCACGCGCATCACCGATTCGGTCGCAAGGGCTGATGCAGAGCGGTTAGGAAAGGCTCATAGGCGTTTGTTGCCTCGTGTAAGTGCCTACTGTACAGCCGGTTCCTACAGACTGCAGGAGCTTGAGCGGTATTTGCGGGAAAGACCATCGCACCATACCTCGCCTAAAATCATTGACGAGTGCCTTTACACGACGTACACGTATCGCCGCGAGGGTGAGCAAGACTATGGCAGTTTAAAATTAAAGTTGCACGACGAAGGCGGCGAGATTGATACGAGTTACCGCCGGTCCGAGGCGTTTGTGTTTAGATACGGCGTTTGCGTGCTTTGGGGGTTCCAAAAGGCCGAGGAGGAACGGTTTCTCAACGAGTTGAGCCGGTTCGAGCGTGAAAAGCTGGCGGACGAGGACGTCCAGGTCGAGGAATTCAACTACTACATCACCCAGAGCTACCAACCGCGCATTTACAATGACTTTTTCTCGCTTCGGGACCACAATTACATGACCAAGCTTGCCATCTCGCACGCGATTGCCCAATCGGCGAAAATCTCGCTGTTTGAGGAGCTGGTGGACAACACAATCGACGACACGCAGGAGTTCCCCCAGGAGATGGCAGAGACCGGCAAGGTGCAAATGAGCCGCAACGATATCATGAAATCGATTGGCGAGCTTTTTATTCTGCGGATCAACATCAATTTGCATGGTTCTATTCTCGACAGCCCCGAGCTGATGTGGGCCGAACCGCAGCTTGAACCGATTTACCAGGCCACGCGCGCGTACCTCGAAATCAACCAGAGAGTGAGTTTGCTTAATGCGCGGCTAGAAGTGATTAGCGACCTGCTGCAGATGCTCAAAGAGCAGCTGGGCCATGTGCACGGCGAGTACCTGGAGATTATTGTTATTGTGCTGATTGCTGCTGAGATTATTGTTGCTTTGGTGAATGTTTTGGTTGATGTGTTTGGTTTAGATTAGTGAGGGGTGGGACGAAGGGATGCCTACCACGAGGCCTACCACAGCCCTGGGGTGCCTGAGGAGGTCACGGCCCCTCCCAGATTTAATTTAATTGCTAGTGTATTATTAGAGTGCTCTGATTTGAGCATTAGCAGCTACCACCTGAGCAACCAGAGGCTAGCCCAGAGGCTGGCCAAGAGTCTAGCCCAGGGTTGGCAGGGCACTCGAGCACCCGGGCCACTCGCCTATCATATACCCTTACCCTTAATTACCTATACTCTAGAAATGGCCTTGGGTGTGGACGTGAGTACAAACAATTCCAAAAATTGGAAGAAAACAGTGTGCGTGAGCGAGCCTAGGCAAGGTTGCACAAGGTGACCCAGGACCCAGTCCGCGCTCGACATGACCCCTTCACCCCTCCCCATCACGCTTACTGCATGATCTCCACGTAGATCACCACCGCTCACTCATCAACCCAATAACCATGGAGAAACGTGGTCGGCGCCCGAGCTTTCTTGCGCTGGAGCCCGGCGCCCCGCGCATTCCCCTCAGCCCAGCGCCGAGCCCCGTGCCCATGCAGCGGTTCCCGAGGGACTTGCCCGTCCAGGGCCCCGAGTCGTCGATCCTGCACCAATTCGGCGTTTTGAGCGATTCGGCGCGCATCAAGGTCATGCAGCAGCTCTTACGCAGCTGTTCGCGCGATGTGGTCGTGGCCTGCCAAGATTTCATCAAGCCCATGCTGCGGCACGACCCGTTTAACGTGCTTCCGGTCGAGCTCAGTCTGCGCATCCTAAGCTTCATCAAGGACCCCAAAAGCCTCGCGGCCGCTTCCCAAGTGTCTCGGCTTTGGTACCATATTCTCAGAGACGACTATACATGGAAACACCTGTGCGAAACGCACCACTTCAGGCGCCTCAGCGCCGCCGGCAGCATCCCGTTTGATCGTGCCTCTCTGATGCAGAATGCGGCGCGCGCGCGCCTCACAAACGAGGATTTGAGTCTGTTCTACTCGATGATCAATGACCCCGAGGCTACGCGCTACAGCGTGCCCACCAGCTACCGCTCGCACTTTAAGCAGCAGTACCTCCTAAACTCGGCCTGGGAGCACGGGGGACGCCTTGCAGCAGAGTACATGCTGGCCAACTCGACCAACATTATTGCCACAATGATTATCCTTAAAGGAAACTACATTGTTGTTGCCCTGGACAACTCGCGCATCCTGGTGTTTAGCAACACTGGCCGCGTCATTGCGTGTCTGTTTGGGCATGTCATGGGCGTCTGGGCCTTGGATTTGTATGGAGACACCCTCGTGAGCGGCGGCTGCGATGACGATATCCGCGTTTGGGACCTCAAGAGCTGCGTATGCACGCGCATCCTCCAGGGCCACACCTCGACGGTGCGGTGCCTCGTGATGCACTCGGCCAAGATTTGCATATCGAGCTCGCGCGATTCGACCATCCGCATCTGGAACACAGAAACCGGAGAGTGCCTGCACGTCCTCGAGGGCCACACCGAGTCTGTGCGGCGGCTCGAAGTCCAGGGCGATTATCTGGTTAGTGCCTCGTACGACAGCACCGCGCGCATCTGGCAAATATCTACTGGCAAATTGCTGCACACGCTGTGCGGCCACCTGCGCGAAATCTACTCGCTCGCAGTCTCCAACGGCGTTATCGCCACCGGCTCGCTCGACATGACCATCGGCATCTGGGACTTGGAGACTGGCGAGCACCGTTGCTTTCTACAAGGGCACCTCGCGGCAATCACCCAGCTCCAGCTCCAAGGCTCAACACTCGTTTCTGGAAGCTCAGACAGCTCGATCCGCGTGTGGGACCTCAACACGCTCAAATGCGTCAACCGCATTGGCGCGCACGACGATGCAGTCACGTGCCTCCAGATCAACGATGAGCGCATTGTTTCAGGGGCCCCCGACGGCGCCATCCACGTGTGGGACTTGAAAACGGGGCGCCACCTCAACACGCTCGCCAAGGACCTCGACGAGGTGTGGGGCCTGAGCTTTACTCACGACCGGCTGGCCTATGTGGGCTGGAAGGAGGACCGCACTTTGATCACGCTGCAGAGCTTTGTGCCTGAACCCGAGCAGGACTAACTTATTTATATATTTATCTTCTGAGCGCTCAAGCCCGTTTACGAGCTGAGTGCAATCTAGTGCGCCGACCAAAGAGGACTTTAAGAGCGCTTGCCGTGCTGTGAAGAGCCGTGGTAGCGGCGGTGCGAGTGCAGCCCGTGGCCTGCCCGTGGCCTGCATACGTGCAGCACCGAACGCTCAACAACAACTCTCGAGCTTGGCTTCCTTCAATTCAATCTAGATTCTCTAAAATTACAGAATTCCTACCCCGGAAATTTCCGGCACCCCTTTGTTCGAGCTCGCTCGCGCTCGCTCGCGCTTGCCCTTGGTTGCCAACCCTGAGCTCTCGCTCTGCAGGGCTTAATTCTCGCTAAAACAAAACGTCGATTAGTCACGCGGAGAAATTTCACGTGCGCTGCAGCATAATGCACAGTGACTGCGTTTGCCGGTCACGCCATCATGGCACTTGCTCAGTCTTGGGGAGTCCAAATTCTATCTATCCACTCCAATGCATTAAAAACTCTGGTAAAAACTTTTTAGCGCGCCTGCGCCACCTCAAAGCCCTTCATATGCAACCCTACGCGCCAACCCATGCACGGCTAACCGTCAGGTGAACCTGTATGGTAAGAGTCCCCGGAAACATGCTCCTTTCGACACTAAAATTTAATACTAGAGCTCAATTCTACTATAAACGCGTTGTGACGATTTCTTTTACCCCCTACGCCCTCAAGCTTCCATTAAAAAAAAATTCCGTTTACGGTCTGACCCGCCTGCAGGTGCGACTATAAAGTGCAGGCCAAATCTCAATGTTGCCAATGATCACCGCTACTCCCTACCGTTCCAACACTCAGCTCCCCACCGACGCCCAGGAGCAGCTCAAGTCTGTCATGTCTCCCCAGTGGTCCCGCAGCGCCTTCAAGGAGCGCAAGGAGGGCAAGATCACAAAGGCCTTCAAGAAGGTCTTTGGCGAGCAGTTCTAAGTTTGATTGCCTTTGCTCCTATTTATTAAATAATTTATGCTAATTTGTACCACGCGCTGCTTCAGCTTGGGCTATGTACAGTCTGCGCCTGCGCCTACGCCTACGCCTACTCTGCACGCTTGCGCTCGGCCTGGACCCACTTTCCACAAATCTCGCTCACGCGATCCAAATTTGCACCCAACCGCTTCACAAACCGCTCAAGCGGAACCTCCTTGGCTAGTGCACCCTCGGTAGGCCACGGCAAATCAGCCCTTGACACGCGCGAGAACTTGCCCGGAGTCACCTTGAAGCTTGAAAATAAAAGTGCGTTGGGTTTCAGGCCCTTTGTTTGCTCGTAAAACTGGAGAACAGCAACCGCGGCATCGACGTCACCCCCCAAAATAAATGCCTGTAGGATGGACTCGACCAAATTCAGCGAAGGCGTGTACTCGCTCTGAACCATACGCTCAAATGCCTCATGCGTTGCATTTCCGTTCCTCAGATCGGCCCACAGTAGTTTCCAGCACTGCTGGTTGATGCAATAGTCGAGCCGCCGCGGATAGTCGCGACCGTACTCCACAATGGCTTCGGCAAGTTGCGGCGTCAAGTCGCACTCGAGGCTTTCAATGTATGCGCTACGCTCGCCGGCTTCAAGGTGTTTGATCTGAACTGAGGCGGTCGCAGGGCCCGTGTAGCCCTTTAAAGCCTCCGCCGCCCGAGCATTGCCCTTGGATTGGCGTAACAGGGCTGCCGCCTGGACATCATCCAGAGCCGGAGCCGCCCCGAGCACATCCAGCACATCTTCTGACCCCTCAACCAACAAACCATGTGCCCACCACGTAAAGAAACTCGGCGATTCGAGCAGCACGGGTTGGTGCTCGACAATGCACCCTGCGAGCTCATTTGTGTAACTAGCGCGAGAGCTGAGGGGGAAACTAAGCGGGAACTCGAACGGTTTGAGCCCAAGCGCAAGTTTGTAGTGGCCTTGCTGCAACAGCTCTTCAAACAAGCCAGCGAGTTGTTGCTGGGTGGCCTCGACCCTGGCCAGCTGCCCTAGCCAAAATTGCTTGACTGCTGGGTCTTTGTGTCTTTTTACAAGCTCGCAAATTGTACGTGACGGCACACTATGAGTGCTCATCATCTCACGGGCAAGGGAATCTGCGCCATACACGAGCCCCGCCTCGAGGTGGTACAAAACACCGATATCCCACCAGTAAGGGGTGTTTTCGCGCGCGAGACGCGATCTCCAAATACGCAGCGCATCAAAAGGTTTGCCGGTTTGCACCAACGCATCCAAAAACTCGGCCTCGTTTACAGGGTCAAACCGGAGCATCTTGAGGTTGTAAATGTAGCGCCCAATTGAGGCCAACATCTGGGCCCTGTTTTGTTCCAAAGTTTTAGCGGCTTCAAACAAGGCAACAAACAACTGTACATTCTCTACCCGCTCCTCCTCGTGGTGTCTGCCTGAGGTCTCTTTAATGAGCAGCTTGACGCTCTGCCAAAACGGTTCGTCAAGGTCGGCGTGCGAGTTTGCAGAGCTGAGAACCGACTCTACAACCTGTTTTAGGGGCGCCTCCTGATTTTCAAACTTTTCCGTCTCGGATATAACCTTTTTCAGCGCCTGCTCGTTGCTCAGGAGGTGTTGCACGTACCCGCGATCCTCAGGAGACATGTGCGGCAGCTGTTCCCGCAAAAGAGCAGGGGTTAGGGGCGGTGGCCTTATAGGAGTTCGGGCTTGAGCGTGCCTCAGTTTCCCCAGGTTCCGCATGATGAGTGATGAGGGTGCTGATCGGGGCTGAAGGTCTGTAGAGAGCCTATAATTGGGATTTGGGAGGTGTAGTTACCGCGTCGAGCTAGTTTTCAGCCTATTTTTCAGTCTTGCTGAGGGCTTTAATGGTGATCGGCGCGTGATATAAATTCCCATATCATAGCAGATAGCTATGAGCTAATACCGATTCTCATCAAATTGAATCTCATTTGCATCTAGGGTCACAAACTCAATCACAAATACACACGGCGACTATCGCCAACTCTTAGTATGACGAAACCCCATGTGACCACAGATTTCCATAGTTCTAAAACTAGAATAAACGTTTCAATGCAGTCCCCAATAACTCGAAATTCTAATAGAGTCATACTAGACGCCCCCACCCTGCAGGCTGCAGCACCATCTATACCTGCCGCCTGACCAATGAAGCGTCTTATCGTTCGCCATATGTCCAGCATCAAACCTTCTTCGCGAGTCCAGGGCCAACGCAAGGACGTGTGGAGTCTTGTTAATGAGGCTGCCGCCACCGCCGAGGCCGAATTGGGCAAGCCGGTGGTGAATTTGGGCCAGGGCTTTTTCTCGTATTCGCCGCCTCCGTTTGCCATTGAGGCGGCAAAAAAGGCTCTGGATGTGCCCATGTTCAACCAGTACTCGCCCACGCGCGGTCGCCCCGAGCTTTTGCAGGCCTTGAGCGACAGTTATAGCCCGTACTATGGCCGCACTCTTGATCCCAAAACCGAGATTGTTGTTACTACTGGTGCCAATGAGGGCATGCTGAGCGCCTTTACCGGGTTTGTGGATGTGGGCGACGAGGTTATTTTGCTCGAACCGTTCTTTGATCAGTACGTTTACAACGTCCAACTGCTGGGCGGTGTGCCCGTTTATGTGCCGTTGCACCCCCCCAAGACCAGCGAGACTCATGACGCTGAAGAGTGGACCATTGATTTCGAGGAACTCGAGGCTGCAATCACCCCCAGGACCAAGATGATTGTTCTCAACAGCCCCCACAACCCTGTGGGTAAAGTGTTTACCGAGGCCGAGTTGCTCAAGATTGGTGACTTGTGCATCAAGCACAATATTATCATCTTGAGTGACGAGGTCTACGACCGCCTCTACTACTCGAAATTCACGCGCGTGGCCACTCTCAGCGAGGACCTTTGGAACCTGACTCTGACCGTTGGTAGCGCCGGAAAGCAATTTGCTGCCACAGGGTGGCGGATCGGATGGCTGATTGGGCCTGCACACCTCATCACGCCTGCCGCTTCGGGCCACACGCGCATCTGCTTTAGTACCCCGTCGCCTCTCCAGCATGCTACAGCAGTCGCGCTCGACGAATCGCGCAACAATTCGTTTTACAAGGACACAGTGGCCATGTTTGAGCACAAGTACAAGATTTTGACCGACGTTTTTGACGAGCTTGGACTGCCCTATACTCGTGCCCAGGGCGGTTATTTCTTGCTGGTTGACTTTAGCAAGGTTAAACGGCCCGCCGATTTCGAAATTCCTGAGGAATTGAGGGCACGTCCTGCCGATTTCGCCAATTTTTACTGGCTCACGCGCGAGCTGGGGGTGGTCTCCATTCCGTGCACCGAGTTTAGTACTGACAAGAGCGCACCGCTTTTCGAAAAGTACCTTCGGTTTGCCGTGTGCAAGGATGATGAGATCTTGGAGAATGCTGCGAAACGGTTGCGGGGGCTTGCCGAGTTTATTGTGTAGCGAGCGATAGCGAGCGAGAGCTAATTAGATTTTTACCATGGCCTATTGAATTATTCTTTACCAGAACAAGGATGTGAAGCAGCGTTGGGCCCGGCTGCATGCTGGGTCCGGCATGGCTCCATCTCTGACTGCCTCACCCATTCCGCCGTGGCGAGGTCGATAGTGCCAATAATAAATAACTGCTTTGCGTTTATAAATCATTAATAAATAGTCTAACAGGGCGGGGGAGGGACCCCCACGGGTACACCCGGGAGGGCTGGGGAGGCCAGGGCACCCCATAAATTAGGAAAGAGGGCACCCTTGATCACCCACCCCCCCTCTACCCACAGCAACACCACCCCCCACTCGCCGGCACCTCCTCAGGTTGGCTGTACTCCCTCCGCTTGATCACCACTTGCGGCTTTTTGGCGTACCCATGGACATTCTTCTTGTAGGTTGAACCAACCATTGCGTTCCAGTCATAGACCCCATCTTGGTCAGGGCATGCTTCATCCATCAACCTTCGCAGATAATCATAGTCGGGGCGCTTGTCAAAGCCTAGGCGACGCACATAGGCCATGTATTCTTGGAATTGGGGGTACCCGGCACAGAGCACCGAGAGCGGCGTGCTCTGCTTTTTTTCACCAATTTTCTCGTACTTTTGCTTGTTTGTTGCTGCCCTAAGGCCTTGCCACGGTAGCTGGCCCGTCAAAAAATACACAAAAACGTGCCCCAAACTCTCGACGTCGTCGCGGCGGCTTTGCTCGCGACCAAGGTGTGTATTGATGCTCATGTACCTGGCAGTACCGCTCAAACTCTTGCGCTCGCGGTACGGAATGTGCTGGTGCGTCGCGGGGTCCTCAAACTGCTTGGCCATGCCAAAGTCAACAACAAACACATTGTTGGCCTCGGGGCTGTTTTGGCGCCCAACAAGGAAATTGTCGGGCTTGATGTCGCGGTAAATGAGGCTGCGTTCGTGGATTTCCTGCACGCGCGTGATCATTTGCTTGGCAACCTGGCAAACGGTCTTGAGACTGAACCGGCGCCCGCACACGTCAAACAGGTCTTCGAGGCTCGGGCCGAGCAAATCAATAACGAGAATGTTGTGCAAACCCTCTTGGCCAAAATAGTAAACTGCGGGAACACCGGATAACCCCGCCAAGACCTTGTAGGTGCGGAACTCGTCCCTGAGCTGCGGGGCGTCGCTCTTGCGGGGCTCAAACTTGATTGCCACTGCTTGATTGTTTAGCAAGTTGGTTCCCTCAAATATTACCCCAAAGCTGCCCTCGCCAATCTTCTTGCCCACGCGGTAGTGCACTCCTACTACAGACATGTGATAAGCAAGCAGAGATAGGCAAAACAGGGCGCCCCCGAATAAATAGGGAAAAGGTGACGACTAAAGTCACGAGCAAAAAAAATTTTGCCGAGTCATTTGAGTAAAAACGGGCGTGTGCCAAGGAAGATTTTTCTGGTCAAAGGTTCCCCAAAACGTACCCGCAACCGCTCAATGTAGCTTATCGGTAGATGCCGCCGGGATGTTCCTGCTTTGCGCATCAGGCGTCGGCAAGTTTGATATTTCGTTGCTATATTTCTATGTACTCTACTCGAGTGGTACCCTTGGGTACCCTTCACTACCCCCTGGGTACCACTCGCTGCTGATCAATGTACCATGATCTCAATATACCCTGGCCAGGCTCAATAGCAGCCGTCACCCCAAGCCTCGAAATGGCTCAGAAGTTGGGCTACGGTGTTGTTGCACTCACAATCACAACCAGCAACTTTAAAATCGAGCCCTCGTTAACCCCAGCCATCCTCGAGCAGCTGCGTGAAAAGTTTCAGCTGAAAATCCTCAGCCGTTTGACGGTTGTGTTGGACGATACAACAAAGAACCTGAGTTTTCTCAGCTTGGCGGCACAGTTTGACCTCGTTGCAGTACGTCCTTTGACCGAAAAGGCTCTGCAAAGTGCGTCGACGGCGCTCGACGTTGATCTCATCTCGCTCGAAATGACGAGCCGATCCTCTTTTTATCTAAGGCACAAGATTGCCTGTGCAGCTGTCGCTCGCGGTGTGCGGTTCGAGCTGTGCTATGGGCCAGCTACCCAGAGCGCCGAGGCGAGGCGCTACACCATCTCCAATGCGGCGGCTGTGATTCGGGCCACGCGTGAACGAGGGATTGTGCTGAGCAGCGGCGCAGGTGCCAGTGGCCTCAGGGCACCCTTGGATGCAGTCAATTTGCTCAATGTGTGGGGTCTCAACTCACAAGCCGCTCGCAACGCCGTGGACCGCGAGCCGTTGGCCGCAGTTGTAAATGGCGAGCTGCGCAACACCAGCGCCAAGCAGACCGTGCGGCCGCTTAAACGACAAAAAACTGCCTAAGTTGCCAGCTAGATGTATCTATCAGACTATAAATTAAGTGAGGCGCGAAGGGACCGTAAATGCCGAGATATCCAGGTATCCACACAATTTGGCGATAATCAGACGCGCATAGAAGAAAAAGTAGACCGAGCTTACAACAAGCAAAGCACGAATGTACAGCTCTTCACCGGGAACGAGCACATTGAGCCACGGCAGCGCACCGTACAGAGTGGCACCAAGGCAAAACAAAACCAAGAGCAGCGAGTTGTCAGGGAACGGCTGGTGGCACAGGTGGCTCAGAATAATAAATGTGGTTGTGCGGCCAAACGTAAACGCAACAATAAAGCACATACTGAGCATGTGCTTGAGCATCACCGTAGAGGGGCTAAAGCACCATGCAAAGTTTGCAATTGCAAAGATGTAGAAGGGGCGCAGGTTGCGGAGAGCAGACCTAAGAGTTATGCCTTCAGTTAGGGCCGCATTGACATTCTGAATGCAAGCAGGGGCATGGCCGATAACCACAGCAAGTAAGGCGATAATGGTCCACACTTCATTGTAGGCCAGTCCTGCAGTATACTTTGAGGTCTGGCGCCAAAAGTCCACGCCGCAAAAGCCGCTCACCATGTGCACACCGCTCGTGATGAGCAGGCCTTCGGTCGGGCCATTAAGGAAAGCCAAAAACAATGTTTTTGTGTAATAGGTCTCCCAAGTTGAAAAGTAGAATGCTCCAGTAGTACAAATCATCAGCAGGTACCCCCACGTGGTGAAACCGAGACCGACGCTAGCAACGCAGCAGTAACCACTCAGAGTACAATTGAGAGAATCAATGCCGTGATCAAAAAGCTCGCCAAGAGGGCTCGATGTACCCGTTTTGCGGGCCTGTTTGCCGTCAACGTTGTCCATAGTTTGGTAGAAAAATAGGGCAAATGCACCCCAAAAGTATACCCAGGTTGGCATGAGCTGATCGAGCGTAGGGTTGTAGATCTGAATGAAATAAATGTTTGCCAAGATCGCAGAGACACCAATCATGGTAATACAATTGGGGGCAAGCCACCGCGGCATCCATGTAGCGACATAATTCCACCAAGGACCCAAAATGTACTTTGAGGTTGGCGAGAGGTCTAGTGAAGAATACTTGTACCTGCGAAGGTTTGCAAGGCTTAAGTCGTCGAGCACATCGCGCGGCTGGCCGAGCATGGCCTGCTCGGTCTCGAAAAACGACTCCATGATTAGTGGTGAGGCAGCGCTTCAAGTGCGCTGGGGGTGGTGATATTTCGGGGGTCGGAGTAAAGTTAAATTTAGTTGGCTCGATTTCGGGCTGTAAAAAGCTCTTTTTCAGGAATATTTCACCAAGCTTTTAGACGAGGCTGGTCGGCGTCCCAAATGGGAACCCAAATGGGAAGTGTGCATGCGGCCGTGATCTGGGCTGGATGAAGGGTGCGCAGGTTTCTATGGGGCTACGCGTGAGATTAAAACTATATATTCTGTCTGCCTCAGCTGCATCACCTCAGCTGCATCTCTATACTCGCTCATCTAGGCATGCCGTCGCCTTTTTGCTCGACACTGCTCATCGTACTCGACTTATGCAACTATAAACTCTTTTGATGTCTGTTCTGGCCATGCCGCCTCACCTCGGCGTCCAAAATCGCCCGGATCTGCGTCGAACCCTCGGTCGCCAGCTCCATTGCGTTGGGCAGTCTATCGAGCCCAATGCGCTTGTCCACAACGCACAACGCAACATTACGGTCAGTACCAATTGTTGCCACCTCCACCACGCTCAAATCTTCCTCGAGCTGGCTCGGATCAAGCAGGGGGCTCTGGTCGTAAACAGCAACAGAGCAGGCCGCAACGTACTCGTACATGGGCACGCCTGCGTCCACCAAAGCGAGACTTGTTGCATTGATAATGGCTGGAAGAACGCCTCCATCCTGTGAGAGCACCGTAACATTAATTTTAAGCTCGGTGCGAGGGCTGAGATGCACTAGCACTGCCTGCTCGAGCAGCTGTTCGATCCGGGCGCTGATTTCCTGCAAGCGGCGGTCATTCTTGGGACGTTTGTCGCGGTTTTGGCCCGAAAAGGGTGCGAGCGTAATGCTCGTGTCTATTTGCATCTCGTTTTGGCCGCGCTGCTCGGGCTCTTTGGGGCCCTGGACCATGCACACAACTTTTGTGCCTCCCATCTCGACCGTGGCGCTTCCATCGGCGCTTTTAGGGTGCGTATTCATTGTAGCTTTGAAAAAACGCAGCTCGTTCCACCTACGGCCGTCGCTCCGCAGACCTTCGGGGCTGTAAAGTTCAAACATGATTATCAAGGGATTTTTCAGTTTGAGTTTGAGGTGATGGAGGGTGGAGCTATGGGTAGTTTGAAGTGTTTGGGAGAATTCGGAGGAGGTTTGGGTCCCCGGGTTAAGAAGATAGAGCCAGGGCTCTGAGCAGTCTCAATAGACTGGGCTATCTGGGGCACCCTCGGGCACCCTTGGAGCTATAGCAGCTGTAGCAATCTTGAGCTCACTTTGGAGTCGTTATCTCTATTTTGCTTATAATTGCTGCACTATCCACGCAAATGATCTACATGCAAGCTGCCTCTTTGGGGCCTTTAACCAGCCACCCATGCACAAGCCCCAGGACAACCCAACGACAGTCTCCACAGTTGACCCTCAGGCACCCCTGCGGTTCCCTTTGGGTTTTCTGTGGACTCCTGCGGCACCTTGTGGCTCTATGGCTCTAACAAATGCCGCTTGTATCAATTGACCCCTTGAAAACAATGACATCTCCGATAAGCTGGCGCTCCGCTCGCTTCATGCACGTGCACCCCGCTCCCTAGCCAATCCGCGTGCGGATCCGCATGCGGATCCGAGTGGGTGCTCGTGGTTGCACGGGGGTTGCCTGGGCAGTATGCACGCGACGCACATGGTGCATTGCATATGCACGCCCAAATAGGAAACCAACTCTTTTACGACTTGCGACGCGTTCTGGCGCGTTTTCGCTCAAACCTCTAAATAACAAACTCCTAAAGCCTAGTCGCTCGCTTGCGTTGCCAAGGTGCATCACCCCGGTTACTCAGCCAAGGCAGTCTCCATCCCTCCTACCCTCCAACTAACGCGAGTACAGAGCTATGAAGTACGTGGAAATAGCCTCATTCGACAGGCTCACGAGCCAGTTGTCATATGAGCTCAATGATACCCAGATCCTCGGCGGCGTAGAGCTGTTTACCACCAAGATATCCAACGGCGACCGCAAGCTGCAACGCGTGCTCGATGAGCGCTATGAAGATGAAGAAGCAGTTATGGACGACTCCAATCCGAGTTCCCTCAGTTCATTCACCTTGACGCCCACGCTCAACCAACTGAGCAGCTCGCTTGGCTCGGTGGAATTGCTCAGTCCCCCGCAAAGCCTAGACCGCCGTCGGCGGTCTTCAAGCACACCATTTGGGCCAATGGACCAGGTCGGGTCCCGCAAACAGTACCTTTACCTTATAAGCTGCCTCAACGCGTCGGATCCCGACCGCGATTTCAGCGGCCTTCAGCCGGACCTTTTCGAGCGTGAACACTCGCTTTCAAAGGTCATGAGCACGGTGAACAATACCCTCAACAATATGGGCTGCCGTGTACCCGCCGAACTGTGGGAAACCCTCGACAGCGAGATCAACCTCAAAGAGTGCAATTGCTACAGCCTCAACATGCCCGACAGGGTACTTGCTGATGAGCAGGGGTGTATCTGGGCACGCATGTGGTTTTGGTTTAATAAAAAACGCAAAAGAGTCATCTTCATGCACCTCAGGGCTAGGCGTCTAAGTGATGAAAAGACTGAAGAACCAGAGGATGAGGTGATGGGCGAGCTTGATTTTTAGCTCTTGTTTATATTGATGATTTGTAGTGGTGCCAATGGGTGCCAATGGGGGCGTTTTGTGGGGCGTCTTGGGGGCTCAAACGGGGCTCTGGGGTGCTCCAAAGGGGCGCAATGGGGGCTCCGGCGTGCCTTTGGGCATCTTCCCACCTTCCGTGCCCGTGTTAACATTGTATATAATTGACTATTTATAGTGCGATACACTCGTTCTTTTCAGGCATGCCCCATCCGAGCTTGTACTGAGTGCATGCAATTAGGGGCAGTCGCCTGCGTGGGAAGAATAAAGAATAATTATATAGGCTCGTGCACGCGCACACTCACACTCACGCTTTTACCGGGGTCTGCCCCTGGCTAGACTTGGGCGAGTCCTCACTCCTGACCTTGAGAATATCGCGCGTGGCCCGCTCAAAGTAATCGTTGGGGCTAAGGATCGTCTCAATGTTTCTTTGGCCCTGCGTCAGCTCGTACACGCGCGTGCAGCTCAAGTGGTAGCTCTTGTTGGCACTCTTCTCCTTGATGTACTCAATATCCTGCGAGTTGGTGATCCCACGCTCCTTCAAGTACGACACAATCTGGCCTTGCTTTTGGGCAAACGGGCATGCGCACTTGTCCTCCGCCGTTTCCTGCTGCCTGGCCAGCTCTGTGCACTTGGGCGGCCCATACTTGTGCCTGCTACCCCTAAGGCCATAGGAGTGCTCAAAATTGTACACTTGCTTTTTGAAATCGTTGGGGTCAGCAAACAGCTTTTGCCAATACTTGTAGGTGCCGTCAAAACTGAGGCCGGTGTGTTTGAGGAAAAGGGTAAAAGAGACGCGCGATTGGTGCTTTGCACGGTGCTGCTTCATGTTGTGGCGGTGGGCCGCAGACATGCATAGAGGCAGCTTGTTCATCTGGTCAAACTTGTCGATATCCTCAACAGTCACATTGGCGCTTCGGGTGTCGCGCTCGTCATCGCCAAGGGCAAAGCAGTCCTGCATGTGGTCCAAAATAGGCAAGAGGCGGTCATCCTCGTTGAGTTGAGTCACGATGCGCGCAAGGTTCACGAGGCCCTGGCTCAGCGACCGCGCAAACTCATTGGCAACGTACTGCGTCTGCTGAGCCTCGTCAATGTAGGCAAAGCCCTCGCGCAAGTAAACCCTTTGCTTTGCCACCAAATCGGGCACACTCGTCCAATCCACCTTGAACATGTTTTCGGTCTTGAACCGTTTGGGCACATGCCCCAGTTCCTCGGGCGTGAGCTTGGTGAGGCCCATGGAGGAGCTGGCAATAAAGTCGCGCCGCTCCTGCTGAGAGGCAGCATCCCACCGCAACGAAAAAAGCTTTTTCTCATAGTCCACATACTTTGCCTGGTTTTCAGGGGTGCGGCAAAAGCACAGCCGCAAAATAAAATGTGAGTAGTGATCCTTCATGCGCTCGTAATCGAGGTCGCTGGGCTTGCCGTGGGCTTTGAGGGGCATGTGTTTGGCCAGCACAGGTGCCATTTCGGTCGCCAGTTTCTTTGGATCGCCGCCAGGGCCCGTGTGCCGCTCGAGATTGCTGATAACGTTGAGGCGGTCGACCGCCCATTGCTCAAATTCATCGATCGTGATGTCGTTTGCGGGCTGAATATTGTAAAAGCTGAGCCTGCTAGGGTACCTGATGTTTGTAGAGACCTCGCCGAGATCCTGGGTCGCGTTCAATTTCCGACGGCGAAACATTTGTGTAGGGAGACGCGTGACTAGGCAGGACGCGTCGCGACTGCTAATTAAATTGGTGGCGAGGGTTGGGAACAATGTGGCTGGTGTGTTAGTCATCAGTGCCCTCAGAACCGCCGCTTTTGCAAGACTTTGACGAAAATATGCACATGGCGGGCAATTCCTCGGAGTATAAGATACTTGGCATGTTAACATCAAGATCTGTTTATTTATGAATCTTTGAACCCCCGTGTAAACTCGCGCGGGCGAGATGCGTCTGCATGCATGTATATGCAGTAACGAGATGGAACGCGGCAAGTATACTTTGCCTATACCGGCCCAGAAAATCTTCATGGAGCTGCTGGCAGATGCGCGTGGAGGTGATCTGCTTGATGTTTGTGGGGGAAAGAATTTGTACTGTCTTGTCACGTTTCGCACCCTAAATTACAATCCCAGAGACGTCGACGACGACGAGGGGTTTGTCGATTCTAAAGGAGATTTTGACAGACTGAAGCTCGAGGATCTTGAAAAGTACGAACATTACAGTCGTTTTACCGAGTTTAGGTGGAATCCCTATGCTCTTTTGCAGTTGGCTATGGTCAACAAATTGTTTTATGCTGGCCTCATGAGCGACTCTGCGTGGGCCCGGTTCAGTGTGTACAACGTAGAAAACGTTGCGCAGCATTTCATTGCACCAAGAACAAGCCGCCAACCCGATACAGCCTTGTACGACGAGCTATATGAGTTGAGAGCCGAGAGATTTACCTGCAACGCTGGCGCCATTGGATGCGGAATGTGTGGTGACGACTCGCCTGTTGGATGTCCACCGGCATAGCACACAAAACGCTTTGTTTCTTTACTGCTCGAATGGGATAGCAAGAAAATGCACAGCTTTATCGGCGAATATTACGACGGGTCGTTGGGGAATGAGTTGGCACATTTTGCAGCGCTTGGCAGCCGCGTCCTTAATACACTTTTATAGGGAGGCCTCACAGCATTGGCCTCGGAGGCACTTTGACCGGCAATTACTGCAAGGCGCAAGTTCGAGTTGGGGCAAAGCCATTCAATGAGCTGGAGACTTGAAGAAGGACAAGGAGCTGCAGCTTTTGGTAGTGGCGCAAGACCCCAAAGCCGCGCAATATTTTAAGCCAGAACGCGACGTGATAATTGCTGCCCTGAGCGTACCGCTGAAAACCCTGAATGTTACGGGTAGGGGTGCACAGTTTGCCGGGACTTGTGTACATTCAATGGGCACGGGTATGTGGAGACAAGCTCCCGGTCAAAGGATGGAATAAATGTACCGAGAGCCAGAAAACGATTTTGAACAAAGCCGAATACAAGAAAAAATCGCCTCTGTACTGGCAGAGAATGGGTCAGGGATGAGGATATTCTGGCGCTGGCGTATAGGCAGTACCCTGGAGCGCTCAATTCTTTGAAGTGGGAGAGCGATTGAGCTGTCGCCCAGGCACTTTGGCCCCTTACAATAATTCTACATAACTAGCATTTACAACTCGTCGCGAGCTCGGCACGACCGAGTCCATCAACACCCCCCAACACCCCCATAGAACCGCGCGGGTCGGTCGCCGTACGGTGACTAATTCTCGTGACTCGTTGCGCATGCGGCGTCGGACGCAAAAAGTTTGCAAAAAGTTTTGCCTGGAGAATCCCGGCTTTACGCATATTCAATCAGCTCAAATGTGCTTGAATACGCATCTAATTAAAGGTCTGTCGCACAACAATTGCTAAAAGAAGCACGCAATTATGCATGCCACAAGGTTACCCCACAACAGGCGCGAGTTGCTCGGGAATAAATGATCGAGCATCCGAAATTTAAATGTAGTTGTTGTTTACGTGCCAGATCCTTTAGGAATATTAATTTCACAAGCCCAGATGGGCACGTTTCGCCCACATACCAGCCCCGCTTGTTTACCCCAGATTTTTCATATGCAGTGTGTGACGTCAGTGGGGGATGCCCCTATATTAGCCGACCTCCGCACCTAGGCGCACACCCCCCCCCTTGACACAACATGGCATTTTCCGGAAGAGGAGGATTTGGAAACCACCACAGAGCATCAACAACAGCAACAGCACCCGTGCAAACCGTACCAGTGCAGCACATTTCGCGGCCGTCGCAAAAGATTCGCACCGGCCGCGGCGGGTTTGGCAACACTGTAAACGCCGACATTTACACATCTCAAGAGCAGTTTGAGCACCAGCACGTCAAGGAGCAGCCACCACCGACACTTTTCATGATTGGCAGGGGCGGCGCCGGCAATCATATTGTGCCCTATGAGAGTGCTGAAACACTCAGCACGGTGAGCTCGTCGCCGTTCAGCCCTTATAGTAGCACGCCGCAACAACAGATCAAGCCGTTGACGTCGCGGTTGTGGAACAAACTGACCCCTAGCAAGACCAGGTAGCATGCATTATTATTTATTAGATTTACATCGTACTCAATTTCAAACGTGCTTTGCAGTTTCAAACGTGCTTGAACGGGCACGTGGTGCACGTGTGTCTGCAAGTGCCCGTGCACGTGGGTACCCCGTGACGATGGTACAAGGGCATGTGCTGTTTGTTGATTCAAAAAGCACGTGTATGTGAATCCCTGAAGCAATGTTTGGAGGTACTAAAGGGTAAGGGGCAGAGCACCAAGGCACTGCTAGGTACAAATAATAGTCAATTAAATAAATATATGCGAGCCTAGTCTGAGTCGCCTGAACCTGAGCCTGAGTCCGACTCGGGTTCATGCCCTTCAGGTTCGTGCCCTTCAGGTTCCTCAGGTGCTTGCTCCTCGGGTTCCTCAGGTTCCTGCTCATCAGGCTCCCCAGCCTCAGCCTCAGCCGTAGCTGTCCCCTGCTCCCGGTTCTTGTCCCATCTGGGGTTCTTGTAGCCCGGAAAAACAGCTAAACTCAATGGTCTGTGGCGTCTCTGGCCGGCCTTTTTATAGAAACTGCGCTGCATGTGCTTCCAGCGCGGCAGAATACGCTCGAGCCGCTGGATCTGTTGGGGCTTAAGTTGCAAGTCCTCATAGGTGTAGCCACCATGGGGCATGCGATGTTGCACCAAGTGCTCGAATTTCGCCTTGATCTTGTCCACTACATCATCCCCCAGCTCGCCAGAGGTTGGTTCGAGGTCGACCGGCTCGAGGGTCTGGGCATGAATCCGTTGGTTTATTGTGCGTTGTAGATAAACATCCAAGGCCTCTTTGAGGTCGAGATCATTGGCAAAGTAGAGGTTGGGCATTGCGACGCTGCGTAGGGGCCATTTTGTGCTCGAGAGGCAGCGGCGGATCTCGGCCTTTTTCTGAGTGGTTTGAGCGTACAAATAATAACTATAGAGCTGCTCACCAAACCGATCCGACACGTCGCGGTCGATATCTGTCAGTTGAAACTTTGCCTGCTTGGCCTGCTCGCCCAAATGGCTACTCATTGATAGGCAACAAACTGGGCAAAGATGACAAAGTCGAGGATGAGGGTGCCCAGTGAACCGGCTAGCCATGAGGCATTGAGGATAAGTTCGTGTTTGGAGACGCCAGAGGCCAGGATGGAAATGACATAGGTGACATTTCCCAGCACGGCAAAAATGAAAAACAGCAAACTGATTCCGTCGGTGGATTTGCGTTCCCAATTGAGCTTAATCTGGGGCACCCGCGAGACCAAATAAAGCGCTGCGCACAGCCATCCATTAACCTGGCCCCAAAAGCTCAGGGGTTGCTCCGTGGGAGGCACTTTGGGCTCGGTGTGCGGAGCGAGCCAAAAGCCAACAAGGCCAAAGAGAACAACGCACAAAATGTACCCAACATATTTGATGGCCACTGAACGTGCGCTAGGCTTGCGCGATGACTCGATAAGCGGCTCAAATTCACCCGCAGAGCCCTTCCCGTACACCAAGCACTGGGCGAGCAAAACCATGTCTGCGGCCGTGTAGTAGACCGCCAAAAGCGTCATTGTGGGCAAGACGTGCTGGAGAAGGGCGCCGGCAACGTTGAAAAAGTCACCTGCAAGCCACAGCACCACAAACGCAAGGCTCAGGCCATCACTGGACTTGCGGCGCCAGCACTCGTAGATTTGGGGCGAAAAGACAATAATCCAAAACGCAATAGACACCGAGCCCATCACCCCGCTAAGGGTCTGGTTCATAAGGTGCTTTGGAGGGGGATGCATAGTGATGAAGTTAGGAGTGGTTGACAAAGACGAAGAGATTGGGGTGCCGCACGCTGCACTGCGCTGCACGGCGTACAGGACCCTGTATAGGATGCGTTTAGTTTTATTTTTTTATGATTTGTTGATGGGTATTTTTTGGACTCTTTTTTGTAGATAGGCGAGAACTGACTCATCTATCGATTGTCGCATGGCCAACGCAAGGCAGGGTTGAAGGGTTGAAGGGAGCGAGGTAGTAGGGTCTGAAGGGCCTTAGGGTGCCTGAGGGTGCCCGAGAGGTACCCAGTAAATCAGTATTAATCAAATCATTTGTGCGAGAATTTTGTGAAATTTCAGTCTAGAATCTAACTTCTATTCAAATGTTGTATTAAAATCGCTTTTTTGTACATCGTCGAGCACTTACATGGAGCCTCCCATAGGTCCCTTCTAGGCTCCCATGTAGGCTCTCACATAGGGTCTTGTAGGCTCCTCGTACAAGTCTTACACATGCCAATCATTGAAGAAATCGTGGACGAGGACATTGACAACATGGACTTTGATCCATCAGACTTTGATGCCCACAACCCGTTCGACCGCAGCATGCCGGTGGAGGGCGTCCAACTGCGTCCTGTGCAGCAGGAGCCCGCCGCTGCTCCCAAGGCAAAACCCGCTCAACCTCGGCAACCCGAGGCTCCCTTGGCGTTTAAAGGCCCCGATAATGATGATGTGGACCTAGAAAGTCTGCGCCAAGCCATGGAGCAGGGCGGTGGCAACCGTGAGCTGCCTGAACACATGAAGGAGTGGAAGGTTTTGTACCCAATTTACTTTGATGCCCAGCGCTCGTCGAGCGACGGTAGGCGAGTGAAAAAGGCCGAGGCGGTTGAGAGCCCCATTTGCACGCGCATTATCGAGGCTGCGCAGGCCCTGGGCTACGAGGCAGCCCTCGAGGTCACCAAGACTCACCCCAAAGACTGGGCTAATCCTGGTCGCGTACGGGTAAATACTGCGGATCCCAAGCGCCAACTCTACTCGAAAATCGCCGCGTACATGTCGCGAACCCCCACCACGGAGAGAAACTGCTCGGTTCAAATGTACAAGCAGTTTGCCTCGTTTGACTCGGTGCACCCCTTGGCAGTGCCCACCGGCATGCACATCAACAAGATTTTGCCTGGAATTAGTCCTGCCCTGAGCGCGCAAAAGTCAATTAGCGAGAGCATGGACATGAGCAAGATGTTTGGTGGTATGATGGGTTGAGAGCTATGTATAGCTAGCTATGAGTATAAATAGTTTGGTAGCCAAGAACTGGCTTGTGGTTTTCGAGGCGTGTTGACAAGCGCGTCTGAACAAGCGGCTGGCGCATGGGTGGGGGCGGTCTGTACCACAAAAATTGGAGGAGAATCACCACATCAAAAACTACCGTCCCTGCAGAGCCCAGGATATAGCTGAGCTCATTAAGCAGAAATGCCCTCTGGTTGGGTACCACCATGCTTGCGCAAAGGATGCTTGAGGTGTAGGCCAGGTTGCCAATAAGCGTGGCGGTAAACAGCATTGGCGAGACTCCTGCCACTGATTGGCGCCGCCGGTTGCGCAAAATTTGCGGGATGCGTGACGTGATGTACATCAGGGTGCTTGTGTATGCGCACAAGTGGCCAATATCGAGCCCACCCTGGGCAAGTGGGACCAGGGTGAGAGCACTTTGCGGTGCCTGGAGGGTAGATACAGCCGGCGCAGCACTTGCCCGGCCAACAAATGACGCCAAAGAAACAAGTGAGCCCAACCGCTTGCGGAAATTTGGCTTGCGGTTTGTGTTATCACGCTCCACTAGCTCGCGGCCCTCAAGCACAATTGGCTGGGTATAGAGCCAGTACTGAGTGCATAGGACACAGTCCATGGCAAGATAATAACAGGCAAGCACTGTTTGGAATCCAAGCTGGCCCGTGAGCAGGCACCCCACGAGCCCCGTGAGGTCGCCGGTCACCCACACGCACAGGAACGCCAGGCTCAGGCCGTCCACACTGGCGAGGCGCCAATTTTCAAAAATTTGGGGCAGCTGCGCGCCGAGCCATGTGCAAATGCTCAGCCATCCCAAAAGTTGTGACAGTTGTTGCCACATGGGAAAGTTGTTATCGCGCGTGAGCAACACTGATAAGCGCGCCGGATGTTGCGTGTGAGAGGCAAATCTTTAGCTCAATTTCTTGAATTTAAACTAAAATTGTACCGCCCAAAAACCGTTTATTGTCTTATCTATGCATGCCGCAATGTACGTCTCGGTCGTGCATATGCAGCTGGAATCCCAAGAGGGAGCTGCGCTGCAGCTGACGCTGAAGCTGGGCCCACCAGGCACCTGCACATTTTCGTGCAATTCTGCTTGCATTCCCTAAGTTGTAAGTTGTCACTTGTAGCCTTGGCGGCCCAGCCGGCTCCGGCTCGAGCAGCCCTTGAGCGCTCGGCTAGTTTGATTGGATCGATCACCGTCTTGGCGCGGCGCAATTGACGGCCCGGCGCTAATTTCGGGGTTTGGGGGGTGCATCGGGCTAAAGGAGTGGCGTTGGGTGGGATCCACATAGTGTCTGAGGTGGATCTACGGCCGTAGCTAGGGGGTCTAGTGGCACGGCAGATCACTCTATGGCTGACTTTGTTGGCCGGTGGTTTTGCCAGCGCAGATCACAAATTATATACAAACTATGTAAATCCTAACTAGCTCGTCCAAAACAAGTGCACCCGGCCACACAAAAAAAAAAGTGGCCAGGGCGAACAGGCTCGGGTCGTGAGCTTTTTTTGGACTCAAAAAAAAGCTCAAAGCAACATTATCAGACAAGTTTTGGTATTTGTGCTGTCTTCATTAGACTCAGTAGCAGAAAAGGCATTATTATCATCATTAAAGTCGCTTGCAGTCGAAACTGGCGTCCTTTTAGCACCCTCGGCGCCCTAGACGCCAGCAGATTCACCCGAATCTCCTTATTCTTGTTAGTTTCGCTCAGATGGTGATGCATGTATTGTGTGAGATTTTTTCATGAGTTGAGCTCAATAAGGTGTGTCACAATCATCATAACGTACCATCTCCATCCTTGGGAGCCTCTGCCGGGCCAAAAAACACCCTCCGGGCACACCCAGGAGGCAAGCTTCTCGGGCCCTGACAGAAGGACGAGAACTCTAAAATGAAAAATTTTTTTCGGTTATAGTCACGTGGTTGCCGAGGCGATGAATATTCTCAATATATTGGACCAGCAACCAGCTGAGCCACGTGAGGTGGGTGCATGGCAAGCTTTAAATGCTCTTGATTGGAGAGACCAGAGGAGATGATGCTTTGAAAGTGTTATAGGCCTTTGGGCTCGAGCTAGAGCACGTTTAGAACCGTTGACTAAATATAGGTATCTGTGGGTCAATGCATCGGATAATTACGGGCTAGACAAAAATTTAAACTCGAAAATTGTGCAGGGGCGGCTGCGTGCCATTTGCTGGCCAGCTGCTGGAGAGCTCAAAAGGCAAGATTTGAGCGAGGCTTGGAGCTTGAGAGCGCGCAATTTATTTCATCAATTTTCAGTTTAGCATTTATACAACTCAAACTCAAACACACCGCAACTCGAGATCAGTGCAAACAACAAATGGGGCGAGCGGGGGGCAAGCCTGCATGCATGCAAGGGGCCCGCAAGTTTGTCCCATTCATTTATAATAGATCACCTAGTTTACTCTTTGACATGGATCCGCAAGAACGGCCGAGCATCGACGTTGGTAGCGAGGAGTTTAGCGTGGCTACGCAATACCACAATGCTCCCGATCTCGAGGCCCAGGAGGACGCGGTTAGCGTGCATAGCACGCGCAGCAGGGGCAGCACGCGCAGCAGGAGGTCTCTCAGGTCCTTTATTAGTCGCAAAACAAAAGATTCGACAGCTCGCGATGACGAAAAGCTCAAATCGATCGAGGAGGAGGACGAGGACGAGAGTACCCTCAACTCGCAAAACGACGAGTGGCAGCAGGATCTGACCGAGGCGCGGCTCGAAGATCAGGGCGGCAACTCCGAAGAGATTGAAAAATACAAAAAACGCATGGAGAGGCACCGCAATATCCAGCAATACACGAGACACAGCACGAGCGTCAAGTGGCTTCGCAAGGTCTATGACGACATTTTGAGCCGCACACTGCTCACGCGCAGCTTTATTTGGTGGCTACCGCTTGCGCTGATTCTGTTTATTCCATTGGCAATCGACGCATGGGCTAAAAAGGACTTGTACTTGGGCCACGTGCGCGTCATGTGGATCTTTATTTGGCTCGAAGTTAGCTGGGGTGCGCTGTTTGTTGCGCGCCAGTTCGCACACTACATGCCCGGCATTTTGGGGTTCTTTGTGGCTATTATTGCCCCAGGCTACTTTTTCTTGATTGACGCCCTGTTTGCCCTCGAGTACCCCGTAACCCTGTTTTTCTGGCTATTTGTTACCTTTATCACCTTCAAGCCCATCACTGCCACCAACCCCAAGGCGCTGGACCCGAGCTTGCCGGCCCAGGAGTGGCAAAACGTGCTGCAAAACGTGCTTGTGGCCTTCTTTTTGAGCGGTTTGTTCTACCTGCTTGAGCAGCTGTTTATCCATATGCTCAGTGTATCATACCACAAGACGCGCATCGCTTCGCGCATCAAGGACAACAGGCGCAGCATCTCCATCATTTCTCAGTTGCTGTTTGCCTCGTGGCAGTACTTTCCTGCCGGGTGCCCCGATTTTGTCGATGAGGACAAGATCCTCAGTTCGAGCATGATCGCCGTGTCCAACAACGCCGGCAAAAAGATGAAGAAAATGTTCAACAAGGTGGACGTCAACCTGGCCAAGGCCGCTGCCGCGGTAAACTTTTTGCCCAATGGCTTTTCCGGCACCCAAAAGGATGCGGATCGCATGACCCGCGAGGCGCTGCCCAACTCGACTGCGCGCCAGGTGCTGGCCGAGCGCATTTGGAAGTCGCTGGTGCTCGAGGGCCACAACGAGTTAGATATGGAGGATATTTTGGTGGCCCTGGGCAAGGAAAACAATGAGGATTCCATGTACATTTTTGATTTGCTTGATCTCGACGGCCAAGGCTCGATCTCGCTCGAAGAAATGGTCGCTGCGGTGCGCGGTATCGGCAAAGAGAGCCGCAATATCTCGCGCGCGCTTCAAGATATGGACGGCGCCATCACCAAGTTGCACTATTTGTTGCTCGTTATGCTCGCAATCATTGTAATTGTGATCTTTATTGGTATGGTTGCCCCCAGCGCCGCGACCGTTTTGGCCACGTTTGGCACAACCATCCTGGGTTTTTCGTTTGTGTTTTCGAGCACCGCTGCCGAAATCCTCAGCTCGTGCGTGTTTTTGTTTGTTAAACACCCGATCGATATCGGCGATGTGGTCAACATTGACTGCGGCACTCTGGGCCACACGCGTCTCATTGTGCGCAGCATTAACTTGCTGAGCACTGTTTTCGAGGATGCAAACGACAACACGCGCCGCCAGGCTTCAAACAGCGTCCTCAACACCCTCTTCATTGACAATGTGACTCGGTCGCCTCCCCAGGGAATTGTCATGACCCTGACGCTCGGGCTGCCGGAAACAACGTTTGAGCACCTGGAGAAATTCCGCACAAGGCTCAATGACTTTTTGCTCGGGCACCCTCGTGACTATCAATCAGTGTTTTACTACCAGGTTATCGGCCAGCCCGACCTCGACCGTATCCAGCTGATGATTATTGTGTACTCGCGCAACAACTCGGTTGATTCGGCACTGTTTGGTATCCGCCGTACGCGGTTCTTTGAGTTTGTTTCCCGCAGCATTCACGATGTGCCCCTGCACATTCCCAAGCGTGACGCCAAGTACAACGACCCCGCCACGCCGTTTTATACCGAGCAAATTGACCACACAAACCGTCCTGGCCCCCGCAAGCCGTTTGGTATGTTCAAGTCGAATGATGATGATGCTGGCTCGAGCACCGGGGTGCGCCGCGCCAACAGCTTTTCGAGCAGTGCTACGACGGGCAAGCGCAAGCGGGTCATCCAGAATTTTGCACCTAAATAGATAGCATATGATTTAAGATGAGATGGAGCGAGGGCGAGGGCAGGGGGCTGTCTGGCTGGACCCAGGGGGTGGACCGCCCATAAGGAACCGACACCATGCAGTCGGGCCATTGGGCTGAGCTGCAATTGAAGCTACAGTTACTTCTGAACTTAGACTACTAAATAATACTATAAAACTCGTACCTCAATCAGGTACCTCAATCAGGTACCTCAATCAAGTGCCTCAATCTGGGCTGTTACCCCGCACGGCTCAAAGGTCGCCATCCCTCTCAGCAGCCGCATCGCTCTTGATGCTCAGGTGAACGCTCAAAAAGCCCGCCTTCATGTCAAGCGTCTTGGCCCAATATTTGCCCTTAGTCGAAGTGTAGGTGATCATGATAAGACGCAATCTGCACGCGGGGTGGGGTTATGCAGGGCAAAGATAAGCTAAATTTAGGTAGCTAGGTGGCACACGCTACTCTCTCATAGACGGAGGAGGCGGTTTGTGCTCGTTAATTGCCTTGATCATATCATTGCCTATCTTGACCGCATCGGGCAGCTTGGGCTCAAAGTACTTTTGGGCCTTGGTGAACATGCGCTTGTACCCGTCAAAATCTTGGTTGGAGACAACTGTGGACCACGCACGCGCGCTCACCACAAATTCCAGGTCGTCCTCGCGGTACGAGGTAAACTCAAACGCGTCCTCGATACTGCGCTCCAGCAGGCCGGGCGTCACAAAAATGTACTCGGTGACCCCAAGCAGAATCCTAAATAACGGGGTGGAGCAAATCACGTGGTCATAGGGAATAATTTGCGATTGGTACCAGCAGTCCACAATCCCCAAAATGCTAAGGTGAGAGTTGGGGGTGCGCTCGGTGGCCGGCTCTTTGGCGAGACTAAAGCGCCCGAGGAGCTCGTCTTTAAGAAGGAGGGATTTCTCGGGGCTGTTTGCAAGCTTTGCAAAGACGAAATCACGTGCCTGAAACAACCGGCGCTTCATAGTTTCCTTGTCGCCCATGACCATTAACTTGAACAGGTCGGTAACTGATTGGGCGTACTGCACGGTCTGGGTGTGCGCCGCGGGGTTGAGGATGGCGAGGCCAGCGTATACATGCCAAGAATTGGAAAAAATGCGTAAAGCAATGTTGGTTTTTGCGTTTTCGAGCCCAAAAGCGTACCGGTCGGCGCTCCACGGGTACTGGTTATTGGCCATCCACGCGGTTCCCATGGTCAAAAACGCCATGTGGGTGACTGCTTGGACATCGGCGGTAATGAGGTCATGCTTCTCGGCACTGAGGTGGACCACAGTGCTCTCAAAACACTCGACAAGCTTGACAATTTTGGCCGTAGTTTCAGGAGCCGCACGGTGCGATACAATGGCCAAAGGCTGGCCCCTGGGGTCTACACCCGGTCCATGCATGGAATGGATGCTCACAATCTCGACATCTGCTGGTAAATGCGCCTCAAACGCCGCGATCTCGGGGGCCTTGCACGAGGTTTGGCCGCCCACACAGGCGCCCTCCTTGGTCGAGGGGCCGTACAAAGCCACCACTTTGTCAATGTTGGAGGCCTCAACAGAATAAATAATATAGTCACACGCGCGCGACACCATATGGCCGTCTCTAACGATGGTGACATTTGGGTGCTGGAAGGCGACCTTGGTGGCTTCAAAACTCTCGACGCGGTCGCACGCGAGCACCTTGTGGCCTGCGTCGCCGAACCGCTTGGCATACACCTTTCCCATGGCCCCGAGGCCGATGATTCCGACCTTCATGTATGTCAGCTAGTTGGGCCCGGTGAAATTTGGGGGGGAGGGCGTCATTATGCAGGAAAAGGACTGATTTAATCAGAAGAGCTCTGTCTGGGCTGCTCACACCCTGCTCGCACTTGGGGAGCCAAGTCTTGGAGGTATACATAATTATGCATAAATGTGGGTCCTGGAGACCTATAGGGAACCTTGCAACCTCCCTGCACTCTCTACAAGTCTAAATTAATGTGTCTGCTATCTCAAATCCATTTTTTCAAGCACATTCTGTCTTCCTTTGTCCGCTGTGCTCCCTTCCCCCGGCCTGCTTATTCCCTCGCCAGCCAGCATCACCTCACACCTCACAGCCTCACACAACCCCACCACAAATGGACGAATGGGCATACTATGTTCATGAACAGGCCGCGCAGGCCCCTCAGTCTGAGGAGAATGTAATTAAAGCCGCCGCAATCGTCCTCGAAGTGCCTGAACCCGAGCTCGGCCGCCCGCGTGCCAAGTCCACTGGCTGCTACACGCGGCCTCGCCGGCCCCTCGAGTTCCCTTTTTCCAAACATGAGCGTCGAATCGCCTATAACTCCGAAAATTGGGCCCTACGCGAGTACTCTCCACCCAAAATTTCAGGCAATCTCGAGCTCGAGCTGGGAATCTCGTTTCTCAACAACGTGGCGACCTCGGCTGCCCTTTTGGTGCGCGATCTCGCTTCGACACAAGAGTCTCTCAGTGAAACACTCTCAAAACTGGACATCTTGGCCACGAAATCGTCTTCGCACACCCAAAAGGAGGCCCAGCTCACAGCCACCATTTCGAGCCTTGGCGAGGCCCTGGCAGTCTACGATAACCTCGAGGAGGCCACCAAAGCTCTCAATAAACCTGGCCTAAGGCTCGTGACCAGCCGCAAGTTCCCCGAAATGCTCAAAAACCTTGAAGCAGGCCACGAGTTTTGTCGCGCCCATTCTGACTTTAAGGACATGGATTTGTACGAGCTACGGTTCTCACAGTGCCTTTCCCGTGCCTATGGAATGCTTCTCGAGTATTGTACTGGCGTTTGGCGCACCGCGGAAACAGAGGTTCTCAAGGCGATGCCCTCAGCCTCTGCCGTCACAAAGGACGCTCTCCTGTGGCCCAAATTCGCTGCCGAGTGCCAGCGGGTCAAGGAGTTGCTGTTGTCAGTAGACCCCTCGAGCCAAGTGCACACCGAGGTCCGTCAGAGTTATGCCACCGTGCGCACCCAATTGCTCGCCACATACGTCAAAGCGCTGCACTCTTCACAATTTGCCTCTACAATGGCACGTGTCAAGGAACTGCTGCACAAAGAACTGGACCTGTGGACCCAAATCTTCGATACAAATCATGGGTTTAGCGACTTTGAACTACAGCTCAGCGAGCCACTCTACATTGAAATTCGCGGCACAATTGTACGCCAGGACTCGTTGGATGTGTTAGCCGAAATTATCACACTCCTTCAAGACGAAGAGTCGCCGCTCTTTACCCAAATTTCCAAGGACGCTCAAAACAGGCTTTTATTCTGCGCAGACCAGCAGGTCGAGCGGCTTCTCAACACAAAGGTGAGCGGCCGCGAGATCCGCGACCCCAGCTTTGTATTTTCAGTCAAGATTCTTGACGTTTTGAACGCGGTGCAGACGGTCATGACCCCGGCCATTTTTGCCAATTTCGCTCATCAGACGGTGCGCTCGGCCCTCGAGGCGATGGCCAGGTGCGACTACCCCTCCTTGGCTCCCATTGAGTCACTGGTTTTCCAGATTAAGCAGCTGGTGGCGCTGCAAAATGGGCTGCAGGGCTTTGAGCTTGACCAAGCTAGCACGCCCCAAATCGATTTCAGCGGGCTACGCCAGCTCCTAACCGATTGGAAATTATCGTTGCCGCGGGTCACGCAGGAGCGCTACGATAGTCTCCAGGATGTGTACGCTGAGCTGCAGCGCGTGGTCAAGCTGTACACCGATCAAAGCTCGTCCAAATTGCTTGCGCCGCTTGAAATGCGTTCTGCAAAGGCTGCGGAAGCCGAGACCCGTAACCTAAGGGCTAAACTTCCTACTTTGCTGGGCCAAATTAGGGCCACCACCGAGCGGCATATCAAGGATTCTAAGGTCGTTCAGGCGCTTGTGGACGCCACAATCGAGACTTTGAGGACGGATTATGCCGAGTATTATAGCCAAATTCATGCAATTGGCACGCCCGACGAGCTTCAGAGCGTTCCCGACCCCGACGCTTTTGGGGTTTATTTGGGTGACCTGCACTCTGCTTAAGAGCACACTCTTGAGGTTACACTAAATAGCTACTTTGTATTAGTCTCCGGGTTAAACAGGTTCTCATCCAAACGGTTTCCGAGCTCCTTTTTTAGAAAGTCCACCTTTGAGGCATCAACAAACAAATGACGATCATCGAGCTCCTCAATAATAATATCGTGCCTGCGGTTATCGATACTGATAATTAAAGCACGAATGCTCGGGTCGCACTCGATCAGTGCACCCTGAACGGCAGAGGGCATGGCTTAGAAGTTGGCAAGCTGGACGACTGTGTTTATGGCCACTAGCGAGTCGGGCAGCGAGTGCGGCGAGCCGCTTTTCAAGTACAGGCGTCTTGAGGAGTTCCCTCGTACATTTTTCACCAAAGATCCCGTTAGTGCAGCGCTAGTTACGACCGAATTGGTCGCCGTCGGCACCCACTCCGGCGTGCTCCACCTGGCCTCCTCCGACCTCTCTGCGCTACGCACCACGCGTATACACCGTGCATCTATCTTGGATATCAAGGAATCAAACGGGTTCGTGTTTACAGGGAGCATCGACGGCACCGTCGTTGCCAGTTCGGTCGCAGACGCCCAAAATGTCCACGGAAGCGATACGCGGCGGCCCGTAAATGCACTGGCTCCAAGCCCAGATTATGCCAGTACCACCAGCTACTTGAGCGGCGGCACGAGCGGCCAAGTTTCCCTGAGCTCTCGCGGCTGGATCAAGGCCCGTTCAGAGCAGATTGTAGACCAGGAGGATGGCGCCATTTTGGCCCTCGAGTGGCTGGATACCCGCGCCATTTGGTGCACGCAGCAGCAGGTCACGATTTGGGACTCAGTCGGCCACGCGGTTCTGGGCCGGTTCCCGGTTCATGCCGAGATGTACAAGCCGCGGATTTTGCTGGGCACTAAAACCGTTATTGCATTTGGCAAGCAGCTGCTGTTTTTTGACCTCAATGGCGCCGCCTTGGAGCGTACTCTCTCCGTTGAATGGGTGGTGGCCGGCATGGCCTATTTCGACGATGCACACCTATTGCTACTTTGTACAGAGCCTGGAGAACCTGCGGAGCTGCGGCTTGTCGACCTTGAAGGCCAGGAAACTTATGTGGACGAGCTCACCATGCAGGGCTATGAACGGCTCAAACCCAACGATTACTCCTTGCATGGTGCCAAAGACAAGTGGTACATCTTCAGTGCAAACGATGCAGTGCTTGCCCAGCTCAGGGACCAGCGCGATCACCTCGAATGGCTGCTGGAGGAGGACGAGATTGAAGAAGCATTTTCTGCTTCTTTGGGGGTCCTTGATGAGTCTGAACGTGCCGAGCTGGGTCTCAGGGCATGCAAAATTCTCTTTGACCAAAAGTCGTACACACGCTGCGCCCATATTCTGCATGAAGTCGTGTCTAGGTCCAACGTTCGAGATTGGACAAACTGGGCCCAAAAGTTTATCGATGCCGACGAGTATAGCACCATTGGGGCTGTCTTGCCTACTAGCCTCCACGACCTAGGCTCTGTTTACACAAAAATTGCCGTGTGGTGCGCAAAACATGACCCTACGGCGCTCGCGTCATTTCTCCAAAAATGGGACCCTACAGCGCTCGACAAGGCCAAGGTAATCATTGTTCTCGAACAAGGGAAGCTGCTGGAAGTCCTTGCAGCGTTTTATATCCGGCTCAGCGAGCCGTACAATGCGGCAAAGTGCTACCTCGAGCTCGGCGACAGGCGCGCCTATGACCTCGTAGAGCACTATCATTTGTGGAACGATATGCTGCCTGAACTTAGCGACATTTTGGAGCTCGCCCCGTCGCTTGACGGGCTGCTTGCGAGCAAACTAGCGGCGTCCAAGGTGGTTGATAGTTTGACGAGTGCCAAGGGCAGCGCAAGTTCCCACGCGCGCTCCCGCACTTTCCTCCACACATACCTCAAAGCTCTGGCCAAGGAGGACCCATTTCTTGTGAAAAACTTCGGCGATCTCCAGGTCCAACTTTACGCCGAAAATGAGCCGTCCAAGCTGCTAGCGTTTCTAAATCTCAACTCAAATTATGATATTGGGCAAGCCATTCGCGCATGCGAGCGCCACGACCTCACAGAACCCCTCATTTATCTGTATGGGCGCATCGGCCAGACCCGCCGTGCTCTAGACCTCATCATCCAGAGCGGCGACCCAGAGGCCGCCGTGCACTTTGCCGCATCTCATAACGACTCGGAGCTGTGGAATTTGCTGGTGGAGTACGCGTGCACGCGCCCAGAGTATGTGCTTTGCCTGCTGCGGTGCCCCGAGGTCCCACCCACCGTCGTGCTTGAGGCAGTGCCCGCCACGCTGCGCATTCCTGGTCTGAGAGATGCCCTGCGCGATTTGTTGGCAACGCAAAAGTCGACGCTCGTGCTTAATTTGGGCGCGCTCTCAATTGTCAAGGCCGAGTCGCGCGCCCATTTTGATGTACTCCAGGGCCTGCGCAAGCGCGGCGAGTCATTTGACACGGGCGAAACGGACTGGTCGGAGCCGCAACTGCTTGCTGGCGAGCTTGTTGCAGTCGAGGATGTTGAGCAAAAGGCCCACGAGCCGTGGCTGTCGTTCAAGGTGCGGCACCTGGTCGAGGCCCTAAGGTATTTAAATTAGTCTAGTTTTCTGGGGTAGCTTTCTGGCTGGCTAGGGGTGGCGTAGGGCCAGGTCTACACTGGTTAATGCTCGTCTGCATGGTGACTGCAGGTCGCGCTGCTGCTCGGCAATGCAGTTGTCTAGGCAATACTGTGCCCAGCTAACCTAGCCGAGCTAGGCCGTTTGGAGCTGCAAAAGGCAGAAGCTTGGATTGCTGTGCACGAGTCAAATCAGAAAATAAAAATTGGAGTACCAAAATTAATATACATTGCTAAAAGCTAGGGTATTAGAGCATTTAGAGCAAAAGGGCACCGGCAACGGCGGCAATGCCGGCACCGACAACAGCAGCACCGTTGGCGGTCTCAACAGCAGACGAGGGAGTGCTGGACTCGACGACGCCGGTGGAGCTGGGGGTGGAGCTGGTAAGGGTGGTGTTACCGGTGGGGCACACAACAACGGTGAGGGTGTTGGTGTGGGTCACGTAGGCGGTACCGTTAGCCTTGCGGGCAGGGCAGTCGGTGACAGTGGCGGCGCACGAGGTGACAGTCTCGACGGAGGTCTCGAACTGAGTGTAGGTGGTGTTCTGGGCAGAAGCAAGGGCGAAAAGAAGGGACAACATTTACGGGATCAGTAGGGCAATCGCCTTCTTTATATGTCTGGACCTGCACGCTGTGGAATGTAGGCGTGCATATCGCCCTGTGCATATCGGCTGCATACCAGTGGATGATGATGGTCAAAGTTGGTCATTTTGGCGTGTTTTTGGGGCTTGAAAGCGCGTTTCCGTATTCGATGAAATTATCTGCGAGATATTTTTAAGTTTTACCGCTTTAGCACCCCCTTAAAGGTCCATTTGTATTGTTTACATCTGCGATCGCCTGCATGCAGAATTTTCCGGAGCCCACATTCGCGCCATTGCTAAAAAAAGACCTACATACCACTGAATAGCCCGGCTTTTGAACAGATCAAATCGTATTTATTGAGACTCGCTAATGTCGCCTCCTACCGTGTGCGGTGAGATCCGTGCACTCGACGCGCGCTCGAGCTGCGAGGTGCGTTTGCATATGCCGCAATATATCCGCCTTGATCCTACGCTTGGATCAGCGTGGTATTTTATTAGGGAAATCTTTTTGAATTTCAAAAACCCCTCAAAGCTTGAAAAGCGAGATATAGTATCGCGGCAACCGTAGTTAGGGGCAACGTCCGTGCACTGACGCTTTGACTTGCGCCTGGCCCACGGGCACGGGCGGTTGGGAGCGAGCGGGGTTTGTGTGTTTCGGCAAGAGATCTATATATTCTATTTTAATTGGTGCTGGATGCAATTGAGAGGTTTGTGCGAATTTGACCATTGACTGGTCAAGTAGGAATAGCAATTGAGGCATGTAGGCGGCCAGATGCCGGGTCTGTTAGTAGAGTTAAAACACGTGTATGAGCGCAGATGTTTAGGATTTCAGCGGGTAAGTGTTGTAGTTGTCAAATTGAGCAAGCAGGTGCGCCCAAGGTCGGGCGAGAAGGTCTAGGTGCATGCAGGGCAGCTGGGCGCATCTCATGGAGCGGAGCAAACTGGGCTATTAGTGCTGAATACATAGTTGTGTGTGATTTACGCTATGAAGCGGTCGATACTGCGCTAGATGGCACTGGTGCTGGGCTCAGGCTGGCTCATGGATGGACTGCATAGCACAGTATGCCTGCGTGACCTAGGGGTGACTTGGTGAATCTGGCCATGCCTAGGCGTGTGCTATGTATAAACTAGGTGCTCTATGGACGCGCATAGGCGTGCCGCATGTACTTGGTCTTGTAGTACCCATTGAATCTGAGCAGAATTTGAGCAGGAGGGTGGTCAAGTAACGATCCTCACCACCGCTTGCCTGAGCATAGCGGCAGATTTAGAGCTGCATGGAGCCAGCTTGGACTACATAAAAACTCACCAAACGCGTCCAAATTACCTACCACCATCCCCCCTCCCCCACATGAGTCCAAATATCTGAGGCTCCTGGATCCCACCGGCCCACTCAAATGCAAACAAACGCGTGCTGACTCCTCCTCTATGTGGATCAAGGAGATCAAAATCCGAGGGTTCAAATCATATGAGAACCTGACGGAACTCAAGGGGTTGGACCGGAACTTCAATTCTTTTACTGGTCTCAATGGTAGTGGCAAGTCCAACGTGCTTGACGCCATCACATTCGCGCTGGGTCTGCTCAAGGTCAGCGAGGCGCGCGCCAGCGGGCTTCACGAGCTTATTTTCAACAATGCAAAGGGTAAATGCCGCCAAGCGAGCGTGGTCCTAATTTTTGACAACTCTGAGCACGACCCAGCGCTGGGTAAATACGCAAATTGTTCAACGCTTTCAGTGGCGCGTATAGTGCAAATGACCAAGACTGCGCCCGACAAGGGTGCCAAGGACGTGCCGGTCTCAAAATTCCTCATTAATGGCAAGGCGGTTCCGCGTGAAGAGGTGGTCAAAATGTTTGCAAGGGTCCAGCTCAATATTGAGGCAGCCACGTTCCTTATTCGCCAGGGAAAAGTGACCGAGGTTATCCGCAAAAAGCCCAAGGAGCTCTTGATGTTGACCGAGGAGTCGTCAGGCACTCTGCAATTCCGCAAACAGAGCGACGAGATCCGGCGCAAGTTAAACAGCCTCGAGTCCAGAATTGGCATGTACACCGACCAGTTGCAAGAAATGGTGCGCCCCCAACTCGCGCAGCGCCAGGGCGAGCACGACCGGCTCGTGCAGGCCGAGGAGCGCCTCGAGGAGCTCAAGGTTGCCGAGCGCGTTTTGCCGGTGAAATCGTGGCAGGAACTGCGCGAGCAGCTGGCCGCAGCCAAGGCTGAGGCCGAGCCGCTGCAGCAAAGCTTGCGCGAGATGGAGGCGCAGCTTGCCGAGCAGAAAGACCTGCAGGCCGCGACGCGGCGCGAGCTCGAGCAACTCAGGGCCGAGGACCACAGCGAGCTTGAAGCGAGCGTGGACCGCGCCAAGACCGAGCTGGCACGCAAGCAAACGTCGGTCGAGGGCGCCAAGGCCGAGCTTGAGGCGCTGGAGAGCCGCACGCGCGAGGCGGCCGCCGAGGCCGAGCGCGCCGAGCAGGCGCTGGCGACTGCCGCCGACTTTTCAGAGCACGAGCGCACGCTGCGCGAGCTGAGCGCTGTGCGCGAAAACCACGACAGCACCGCTGCGCTGCTCAAATCTCTGGCGGGCGGCATGGGCGAGGGCTACGCCGAGCAGCTGCGTACGCAGCGCAACAAGGTCGGCGAACTGCGCTCCAGCATCAGGGAAATTGAGAGCAAACTACAGAGTGATGTGAGTGAGCAAGAATACGCCGCGGCGCGCGCCGCGCTCGACGAGCTGCGCGAGAAAATTTCCGCCAAAAAGATCGAGATCGAGAGCCTCGGTGCCCCGAGCGACTCCTCTGAAAGTTCCCCCAGCGAGCGGATCCACGAACTGCGCGCCAAACGCGCCCAGCTCGACACGCGGTACCGGTCCAACTTGAACCTCAAGAGCGAGCTTGAGCGGCGCGATTCGCGGCTCAACTGCGATTTCCCGGGATTCTCGCGCGGCGAGGTGCTAGGATTGGTCGGCCAGCTGTTTAGTGTGGCCGAAGAAGCCCAAAATAAGACCACGGCGCTCGAGATGTGCGCAGGCGCACGGCTGTTCAATGTGGTTGTGGCCAACGACGAGATCGGCCAGCGCCTCCTCAACTTGCGGCTCAACCGCCGCATCACTGTGCTGCCCCTTAACAAGATCCAGGCGTGGGTCGTGGCCGCAAACAAGCTGGCCTCGGCCAAGCAGGTCGGCGGCGGTAAAGTGGACCTTGCGCTGAGCTTGGTGAAATTCTCGAGCGAAGTGTCGAAAGCAATGGAGTTTGTATTTGGCTCGACCCTAATTGCCGACAAATCGGTCGCGCAAACGGTGACTTTCCACGGCTCGGTGCGTACCCGCAGCATCACCCCCGAGGGCGACGTGTACGAGCCGAGCGGTACGCTGACCGGTGGGTTTGTGCAGCGCACCAACTTTTTGGCCATGTTTGATGAGTGGAACCAGTGCATGGCCCAGCACAAGGCGCTCAACACTGAGCGCAGCCAGGTGGCCGCCGAGCTCGAGCGGCTCGAATCTGGTGCCAGCGCCCACAACGATCGTGCGCGCCAACTCAAGGCGCGCGGGCTCGAGCTTGCGGCGATGCAGGACCGCCTCAGCAACGGCGCCGACGCGCGCACGGTCGCGAAATTCGAGGCCCACCGCGACGCCGTGGGCGCGCTCGAGGCTGAGCTGGCGCAGTGCCAGGCAGACCTGCAAACTGCCGAGGAGCGCATGTCACAACTTCAGCGCGACCAGGCCGAGTTTACCCGCGATAAGGAGGGTAAAATGGCCGAGTACCGCGAGCGGCTGGCAGCGCTCAAGCAGCAAGTTTCGCAGCTCGAAAAGAGCGCACGGGCCAGCTCGCAGGCGTACGACACGGCGCGCGCGCATCGCGACCAGCTCGAGCACAAATTGGGCGTGGCCAAGCGCCGTATCCAAGAGTACACGCAAGCGAGCTCAGAGCTGCAGAGCGAGGAGCGCGCGCTGGACGCCGAGGTCGAGCGGCTGAGCGAGGAGCTGCGCAAGCACCAAGGGGCCCTCGACGCCAAGAAGGCGGCCTTGCGAGTGGTGCAAGACCAGCGCGACCAAAAGCACGAGACGCTGCGGCACGCCACGGCGCGCATCACGCAGCTGGCGCTCGACACGCAGCTGTGCTCGCAGGAACTCGACAAGGTGACCGCCAACACCGAGGAGCTGCGCGTCAAATCCAACAAGCTCCTAGGGGCGTACCCGTGGCTCGCGACCCCCGAGCGGTACGCGGGCCCCGACTATGACTGGACCCAGCTGCAGCCGAGCCGGTTGCGCGAGCTGAGCACGGTGCTCGAGCAAAAGGCCCAAATTGAGGCGCACCATTCTGCGTTTGACCGGAAGCTGCCGGACATTTTGCGCGATCTGCGCCGCAACGTCGATACCATCGAGGGCCAGCTCACAAAGCTGCGGGCCAACCAGAAAAAGATCCTCAAGAACCTGCAGGGCGTTGAATCAAAACGCCAAGATGTGATTATGGACACCTTCCACAAAGTTTCGTCCGAAATGGGCATCATTTTTGAGACCTTTTTGCCCGGATCGAGCTGCTGGCTGGCGCTCAAAAACGAGGCTGATATCCATGAAGGTGTGGAGGTCAAGGTGCGCATTGGCGGCCAAATAAAGGAGAGTGTTTTGGAGCTCAGCGGCGGCCAAAAATCGCTCGTCGGTTTGAGCTTGACGTTTGCCATGCTCAAGGTGAACCCTGCTCCTGTTTACCTGCTGGACGAGGTCGATGCTGCCCTGGACGATAACCATACCCAAAGTCTGGGCAAGATCATCACGCAGCGGTTCAAGGAGAGCCAGTTCATTCTCGTGAGTCTCAAGGATAGCTTGTACATGAGCGGCAACAAGGTATTTCATGTCTCGGTGCAGAATGGGCGCAGCTCGATTAGTTTGGGCGGCACTAGGAATAGCTAATATTTATATTTAATTTAGGTGGGGGTGCCCGGGGGGTGCCCAGTGCATTCAGTGGAGGTACGCGAGGTGCAAAAGGTGTACTCTGATTGTAAATAGACCAATATCGTCAATTGATTTTCAATGGCAGCCCAACCCAATCGCTGGACGGCATGAACAGAGTGCCGTGCTTTACTGTACCAGCACCTTTACCTTTGGCACTTGGAAATCTCCATACTTTGCAGCCATTCAGGGTAGCCCTGCCTGGGGCTTATCACACCTCCTCGGAGCTTATCGCTAGGAGCCTAATGAGCACCCCCAACGAGCACCCCAATGGCAGCCATGGGGGGCCAATGGGACCCCAAAGTCTAGAGAAATAAAATATTTTAGATACATTTGCGCTTGGTTTGCGCCAAAAAGAGTTTCGGCCGGGGCACCACGCCCAGCCACAGGGCACTACGGCGCCCAGCACCGCCTCTCGCACCACTTCACCGCCTCACACCTCGCTCTGCACCCTTCATCAATCAGCAAACTCGGGGCGCAAATCACTACGACTGGGGGCCACCAATGGGTGCAGCTGGCAGAGGTACGTGATCGCCCACATGAGGTACATCAGGGCCATTGCCAGGATCAGCGACGAGCGCCACACGGTCTGGTCTTGCTTGGGAGCAAACACCCACGCCGCAACGCACGCGAGCACAACCGTCAGGCCAACAATCACAACCGACAACCCAGACATCTCTTTTGATGAGTCAAGCAAGAATGCCGCTGCCCCAAACCGTTTTGGACTGGCTGTGGCACCAGCTCGAGTTCAACTATGTTGAACTAACACGGTGTTACCGCGAGTGTGTCGAGGTCCTTGAGGCGTACGGCTCGCTCAGGCCCCGCACAGATGTCTACACGAGCGAGCAGGGTCACTCGGATTTGCTGGTCTTGATCTACGGGCCACTACCGGTGCAGATTGCTGGGGCAACTTATGGAATTCCAATTGAGCTGTGGATCCCTAAACAGTACCCTGCAGGCCAGCCCATGTGCTTTGTGCGGCCCACGGCAGAGATGCGCATATCTCCTGGCCCGGTCGTCGATGCGAACGGCAGGGTTTACATTGATTTTGGATCTACTGGCTCGCTTGGCGAGATTTTGGCGAAAATTTCAGCCGAATTCAGCGCACACTGCCCTGTTTACGCCGTGCAACGTGTGCCCCCTCAGGCCCCAGTACAGCCTCCTGCAGCGCTAGCGGCAGCACCTCGCCCGCCCACGCGGCCGACAACAAACATTATGGACTCTGAAATCCCCATTTCGAGCCTCAGTATCGAGTCTCCCCTTGCCGAAGTCGTGCAGGCCACCGCTGGTCAGCTGCTCAAAAACGAGGTCGAGGTCGATTTAGGCGCGCTCGAAAGCACCAAGCAGGTCTTGGATTACTTGGAAGGTGCCTTGGCCTGCGAAACAGCAGCGCTCGAAGCGGCAATTGGTGATGCAGAGGCCTCGCTCAAGTTCCTGGCAGAGCACACTGCGGCGGCTCGCGCAGTGATTGCAAAGACCCACAGTCCCGAATTTTTGGTTACCAGCGACGACCTCGTTGCTGCACGCACGCCGCGGTCGCGTGAGCTCGTGGAGGCCGCGGCGCTCGATGCAGCGTTGGGGGATACCCTGCAAGTGCTTGCTCAGGCGTTTTCCAACGAAAGGACTGATTTAGGGTCCTTTTTGAGGCATACGCGGCAGCTTGCGCGGCGCCAGTTTGTGGCTCGCGCGGTGGTTTGCGGTGGGGGTAGCGGCAGGCCGTAGCGCGCAGTGTGAGGGGAGCTTGGCGTTTAAATGTAATTTATTAGCATGTTATGGGATGGGGAAAGTGCACGCGTTTGATTCTTTGGGTATACGCCATACCCACAAGGACACAAAGATGCAAAGACTAGTTTCTGCGTGCGCTACTAGAGATGATCCAAGACTCGGCACTCCTCCGCGCCCTCAAGCAGGGAGCTACGCAGGAATCCACTCGTGCCTGGTTGGAGCAATAAAAGCTGGGAGGAGTTGCATTGCTGGAGGGTACTGTGACTTGATCTTTATAGCTGAGCTATCTCTTGTCTAGCATATTGCATCCAAATGCACATATGGCCGTCTGTACTGTACTGCGTGTGCGGCTCTAGTGCGTTGGGCTTTCTAGTGGAAAGACTGAAACTGGTAGCCAAAACCCAAGCTATACAGCACGGATATTGCCTCAAAAGATAGAAATTAACTAGCTTGCGCCATGGAATGCCAAGTCTCTTCAATACACACAATTCTAGCTGCCATTGGGCACTCCCCAACTGTCCAAAGTCCAGTCTGGGGACCTGTACATGAAGCTACCGAGTGACCGACCCCGTGACTGATGACTGGCAAACTCCCAACTTGATTTCAATTGTGAAGTGGACCCATTTATATACCGCAAAGCGTACACTCCACGCAAAAAAAAAACCTGCAGTACCACCCGTTCTCACGTGGTCTCCCACCGTAATACTGAATGTGGCTCTAACGCGTTTGACTATGATTGATCAGACGGGAAATCGTATTTTCGACGTTGATATGACCGCAGGCGAAGGTTTTAATGTGATTTCTGTGATACTGCAATGCCGTTTGATAGAAAAAACTGTTCTACGGCCTCAGCATGTCAAGACTCGCGATTTTTCACTTTTTTTGACTTATGCATGATGATCTAAGACAATTTTAGTTGAGGGTTTTTCCGTGTTTTAAAATGTTTTTCCGGTGCATTTAGTGGTTTAAAAGTGAAATAGAGTGTTTTCCGTTGACCTTTTCGAGGAGATCATTTTTTATAGCTCTAAATCGTTTTAAGCTATTTTGGGTACTAAACCAAATGTTTTCTCGTGAAATATTGGTGAAAAATAGCGATTCGTAGCATAATATATCCATGCCAATAGTCAATAGCTTCTGAAGTGTCGCCATTGTGCACAGAATTGGTGCTGGTGGATATCGATTAGGGAGGTGCCCTAGAGTCGCAAAACGGTTAGTTTTGAGAAAGTGCGTGGCTACAAATCATTATTGTCGGCTTATTTATTACTATCGGAGCTATTTAAGAGGCCCGGCGCTGAGGCCACCGCGTGTGATCAACAATCCTAATCGCTACTGGATTCACCACGGCTATCGCTGCTCTCACCGTTACAGTGACTGTGCGTTTGACCAAGAGTTTCAATGAACTTGACCCACGGACCGCGTCCGTAGTCCGAACAGGCCGCACGAAGCATCTCTATATCCTGCTTAAGGATATGCTTGATGTAGCTGTAGTCGAGGTCAAGATTTAAAAGGGAAAGACATTGTAGCACGACGAGAATGTGCACGTACTCGCGTCCCAGTCTGGATTTCCCCAGTCCGGCTCTCAAAGCCTCAGCACTCTCTTGCTGGTGCGCGCTGGCAAGGGCTGTCCAAACAATCTCCCAGTCGTCTTGGAGCTCTCGAGCGGCGAACTTGAGGTTTAAGGGAGAGTTCAACAGCCGCGAGTATTACTTCACGGTCAGATTGGAGAATCGCATGGGCGTTTTTTGGCAAGGTGGTACAGGCTGGGCGACATGCTTGTGGATCCCACGCTGGGCGTGGATGTAATTACTCTCGAGTAGCTTGGTCTATATGACCACAGGCAAAGGTTGAAGCGAGTTTCTGGATATTATGAGTACGCGACAAGGTCTTTTCGTAGCGCCCTGCCGGGGCCACCCCGGGCACTTCACCCTGGGCCCCTCCGCACTCATTACAATGCAATAAATAATCTATTAAAAGCCCAAGTCGTTCGACAAATACGAGTCCACGTCAAACGACCCATTCATATCGAGCATATCATCAAACAGGTCCATCTGGTCGACCGAGGCGGCGGCCACTGCGGCTTGAGCAGGCGTTTGCGCGGACGCTGCTTGGGGTTGGGGTTGGGGTTGAGGCTGGGGCACCTGGGGCACCTGGGGCACCTGGGGCACCTGGGGGACCTGGGGAACGCCCTGAGGCACCTGAGCCGCTGCGCGCGGCACTGATACAGGCGGCAAACGCGTCTGCACGGAAGCTTGCGGGACCATTGGCGAGTGCTGAGCCGCACGCGCTTGCCCGGGATGCCCCGCCGGGTGCCCCTGCACCTGGGCCTGAGGGGCCATGGGCGAGGCCTGCATTGGCCGGTAAAACTGCGCCGACTGGGCGGCCGGCGAAAAAGTCGGCTGAGCCGAAGGCGCCATGGGTTGAGCGACCGGCTGTGCGGGTGGTGCAGAGCTCACGGGCTGCCCCACGGGCTGTCCAGGCATGGGCATCATGGGCATGTAGTTTGGCGCATTGGGCACTCGAGGGATGCCCGCGGCGCTAGAAACACCCACGGGGGCACCCACAGGGGCACCCACAGGGGCGCTGGCCACCGCACCCTGTACGACCCCCTGCACCCTCCTCAACGGCTGAGGAGCGTTTGGATGCTGAGGCGGGTCATAGTCATAGAGTTGCCTAAACGCCGTAATAAAAATCTCCTCGAGTGCGTTTGCGTCCTCGTAAACAAAACTGCCCGCCTCGTTGTAGCGGCGGGCGTTGGCAAACATCAGGCGCCAGTCAAACGCAAACTGCTCAATCTGCTGGTACACCTTGGAATGGATGCGTTTTTCAATGGCGCTGACCGCGATCGGGTTGGAAATGATCTGGTAATAATCGGGGTAGTGCCGTTTAGAAGGAAAATCAACAAAAAGTTCAATGCGCGCGCGTCCATCGGGGGCTGTGGCCTTGCAGATTCGTTCGGTGATGGCAATCATTTTGCGGGTCATTTCATCGCGCTGCGCAGAACTGAGGGTCTCTTTAACCTTGGGAGGGCGCCCCTGGCGCCGCACACGCCCCACGGGCTGCACCGCACCGGGCGGCGACTCGCTATCGTCACGGCGCCGTTTGGTCATGGGACCTTTTTTCTTTTTGGCGGGGGGCCCTCCACTGGTATCCACGGGCTTCTCATCGCTGTAGTTGAGCTGCTTGCGCTGCCGGCGGCCGCTCAAATCGGTGCCCTGGGCCTCGCTCTCGAGCTGGCGCTGGAGGTACCCATCGGTGCACACCTCGGGCAGCTCGGCCTCAGTGAACAGGCGCGGCTGGGCAGAGCCGGGGTCGCGCTGGGCATCGCGCTGGGCGTCGAGTTGGCCGAAAAGCGCGCGCTCGTCCTCGTCACGCGCCAGCATCCCGTTCAGCTCGTCGTCGTCCATCTCGAATTCCTCGTCGTCTTCATGGCCTTCATCCTCTTCGAGGAGGCTGCGCAGAAACGCCTCCTGCTCCTCGTTGGTGCTCTTGTTGTCAAACTTGCCGGCCTGGATCACTTTGCCGTCTATCTTGAGCTTGCCCTGTGCGCGCTCGAGAATGTTTTCCTCAATCGAGTTCTCGGTAATAAGCCGAAGTATTCTGACCTCTTTTGTCTGGCCAATGCGGTGCGCGCGGTCCTGGGCCTGCAGGTCCTGATGCGGGTTCCAGTCGGTGTCATAAATGATCACCGTGTCGGCGCTTTGTAGGTTGAGCCCAAGGCCACCCGCGCGGGTACTGAGCAAGAAACAAAAGTACGGCGAGTTGGGTTCATTAAACAGCCGCAGCAACTCGCTGCGGTCCTCGCTCTTTGTACTTCCATCGAGCCGTAAAAACTGGATCCCGCGGTACCGCATAAAGTCCTCCATAATATCCATGATCTGCGTCATTTGGAAAAACAGCAGCACGCGGTGCCCCGAGGCCTTAAATTTGGGCAGAATGCGGTCCAGCAGCTCAAACTTGCCCGAGACCCGCCACAGCAAATCGTTTGTGATCTTTGCCGGGTTGATTGCGTTCTCGACCTCCTCGAAAACAAACGGGTGGTTGCACAGCTTGCGCAGCTGGATGATGCGGTTGTTGAGCCCGCGCACGCCGCCCATCTTGTTGTCGCTGGCGAAAAACAGCGCATTGTGCTGGATCAGCTGCTGATACATGACGCTTTGGAGCGAGCTCATCTTGCACTTGATGATCTTTTCGGTCTTGTCGGGCAAGAACTTTTCCACATCTTTTTTGAGCCGGCGGAGCAGGAATGGGCGCAACACCTTGTGCAGGCGCCGAATAATCAGCAGCGTCTCCTCCTCGCTGAGGTCGATCTTATCGTTGGACCCAGCAGACGCAAACGGCTTGTTGAACCACTCGTCAAAGCTCTTGATGCTGTTGAAGATCTTGGGCAGAACAAAATTGAGGAGCGCCCACAGCTCGGGCAGGTTATTTTGGAGCGGCGTGCCGGTGAGAATGAGGCGGTACTTTGTGCTGTAGTGCTGGGTCAGCGTGCTTGAGAGCTTGCTGTTTGAATTCTTCATGCGGTGGCCCTCGTCAATAATCATGTGCTCCCACTTGATGCGGCCCAAAACTTGGCGATCCTTGATGATGTACTCGTAGGTGGTGAGGAGCACATTAAAGTCGCCGCTGCGCACTACGGCCTGCTGGGCCTTGCGCACGGGCGGCGGACCTTTGTACAAGACACGCTTGAGGCTGGGCGCCCACGTCTCAAACTCCATATTCCAGTTTGTGAGGGTCGAGAGCGGAACGAGCACCAGGAACGGGCCCTTGACCTTTTTGGTCTCGAAAAGGTACGCAATGAGCGCGATGCTTTGAATCGTTTTACCGAGCCCCATCTCGTCCGCCAAGATCCCGTTCAGGTTGTTGTTATAGAGGCTCACCATCCACTGCAACCCGCGGATCTGGTACTCCTTGAGCTGGCCGCCAACAAGCAGTTTGGGCTGCTCGGTGACCTCTTCCTTGACCTTGTGGGCCACCTCAAAGTAGTTGACATCTTTATCGTCCTCGCTGGGCTCGTCGGTCTTGCCTTGCTGGGACCGCACCGCCTGGGCCAACGAGTCCAAAAACACGTTGGTTTGCTTAAGGAGGTGGGTGATTCTCGTGTCTTTGATGCTCCCCAGCAGCTTGATGTACGCCTCTTCATCGTTTGCCCTCAGAGCCTGCAGGCGCTGCTTGGCGCTGCGCTCGAGCTTCTTGCGCTCCTCGCGCTCCTGCATCTGCTGGTACTCGCCAATACTGGCCACGAATTGGCTGCGGTGGTGCCGCGAGCGCGTCAGGCTATCCACGGCGCTCTTGACGTGCTGCATTTCTTGGCTCTGGGCGTCGCCGCGCTGGGCCGCGCTCTTTTGCATTTGCTGCGTGTACAGCTGCTCCACAAGCGCCGCCTCGTTGACGGTGAGCCGCCGCAAGCGTGCAAAGTGCACGCGATTGCTGCGGTCGATGCTCGTCGAGTCGAAATATTGCACCGCGGTCACCAGGTCGCCGCGCACCGCCCGCACGTACTTGTAGAGCCTGAGCCGCTTGAGCTCGATCTGCTCGTCAATCGTGCGGTTGTTTTTCGCCTCGAGGGCTGCACGGCGCGCCGCGATCTCGTCGGCAATCACCCAGTCGCGCCGCCGCTTCATGCCCTGGGCGCTCACCCCAAACGGCAGCAGCGAGGGGATTGTGACCAACTCTTCGCGCCGGCAAAAGTCGCTAAACGGAATTTCCTTGGGCAAAAGCGAGCTGGGGTCCGCCGAGGTCCGAAACCCGAACCGGTCAATCAGCTCTTTGCTCGAGCTCTCCAGGTACTTTGGCTTCTCGTCGGGCTTTATGACCGTGCCCAGCGGCGTCAGCGAACCGCCCGCAGGCACAACGTACGGTGTGTTGGGGGCGTTTTCTTGTAGCCGACCAAACGCTTGGTCGTCCTGATGCGCTTGCTGCTGCTGCTGCTGCTGCTGCTGGGCCCACTGCTGGAGCCCTTGCGCTTGGGCCTGGGCAACTTGGGCTGCCTGGGCTTGGGCTTGGGCCTGCGCCGGCGTGTGCGCGCGCTGGGGCCGAAATTGCGGGGCACTCAGGCCGGCGCTCGCACCCTGACCCTGAGGCTGGCCGTGAGGCTGCCCCTGCGCGTTGGCAGCGCGCTTGCGCCGCTTTTGCATCTGTTGCTGCGCCTGCTGCTGAACCTGCTGCGCCTGCGCGGCATTCTGCGCGTGCTGCGCCTTTTGCGCCGCCTGGGCTTGCGCCTGGGCCTGGGCCTGGGCCTGGGCCTGCGCGTGCTGCTGCTGGATAAACAATACCTTGTGCTTTTGGATCTGCTGCAGCGCCGCTGTTTGGTTCTTGAGGGCATTAAATTCTTCATCAGTGAGCAGGCCGGTCGCCAGGACAGCGCGCGGTGCCACTTTGGGGGTCATGGGCACCGTGAACGGGTGCATAGCGCCGGGCGCACCCACGGGGGCACCCCCAGCCATAGGGGCAGGGCCAGGGGCACCTCCGGGGCCCCCAGGGGCTCCTGACATCGGGGCGTGGGCCATGGTGGGCGTGTGAGCAATGTTGTGGGCCATGGTCGGCGTCATGTGCGGCGGCGGCGCGCCAGGGTGCATGCCCGCAGTGCCGGGAGGAGGCGACATTTGAGGGCCGCCGGGACCACCAGCCATGCCTTGCTCGAGCCAATCAAACTCTTTAAGGTCGCTTAAATCGTTCCAGCCCATTTCTTCCTTGGGGAACGCGCTCGGCCGTCGTCCATAGGGGTACGCGTGCGGCGCGCCGTGGGCGGGCGTTTGGGGGTTTGATGGGTGCGCTAGCGCGTGCTGCGCGTGCTGGGGGTGTGCTACGCCCTGTGCACCAGGCGCCAGTTGCGGGCTTCCACTTCTGATGGTGTTTTGAGGGCCGTGAGACTCAAATTGGCGCCGCTGCTTGAGCATTTGAAAGATGCCGCTGATCTGCCTGAATTCCTCGTTTTGCGAAGCCTGCGCGCCGAGCGTTTGCCTGAGCGTCTCATATCGCTTGCGGAGATGCCGCAGCTCGGCCTCGCTCGTCGGCAAATTGTACTCATTCATCCCTGTGCCGTCAAGGTCAGGTTGCTTAGTCCCCCTCGAGCTTAGTTCAAGCCTAGGGTAGAGGTAGAGTTGTCAGGCTAGGGTGAGTAAGCGGCCGGTGGGCGTGGGAGCATTGGGAGCGCACGAGCTTTGACAAGCACCGCCGAGTGCCGCCATCTCTGAGGGCCCCAAGGGTCAGTCAGGGGAACACATGTCAAACCGGTGCAGGGTCACATGACCTGACAGCCCTGCAAAGTCTGCCCTGTGTCTATTAAATTATATAATTTTTAGCCATTAAATTAAACTAGCCCCACGCCAAGACCTCTACACCTTGGCCAGTATCAAGCCCCGGGCCTAGAGATACCCTCAGGCAGGGGAGCATGAAGCACACTATCGCACTTAAAAACGCCAACAGGCTTGACACCCGCTGAGCCCAAAAAGCTAACATTCGTGCCCCAATACCCTAATCGCCCCCCAAAATAACCGAGAAATTGTTCATGCCTTTCCCATCCCTCAACAACTTTTTCGGCACCTTGGCTGTTTTATCAGCCTCATTGACCTTTTGCAACAACAAGTAAATAATTTTAGAAGTTGTCTTGGTCTCGAGCACCTCGTAGCCCAGCTTTTCCCAAATCATGCCTAAATGCTCAGGGGTCATGTACCGCGAGTTGTCGACACACGGTGCGGGAAGTACAAAGAACAATAAACCCCCCACATCTAGAAATTTTGTTGTGTGGAGCAGCATGCGCCCACGGGCAGCAGCCTCAGGCACAAAATTGAGCACTAGCGACAACGACACGCACTCGTATTTGGACGGTTTGCGGTCCATAAAATCTTGTTTCTTTATTTGCGGCGACTGCGAGTTGAGATCAATACGGTCAATGCGGTCAAAAACGCCGCTCTTTGTGCACTCGTTTTGAACCTGGAGACACCCCACCTCGAGCAGAGAGGACGGCCGGAGGGAGCGCTCCTTGAGCCATTTCATTAAAACAATTGAGCTGTCGCCACCTCGTTTAGTGCCTTGACCCGAAATTGATGCTTGTTGGTAGACTTGTAAACCGCCTAGAGCATCGATCTCACGCTGGATCTGCTTGTCGTTGGGGGACTGCTGCTGGCGCTTGAGCAGCACGTGGAACTTGCGTATGAGCTCTCGAGATTTTTGTGGTTTGAGATTTGTTCTTTTCTTGCCTGAAATTGGCGCCTTTCGTGCCATGCTTACTGTGAGTCGGGCAGTGAAAAATCAAAATTGGGCCGGTTTGACGAGGGGTTTCCTCGCAAGTGCCACCCCTTTGAGAGGCGCAATCCGTCACAACTCGACGCAGAGTAGCACAGAACTCAATATGCAGACACAACGCCCCACCCCGATCAACGTGGAGGCCCTCTCGTTCGCCCCTCTAAAAGTCGAGCCCACGCACGGCCACAAGGTCGGCGAGCTTGTGCTTGCGAGCTTCACAACCAAAGATTTGGACTTGATGGCCGACTTTATGATGCGGGCCGCGTTTTACCTCGGTATTGCCGCCAAGGGCCCTGCTCCTTTGCCGCGCAAAACCAAGCGCTGGACGGTCATTAGAGCACCATTCGTGATGGCAAAGTACAAGGAAAACTTTGAGCGTGTGACGTACCGCCGCCGCATCCAGCTGTTTGACGCCAATCCCGAGGTTTTGGAGGTTTTGTTGGCGGCCGCCAAAAAGTACACTTTGGGCGGTGTGGGTATCAAGGCCCAGCTTTATGGTGCGGAGACGCTCGAATCGCTCGAGAACTTGGATGTGCCGCTCCAGTCTGACCTCGAGAACCCCATTGCAGTCAACAAAGTCGACTTGGGCTCGATGGACGGCGAGGTGGCCCAAAAGGTTTTGGAGTACCTTAATGATCCCAATTTTGGTCTGGTTAAGGAGTAATGTATATATTGAACTAGTGTGGCGTGCAAGGTGCGGCGTGCGGCGGTGTGGCGGTGCGCTGGCGCTGGCGGTTTGGTGCATGAAGAAAATCGTGAGGCTTCTCGCACTTGCGGCTACATTTTGCAGGCTAGAATATAATTAGCCTATAAATGTCGAAACCTAGAAAATTTGGAATTCTCTGGCCGCGCTTGGCTGCACTGGGCAGTGTCCAAGGCTTGCCCAAGTACTGCGCTCACTATTTGGCTTGTCCAGCAACACATGATAACGTACCCCGCGATTCTTGTGCTTGAAAAATACCTTGATTAACCATCCCCATGACTTGATATCCAACTATCCCGGGTAAACCGAGCATTTCGCACTGTATCCGCAGCGAGGCCGTTTGACAAAAGTTCAATGTCTACAACGTCGACAATGTGGCCGACGGTATTATCGACATGTCTGCAGCAGTTTGATATAAATAGAAATGAGCGGTGCGGTGAGCAGCTTGACGTCTCCAATATGGAGGATTGCGATCGGTACACACAGTTCATGAGCCTGTGCGCAGATTCCGCGCAATATGATATTCGGCGAAGAGATCAACCTTGCCGTGTGGCGGCTCTGGTCCAAGCTGCCGCAGCTACCTCGCCACACCTGTTTTATGGACCTTCTCAGCAATGAATGGTTCCGAGAAGAACGGGACATTTTCGTCAAACTGGCCAAAGCAAGGAACGATGCCCTGTTGCCCGAAGAATTTGAGCATGATTGTGAAGTTCTGCGCGCTGGCCGAAACACAGCCCGAGTTTTTGGCCCCGTGCTACTCTGATGCTGATTGTTGCGGCGCACTGAAGGTACGGGCCTACTGCCAACCTGGTGTGGCAAATTGTGTCTCCAAAACTATTACAAGACTGCGACTTTGTTTTTGCTGCCTCTGCCCACAATTCTAATGCGTTCAAGCACGCTGCTCCTGAGCTGCGCGAGGACGTGGACTTTGTAAAGGCAGCGCTGCGCCAAAACTCCTCGTGTATGAAGGATGCTCCCGAGGCAATTAGGGAAGACAAATAAATTGTGTGTGAATTGATGAGGGCCAGCGGCCAAACCTACTACACACTCGAGGCCTCGGAACGACTTCGCTGATGATGAGGTTGTAGAGCTCATAATTGAGGTAACCTCTCGGAGAGATATGCCTTTTAGTTTTAAACACAAGTCTTCAGAGCGAATCAGAGATCAAAAGTGGGAGGCAATGAGGTTTGTGGGCCATGGCCCCCAAGCTTTTGAGAACCTGTCTGAGCGGCTACGAGGTGATGCCGAGGTGCAGCGCGCGGCTGCTGTGACGTGCCACGTAAATGATAGATTGCTCAGGCATGCTTCTGATGAGCTCAAAAACGACCGCGAGCTCGTGCAGTACCTAATGAGCTTGGACGCCTCCAATTTTGAGTTTGCCTCGTGCGAGCTAAGGGACGACGATGAGCTCGCCATGGCTGCCGTGAAGGACGAGGCCTTTTTGTTTGAGTTTGCCTCGCCAAGACTCAGGGACTACCCCGACTTAAGCTATTACGCGTGCCTGCTCCCGTCTCTCATTCGCATTCTCTACACGGGAAAGGTCCCACTGGCATTTGCCTCTGAGCGGCTGCGTGACGTGCGCGAGGTGGTCCAGCATGCAGTTGGAAACAGCGAGCGCGCATAAGAATTTGCTTTCGGGGACCGACTACGAGGCGACAAGGACCTGGCCCTTTTCGCTGTCGGCCAGGGTGAACGGCCTATTCGCGACGTGTCTCGAAAGTTGAGGGACGATCCCATGTGATTATGGCCAACATTCGCAGCAACGGCTATGGCCTCAATTACGCGTCGGTGCGGTTGCAAAACGATGCGGCGTTTGTTTCCGAGGTGGTGGCTCTAAACGGGCTTGAACTTGCGAATGCTTCGGCTGAGGTCCAAGACGACCGGTAACTTGCACTCAAGGCCATGCAGAATGCTGGCGCATCCCTTCGATTTGTATCTGATTGCCTTTACGCCGACAGGGAGATTGTCACTGCAGCGGTTTGCCCTGACTGGGCTGCCTTGAAGCACACCTCTAATGAATTGGCACAAGATCCCGAGATTGTGCAGTTGGCAGAATATAGTTTGTTTCAATCGCGCAGCCGGTACATCTCTGAGCGGACTACAAGAAAGGGTGACGTTGCGCTTGATCAACAGAAAAAGTGGGACAGGGCAAGGAACGTGCGCATCCACGTCTACCGCCGAACTATTGTTCAAGCCAAGTGCCGTAAAAGGGAGAGCTAAAAGGACAAGGAGAAGGAGAGCAGCAAGAGGCGCTTTAGTTTTTGGCCTTTTCAGAGGGCCAAAAAGTCAAGGAAAGAGTGAGGGTACAGGTGGCGCATTGCTCTAACTCTTAAAATAACTTATATAAATACTAATAAATACTCTAATTGGTCGCAAAAGGGTTGCTTGAGGTGACCCACGGCGACCCAAGACCCACCGGGCCAGGGCGCGGGCCAGGGGGCCGCCCGGTGCACCCACCCCCATCACGCTACATCCAGCTTGTTCTCGCCATCCCAGCTGTACCGCTTGCCGCTTCCCTCGACCTCAAAGTTGCCGCCAACGCTCCGCCAGTGCTCGCCCGAGCTCAGCTGCTGCAAGGACCGCGTGGCCTGCAGCATCTCGAGTAGCTGCGGGGGCGACGCCAGCACGCTCTGAGCGTCCACAAAGCTGAGTTTGCGGGGCATTGGCGGAGGAGAGGCCGGGCTCTCATCCTCCTCGTCGCTCGAGTCGATGGCGCAGTCGATGGCGCAGTCGCCTGCGCCGCCGCCGCCGGCACCGCTCTCAAGCTCCCAAAGGCGCCGCCGCGGCGTGCTGTGAGGCGTAGAATTTGTGCGGGCGCGCTCGCGCGAATAAGGAGTGCGGGGGTGGGGCTGCGTGGTGCCCCCACTCAGGGTGCGCGCGCGGGGCTTGGCACGGATCTGCAGCTGGCCATAGCCGCGCTCGTGGGGTTGCAAACAAGAAAAGGGGAATTCAGGGCCAAAGATGGGCACGAGCGCATAACGAATAGGCCATGAGAAGCGCGCACTAAGAGAGCGCGCAACCTCAAATGGGACCCACGTGCCCTGGATCTTGAGGAACCCACCCCTAACGCGTTTAAAGACTTGTTCGAGTTCAGGGGACCCGTCGAGCAGCTTGACAATATCGGCCTTGGAGTTGCCGAGAGCTTTCCATATTCCGGTAAGGTGCACATACCCGGTATAATAATCCCAGATGATGCTTTGGTCTGCAATCTGGTACTCGTAAACAGTGATAAAGTTGCGGTCGTCGATCCCGGTTGCGTAGCGCAAAGTCTTGATTTCCGCAGGCATCAATTGCTTTTGGTCATCTGGAATCACCAATTGACCTAGTGGGTGCACCGGAAAGTGCACCGGAAACACCACTTCCTCCTGTTTGGGCTTGCGTTTGCGCCGGGCGGGGGGCTCGCTCGGGACGTAGGGAGCGCTAAAAATCGCGTTCGGGCTCGGGTTTGGGGCAGCTGCCCCAGCATTGGGCTCGAGCAGCGACCGAACTCCTGGAAGATACCACTGATTCATGTGAGGCAAAAGGGGGTCCGCTGCCGAGTCATGCCCTAGGCATCCGCAACCCTAACCGGCATGCATCCGATGCAATTTATTTCAACAAGAGCAATTATTTTTTACAAACCGAAGTGATTGAGCTAACTTGAGCTGAGGCTCCCCTGCACACGCACCCGCGTCGTTATCAGCTGATAACGCGTGCATGCACGTGCATGATAGTGCATCTACTGCCCCCCCAGCGCCGTTCTGAGCTTATCCTCGAGGATTTTAAGGTTGTAGTACCCGTGTGCGTCAATTGGACACGCAATACAGGTCACACCTTTTTTCGTGATCTCCGTGACGCACGGCCCAAGGCTGCTCGGCTGCTCGGGGTAAATGTAGTGCGTAAAGTAATCTGCCCATTTGGGACAAGCAATTGAGCCACTTGTGGCCCGGGGGCTCGGCCCAAAGCCGCTGGGACCGGGGGGCACCCAGCTGAGCCCCTCACGGCACGCGTCAAATATCGCCTCCAAAATAGAGTAGCCGTCCATACCAGTGGTTTCCCGGTCCATGGAACCATTCAAAATAAATACTTTCGGGCCACGGATTGCCCGCAATCGCTCCCCAATGCCCCCGAGCAGCATGATCGGCATGATGCTCGTAAACACCGATCCCACCGAGTAAACTACGCCTTCAGCTTGAGAAGCCGCCTCCAAAACTCGTGAATTAGCCTTGGGGCGAATTTCGGCGCCCATTGGGTTCACATAAAACACGCGAGCCAGGCGGCTCGGAAGCGGCGTGCTCTCCTTGGAAAAGCTAATTTGAGATGCGCTAAGGCTTGGGTGGTTAAAAGGCATGCTGTCCTCGTACTCTTCAGGCCGTTCACTAGCCAAGTGCGAGCTGGGGTGGCTAATTTCACTCTGGCCAACCATCACACTTCCATCGCTCAATTCGGCAGCAATATGGTGCGTAAAGTTGGTATTCATTGCTGGAAGCACAGTGTAGCGCGGATCCACCCCACCAGTAGTTCGCACAAACTCAATGGCGCTGTCTAAGGACCCGAAAAATGTGCGAGCGCCCGAGATGAGCAGGTTGCCAATTGAAGCCTGGCCAAACTCAAACTCGTTGTTTGCCCTGCTGCGTAGCAAAATCTCGCTATTAACGCCAATTAAAAACGCCCGGTACATGTTTATCAGGTACTGGGGCATTTGTTTCCAGAGGGTGTGCTTGCCCTCAACAATCATGGTCCACTCGTGATGTGCAGAGTCATTATCGAGGGGAAGTCGATGTTCCATTAGATTCTTGAGAGGACCGGGCGGCATGAGGCGTACGAGCCGTGAGCGAGCGTCGCCAATGGCTGGACCACCCAGCACCCTGAGGATCTCACTGGTACTGCCTCCATTGTCGCTAATGGGCACTACGTAGGCAACGCGACGTGCTGCGGAGGCAAAAACGGGTAGGATAGCGTTTGTACCGGTACCTCCACCAATGACCAAAATGTCCATGTGTCGTTTGTGGGGTGAAACGCTGTGGGGTTGCGTCAGGTGCATTGGGCAAGCGATATCAAGTAAATTTAATTTTGAATAAATATATACCAAGACAGCTATGAACAGATATGATAACAGCTATGGAGGGAGTATGGAGACAGGATGTATGATTATGTCGACTCGACAAACGGCGGTGGCTGGTGCCAGGCTCGCCACTGCATGACAAAATTCAGTAGATAAATTTAGAATTGAGAGGCCAATTTGGACAATGTAAAGTATGCTCAAGGGGATTTGTACAGACCACTGAGCACAATCGCTGGGCACATCGCTGGGCACATCGCTGGGCAACCACCTCTCAAAAGCTGATCAAATTCTCACCTCACCATAAAGCCAAGCCAAGCCGAGAAAAAACCGTCAATTACTTTTAAATGAAGAATCTACAAATTGCTCTAAAGATCAGCGCTCCAAGCCCCATTTTGCGTGCATCTTTTTTTTATACCAAAAACCTTGGCTAAATCATGATTGGCCGATAAGCCAGCAGACACCAAAGACCAAATAGAAATACACAACAGACAAATTCCTCAAGAGGAGCTCAATATAATCAGTTAATCGCGCCGCACGCGTTTCATCCAGCTGCAGGTGACTCTGCCCAACCTGCACTCATCGTGACTCACTCTTTCTTCTTCATACAACATGGTTGAATCTAAAGGAAAGGTTTGTTTGGCATACTCTGGTGGTCTTGATACCTCCATCATTCTCGCTTGGTTGATTGAGCAGGGCTACGAGGTCGTTGCCTTCATGGCCGACGTTGGCCAGGAGGAGGACTTTGAGGCCGCTCGCCAAAAGGCGCTCAAGATCGGTGCCACCAAGTACATTGTCGAGGACGTCCGCAAGGAATTCGTTGAGGAGCTGTGCTTCCCCGCTATCCAGTGCAACGCCATCTACGAAAACACTTATCTGCTCGGTACTTCGCTTGCTCGCCCTGTGATTGCCCGTGCCCAGATCCGCGTTGCTGAGCGTGAGGGCTGCTTTGCTGTTTCGCACGGCTGCACCGGTAAGGGTAACGACCAGGTCCGCTTTGAGCTTGCCTTTTACGCCCTCAAGCCCGACGTCAAGGTCATTGCTCCCTGGAGAGACCCTGTCTTCATTGAGAAGTTTGTTGGCCGCAACGACTTGCTTGCTTATGCTGAGGAGAAGGGCATCCCCGTTGCCCAGACCAAGTCCAAGCCCTGGTCTACTGACGAGAACTTGGCCCACATTTCGTTTGAGGCCGGTATCCTTGAGGACCCCGATACCACTCCTCCCAAGGACATGTGGAAGTTGACTGTTGATCCCACTGATGCTCCTGATGTGCCTGAGGAGTTTACTGTTGTCTTTGACAAGGGTATTCCCAGCAAGCTCATCTCCAAGGACGGCACTCACTCTGAGCCCGTTGACCTGTTTTTGCAGGCCAACAAAATCGCCCGCCGCAACGGTGTCGGCCGTATCGATATTGTCGAGAACCGCTTCATCGGTATCAAGTCCCGTGGCTGCTACGAGACTCCTGGTTTGACCCTGTTGCGCTCGGCCCACATTGACCTTGAGGGTCTTGTGCTTGACCGTGAGGTGCGCCAGATCCGTGACCAGTTTGTTACTCCTACCTGGTCTCGTATCCTTTACAACGGACTCTACTTTACCCCCGAGGGCGAGTTTATGCGCTCGACCATCCCCCCCTCGCAGGTCAACGTCAACGGTCAGGTCCGCGTCGCTGCCTACAAGGGTAACCTCATCATTCTTGGCCGCTCTTCCGAGACTGAGAAGCTCTACAACGCCACTGAGGCCTCAATGGACGAGCTCACCGACTTTGACCCTACCGACACCTCGGGCTTTATCACTGTCAACGCCATCCGTATCAAGAAGTACGGTGAGAGCAAGTTGTCCGGTGACGTTTCGAGCCTATTGAAGTAGTGTAAATAATAATGCGATTTGTTTGGCTAGCGCGCGAGCGCGTGGGTGATTTGCACGCGGATCCGCCGGCTGCGCCCCGCAGCGCACGTGTGCGTGGCCTGGTTGCGCACTGCGTCGCTGAACTTCTGTTTATGAATAACTACATACTGGGCTCCTGACGGGGCCCCCGATGGAACTCCCCATAACACGGGCAGCGCCCTTCACATTCTTCTTTGGCCTGGTTGCGCCTAATTTTTGAGTGCGCATTTGTGAACCAATCCGTGACCTGCTGAAAAGTGAGCCTATTTTCCTGCGCCAGCTCGTTTCTTTTCGCAGCGCTCGGCTTGGGGTCGTCAAAGTTGGCATGCAGCCAAACGCGTAAAGGCGCCTTTTGGTCAACAGCAGTCTTGGCTGTTGCATTCGGCGCTGGTCTCTTGTGTTAGCCGCTCTATTTGGTCAGAGTTTGGGAAACAATTCACCTCAAGTGATGCTTGCAGCGCCGCTCGCTGGTCGCTACTGAAACAATGATTGCGCGACGCTAATACCGTCCTATGCCGAGCATTTCGTATCCACGAATTGACCCGTTCGGTTGTACGGCCAGACTCGTGGGCCAGCTGCACAACCTCTTTATTGTTGGGATAAGGGTTGTCGTGGTGCTCGTCAAGCCATGCGCGCAGAACTTGCACGCCGTTGTCGCTTTCCCGCGTGGTCTTCCAGGTATTAGCCAGCTGCCGGGTAGGCTTGGGATTGGCACGGTAAAAATCCCAAAGCCAAATGCGAACCTGGTCTACCGTGAGCCCCGCTACCTCGGCAACCGGCGGCAACAGCTTTTTGGTGCGTTTGGGCCAGTCGAGGTGCGCGCACAACTATGCGCGTAGCACAGCCTTTTGGTACTTGTTGAAATGTGTCGGTGATCCGAGGAGGGCATCACTTGGAGTAGGTAAAGTAGAGGGCTCAGAAGCCTCAGTGGCGTATGTTGTCTGCAACTGGAGCTCACAATCATGCTCTGGATCTGGTGGGTACCTTTTTCTCGGAGGCTCCTTCTCTAGCTCGACCTCGCTCGGCTCAAACTCGCTCAGCTCAAACTTGGGCACGTCCAGCTCGTTTGATACCCACGTTTCAATAGCAGCTGAAAGATCGACTGCCATGTTCGCCTCAGCTGCCGCCTTTTCCCTAGCAGCAGCCTTGCGCGCGGCCTCCAGCCGGTCGGCACGCCTCCACCTGCGTCTGACCTTGCGTCATAGCCCTTTGCAGCGAGTTTTGGCCTCGGTAAATGCGACCGGATCTTGTGGGCTTTTAGACTCCTGAATAAATATTCTCGAGTGCTCGACCAGGGACTGGGATACATGCACGCATGGATAAACAGGGAATTTGACCGGCTCGCGGACCCACAGATATCATGCATAAGGCACCAAGAGGCTCAATTCTAAATAAAATAATTTAAGGTCCTGCCGCGCCGGATTCAGGCACCGGCGGCACTGCGTCGGCGGGAGGGGTCACGGGCTCTGCCGGTTCTGCATGCGCTGGCACGATATCGGCAGGTACAGGCACGCCCGCCACAGGCTCAGCATGGTCAGGAGACACCACGTCGGCCCGGGGAATAGAGGAATCGGACTCCCCCTCGGGCTCGGGCGGGGGCACCCAAAGCTGCGCGATCGTCGAGTCGGTATGGGACCATGTCCGGCGTTGGTGTTCGTTGAGCTCAGCGTATTGCCGCAGGTACCACCCCTCACTCGTAGAGTCGTCGTCGTTGTAGTTGCCGTTCACGTCGCGCTGCAGCGGGTCGCACGGTGACGCGGCGCGCCACTCGCGCATCCGGTCAACCATGTACCCCGTGACCCAACCTTGCTCGTCACTAAGGGAATTCGCGGCGCGGCCAAGGGTGAGGCCATGGTCGCTGTGCCGGCACTCACCGTCGCGGTACGACCAGGCACCGCACTCTTTGTACGCTTTGCACGAGCCATGGCACTGGTCCTTACTTTCGGCAGGGTACCACTTGATGCCATCCGCCCACAAATAAGTGTGCTCCTGCTCCTCGCCCTCCTCGGGGTTGGGCCTATGCCACTCGTCCTTGTGGTCGCTCGTGATGAGCCAGTTGGGCCGTTCCTCGACAATGTACGGCAGCATAAAGTCCCGGTAGTAGTCGCTATAAGTCATGTAGCGGTCCGGCGTCCACATGCGCTCGTACTGGTACAGCATCTCCATGTCGTGCATGTCGAGGTGGTGAAAAGTGATGAGCGGGTTGCACAGGTGGTCCTCCACCATCACGATGCCCGAGGGTTCGTTGGCCTGGAATGGGCCGCCAATTCCCACCAGGTGGTGCGTCTTGACGTGCGGCAGATTCATTTCGTAGCCGAATTCCTTGTACAAGATCTCGGCAAGGTGCAAATCGCCGCAGCACGTGGTGATGGCGCGGTTGGCCCACTTGTCCAGGAATTCGGGAATAGTTTCCTTGATTTTGCGCTCGGGGCCAAACATGAGCTCGACCAACCCGCGCGAGCACACAATCAGCGAGCCGCCATGGGCAAATCCGACCCACTTACCGCCAATATAGCTGTTTCCGGGGTTTCCCGTATAGTACGGCTGGCTGGGGTCTTTATCAGCCAAAAAGCGCACAAGATTATCGTGGAAAATAAACCCATCATCGTCAACCATCACGTACCAATCGCAATTGGGGTTGCGCTGGTACGCATCCCACAAAATCGGTAGATTCTTGTACTTGTCGAGGTTCCAGCCGCCCTCCGCCTGCAGTTTTTCAGGGGACCAGCCCCAGCGTTCATCGTGCATCTGGTCCAGCGCGCGGTGCTTGGAAAAATCGGCCTGGTTCACGTGCACGAGCGGCGGCATATCCTTGAGGATATCAATCACTTCATGGCCGAAAATCGAGCCTGCGGTATCACTGTACAGAGCAAAGTTGACATATTTGGGGAACGTTGTGAAAAAGTGCGGTATGGTGCGCTTCCACATGGTATCTGCGCCGGTTTTGTACATGAGGAAAATCTTGTCTGAACCGGCCCTAAAATCGCCAGGAATTGAGCTCTGGAGATAAAGGCTACCGGCTTGCTCATAATCTGCAACGCTGGGCATGTGCGGCCGCGGCTGTTTGTGGCTGAGAATTGATTCAAACGGCGGCTGCCAAACCTCGACAGTTTCGCGGTGATTGCGGTCTTGGAGCGGCGGCATGCGGTTGTATCTGTGCTCATCTGCCGCAGGAACCGCGTTTGCATCGCTTTCCGAGAAGCTCAAACTTTTGAGGGAGTCAATTTGGTGCGGTGTCCACCACGCAGAGCGCTGGCCAGCAGAGCTGCTCACGTCGCGACGGCCGTGCGCTTGTGCTGTGTGGCTATAAAAGGTGCTATACACAAGGGCAGAAGCTATCGCTACCAACACGAGGGCAGGGCGAATGGCGCTAGCGAGTGGCATGAGACAGAAACGATTTGCACATGCCCGGCCCTGCACCCTGCACCTGCAGATGCTCATGCAATGCGCCTCAGGGCCGAGGCTGCATAAACCCGGCACAAAGGGGTGCATCAACGAATCGAAATACTTTTGCAGGGGTGAACTGGTCTACGGTTCTGGCTGCCTACAAGATTAAGATGGCTCAACAAGTTGCGCCAACGGTCGTACCTAAAAATAGCCTGCGGTTTTTTCAAAGCCTGCAACGCATGACAACGCATTTTGAGCACCTTGAAACAAAAAACCCAAAAATAGTACAATTAGACCGTCACCCTCCATGGTAGGGGGGGACTTGGCGTGCAGGCGGGTGGGCCAATCTGTAGATCTGTGGCTCTATGATTTTGTCTAGGGGGATACGCGACGCGCGCATGACGCAACCGGTTCAGATGACGGACTATTCATACATGTTTTCTGAAAAAAAATCCTTTTACACTGGTTGAATTCCGCTTCGCCGATGCTCGATGCGCAACTGTGAAAATACGGCTTGCCAGGCCAACCAGGAACGCCTGACCAAGACCTGGCGCTTACGTTATGTTGACGTGACACTGTTGCACCCCCTAGGACCCGAACCGCAATTTCTCTCACCCCGGCGTAAGGGTTGCCAAGGAAACGCTTGGCTTACTATCTGTCTCCACACTTTTCGCGACATTTGCCACTCTGTTCACGTGATTTGATCTTATCCCAAAGAACCGGGGGAAACTTTTAAACCGCCCGTACGACCAGAACAAGATTCTCGCCGTATCCTAAACGCATTTTGTCCAGTAATCCCAAATTTAAACCTCGCCCGTTGAACATTTTTTAGTCGTTATCGCATGCAGTGAAAAATCCGTGCATTTGGTCCCAACTATTTATCATCTATAAGTGGCCCCCTCTGCAGAGTGTCACAAATTAAAACATGTCCACATCGAGCTATGACGATTCGCATGAAAAATTGCGCAGGCTGCCGACCGAGGTCGATGAGCACGCTAGTGAAGCTGTGCGGACCATGTCGCGCCCCCTAACCCGCACAGAGGAGGACGAGCTCTCGAGGGTCCTCACCGGCACCGACACGTTCAAGGGCCCCATGCCGCCAATGGGGCCAGGCAACCCGACAATTCCCGCGGCACCAGGGAACCACGATATTTATAGGGTCGAGTTTAGCGGTCCCGAGGACCCCAGCATTGCCCAAAACTGGCCCCACAAGAAAAAATTGGTTTCGTGCGCTGCTCTCACATTCGGTACGCTGATGGTGGCGTGGGGTTCTGCCATCTATGGAGCATCCATGACCCACATTGAGGCCAAATTCCATTTGGGCATCACGCCCGCCGCTCTTGGCATCTCGCTCTATGTGCTTGGCTTTGCGTTTGGGCCCATCATTTGGGGCCCTGTGAGCGAGCAGTACGGGCGCAAGGGCCCGCTTATTTTGGGCTGCTTTCTGTTTGTTTGCTTTACTTTTGCCACTGCGACCGCCAAAGATGTTCAGACACTTATGCTCGGCCGATTTTTCGCCGGCGCATGCGGCTCATCCACATTCTCTATTATCCCCGCCATCTTGGCAGACATGTTTCCGCCCAGCAGCCGCGGCACTGCAATTGCTCTCTTTTCTCTTGCTGTCAACGGCGGACCCATGATTGCGCCCGTGGCGGGCGCCTATATGGTTGCCTCGGGTCTCGACTGGAGATGGACTCTCTATGTCACAGGGATCGGTGCCGTCGCCGCATTTATTGGAAGCGTGGTTCTCTTTAAAGAGACTTTCCAACCTGTGATCCTCAGTGAGCGCGCCCTCGAGCTGCGCAAGCGCACCGGCAACTGGGCGCTGTGGGCACCGCACGACTCGGTGGAGCTCGATTTCAAGAAAATTTTTACCAATTCGGTCGTGCGCCCCCTGCACATGCTTGTAACTGAGCCTATTCTGCTGCTGCTTTCGCTCTACCAGGGCTTTGTCTATGCTCTTTTGTACATGTGCCTTGAGGCCATTCCGATCGTGTTTGAAGGCTACGATTTCAAAGGCGGCAACATCATGCTGCCGTACCTGAGCGTGTTTGTGGGCTCGTGCACCTCGATCGCAGTCAATGTGCTTGTGTTTGACAAGCGCTACCGCTCCCAAGTCATGGCCAGTCCGTACCCTGTGATCCCCGAGGCCCGCATGCCGCTCATGATGGCCGGGTCCGTGAGCATGACTCTGAGCATTTTCTGGCTGTTTTGGACGGCCGCGTACCCCAAGACGGCCGAGCACCCCCACGGGGTCCACTGGATCGCCCCCGTGATCGCCCTAGCGTTCTACGGGTTTGGCTTTGTTTCGCTATTTTTGCCCATCATGAACTACATTCTCGACTGTTATCTTATGCTTGCGGCCTCTGCAATTGCCGGAAACACGTTTTTGCGCAGCGTTATGGCCGCCGCGTTCCCGCTGTTCACGACGCAAATGTTTAAGAATTTGGGCATCCAGTGGGCGGGCACTTTGCTCGGGTGCTTGGCGCTGCTCATGATGCCTGCACCGTTCTTGTTTAAGATTTTTGGGCCCAAGCTGCGGTCGTCGTCCAAGTTTGCTTTTAATCTTGCGGATTGACGTGGGGGTCACAGCGCAAGGGCACACCCGCCGCTAGCTGCAAGGCTCTAGGCATAGCATTTAATACTAATTCGCGCTGCGTGCGCTTAATTCTACGTAATTTCAGGGAGAAAAATCTAGGATGGCCTATGACAGGAGCTGCCAGGGTCACATGGCCCCTCCAGGGGCACCCCCCTGGGCACTCCTACATTTCCTAAAAGCAGCAGTCGAGCGCATCCAGGGCAAGGGTTCACAAAGCAACGAAAACTGCACATTTTAGTCTGAAACTCCGACTCTTAATTTTTCACCCTCGCGCACCCCTCCCCACGCTGCGCTGCAGTACCCCAGACAGTCCACGTAATCTCCTCTCAGCATGTACACACTAGCGTTCACTGCCCTGTACACCCTCGCCACGGCGCACAACCCGATCCCGGTGGCCGAGGGCGACTCGTGGCAGGTCAGGCACATGAAGACCGAGCACGGAATCGAGACTTTTGACGCCTTTTCGTTCTTTACGCTCCACGACAATGACAACTCGAAAACGTGGTCGCGCGAGGATATTCTGAACTTGTATGGGCTTCTGAGCAGCGAAAAAGTTGGTAGCGGCGATGGCACCGGCTCTGGAGAGTCCACAATCACCCAAAAGACCCAGGATCACGTTGTTGCCAGCGTGCTTGAATTGCTCGATGAAAACAAGGACGGCGTTGTGTCGCTGGATGAGTGGCGCAAGTTTATGCAAGAGAATGGCGAGCTGCCCGACTTTGGGCTGGGCCCCGGCCACCACGGCGACTATGAGCACGAGTATGAGGTGCACCACTGGAACGAGTTTCACCGTGACCAGGACCCTGATGTAAAGGTTGTGCACCCGGAGGACATTGAGCATGAAAAGTTGTATCATGCGCACGAGCATGGAGACGAGGAAGGGGACCATATGCGGGATGGCAGCGTTGCGTTTATCTCGCGGATTCCAAAGAAGTTTCTCAAGCAAAAGCGAGGGGATGATGCAGAGCATTCGTAGGGATATAATGAACGTGTATGAGGGGATGGGGAGAGTGCCTTGGGGAGCGCCTTGGGGAGCGCAAGGAGCCAGGGAGCCAGGGAGTCCGGGGCAAGTCACATGGGCCAGAAAATTAAGAGACCCAAAGTGCACCCCCTGCCCTATGCATACATACATAAATACTACAATAAGCAATAATGAAGGAGTGGGGTGGGTGTCAAGGGTATCCTCAGAGCCCAGGGGAGCCCATGGGTGCCTCGTCCGAGCTCAGGCGGCATGGACCCATCGCCCCTTTTCAAAGGCATCTCCTCTCCCTCCCACACATTCCAGGTTAAATACTACAAAAAATAATCATTTCGTTGCATTTTCTGCGGCGCCATCTTCACCTGGTCGTCGGGCACGCAATTAAAAATCGAGAACTTTGCGCTCGTTTGCTCGTCGACCTTCATCACAGAGGCAACATTGCCGCATCTATAGCAGTAATTGGGCGCGCTCCACACTGTAACAACATCCTTTTCCTTGAAATGGTACCGGAACCCTTCCATGACCAGCTGGTGCGCGCGGGCCACCAGGTCCAGCCCATTAACATGGTTAAACTCGCGAGCGACATCTGCACCAAACAACCACCCGGCACCCCGCGGGCTAACCACCCAGGTGCCTGCGGAATCGTCGGGGTCGCTCCAGACCAAATCGGCAAATGAGCCCTCGTGGGGGATTTCCTGGGCCCGGTTAAGGACGCGTATTTGATCCAACATGCGGATCTCGGGGCTGAGGCCGCCGTGCACGCACAGAATGCGCGAATCAATGATGGCAGCCAGAGTCAAAAAGTCAAAGACCTGGCAGCAATATTTCCACACTGTGGTTGTTCCGTACTTACTGAGGCACTCGTCGTAGAATCCATAGGCTTGTGTGATTTGGCGCGACTCGTGGTTGCCGCGAACGAGGGTCAGACGGCTCGGATACAAGACCTTGAGGCACATGAGCAACGTGAACGTTTCGAGGCTGAAGTAGCCGCGGTCGACAAAGTCGCCCAGAAAAACATAATTTACGGCGTCGGGCAACCCGCCAGAGATGCGGAAAAGCTCCAGCAAGTCGTGGAACTGGCCGTGGATGTCGCCGCAAACGGTGACCGGCGACTGGACCGGCTGGATGTTTGATTCCTCCATTAGAAGCACTTTTACCATTTCACAGAGTTCCTTGATGTCTGCTTCGTCCAGGTACTTGCATTTTAGGACCGTCTCGAGCCACTGTTTAGGGCTCATGATGTGTTGTGGGTGAGGGTGTTAGGGGGGTGTTCTGCGCGAGGTAAAGTGCGCTGGGAGATGGGAGATGAGGAAGTCAGCGCTGAGCTGCTGAGCTGAGCGGTGGGAGACGAGGGATGACGAGCAGCAGGGCAGACCAAATGGAGGGGACAAGAGGGAGGGACGAGCTGGCGAATGCAGTGCGTTAGGGGGATGGATTTGAATGCGCTCGCTCGCTCGCCGGGCTGAACTGCTATCAATTGACTAGTTCTATCTCTTATCTATCTAGACTCACACTTGTACCTTTTTGTATCTCTTGGTAGCACTCCATGCCCCCTACTTTCCTCACTCCCCCTAACCTGACCACGTGAGCACGCTCCCACGCCCACCTCACTCACAATCCTCGGCGCTCCCGATAAGCATCTGTCATCCTCCAATCATGACAGCCAAGGCATTCTCCAAGCTCAGTCTCGAGGACGATGAGGCCGCCTACGGCTCGATTTTTAGCGTTAGTGGACCCGTAGTGGTCGCCGAGAACCTCATTGGCTGCTCAATGTACGAGCTCGTCAAGGTAGGCCACGGCCAGCTCATGGGCGAAGTCATTCGGATTTCGGCCGACAAGGCCACCATCCAAGTTTACGAGGAGACGAGCGGTCTTATGGTGGGCGACCCCGTGTCCCGCACCGGCCAGCCCCTCAGCGTGGAGCTGGGACCCGGCCTTGTCGACACCATCTACGACGGTATCCAGCGCCCGCTCAAAAAGATTGCCGAGGACTCGCAGAGTATCTACATTCCCCGCGGCGTGACTGCTCCCGCTTTGGACCGCCAGCGCAAGTTTGAGTTTACGCCCGGAAGCCTCAAAGTTGGCGACCACATTAGCGGCGGTGACGTGTTTGGGTTTGTCTATGAGAACGCGTTGCTCGACCAGCACAACATCTTGCTGCCTCCTAAAGCTCGTGGTACTATTTCCTTTATTGCCCCCGGCGGCCAGTACACCGTGGACGAGAAGGTCTTGGAGGTCGAGTTCAACGGCCAAAAGACCGAGTTCTCAATGTACCACACGTGGCCCGTGCGCTCGCCCCGCCCCTATGCTGAGCGCCAGAAAGCAAACTACCCTCTGCTGACCGGCCAGCGCGTGCTGGATGCTCTCTTCCCCATGGTCCAGGGCGGCACCACGTGCATTCCCGGCGCGTTTGGGTGCGGCAAAACGGTCATTTCCCAGTCGATCTCCAAGTTCTCCAACTCGGACGTCATTGTCTACATCGCCACCGGCGAGCGCGGCAACGAGTGCGCCGAGGTCCTCAAGGAGTTCCCCGAGCTCTACACCGAGAAGAACGGCAAGCAGGAGCCCATCATGCAGCGCACCACCATGGTTGCCAACACCTCCAACATGCCGGTGGCCGCGCGTGAGGCCTCGATTTACACGGGCGTCACCATCGCCGAGTACTTTCGCGACCAGGGCAAGGACGTTGCCCTCATTGCCGACTCTTCCAGCCGCTGGGCCGAGGCGTTGCGCGAGATCTCGGGCCGTCTCGGCGAAATGCCCGCCGACCAGGGCTATCCTGCCTACCTGGGCACGCGCCTGGCCTCGTTTTACGAGCGCGCCGGTAGGGCCACCACCCTGGGCCTCCCCAAACGTGAGGGCTCGGTCTCAATTGTTGCGGCTGTGAGCCCCCCCGGCGGTGATTACTCGGAACCCGTGACCACTTCCACCCTCGCAATCACCCAAGTTTTCTGGGGTTTGGACAAGAAGCTCGCCCAGCGCAAGCACTTTCCCTCTATCAACACCAGCGCCTCGTACAGCCACTACACGGACATTTTGGGCGAGTACTATGGCAAGGAGTTCCCCGAGTTCCCCGTGTTGCGCAACAGCCTCAAGGAAATCATCTCGAAAGCCGAGGACCTCGAGCAGGTTGTGCAGCTCGTGGGCAAGTCGGCGCTCAGCGATTCGGACAAGATTACTTTGGATGTGGCTGCTCTCGTCAAGGACGACTTTCTCCAGCAAAACGGGTACTCGGACTATGACGCTTTCTGCCCCATTTGGAAGACAAACGATATGCTCAAGGCGTTTGTTACCTACCACGACGAGGCCCAAAAGGCGGTTGCCTCGGGCGCTTCGTGGTCCAAGCTGAGTGAAAAGACCTCGGATGTCAAGTACAAGGTCGCCTCGGCCAAGTTTTACCAGCCCAAGGACGGCCGCGAAAAGGCCGAGAAGGAGTACAAAGAACTGTTTGCGTACATTGGCGAAAAGTTCCAAGAGGCTCATGATTAGTTAGTAGAGTGTAGTGCAGATTGTAATATGCAAAGGGGCACCCGGGGTGGGCCGAGGGTGCGCGCATGCAGGTGCATGCAGGTGCGCGCGGGGCAGTTTGGATCTCCATTTCTTTCGGGGCTCATCTATAATTAGAATTGCCACAAAAAAGTTGCGCCCGAGGTGCACGCGGATGCTCAGGGGTACACCCAGGGCAGAGTGCCAGTGCCAGGGAGTGCCAGGGCAGCGTTGCGTGCAATGGTTTATCTACATAGCTACGTAAAACTGTCATCCTGCGGCTCATAACGTACCTCACGAGCTCCGGATTCGGCCAGGTTGTCGGGGCTGCCTTTGCCCAAGTGCACTGCGGGAGTGCCCAGGAGGCCGATTCAGATGACCGTAAAGCTCCGAGGCCTCAGACCACATCCAATCCCTGCCATGCCAAATGCATAAAGCAGACATCAGGGGCTGAGTGTTGTCTTGGACTGGAGCTCTAGCCGGTTATCTGAGTCGTTGTAGAGCACTCATGTGGGGCGCCAGCTTTTATAGTTTTTATGCAATGAGTAATTGTGGGTCGAGGAAGGGCATCGGTGGATTTCGGGCAGAATTTGGGTGTGCGCGGGTTTTTTTTTGGGGGATGGGAAGGTACGTTTTTTGAGGAATGGGGCTGTATTTTTTTTTTGTGAGCCAAAGGGAGGTCACTCGGGGAAGGGGAGGGGCGCATACAGTGCAGAGGGGAGTGGCAAGACGCGGAGTGGCACGAGAGGCACCCCAGGCGCTGAGAGCACCCGCGCACCCACACACCCGCACACGCCCTCACCCACCCTTGCCCTAAAACGACTCTTGTACCGCCCCCCCTTATTTCATCATAATAACTACACACCCCACGGGCATCCCTCCCCTCCTCACATAAATTATAGGAAATAATCCGGCGTCTTTCTCGAGACGCTCGGCTCGAGAGTGCGCGGGCACGGATCATACTGCAAAAACGTGTGGTGCAGGTCCTCGTCCACCTCCATGATCGCTGCTTGGTTGCCGCACCGGTAACAATAGTTTGGCGCGCTGAAAATGGTCACGACTTGCTGCTCGTGGCTCCACGAGTACCCGTCCATGACCAGCTGGTGCGCGCGCGACACGAGCGACAGCGAATTTTTGTGGTTGAACTGCTCCGAGATGTCCTGGCCAAACGTAAACCCGGCGCCTCTGGGGCTCACGCCCCACCCTTGGCGCTCGTCAGGGTCACTCCACAGCAGGTCGCTCATGGGCCCGTCATGCGGCACTTCTTGAAACCGATTCAGGTTGCGGATATGATCAATAGTTTCAATGTTGGGGCTGAGGCCGCCATGCAGGCAGAAAATTTTGTTATCGACGAGCGCTGTAATGGGAAAGTAGTCAAACAGGTCCGTAAACAGTTTCCAAACTGTGGGGCTGCCGTATTTGCGGAGGCATTCGTCGTAAAACCCGTAAACTTGGGTGATTTGGCGCGACTCGTGATTGCCCCGCAAGATGGTGATGCGCTTGGGGTACCTGATCTTTAGGGCCACCAGGTAGCTCACCGACTCGACCGAGTAGTAACCACGGTCAACATAGTCGCCCATAAACAGATAATTGGTGTCTGGGCAGGGCCCTCCAATCCTAAAAAGTTCGAGCAAATCGTGAAACTGACCATGCACATCGCCGCAAATTGTGACCGGGGACTGCACTGCCTGCACGTTTTCTTCAAATTGGAGGATATCCTTGGCCATTCCGCACAGCTGGCGCACTTGCTTTTCGCTCAGCGGCTGGCACTTGAGCAGCGTCTCGATCCAGCCCTCGAGCTCGCCCATGGACGCGGCAGGCAGTGGGGACCCCTCATAGTCGTGCATCGGCACGTCCTCAGAGTACGTGTACTCGTCCATTGCTACGTCCGAATCCTGCATTTGGACGTCTCCCATTATGTCAGGTGTTTATGTTTTAGGGTAGGGGTGAGGCCCCCAGAGCTCTCTGGGGTGTGCCTGGGGTGTACTCTGGGAGGGTGCTGAGGGGGCACTGTGAATGGAGTTCAAAAGGTTGCCAAAAAAGTTCAAACTTGTAGTTTGTACTTGGGCACTCGGCCCCCCTGCTCGCTGGGACCCCTCCCCATAGCAGTTTAATCTGCTTGATATGAGTTTATTCTGTACAGCGTGCTCTGGTGAGCCCTGGTGAACCCTGGCGAACCCTTCACAACCCTCTTCAGAACCCTGGTTCACACCGATAAGCTGCAATCAAGCGATGCATATTGCGAGGGAGGGGCTCCCAAAATTGCTCGCTCCAACCGCCAATAAATGCTTGAATATCCTCAATTCACTAAACTAAACCCTCCATCTACAGCCTGACCCCCTGTTTACTCCGATCAAGGGCGATATCGCACATGGCATCAAACGCCGTCCTCTTTTCCTTTTCAAGATCGCCGGCAGCAATCCGCGCCTTCATATCCTCCATAATCACAGTACGGGGCCGCCCAGCCACGAAAACAACATACCTAAGGCCAGGAAACTGCTGCTCATACTTCTCATTCAACTCGGCCAGCTTGGCAGCTTCCTCCTCTGTAGACTTGAGGCTGGCCTGTTCCTTTTGCGAGTGAGCACTATCAACTTTTTTAGCGCCAAGCCTCGGGTGCGCAGCAATTATCGCAGGGATCCGGGGGTCCTCTGGGCTCTTGAGGAGCTCCAGCAGGCTCGAGCGCACTGCCTCAATTAGCTCGGGCCATGAGCCTTGTGGGGATTGCACAATCGGCTGAATGTACTCTACGAGCGTGGGACACGGTTCAAACAGTTGGGCAATGGCAGCTGTCTGCTCATTTTTGGGGAGTTTGTGTAGCGAGTGTGCAGCGATCATCAAAGGTCGGGGTACGCCGATGTCAGCGATAGATAAAGATTAAAAGGGTGGGATCTGGAAAGTTCAGGGATTTGTGCAAAACGGAAATGGGTGTTTGATAGCTTCTGGGCATGCCAGGGTGCCGGGGTACAAGGATGGTGGGACATATCATGTGCTGGGGCACAAGGATGCTGGTACATATGCTGGGGCACAAGTCTGCTGGGGCATATGGATGCTGGGACACATGGGTATGCCAGGATATGCTGGGTCACAATTCAAACCTCCATTCTGTAACACCAGCAGGAGGAGCTGAAATTTCACTAATTTGTTCACTACGGTATTCCCTACTGACACCCAACTGCTGAACGACAAAATTCGTTGTTTTCGTCTAATTGAGCTCTCTAATCCCTTAAACTCGATTAAATTTCACTTTTTCTCCCCGGTTGGCGAAATTTCACTCGAGCGAGTGAGCTCTCACGCTCGCAGCTCCCACGCTCGGAGCTCTGCACTAGGGCAGTTTTTTTTTCACCAAAAACCCACATTTCAGTCGAGAAACCTCCAAAAGAGTTAGGACTATCTACATACACTCCTGCATCTCGCCGCATCCCCTTGCTATCCCGCTGACTTTTGTGAAAATTTATTAATGCCATCGACAACCGCAATCGTTTCGTCGGCGGTGCTTGCGGGCGCCCTCGGCTATTGCATCTGGTTTGATTCCAAGCGCCGCAGCAGCCCCGAGTTCCGCAAGGGACTCAAGAAGCGCAGCGTGCAGTTTGACAAGGTCAAGCAGCAGGAGGCCGACCAAAAGAGGGTTGCGATTGAACGTCTTGTTGACGAGACTTTGGCCAAGCACCCCATTCCCGAGGACTTCTCAAAGAGACAAAACTTTTTCATGCAGGAGGTCGAGCAGGCTGATGCCCTGTTGACCGGAGGTGACTTTTTGGAGAGTGCCCTCGCCTTTTACCGTGCGTTGTGCGCCTACCCCAACCCGGTCGAGCTTTTGAGCGTTTATGACAAGAGCATCAAGGCCCCCGAGGTGATGGACTACTTGCGGGCGATGATTGTCGTGCGTCCCCCTGAGGCTTTGACCCGCGCTTTGGCTGGCGCCGCCCAGCCTGATTTGGGTGTGGAATAATGTATATAGCATAGAATAAGGAGTACAGGGGTGTGCGAGTAATTCGCATGCGCAGATGCTGGATCACTTTTCCCCATGGCCCAATTGTATATTGTGCTGGGGCATATGGGACTCACTCAGCTCAGGGGGGCCCCAGCTGACATGGACGACATTCGCAGGGCTCGGCTGGCCCGCCTGGGCGGGGACTCTAGCTCAAGCAGTAGCAGAGCAAACACTCACAAACCATCAAACACACAACACAGTGACCCGCAACCAGCAAAGAAGCCCGCTTCGGCGCCCGTAGAGCCCGCAAAGGCGCCCCAGCCTCAGGCCGTTCCAGCGCCAAAACCGGCGCCCGCGGTCCCGCAGCGCTCCGCTTCACAGCTCAAAGCCGCGCGAATCTTTGATTTAGATGCGCTGTTGCCCTCAGTCACCCTCCCCCTGGAAGAATATGACTCGATTCTATGGGAAGGCCTGCTTGGCCTCTCCAACAAATTGGAGTGGCTGGAGGCGTCGTGGCGCCGTCTCAAAGTTGTGGCGCGCACCTCCAAAGATGGAAAAGAGCTTCTGGGGGTCATTGAGAGCTCCCTCGCAGCGTACGCGGTCAATTGCGCCACCTGCGACGCCGACGAGGAAATCTACCAAAACATGCCCGAATGGCTGTTGAGAGGCCCGGACGCGGTATTTGTGGCGCTTGTTATTGAGAGTGCTGCTGATCAAGAGCTCCTCGGCGAGCTGCTGGCCCCGATTTGGGCCCAATTTGCCGTGCGTCTCTACACCCAAAGGCTCAAGGGCGACTACATTAAAGTGCTCAATGCGACTGAAGTCCTCCTTAGCAACAAGGCCGTGGCCCGTTCAGTGGTCGAGCTGTCGAATTTCGCCGTGCGTGAGCCCTCAACCGCCAAAATTGTTACCCACACCTGGCTCGGGCCGTACCTCGCCCTGAGCCCGCTGGACCCCGAGGCGGCCGTGCGCAATTTTCAGGGCTTGGAGGACCTGAGTTTTTCAAACCCCATGGCCGTGCAGCGCATTGAAAACTCGATGCCCGAGACGACGCTCCTGATGGAAAAGCTGTTTGCCATCGTCGACAAGCTCGTGCGCGCGAGCCCCGACGCCAGGCAGAAAGTCCTCGACTACTTTTGCGGCGTGCTGGACCGCAACCACAAGCGCCACGCCCACAATCCGGTGGACGTGAGCTCGGACGGTTTGATGGCGAATCTGACGTACATTGCCATCAAGTTTTGTGTGCCGTTTGTTGATTTTGGGGGTTCTAAACTCGACAAGGTCGACCCCGGCTACTTTTTGTACTCGCGCGCCTACGAGGTCGACGACGAGACCAAGCTCGTGGCCGACCAGGAAACGAGCCGCGATACTCTCAAAGATAAGAGCGACGAGGCTCCCAACTTTATGACCCAAATTTTCTTTGTTGCGGTGGGCTTTTTGCACTATGGATTGGGCGGAATGTTTCATTCCGAGCAGCGCCTGAAACGCGCAAAAACCCATTACGGACAGCAGCTCGAGCAAGTGCAGGCCACTATTGACCGCATGGGAAGCTCGCCCCAGGCCCAGGCAGCCTTGGCGCGCGCAAAAACCCAGGCATTCAACGTGAATTCGCTCTATCTGAGCTTGTCTGGTGTGTTGAGGAACGAGACGCTTATGACGACGTTTTACGACTTTGCGGCGTTTGTGCAGCTTTGGACGCTCCACCAGGCCCAGCCCAGTTTCCCTGCACGGCCCCTCAGCTTTGATAACACACCCCCAAGCGCCATTTTTGAGGCTTACCCCGAGTACCTCGTCGAGTCGTACGTGGCCACCATGAGCTTTGTAGGCCAAAACCTGCCGCAGATCGCGCGCTCCAGTGGTAGTCCGATTGTCAATGGCCTGATTTTTTACATGGAATGCCCGCAATTTATCCGCAACCCCTACCTCAAATCGCAAATGGTCGAGGTCCTCTTTTACGGCGCGTTGCCGCAGCGTACTTATTCGGGCGAGATCCCCGGGTACTTTGTTGAGCTATTCAATGGAGATCCCATGTGCCAGGAGCACCTTTTCCATGCCCTGATGAAGGTTTACGTCGATATGGAGCTCACGGGCCGCAGCGCCCAATTCTACGAGAAGTTCCATACCCGCGAGCTTGTTTCGCGCGTCATGAAGGTTTTATGGGAGAACCCCGTGTACCAGCGCGGTCTCGAGGCCCAGAGCGCAAACAACGAGGACTTTTTCGTCAAGTTCACCGCGCTGCTCCTCAACGATTCTACGTACATGCTCGACTCTGCTTTGAGCAAACTTCAGGAAATCCACCACCTGCAAGAGCAAGGGGCCGACGCAGACGCCCCCGAGCCCGACCGCGACCCCAATGCCGAGGAGGAACAGCAAGAGACCCCCGGGCAGCAGCTGCGGAGCGCCGAGGAGCGCGCCCGGCAGTACCTCGAGCTCAGTTCGTCGTGTGTTGACTTGCTCTCCACATTCACGTCAACGGTGCCGGCGCCGTTCACGCGCGCAGAGGTGGTCGACCGGTTCGCGTCAATGCTCAACTACAACCTCAACGCGCTCGTCGGCCCGAAATGCGGCGAGCTCAAGGTCAAGACGCCCGAAAAGTATAACTTTAACCCGCGCAACCTGCTGGTGGCCATCATCCGGGTGTACCTAAACCTCGGCAAGATCGACGAGTTTGTCGAGGCGGTCGCACGTGACACCGAGTCGTTTGGGGTCGGCAACTTTCGCAAGGCGGCCCAAATCCTCAGCAAACACGTGCTGGTTGGGCCCGTGGAGCTGAGGGAGTGGTCGTCCTTCTCGTCAAATGTGGAGCAAACAGTCGAGTCAATTGCGATTGATGAGGAAGAATTGGGCGATGTTCCCGATGAGTACCTTGACCCGCTCATGGCCACCATCATGAAGGACCCTGTTGTGCTTCCCAGCAGCAAGGTTTCGATGGATTTGACCCACATCAAGAGCTACCTTCTCAACACGCCTACCGACCCGTTTAACCGGTCTCCGCTCAAGATTGAGGACTGTTTGCCAAATGAAGAGTTGAAAAGGGAGATTCAGGAGTGGTTGAAAGAGGCCAGGAAGCGGGCAAAGGGTGGGGCCTGAGGTGCCTGAGGTGCCCAGGGTGGACGAACTGAGGGGCCTACCTGCGCGCACATGTCGGCGCGCCTTATAAATATCTAGTCATGGCTCATTGCATCACCTAAACCTGCGCCCACGCTCGTCCCTCTCACCCTGGCATGCTGCCTGTTGGCCCTACCCGCCGATGCCAAGCGAGCAACCTGTTGATGAAAAAGTGAGTAAAACTAGCCTAAATCACACAATGTTCAAAACTGGCCCCGGCACGCGGCAGCCAAGTGCCTTGCAATAGTTCTCTAACCATCGCTACAACTACTCATCCCCCTCATAGTACTCGGTTGGAGTCTCGTACTCACCAGCAGTCATTTTCCCAATCTTGCCTGGCGCAAGCGAAACAATCTTGTCCACTTGGCCGGCCATATACGCCGCACTCTGCCACCACAGCACGGGGCTCACGAGCATCTCGGGGATACTCGAGCGGATTTCCTCAGTTCCAGAAAACGGTTTGGCGGTTCTGTTGGACACAATAGTAAACTCGGGCTCTTTCACTTTCAAAGAACTCACCAACCGCTCGAGTTCGGGCTGGGCACGCTGCATGTACCGTGAATGAAACGCTCCTGAAACGTCGAGCGGTTTGGCCACTGTGCGTTGCCAGCCCTGCAATTTTTCAACCGCATTACGCAAATCGGAGAGGTCCCCCGACAAGACAGTTTGGGTTTGGGAGTTGTAGTTTGCGATATCGAGGTTGTTGGTATGGCACACCTCGGCCAGCTGGTCGTTCCAATTGGCGCATTTGCGGGGCTTTACCACCAGAGTCATGCCGGTGCCGGTTGCTGCAGCTTCCATTGCGAGTCCTCGGGCGTGCACGAGCTTGAGGGCGGCGGAGAATTCCAGGGAGCCGGCGAGGGCAAGGCACGAGAGCTCGCCCAGAGAGTGCCCGATGGCCATCGCGGGGGCTTTGTTGTGCTGTCTCCAGGCTCCATAAATGGCGTACGACGCAGCAAGCATCAGGGGCTGGGCGATACTGGTTGGAGTGAGGGATGGCTGAAATGTTGGATCTAGGAGTGCTCGTGAGAGTTTGAGGTGAGGTAGCGCGGAATCAACCGATTCTAGCAAAGTATGAGGGACCCTGGCCGCCCATGGGGCCAGCAGCCCCGCGCGTTGATAGCCCTGGCCCGGCACGCATAACCCGAATTTCATTAGAAAGAATAGACACAACTAGGTAAATCTAAATAGTTACAACTTTTTCTCGACCTGCTGGACGATCTGGGTGCGCACGAGCACGCGCTTGCCGTCGCGCTCGACGAATTTGTAGAGGGCGGGGTACGCGCCCACAGCGACCAGCTCGGGGACCACCGAGGCGCGGAACTGGCGCCACTTGGTGATGGCGTTGGCGCGCTTGGTCTGCAGCTCCTCGCTGTCCTCGTTGGCGCGCATCTTGTCCTCCAAATCAAACTTCTCGCTCAGCACCTTGATGTTGGCCTTGACCTCGCGCTGCGCCTCTTCGCTGAGGATTGATGCGGGGCGCGGGCGCCACAAAAACGCTTTGAACTTGTCCTCCTTTGTTTCGACGCGCTCGATATCGCCCGAGATGTCCCACAGCCGGTAGCCAGGCGACCCGCCGCGGCCCGAGTTCCAGGTCACGAGCTGGCGCCCGCTGGGGTCCCACTCGGCCTCGGTGATACCGAACGGGTGCTCCTTGCTCTGAAGCTGGCGCAGGTTGATCGGGAGGTCCTTGGAGGTGTCGCGGTGCTGTTCTTTACCCAGCACGGCCGCCACGCCGGCGCCTTCGAGGCGGGCCCCGTCAAAGTCGAGATCCCAAAACTCCATGACTGTTTTGTTGTTGTCTTTGAGCAGAGTGGTCAAGAAACGGCCCTTGGGGTTCCACAGTGCCGAGGTGGTCACGCGCGCCTCAAACCGGTACGCCTCCTTCCAGGTGCCCTCCTTTTTCTTCTTGCGCTCGGGGGCAAAGAAACAAAGGACATTCTTGCTGGGGGACACGGGAACGTTGGGGACATCGTTGTAGAGGAACGCCACAAACCGGTCGCCCTGCGGTTCCCACGCCATGGACGTCACAACCTCCTTAAAGTCGACGACATCCACGCCAATCTCCTTCTCGTTGAGGCGCCAAATATCCAGCGAGCTCAGCACGGTTTTCTTGTTTTTCGAGTACCGATCGACCTTGACCGCCAAAAAGTGGCCCTGGTTCTGCCAGTACAGCTTGCACCCGGCCACATTGAACAGCGAGCGGTTGCGCACCGTGACCTTTGTGGCGGCGTCAATGAGGCACACGCGCGCCGTCTGGTTCTGCATCTCGGGCGTCCAGTACGCAATCAGCTGCTGCCCATTGATTAGCGCCGGCGCAAACTCGAAATCCATCAGGCCTGCCACCTTGAGGCTCTTTTTGTCCACGAGGCCCATTCCGGGCGTTTCATAGATGCTGAGGGTGTCTTTAGCGGAGATGCGCGCAAAAAACTTGCTGTCCCACGACCACTTGAAGGGGGGCCACACGTTGCGCTTGCGCTCGGCAGCAACAAGCTGCCTAAAAATGATGCTCGAGGTGCCGGCCACCGCGATGTCGTCTGCCTCGACAGGCTTGGTTGCTGCGAGACTCAGGGGGCTCACGGGGAACGTGCGCAGCGGCTGGAATGTGCGGGTGTCCCACACAACAATGTTGTTGCCCTCGTCAGTCTCCTTGAACGGCCAATTCTTCTTATCAGCAGGAGCCGCCAAGGGGGTCCTAGACCCAGTCACAAGGTAGTGCTCGTTGGGGCTAAAGTCCACAAAGCAAACGTCACGATGGGGGAACCGCGCAACAAGGTCAAACTCGGGCCCAGCATGCAGCTGAGCGCCCTGAGGGTGCACCGTCAAAAGGTACGTGCCGAGCGGCGACCACTGAATAAAATTGTCGGTGAGGCGCTCGCGCTTGTAGGCCTCCTTGGGGTTACCACCCTTGCGCAGCCACGACACCGCCACAGCGTCTCCAATGTGCACGGCGCACTGGTCGCGGGCCTGGCTGTCTGTAAGCCACGAGCGGAAATGGGGGTTCTCTTTGAACGGGGGGAGCTCGGGCTCAACAAAACTCTTCAAGTCCTCGGGATTCAGGTCCGCAATCTCGCCCACAGTGCTCAATTTGTCCATGAAAAACGTGTGGTTCTTGTCAAACTTTTTCCCGTGGAAATTGCGCACGAGGCTCTTTGCGTCGGCCGCCGTGGCACACTCCACAAACAAGTAGCCAAGCGTCTTGCCCTCGGCGACCGGAATGTGCATGTTTTTGATGTCTGCGGACGGGCTGAGCACCTTGCGCAAAACCTTTTCTAGCGCGGCGACCTTGGCCTCGGGGGCAACAGGCGTGCCGTCGACGAGCACATAGGCATCGTAGTCGGTATCGAGTTTGGTTTTGTAGCGATCCTCAAGGTCCTTGAGGTCGATCTTTGGCTCTGCAATTGCAGCAGACATTTTCAGATGACAAAGGGGATGGGGATTTTGTAGGGTGTGTAGTGTAGGGATCGTATAGGGCTTCGTAAGGATTATGTAGGAGCTGGAGCTAGGCTAGAGCTAGAACCAGGGGTGCTTTCATCACGTGGCATTAAAATTGAGTTTGATCTGGTTGCAGATATTTTGATTTTTTTTTCTTTTTCTGCATTTTGAGCGAGCCTGGCCAGGGTGTGCCCTCTTCGCTCTCCTCCTTCTACTCTCCCTCGTCCGCCTCCACCTCCCCCAGGCCCTTCCTGCGCGTCCCCTGGGGCACGCCAAAAATAGCGATTACTCATCTAATTAATATAAACATCCTCGAACCTCTCCTCCACACACCCACAAAATGAGCAATGCATTCGAGCAACACGGTCAAGGACACGTCTACAAATTCTACGACTCTTTAGACGCCTCCCAAAAAGCATCACTGGACGCCCAGCTCAAGCAAATTGAGCCCAGCGAAATCGCTGGAATCGCCGAGGCAGCCCACGCCGAGGCAGCCAATGTTGGCTCCATCGAGCCGCTCCCTGCGTCCGCCCTCGCCTCAACTCTCGATTCCCCGGCTGAGGACCTCGAGGCATGGCGCCAGCACGGCTTGGCAGAGATCAAGGCCGGCCGCGTGGCGGTGCTGCTTTTGGCGGGCGGCCAGGGCACTCGCCTGGGTTCGTCTGCTCCCAAGGGATGCTACGACATTGGTCTTCCTAGCCGTAAGTCCCTATTTCAACTCCAGGCCGAGCGGATCCTCAAAATTGGCCAGCTCGGCGGCGGACGCATCCCCTGGTACATCATGACCTCTGGCCCCACTCGCGGCCCCACTGAAACCTTCTTCAAGGAAAACAAGTACTTTGGTCTCAACTCCTCGGATGTGGTCTTCTTTGAGCAAGGCGTTTTGCCGTGTTTGACCCCCGACGCCAAGATCATCATGGAGGGCCCTGCCAAGGTCAGCGTTGCGCCCGATGGCAACGGCGGCGTGTACAAGGCTTTGGAAAAGGGGGGTATTCTCGAGGACCTCGGCAAACGCGGCATCAAGCACGTGCACATGTACTGCGTCGACAACTCGCTCGTCAAGGTTGCCGACCCATTGTTTATCGGGTTTGCGGCGTCAAGGGGCGCCGAAGTAGCCACCAAGGTCGTGCGCAAGCGTGATGCACACGAGCAGGTCGGTCTAATTGTGTCGCGCAACGGTGCGCCCGGCGTTATCGAGTACTCTGAGATCCCCAAGGAGATGGCGGAGGAGCATGGCGCTGACGGCCTGCTGAAGCTGCGCGCGGCAAATATTGTCAACCATTACTACTCTGTGGACTTTTTGCAGCGGACCCCCGAGCTCGCACGCGCTCTGCCGTTCCACGTGGCCCACAAAAAGATCGCCCACGTCGATGATGCAGGCAACACTGTCAAGCCCGAGACGCCAAATGGCATCAAACTCGAGCAGTTTGTGTTTGATATCTTCCCCCAGATTGCCCTGCAAAAGTTTGCGTCGCTCGAGGTCGACCGCAAGGACGAGTTTTCCCCCGTCAAGAACGGGCCTGGCGCCGCCAACGACACGCCCGCCACCGCCCGTTCCGATTTGATGAATGAGGGCCAGCGCTGGTTGGTGGCCGCAGGAGCCAAGGCGGGTCCCACAGAGGTTGCGGCCAGCGTGTCGTACGGAGGTGAGGGCTTGGAGAGGTACAAGGGGCAGCAGGTTGGCGAGTACTTAAATTAGCATAGACATGTCTTGAATAGCATAGAACCTTTGTATAGGCACGTCCCATGGTGCGTGCTACATAAAGCTGCATCCCTCGCCCTTCACTTCAACGGTCTCAAACGGTCCCAAATGGTTGGCGAATCGATCGCCAATCATTTCTTGGCGCTAGCTCCCGCAGATCGCTCGCGTAGAACTAAAACACGCGTTGAAGCACGCGTTTGCGCAAAGCACTACGAGTTGTATACTTTGAGCGATTTAGCAATGCGCTTTTTAGCAGCATAAAAACGCATCGCATCCGCGCATCCGCCGGACCATCTGCCGATTGCCGCTAACGAGCCCCTTGATCCCCTGAGCCGCCTTGACCCCTTTTTACGCCCCTTTACATTCCTCAGTCCCACGCTGTAGCATGGCGTCTGTGGCTACTCTAGAAAATAATATGGATGCATTGATCATCGGCATTGGCAGGCATCTGCATGCTTATGCAGGTATTTTTATGCGCTGAACAAGAGCAGAAGGCGATTGCAGCCAGAGCCTTGAGTGCCCGGCTCAACACCCTTTGATACGAGCGCTAAGGGTAAATCGCGCTACCCGCGCCGACAAATCTTCGCCAACCGCCCGGGATCAAATTTCAGATCATCAGGCTCGCACAACAAGTGCATACTGCAGAGACCTACATGCATGCTACATGCACCGCGCGCAAACATCTAGACACTAGACGTTTGAGCACCTCTCGGAGAGTTTAACAAGTTTCATGTCTACTCGATAAAAGTTGACTTTTAGCGGTTGCAGCACCCGCCAATGACGTCATGCCGCCCGTTATATATGACGCAGCACCCGAGCCTTGTGGCATCGATCAAACTATGCCAGAGGCAGACGTCCGCGCGCCTAGCCCGAGCAGCCCTGCGCCCGGTGAATTTGCGCAGGTCACGCTGGCCTCGCTCGATAGCACCGCGTCGCTGTACCTCCAGCAGGAACTCGGGAAAGTCCTCGAGGGCATTGCCCAGATCAAGCAAAATTGCAACCGTCTCGAGACGGAAAACCGGTTTATTCGTGAATATATCGCAAGTTTAATGGGCCGCGCCGCAAATTAGGGCCACAAAAAGCGCGCGCTGTACGTATTTTTATTTATTATGATTTTGCTGTGAGGGGGTGCCCGAGGGGGCAAAATGAGCACTTTGGGGTTCCCCGGGGTACCCTTTGCGCTGGCTTTGGCCCTTAGAGGCAAACTGCTCGAGGCGAGCCGAGGCCGAGCAACGTAAGGCCAAGTGCCAGCACCCCGAGTACCCTTGCACGCATGCTCTTTAAAACAGAATTCAAAGCCCTGAAAGAAACCTACAAAGCCACCAAGCACCCTATAGTCTTGTGCCACGGACTACTTGGCTTTGAACGCCTCAAATTGGGGCCATTCGAGTACAAATACTGGAACGGGATCCAAGAAGAACTGGAGAAACGAGGTGCTCGCGTCCTTAGTGACACTGTACCGCCTTGGGGCTCGATCGAACAACGGGCAAAAGCCCTGCGGCAAATGGTTCTGGACCAAAAGGAGGGGTTTGAGCAGGTCAACCTGATAGGGCACTCTATGGGTGGCTTGGACGCCCGTTTCCTAGTCTCACGTCTCAGCCAACCTTCGTTCAAAGTCCTCAGTGTGACCACAGTGGCCACCCCACACCATGGAACCTATATTGCCGACCTGGCTCTGCCACTCACCAAGCACCTACCGGGTGCTATGGGCGCTTTTCAGGAGCTGTCAACCTCAAACATGGCTAAATTCAATGAGCAGACTCCAGACAACCCTGAAGTGGCCTATTTTTCATATGGGGCCACGGCCCGGCCGAGCTGGATCTCGCCATTGTGGAGGCCGTGGCATATCCTCAAGGAGCACGAGGGACCAAATGATGGACTTGTGAGCGTTGAATCTTCGAAATGGGGACGGTACCAGGGAACTTTGGATAATGTTGATCATGTTGATTTGGTGAACTTGTCAAATTACAAGAAACAGACCCGCAATTGGGACTATAATGCGGCGGCCATGTACCTGAAAATAATGGATGATTTGGCAACCATGGGTTTCTAGGTAGCTAGGTATAGGTATATTGTGGCACACATAGGGTTGCCGGGCACCGATGCGCACGCGATGCGCGCACTGCATTTGGGGCGGGTTCGTGCAGAGCGTTGCAGGGCCGGCTGCGAGCGAGGCTGCGAGCTGCTGCAGGCCCACTGCAGGCATGCTGGTAGCTGCGCATAATAGTTGCTCCGCCTTGCTGCGTACCGCCCTCAGCCAAACGTACAGCCGGAGCCCAGCACAGAGCCCAACACAGAACACCCCACACCTCTACCACGTACTAACTCCTATATACATCACTGGCTCTTGTCCTTATTGGTCCACACGGCCTGCTCCTCAGTCCACTCTGCCGCGTGGTGTTGAGGAATAGGGTCACTAATTTTGGTTACCAAGTACGCACAGCTGGCCGAGGCAAGCCCGTACAAAAATAAACCAAAGTACGGGACGCGGGTGCCCAAGAAAAACATGGCGCCAAACCCGAAAAGAATGCCCTGGCGGTTCTCGTACCACATTGATTTGCTGCGTTTACTGAATGGCAGCCGCTGAAAGTAGGGCTGTAGCAGGTCATTCATCATTGACCTGGTCCCCCAAAACACGCCCAAGAACCCAAACAGCCAGAGGCGCGGAAGCAGCAACCCCACGCCAAAGATTCCCAGGGCCGCAGGGCCGCCGGTAATGTTTTTGAACGAGTGGAAAGCGATTGCAGGAACGACCCAGCGGCCAATGTAGGGCAGCTTTGAGAGCAACCAAGTGCCAATCTGTATTTGCATGCGCTTGCCAAACTTGCGGAGCACGCTCACATAGATGCTGCGCCTTCCCTGGAACGGCGACTTGTGAGGTTGGTACTCGGCAAGCCGGCCATAAAACCGATCATTGTCGGGGTGCTTGAGGGTATTTGTATGGTCAACATGCACGAGCGACATAATAAATAGATTGTCCATCATTGCTGCGTCCTTTAGGCTGAACAAAATCATCTGCCTGACCTGCAGCACATTGTCGCTGATCCAGTACAAATCCGAGATGGATTCGGGGCTCTGGCGCAACAGACGCAGCACCAGCGCAATTGTCGAGCACACGAGACGCCAAGCAATCTCAAACGCAAACGAAATTAGCGCCGCTCGCAGGGCCTTGCGATAGTAGCCATGTTTGGCCAATTGGGGGTTTTGCAACGCTCTATAAGTACCAACAAACGCCAGCTGGGCTCCACGCACTATAGCAGCAAGAGTAAACCCGCTGCTGGGTTTACTGAGAAAGATAGGCGACGCCATTTAGAGCTTTCTCGGGTCGCAACGCAAGTCAAGGTGACAAACTGATGGGCGTGTACGGCCATCCGTACGAACCGTACGCGATCCAAATCCAGTTTATGGATGCGTTGTACCAGCTGCTAATCTCTGAAAAAAAGATTGGCCTGTTTGAGAGCCCGACCGGAACCGGCAAGACCTTGTCGTTGGCGTGCCCCTCCCTGACCTGGCTGCGGGGCCAAGACAAATTGAAACTTGATTTGGAACTCGCCAAGGTTGAACAACTCAAAGGGCCCGCATTTTTGCGCGTTGCAGCCAAGAAAAAGCTCATGGACTCGTTCATGCAACAGGGTCTTGCATTGCGGAATATAAGGGATACTAGACTGATTAAACAGGATGACGATCTCAAACAGGCCAAAAGGGCGCGGCCCTCAGTCCCAACTGATTCGTACGTGCTCGAAGACCCACTCGATAACCTTCAAGTAGACGACCTCGTGGGCGACGATTCAGACTCGCTCGAAGCCCTCAGCACAACTGCAAAAGTCTTTTTTACAAGCCGAACCCATTCCCAACTCTCGCAGTTTGTCGGCGCACTGAAAACTCTCGAGTTTGAGGCCAGCTGGTCTGACCAGAAACAACCCGTGAAGCACGTTCCCCTTGGGTCCCGCAAGCAGCTGTGCGTCAACAAAGATGTTACACGCCTCAGCTCCGCCACCGCTATCAACGAAAAGTGTCAGGACCTCAGGCAAAAACACGCGTGCCCCTACTTTGAAAAGAGCAGGACCCCACTCAAACAAGCTTTGGTGAGCGATATCATGGATATCGAGGATTTGCAGCACCTCGGCAAAAAGAGTGGTACTTGCTCGTACTATGCGGCGCGCGAGGCAGTGCCCTACGCCGAAGTGGTCACTCTGCCGTACCAACTCTTGATGCAAGAAAGCACCCGCAAGACGCTGGGTCTAAGCCTCAGAGGGTCGCTGGTGATTGTAGACGAGGCGCACAATATATCAGACACAATCACCTCGCTCAATTCCGTCACTGTGACCCGGGAAAATGTCGCAGTGGCCCTCAAAGGGTTGGGCACATACCTGGACAAGGTAGGCTCGCGGCTCTCGACCCTCAACAAAACCAGGCTAAACCAAACAATTTTGGTCGTGAAAAGCCTCGAGAGCTGCTTTGCAAAGCCTGAGAAACCCCCGGCGCCGGGTACACCCCTCGCCGTACACGAGCTTTTCTCGGAAAAAAACGTCGACACAATCAACTTGTGGATGCTACGCGACTGGATCACCTCGTCCAAGCTCATGTTTAAGCTCGATACCTACATTCGACAAACGAGCGACCAAACAGAGCCGCTGGTGCTGGCCAAGGTCATTGACTTTTTGCTGTTTGCGACCGACCCTGCGTCCGAGGGTAAACTATTTTGGGACCGCTCTGCGAATGCGCTCTGTCTGAGCTTTTTACTGCTTGATCCGTCGCCCGCGTTCAAGTCTGTCGTGGACGAGGCGGCAAAAGTGGTGCTTGCGGGCGGTACAATGGAGCCCTTTAGCGATTTTCAACAAGGCCTTTTCCCTCAAGTAGCGCCTGACCAAGTGGAGGTGTTTTCGTGCGGCCACATTGTGCCCAAATCGAGTATTTTGGTGCGGGTCGTCAAGGGTCTCGAGCTCACGTTTGCTCGTCGCCAAGACCCGGCCGTGATCAACAAGATTGGTGCAACCATTTTGGAGCTTGCCAAGGTCGTGCCTGCAGGTTTGGTAGTGTTTTTCCCCAGTTATAGCTACCTCGAGCTGGCCAAACGCACCTGGGCAAGCAACGGTAACACCCTCAAGGCTCTAGGCGCTCAAAAAAAAATCTTTGAGGAAAGCAAACTCGAATCTGTTGAGCAAACGCTCGCAAATTATACAGCCCACATCAAAAAAACAGGCCACGCGCTCATGTTTGCTGTGGTGGGCGGCAAGCTCAGTGAGGGAATCAATTTTAGTGACGACCTGGCGCGGGGGGTGGTGATGATTGGCCTACCCTTCCCCAATGCGTTTAGTGCCGAGATGATTGCTAAAAAGGAGTACATTGAAAAGCACGCGCGCGAGCGCGGCCTGAGCCAACAAGAAGCTGCTCAAGAAGCCCGTACAAATTATGAGAATTTGAGCATGCGCGCAGTCAACCAAAGCGTGGGGCGTGCTATACGGCATATTCGGGACTATGCTGCTATTTATTTGATTGACGATCGGTACCTGCAGGACCGGATCCGCAGCAAACTGAGCGGGTGGCTGCGGGACTCTGCCGAGGCAAGCGACGACTATGTCGGCGACACGCAAAAGTTCTTTAAACTAGATAAGGCCTAGATACCACTTGCCGCTAGCTACCACTTACCGCTGGCATCGCCGCCGTGGCGCTCACGCTCGAGCATCTCGTCGAATCGGCGCTGCTCCTCGCTGAGGCTCGAATTGTACGAGCCGCCCTTTGCGCGATCAATCATGTTGTCAAATTCTTGCTGTTTGGACTCTGAGTAATGCAAGTCGATTGAGGTCACTGGACTCGCGCCTGGTGCCCCATTCTGGCGGCGAATCCGGTCCCAGGCGGACTCGGGGGCGGACTCGGGGGCCTCAGCCTGAGCAGGAGCAGCAGCAGCAGGGGCCTGCGGCTGCTTGAAATCCACGCTCTGCAGATCTTTGGCGTTCTTCTCGAACCCCTGTCTCCACTCCTCTGCCTTGCGCTCAGGCCGCTGGTACAGGTGCTGCTGCTCGGGGGCAGTTTGAGGCCTTTTGGTAAAGATGAGGTTCATGGGGAACGACATCTCCTTTGACCAATCGATGGTGGCCGGATCCTTCATGGCAAGCTCAGGGTGATGTGCGGAATTTTGATAGTACTTGTAGCCAAACTGCGAGGGGAATCTCGACAACATCTCGTAGCACTTTGTGGCCGGCGGATCGCTCGCAAGCACCGAGGAATTCCAGCTATTGGCCAGCACAGTGGACAATTCCTGGCCAATAAACACACCGCCCAACCCACAAAAGATCTGGTACACCCGCACCTGCTTCCCCTTGAAAAAGTAGCGAGGTGCTCGGATCAGACCAATGACCATTGGCACTGTTACTAGGGGATACGCAATCATTTGATTCCTAAAACATCCCGCAAGGTTAGATCTTTGCTGTTGGCCTAATTGAGAGTCTTGTTCATAGAATTCATGGGCCTTTTCGAGAGCTATTTGCTGGACCGGCTTGCTCATTGTTAAGCAGGGACTCCCGGGAGGGCTTTCTGTGGGGGGAAGTCGGCAACTTTGGGGATGTGATTTGCAGTCCATAGTGCGTTCTCTATTATGTGCCGCAATGCTCCAAGTACACACGGGGCTTGGAGGGAGTCGAGAGGCTGAAACAAGTGATTTTGTGTGTAGCGTTGATTATATCTAACTTTCTGAGCTTTAAACGAACTTTTAGCCTATTTCCTCGGGATCCACTGACTTGTGCTGGCCAATTCACGCCAATTGATCCTCCTCTTGGACTGGGGAAAGGTGTCGCCTAACTCAGTAGTTAGTAGTTTACTGAAGCTCAAGCTTTGTTCAGAATCTTTTTAATTATTTCTTTGCACATTTATATCCTTTAATTGCGTGATTCCGGCAACTATATCTCGAATATAGTTGTTTTTGTGTACCACCGCTTGAGGCCATTCTGACGCTCTCTGGGTCCCTCTTCTGTATTTGTTCTTCCCCGCGGCTCTATCTTCTCGCTGATATTGTTTTAAAATCTGCCTTTAATTGACCAATATTTTAATCACGTGACGGGCGCCAAAAGTGACAAAAACAATCAGCAGCTAAAACAGAATTAATTCCCGGCATGCTTATATTTTGCCTTTTATAGAAACATGTGACTGCTTTTTATCCATAACATTCTATTGTCCCTCTGTTCCTAACCCCTTAATTGTGTGAAGGCGTGGCTCAATGGCAGAGCTTTCGACTCCAGATCGAATGGTTGCAGGTTCGATTCCTGTCGTCTTCAATTTTTGCCTTTTCTGGCATTGAATTTTTTTTTTTTCTCTGTAAGTCGAGCTGATCGGGGCCAATGTCGGCATCAATCGATGCCCCAACGGCCCATCATCGGTAGCGATCTCCTCACCGGGTGAAATCGGTCTCATCTAATCTTGGAATGATCAATTTCGGCGACTGGTCATGCTGCATATGCGCTGCCCGTATGCGGGAATTACATAAACGCGACCCGTGAATGGATCAAGAAAAAGCGGGGTAGGTTAGGGCTCCATGCATGCTGCAATGTGCTCTTGACTAGTTTTTCCGCATCCACACTTTTGCCAGAGGCCAATATCAAGTTGGTCAAGATTTAACTAGTGTTTGGGTGTATGTCTTGGGTTGGGCCGAGAAAAAAATAGAGAGCTCAACATTGGTCAGGTGCGGAGTATGCATATGCATACTCTGCTTTGTGCCGACTTTGGGGGTTAGAGTTGAAAAAATAGGATAATTTATAAATTTATGGGGATATTAAGTGCTCACGGCTAACATAATCGCCTTGAACGCTCTCCCAAACTAGTTGTGATGCACCTGTGCGCGGATTCTGCAGCGGTTGCTGCAGGGACTCGCATGCGGCAAAATTTCTATAAAGCCAACCATGTCCACCCTGCAATCCCTCGAAAAACATGTCTACCTTGCACGCAGACGACGAAGAAAAGAATATTGGCCTCGACCACGGCACAGAGCCCGGTCCCGTTGGCGATAATGATCGCAATTATATCGTTATTGGCCGCAAGAAGGTCCGCATTGAAGACGTTATGGAGGCATTCGGTGGTACACTTAATCCTGGTCGTGCTGCTGCATCTCCTTACCAGTTTGCCAACCCCAGTCCGCTCGGGCTGTGCGGCTTTGCCCTCACAACTTTTTGCCTTAGCATCGTCAACTTTAATGGCCAAGGAGTGCAATCGCCGGCGATTGTGATTGGTTTGGCATACTTTTACGGTGGTGTGATCCAGCTGTGCGCTGGAATGTGGGAGATGGCCGTGGGAAACACATTTGCCGCAACCGCCCTTTCATCATATGGCGGCTTTTGGCTGTCGTGGGCAGCAATTGAGACCGAAGCCTTTGGCATTGCATCAGCGTACTCGGCCGAAGACGGCTCGCTTGGCAACGCCGTTGGCTTTTATTTGCTTGGCTGGACCATTTTTACTGCTGGCTTGACCCTGTGCACAGTCAAGGCTACGCTGCCATTTTTCGCGTTGTTCTTCCTTCTCACAATCACATTTTTGCTGCTGGCGCTCGGCAATTTCCTCGATAGTGCTGGATGCACCAAGGCAGGTGGAGTCGTTGGCCTCATTGTTTCGGTGATTGCCTGGTACAATGCATTCGCGGGTATCGCCACCAAGGAGAACTCGTACGTGACTGTGCGCCCCATTCCTTTGCCTGGAAGCACGAAATGGAAGCGCAAGTTCAGCAGCAAGCATGATTGATGGCATAGTCGTGCGCACCTGCACTTATTTTATTTAGTTGATGTTTTCATTTTATCAGAGTTCAACCGATTCAAAAGTGAGTTTAGGGTAGGGGCATGTGGGTCTGGGGGTGGAAAGGGTGAAATTATATGACAAGCCGAGCTCCATGAAGTAATTGGGCACAAAGGTAACTGAGAAGTGTAGCCTTGAGTGCGGGTGCAGTCATTGACACCGATCGCTCTGACATAGCCACTCTGCTGCGGCCTCTCCTGGATCCCTTGAATCAAGGTCCACCTGAACTACAACCTATAAATAATAGTATAGCACCATCAATTCACCCCGTACCCCGAACGCCCTCGCCCTCTCCTCCACCCTTGCTAATCATGAGCTTCCGGCCATACTACAACCCAGACACATTCCGCTCACCAGCAACAAATGCAAGCTCTCTAGACTATATTGACAACCTTGAGAAGCCATGGGTCCACGCCGTGGGCCTTTCGTTGGCCCGGTTTTACGCCAAACAGCTCTCGAGCCAGCCGTTTGAAGTTGCCGAATTTCTTGTTCAGGTGCACGATTTCGGCGCTCCTCCAGCCCAAAAAGCACACGCACACGACAGCGATAGCGATGAAGATGTCGACTACTTTGTTGACGACACACAAAGACCCAAAGCGCTGCCCTACAAGCGCAAAACCAAGTTGCACGAACTGAGCTCAAACATGCAGCTCGTGCCGGTCACGAGCCCTACAAAGCAGCTCCATCTCTCTACACCCTCAATCTTTAGTACAGTTGGCGCTCTCAACGACTATGACGGCCCCACGGGTCTCTGGCGAGGCATCAACACGAGCTGCTTGCACGTGGCCGGCGTGGCCATGCTTGAGGCGTGGATCTCGGGGTTTTTGAGTGCATCTTTTGGGGTACCCGACGCGCAGTTTGGTGACATCATGCAGAGCGCAGACCCGCGTCTATACCTCATTATAGCCGCCTCGGCCACTGGGCTGGCCCACGCTTTGCTGAGCCCCGTTGCCCTGATCCGGGCCAAATTTATTGTAAGCGAGATGCAGGGCCCGCGGTCCCTCCGAAGCCACTTGCTTTCGGCTCACATCCCAATGCCCCACGTGTGGGCCCCCAAAGTCATGGCCGAAGTATGGTCAAAACTCGTCCAGCTGGCGACCCCCTGGATCCTTTTCCAGAAATTCGCCGTTGACGAGTTCCGCACGCCCATTTATTACAATGCCCTCAGCCTCGCTGTGGAGCTTCTCAGTCTTGTGGTGAAGCTGCCCTTGGACACATTTGGCCACCGCGCACAGGTCGCCGCGCTTGCCCTGCCGGAAGATTCACTCGTGGTGACACCCGCACCGTACCGCGGCCTCTTTTACTCCCTCATTGAGCTGCTCACGCTACGGACACCGCTGGGCTCGCTCTACCGTGGCTGGCGCCTCGAGTGCGTGCGCGTGCTATCGAAATGGGGCTACGCCACGCTCGAGGTTACACAAAATGTAAAGGAAAGGTTTTAAATAAATATTAAATGGCGGTCCTGCTGCTAACGCTGCGCATCTGGCGCTTGGGAACGACAATCGAGTTTTCCTTGTCGTTGCGCGGCACCTCGTGTTTGCTGAGCACAGAGCGGGTCTCGGGAGTTACTGCGGGGGTCACACTCCTCATTGTAGCCAGAATCACGTCGAGCTGTTTCTGGGCAGCTTGCAGCTGGCTCGTGCCGACCCTCAAATCAGCCTTGAGCTCGGCGTTACGCTCAATAAGCCGGGTTTCCTGGGCTTCAAGAGCTGCAATGCGTGCGATTTTCTCTTCAATTCGGGCATCAAGCGCCGCAGCATGGTCTTGTTGTTGAGCTTTGAGAGCAGAACAGATCTCGGCGGTTTGGGAGCCGAGGAGCGAGTCGAGCGAGTCTAGTTTGGAGAGTTGAGTGAGCTGTGTGAGGCCTTCAAGCTTGGAGAGTTGAGAGAGCTCTGCGAGGCTGTCGAGCTGCGAGAGACCCTTGAGCTGCTCGAGCTTGTCGAGCTGAGCGAGCTGTGTGAGATCGTCGAGCTTTGAGAGACCCTTGAGCTGATCCAAATCGTCCAGCTTTGTGAGCTGTGTTAGCTTGTCAAGGCTAGAAAGTTGGCGGAGCTGGGAGAGCTCTGTGAGGCCGTCCAGCTTGTCGAGCTGTCCGAGCTGTGAGAGCTTGTCGAGCTGCTCCAAGCCAGAGAGCTGCCCGAGCTGCTCCAGCTGCTTCAGCTTCTCCAAGCCCTCAAGCTTGTCGAGACCATCCAGCTTGGCCAGCTGTGCGAGCTGTTCAAGCTTTTCGAGCTGCTCGGGCAGCTTTGTGAGGCCATCCAACTTGACAAGGCTTTTGAGCTGGTCAAGGGCATCAAGTTTCTCGAGCTGTGAAAGCTGGGAGAGACCGTCCAACTTGGCCAGCTGCGAGAGCTGGGTGAGATCGGAGAGGTCCTTGAGCTGCTCGAGCTGGGTGAGCTGTGAGAGGTCTTTGAGCTGCGAGAGGCTTTTGAGCTGGGTGAGCTGGGTAAGCTCTGAGAGACTGTCCAAACCCCGGAGCTTGCCGTCCAGCTGCTCCAATTTGCTGAGCTCCTTGAGTTGCTCAAGCTGGCTGAGATCAATTGACTCGAGCCTGTCGAGTTTTTTGAGCTGCTCGAGCTGGCTGAGCTGGGAAAGGCCCTGGAGCTGGGCGAGGCCCTGAAGTTGGTCCAATTTGGTGAGCTGAGTGAGGCTGTCTAGCTTGGTGAGCTGGCTCAGCTGGTCGAGCTTTTCCAGGCCGTCAAGTTTTGTGAGCCTCTCCAAATCATCCAACTTTGAGAGGCTCTTGAGCTCTGCAAGATCTTTGAGCGCCGCAAGGCCCTCAAGCTGGCCCAGCTTCTCGAGATCCTCCAGCTTGGCGAGGCCCTCGAGCTGGGTGAGCTGTCCAAGCTGCTCCAGCTTGCTGAGCTTGCTGAGCTGCCCCAGAGCCTCCAACTTGTCCAGCCCTTTGAGATCCCCAACGCTCTGGCTCAAGTTTGCAATCTGCTCGAGCTGCTCAGGGGGAATTTGGGCCTGGCTAGCCTGGCCACTCTGAGCCTTGAGCAACTGTTCGAGCCGGGGCAAGCTCTGTAGGCAATCGACTTTAGCACTCAGGCTGATAATGTCTTTACTCAAAGTACCCAGCTTGTCCAACTCGCTGAGCTTGAGACGCGACAACTCGTTTAGGCGTTGGAGGTCGGCCGCGTTGAAATTGTGGAGATTCTTGAGAGGCGAAAAGTCCACAGAGGCGATCTGGCGCAGCTGCTGCTCTACACGAGCACCATCAACCGCAATTGTGTCCAACTTTTCCAACTTGTCGAGCTGCTTGAGCATATCGAGCTGGGCCAAACCGGTCAACCTTTGGGCACCATCACTCGAGTACTGCCTCACACCTTTGATTTCTAGGAGGAGCTGTTCCAAGGCTGTACCATTATCCTTGGAACGGTCTGCCAGAGCCTGAAATTCATCGAGGGAGGCAGCGACGTTGCTGCTCACTTTGTACAAGTTATCCTGAACTGTGTCGAGCTGCTCAAAGATTCGCTGAAATTTTTTGGCGTCGGTGCGCGCAGCAAACGATTCTTGTCGTACCGGCGTCGAATTCATTTTTGGAGTGTGCTGCTTGATGGTCTGAGGGTGCAGAGTAAACAATAAACAAATGGAGGTGGCGGTGTGGCGTTTGCATGGAGAGCAGCGAAGCGCAGCTGGGCACACTGGGAATAGCTCTAGTAGGCCCTGGATGTTTGTATAAAGCTATGAGCGTAGTTTGTGCTAAACGGAGCTGTGCTCGGTGCTATTTAGTACCTAAAAAGTGCACAAACTAAAACATCGTGGTTATATATAAATTAAAACGCCAATTGCACTGGCCCCACTGAACACCGACAAATGATATGCGCTTGCACCTTTAACAACGCCAACACCTTGTCCTCAGGGGCACCATGGTTACCGCTAGGGGTACATTTTCCCCTTTAAATAAATGACATCATCACCACCGGTAATTGAAAAATTCCAGTGGCAAATTTGTGGCGCGGTGCTCACCTAAGCTACTAGGGCTCGCACGTCACAAATCGAAAATCAAACCTATACCAAACAACTCGCCCGGAATTAAGCATTCAGCATGGCTAAAGTCCTCAAGTCCAACAAAGTCGCCATCATTACCCGCGGTCGTCAGGCCGGTAAGAAGGTCGTCATTGTCAAGCCCTTTGACGAGGGTACCAAATCCCACCCTTACGGCCATGCGCTCGTGATCGGCATTGAGCGTTACCCCCAAAAGGTCACCCGCAAGCACAGCGAGAAGCAGGTCGCCAAGCGCACCAAGGTCAAGCCTTTCATCAAGCGTGTCAACTACACTCACTTGATGCCCACACGCTACACCTTTGAGCAGGACGGTCTCACCAATGTCATCACCCCCGACACCTTCCAAGAAGTTTCCTCCCGCGAGGACGCCAAGAAGGAGATCAAAAAGATCTTTGAGGAGCAACACAAGGCTGGCCAGAACAAGTGGTTCTTCACCAAGCTTGCTTTCTAAGTATTTTATAAAAAACTAATAGCATATGCTAAATGACTGAAATTTCGCGCAGCGCGTTCTCGCGTGAGCTTGTGTAGCGCTTCTCTACTCTCTAGAGTTCTCTCTCGTGTAGTCCTTACATGCTCAAATCAAGCTCAAATTTGTCGGCCGCCAAATGGCCGCTCAAGCACATTCTCGCCAACATTGACGCATACAAGCAAAGCGTAAGGCTACGAAATGCACCCCTAGGAGCCCTGCTCGACCAACTGCCGAGCCTCGCAGACAAAACAGCAGCCCTCGCCGCGAGGCGTCAAGCGGCGGCAACCGCTCGCAACGCATTCACAAAGCAGATCAAATTTGGCCAGTCTAGCCTTGAGGGTGCCGCAATAAAACAAGAATCCAAAAAACTCAAAGAAGAGTATCGGTTGGCAGACCAAGAGCATGCCTCTTGTCTTCAGGCACAAAATGAGACCTTGGAAGCTGTACCCAATCTAATTGCACCGGCCACCGCTGCGCTCGGGGCTGAGGAGTACAAAGTTGTGGGCTACTTGAACGGCAATGCTACCCCAAAGAGCAAACTGGATCATACCCAAATCGGTCAAAAGTTGGGGTTGTTGGACCTTGCAAGCGGTGCCCGAGTCTCTGGTACTGGCCACTACTATCTTGTGGGTCAAGGAGCGCTGCTCGAACAAGCCCTTGTTCAATATGCCCTTGAAAAGTGTACCGAATACGGGTTCACCCAGGTGAGCGTGCCGCACCTTGTACGCAACGAGTTTAGTGCCGCGTGCGGGTTCCGTCCACGAGACCAGAATGATGAAGTCCAAACTTATAGCGTGCAAGGTGGCTCCAATCAGCGTGACCTCTGCCTTGCGGGCACAGCCGAGATCCCCCTTGCCGGGTGGAAGGCTCACTCCACAGTTGAGGCACCATACGCGGCGTGCGCAGTGAGCCGCAGCTTTAGGGCAGAGGCGGGCGCTCGCGGTGCAGACACAAAGGGATTGTACAGAGTGCACGAGTTTACCAAAGTGGAGATGTTTATGTGGACCGAGCCCAGCCTCGAGGCGAGTTCTGCGGCATTGGAGCGCCTGCTCGAGTACCAAATGGACATTGTTGGCTCGCTTGGTCTAACCACTCGTATTCTTCGCATCGGGCCCAGCGATTTGGGAGCGCCTGCATATGAAAAGTTTGATCTAGAGGCATGGATGCCTGGCCGTAACCAGTGGGGCGAGGTGAGCTCGGTGAGCAACTGTACCGACTATCAATCGCGGCGCTTGTGGACAACAAACTCACAAGGTGAATATGTGCATACTTTGAATGGTACGGCGATGGCTGTTCCGCGCATTATTGTTGCTCTGCTCGAAAACAACTATGATGAGCAGCTCGAGCGGGTCCGGGTGCCCGAGGCTTTGCGCAAGTGGTTGCCCGAGTATCTGGGGTAGTTTGAGGTTTGAGTGTATATATTGAGTGAAAAGTGCCTTGAGTAGTGCTTGCAAGTGCGATCACATGCAAGCTGCAAGGCTTGTTCGCGGCATGCGGTTACAATACAGTACAAAATATGTGCCAGTTACTGGGTTTCGACATGTTTATCTATAAATGTGTGTGCGTATGCACGACCTAGGCGCGCAAATTAGTGGCAACGCCCTAACCCTAAATTTCATTTCAGTCAAAAGCGTGGCGCGCGCCCGCCAAGCGCGTAATCACTCGTCACAAACATGGCCGACGGGACCGGGGAAATTGAGCGGCACGGAACCACATATCTGCTATTGCGGTTCATGCTGCACGTAATCTATCAAGTTTTTGCAGTTATGAGCTGGGTGCGCGCGCTCTGGCACCGGTTTTCGTACATGGTTCTCGAGACCGGTGCCCACCACCACCGCTCGCCTGCGCTCATTCGCAAGGATGCGCGCCGCCTTAGCAAAATCCCCGCGCATGTCGCAGTTGTTTTGAGCTTGCGCGCGGTGAGCAGCGACCACGGCAGCATTGAAGGGCTGCTTTTTGATGCGGGCGAGATTGTCAACTGGTGCATCGGTGCTGGGTGCACAGAGCTCACTATTTACGAGCGCACGGGCGCCCTTAAGCAGCTTCCTGCCCAGGACCTTGCGCGCAAAGTGCAAGCCCGCCTCGAGACCTATTTTGGTGCGGATGGTCTGCCGAGCTTTGAGGTGCGCAGCGCGACGCGCCTTACCCAAAAATTCAAAGGAACCACCCCTCAATCGTTCCGTATAAACTTGCTGAGCGCGGAAGATGGTCGGCCCGTCATTGTTGGGCTTGCCCGGACCTTGGCCACCCAGGTCAAACAGGGCACCCTCAATCCTTCGTCCATCACTGTTGCCTCGGTCGACGAGTACATGCTTGAGCATGTGGGGTCAGAGCCCGATTTGTTGTTGATGTTTGGCCCGCGCGTTGATTTGCAGGGGTATCCTCCCTGGCAGATCCGCGTGAGCGAGCTGTTTTACTTGCCAAACAACGACGGCGTCAACTACCTTGTTTTCCGGCGCGCGCTCGAAAAGTTCGCCAAGGTCAAGATCAATTTGGGAAAGTAACCCCCTTTGCGCGCTGGCGTTATTTATTGCTATAGTTATTCATTTGCATCGTTATTTATGTACAGAGGGAAAAAAATGGAGAGCCGTTGGTGGCACGTGAGCGCTAACGCATGCGCGCTGCACAAACCACCACGCGCCATGCAATGCGGTGCACGCGCGCTAACTAAAAAAGTACGGCGACTCCAGCACATTCTCCACATTAAATTCACCGCGTTTAGGAACACCAGGAATCCGCAATGGAACAAGCACGCGCACCACCTTGCCCGCAGCCCGCTTGGTCGGCTCCTGGTCATACTCCTCCTGGTCAAACAAATCTAGGCCCGAGCCGGCATGCTCAGTGCTCTTGGGAACACTGCGGGCCGTGGCTCGCGCGGTCTTTTCCTTGCGCAGCTCGGTGCCACGAGCAATGAGCGCCTCCATCTCGGCCTCAGGCACGGCAGCCACAACGCTCAGGGGGCTCTCGGGCACGTCCTCACCGCGAGCAACGCGCTCAGCACGTTCAATCTCAATGGCAGCCTGGTGCAGCGGGCTGCGGCCATTACTCTTGGTCCAGTTCTTCCATGCGGCCTCGACTTTTGTGACCAGCTCGCAGTCGTTGGGGATGTAGCACACTTGCACCAGGTCCTTGTACCGCTGCATAAACTCGGTGCGCAAGCGGCCAATGTGATCACGCTTGTACAGGTCCACAAACGTGCGCCGCAGCGCAGCGTTCAGGGTATCAATGTCGCCCGCGTGGGTCCAGTACGAGTCGTGCACCGAGGCAAACGAGATGCCCGCTTTGTCGCACTCAATGGCGCTGAGCAACATGTGCGTGGCGTCCAGCGAGTGCACATAGTTGGGAGGGAACGCGGTCTTTTGCTTGCGCGAGTTGACGCCCTGCAGCGAGTACGGGTCGTGAATGTATACCGATTGCAGCTCGGTCACCACCTGCTTGCGCTTGTGCTGGCGGTACGGTTGCACGATCGGCAGCCCCACGGGCGTTGTCCAAATCACGCTGCTCAAATAATTGGGCTCCTTTTTCGGGTCGTACTCGACTCCGGGTTCGATGGTGATGGAGCTTGAGACGCGCATGGCAACGTCGCCCAGCCAGTCCTGGATCTCGTGCGCGCTCGAAAACAGTTTGCGCACAGCCGCAAGCACCATATTGGCAAGGAATGCACTGTACGAAAAGATCTTGTCCTGGGGGAACCCTTCAATTTCCTTGAGGCGGTTGGCAATCTGCTCGCGCGCGCCAATAAACGTGACACCATAGACATGGGTCATGACTGTTTGTTTCACCACCTTGCGGCTCAAGTGAGGATAAAGGGCAATGGCAGCCTCGTTTCCGCCCTTGGCGAGCTCTTGAATGTCCATCTTGACAATTTCGAGCACACGGGTATAAACGTCCTGGGGGCGCTCCATATTGACCAAGTTGACCTCGTGAGCACCCTCGACATCACCGCCAAGCGCAGCATAGTGCTGGAGACCGTTGCACGAGCCGTCCATGTGCACAGGGATGTGCGAGACCCAAGTCTCGGGGTTACCCGAGTCAATGGCCCTCAGCATATCAGTGATTGCGGCAAGCGCCTGGAACGGGTCGTCGGCAGATTGCCACCACTTGTTTTGCTGTGGGTCCTCGACCGAAGCGCGGCAATTCTCCATGTTGTCGTCAACAAACTTGACGCGCTCGTCAAAGCTGAGCTTAGAGTGGCCAAACAGATTGCTAATGTGCACCTTGAGCCACCACAGACCTCTGGGACCCAGCTCGCGGCCCTCCCAAAACATTAGGAGTGACCGCGACACATCATTGCCAAGATGGTTGAGGTGCGGGCTCAGGGGGTACGCGCGGCCGCGAAAGTCCAGGTTGTGCGGCATGTAAAAGCGTTCGCCCAAAAAGGCGCGCGCAACATCCAGTTTGTAGTTGAGGTCGCAACGCTGCGAATAAAGTGCACCATTCTCGAGTGTGCGCCTGCGCACTTCACGCATATAGTCGCGGCGGATACGGGGATCAGCGTCACGCGCAGGCTCCTCGGGCAGTTGCGATTTGTCGAGCGTGGGGTTAACCGCGGGGGGAATATCCAACATTTCCTTGCCCTCATTCCAAATCTTGGAGATCAGCCGAAACATGTCTGAATTAATGGTCCAGGGGGTACGGCCAAGCACATTGAGGCCCTTGTAGACATTGTCGATTTGGCCCCGCTTAGCTGCCTCACGCACATAGGCCACCTGCTCGGGGCTGTTGCGGCTGCGCACAATCTTCGAGCGGGTGTAATAATATCCACCGCTATCCCAGTCAGACCAGGGCCGCGGCTCCACAAGCATGGGCAGAAATTGGGGCTGGATGGCGCTCGCGGTGTTCTCACCAGTCAAAAAGTTGGCCACCACCTTGTGGGGCTTAAGCACACCAACCTTGTTGCCTCCTTGGTACTGGTACGTGTGCTGGAATGCAGGGGCCTCGCCCTTGACTTGTTTGCCGCTTACAGGGTCATTGCCATACACAGTGACCTTGGCCTCCTGCAAAAACATGGCAATTAGGACCGAGCCAATCTTGGCGTGAATGTAGTTTGGCCACGCGCTCGAGTTGTCAAGCGAAGCCTTGCGAATCTTTTGCCGTAAGTTGGACACTGCCTTGCGCTGGCGCTTGACTGTGTCGCCCGTGCCGGCCTCTTTGAGGACCTCACTTTCCTTTTGTTTGAGCGCGCGCAAGCGGTAGTCGAGCTCGACATTTTTGCCCACATCGATCACGGCCTTGATACTTTTGATTCCATCGGAAACGCCCTTGGTACTGTTGAGCCGCACGAGCGACATCATTGTGATTGCAGGCAAGTTCTCCGCCACCGCCAGCAGGAAAAAGGGGCCATAGTCGTAGCGGTCCGAATAAGACTTACCCTGTTTGCGGCGAATGGCGAGAGGCACGCTGGTCTTGTGGTGATACTGCATCAGCTCCTTAATTTTTTCAATTTCCTCGTTGACGAGCGGCTGCATGAGCTGGTTCCACTGCCACAGCATCATCTCGATACCTTTCATTTGCATTTTGGTTTTGCCCGTGCGTTCAATCTCCAAAAGGCGGTCAAACGCCTCCTTCCACTTCATGCGTGCCGCCTCAACACCGCGCGTCTCAATTGCTTGTTGGCGGCGCTCGTTAATGGCGTCGAGGCTCTGCTCAAACTTGGCGCGGTCCTCGGGCGATGTGAGCTGTTTGGACATTTGAAAAAAATCTAAAAAGTTGCCCTGCTTGCCTTGGACAAGCGGGTGCATCGTTTGCGACAGCTCCTTTTGCTCATTTTGGGTCAAGATCAGGCCGCTTAGGACGTGGCGGATCGAGCGCAGACCAACCGACTGAGTGGCCAGCAGCTCATCGTACGAAGTCTTTGGAACTGCTTGGGGCATGGAGTCGAGCCCCACGAGCGTGTCTGTGTGCTGGGTCTGCTTGTCCTTGATTGAGAGCAGATCGCGCACTTTGGGGTCGAGCTGTTTGGGGTCCAAGTTTGCTGCGCGAATAATGGCCTGCACAGTTGCCACGCCCAAAATCTCGACATGGTTGAGGATTTGGGGAAGACGAGAGCTGTTGATCTTGAGAAACGGCTCGAGGCTGCCGGCCAAATATGCATTTTTGAGGAGGATGGCATCGGTCAAGGAATTTTTGCGGAACTTTTCTTTGAGCAGGAACGAAATGCGATTGAGCCACGACTTGGACACGAGCGGGTCGGCGGAATTGAGCTCGACCAGCTTGATTAAATAGTTGTTGACCGCGAGCGAGATGTCGCCAATATCGTCGGAAATTTTCGCATAGCCTAGCAGCACAAATTCGGCTCTCTCCAGGTTTCCTGACTCAATGCAAGCCTCTAGCAACCCCCAGGCATGAATGTGCTCGGAGCTGAGGTACTGCGGGGGCAGGTCTGTGGAGAGGACATTGGGCCGGTCGTTAGACGGCTGTTTTGAGGGTGTTTGGGTGGCCGCAGAGAGCTGCGAATAGTACGCAGGATGTCTAACGAGTGCTTTGTGTGGTAAAGCACTCTGAACCCTGCTTCGGCACAAGACTGTGAGCCCGCGCTTTAGCATTTTGGGATGGCTTCTTGTAAATCAAGATTTTGGGATGAAAAGTTTAAGGTTTGATTAGGTAATTTTTTCCCGCCTAGCGCAAAGGCTATCAAGCCTAGACTAAGGCTAGGAGAGGGTCAGCTTAGGCTAGGGTCTATAGGGTCTATATAGGGTAGGGTCATGCAGCTCAGGGTGCAGCAGGGGCGCCTATACACCCACATCCCAGGTTCTCAAAATGCCATCGTCGCCAGCAGTCACTACGCGCTTATCGTACCACGTAACAGAGTTAATTTCATAAACGCCATGGGCCTTTTCGATCGTTTTATGGATAACCCAAACGCCCGGCTCCACCTCGCGGTACACGACGATCCGGCCGTCTGCACCCACCGAGACAATGCCGTATGGGCTCCACTTCACCGCATAAACAGTGTATGTGTGTATTTGAGGCAGCACGGCCTGCTCGTGCCACTCTTCACTTAGCGACTCCCACCTGGCGGTAGAAGGCAATGCACTTGGATCCGAGGCACCGTTTTGGGCAACGCGCGTCCAGACGCGTACCGTCAAGTCATCACTGCAGGATACAAGCCTGGTCTGACTCTTGCTGGGCTCAAAATCGCATCCCCACACCGTCGAGGTGTGTCCCTTGAGGTCGGCCACAGACACCCATTCGTCCTCATCCTGGGCCCAGATGCGAACTAGGTCATCGTACGAGGCGCTGGCCAGCAGCAACTCGCTCGGGTGCCACGTTACGTGCTTGACATCCTGGGTGTGGTCGGTCAAAACCGCAACGCACTCAAAGTCCTCGCAGTCCTCGTCTGCTTCCCAGACCCAAACCGACTTGTCGCGCGAGCAGCTGGCCAAAAATCGGCCATCGCACGACCACGCGACGCTCTTGATCTCGTTCTCGTGCCCTTCGAGCTGGGCCAGGAACTCCCACTCGCCGTCTTCCCACGCCCAAACGCCAATCGTTGCGTCAAAGCTGCCGGATGCAATGACGGGGGTCCCTACGGGGCGCCACGCCACCGAGCGCACGCTGCGGGCATGGCCTTCTTCGATCTGTTTGAGCTTTTTGTGCGTCTTGGGGTCCCAAATACAGATCGTTTTTTCGCTGCTACAGCTCGCAATCATGTCGCGGTACACGGAAACATCCCAGATCTTTCCCCCGTGCTCCATCGCGTGCTCTGAATGGGGTCACTGGATCGAAGCTAAGCGAAGCGAATTCGGCTTAAAGGCACCGCTTGGGAGCGTGTGTCAAGTCACGTGCACGAACATAATTTGAATTTCAATCTTTCAGAAACGGCCCGAATGTTTTGTACGAGTGCAGCAAAACGCTCGGCAATTGCGCGTACGAGCTCTCTAACTCCACTTTGGCGCAGAGCATACTCAAAGGTGCCCTCAAATCCCAAAAACAGTAACCCCCTAAAAGAGGTCGAAAAGGTGCGCACGCCCCCACTAACTCGAGTCTCGTACGAGTACCCGCCTCCACCCCAAAAGAAAAATACGCCCCCCGAGAGCAATCCTTGGAAACGCCATGTTCCGATCCTTTTTGGCCTGGCAGGTGCCGCATGGGCTTTCTACGCCTACAACTATCTTTTCAGCGAGTCTGGGGGCGAACAAACACTCCTGAGCCCCAAAAAGTTCACGCCTTTTACTGTTACCCACAAGGAGCAACTCACAGACGACTTGGCACTCATTGAAGTGTCGCCCAAGTGGAGCCAGCATCTCGAGCTCCTTAGCTCTGGTGGTGAGCTTTGGAACGGCAAGAGGTTGTGGAGTGTTGAAATCAAGCATCCGGATATCCAGATTGCGCGCAAATACACTCCCCTTCCTCTTTATTTCATGCATTCTCCAGGCAAACCTGCTCTTCTTCGTTTACTGGGTGAATCAAAGGAAGAAGGCCGCCTCGTCTTTTTGGTCAAGCGCTACAATGATGGTGAGATGTCAAGGTACCTCCACGCGCTGCCGCTGGGTGCCCAAGTCGAACTCAGGGGCCCTCACATTGAGCACCAATTCAAGTACCGCCAGGTCGACATGGCCAAACCCAGGGCCACGATGCTGGATGTACCTACTCGCTTGCCTCCCGACAACCTGACGGACCCCAAGCCAGACAATATTGCATTTTTCGGTGCTGGAACGGGCATTGCCCCCGCGTTTCAGATGCTGTTTAGCCCCAACCCGCCGCGCGGTTTGACCGAGGTTTTCTACAGTGTGAGGTCACGCAGCGATATTCCGTTTGAACGGTTCATGCTATTTCTTGAAAAGACCGGTCGTGCACGCTTCCATGTCTACGCCGACGATGAGCGTAGTCGCCTAAGTGGTGTGCCCTCGCCAGTGGCCAAGCAGCCCAGCAAGCCGGGCGAGGTTGTTGTGGAGACCCCAAACTTTGGCAATGCCTTGCAACAGCATACAAAAACCTCAAATACAGTGGCTGGCGTGGCTCAAGCGGTTGTTTGCGGGCCCCAAGGCTACATGAATTTCGTCGCTGGCGACCAGGGATACAATCGTGATCTGCCGCTGGGTGGATTGCTTAAAGATGCGGGATGGACTGAGGAGAACGTTGTTCGTATGCCCGAGTATTAATGTACATATAGAGCCTAGCTAGAGCCTAGTTTAGAGCAGTCAGGCTCGAGCACGATTTTTCAGCCATCATGTCGGTCGTTTCCTCGCTCGGCCTAAAGCTCGCAGGCAAAACAGTCATGAGCGGCATTCAACCAACGGGCATTTTTCATATTGGCAATCTGCTCGGAGCCGTCAAGGGCTGGGTCGATATGACCAGAGAGGCACCCTCCAACTCCAATATTGTGTTTATGATTGCTGATTTGCACGCCTTGACCAACTCCAAGCCTGCCTCTGACCTTAGAGAAAACCGCTGGAAGGCATTGGCCTCGCTGCTCGCTGCAGGAATCGAGCCTGAGCGGTGCACGCTCTATTTCCAATCTCAGGTCCCTGCTCACAGCGAGCTGCACTGGATCCTGAGTAGTGTGAGCAGTATGGGCTATCTTAATCGTATGACCCAGTGGAAAACAAAGGGCGACTCGGTAGCGACCCAAAACTTGGCGCTTTTTTCGTACCCTACTCTCCAAGCAGCAGACATTTTGCTACACCAAAGCGACCTAGTTCCAGTTGGCGATGATCAGGCTCAACACTTGGAGCTCACAAGACATGTTTGTCTTGCTTTCAACCATCGATTTGGCGCAACCTTTAGGGAACCCTCGACGGTGCTCACCCCGTACAAGCGGGTGCTCAGTCTGCGCGATCCGCTCAAAAAAATGTCAAAGAGCGACCCGGACCTCAATTCGTGCGTTTACATCACAGATTCTGCCGCTCAAGTGACGAAAAAATTCCGCAGAGCCGTGACCGACTCGGTTCAGGGCCCCATCACATTTGACCCCGAGAACCGTCCAGGGGTCTCAAATCTGTTGTTAATTGGCGCTGGGTTTGAGAATGTCGAGCCAAGGGCGTACCTCGAGCAGCACAAAATCACCAACCATGCCGAGCTCAAGGCCACAGTTGCCGAGTCTGTGAATGCGTACTTGGACCCGATCCGCACGCGGTTTGAGAACTTACAAAAGGACAAGGGGTATCTTGAAAAAGTTGCCCAAATGGGAGCCGACAAGGCGCAGAGAAGAACGAGCGAGTTCATAACTAAAGTCAGAGCCACAGCCGGGCTCTAGCCGGCTCGAGCCATGTACATAATAAATTATAAGTTGCACGCCCAGCAGCAGAGCCAATCGTTTGGCCTGCCGCAGCAGTTGCCGTCTGTTGAGAGGCTAGTCAAGGCTCGAGGACCTTGCTCCCACTGGCCTTGATCTCCGCCCGAGGAGGAGCCCTGCTGGTATGCGGCGGGAGCTTTTTGTTGGTAACTGTCGACCGAGTTGTTTAGCGTTGCTTGTTCAGTGCTGTTTGCAGGCATAATGGTGGTTGGGACCGGTTGGGAGTTTGTGACAGTTTTTAAGTGCATACAACCGCATTGTGCATGCAGAAGAAACCCCCACATTACGCAACTGTACATTCTAGGGTATGCACGGTAGGAGCCTCAGGGCGAGGAGCCTCAGGGTGAGCCGCCACAGAGGCGCTGCAGGTTGGGACTTGCAATAAGAACTCTTGGGCTTGGGACTTGCAGTGCCCAGACACTCAAACAATTGCCGGACCCATCCGAAAATGGTATAGGCGAGCTTGCGCCACGATGATCCCTACATATCCAGAATTAGAATATTCTCTCCAGATCATGGGCAAGCGCTATTCGCAGGCTGGGCAGCTTGAAATGGTGGCATCGAGGTGCGCTTGGAGGTCTTGGCAAGGTCTAGGCGAGCGTGGATTTTGAATTGGGTCAATTATTCTATTTGCCTACAAATCGCACTCTCCTTATAGGGGTGCGACGAGCTTGGGGTAGGGCGAGGCTAAGGGGTGTGATTAGCGTTTACAAGTAATTTGTACCAGCTAGGTATGATTGCAATTACTGAATCTTCCAGATCTAGGGGCCAGCTTAGCCCCTCAGTAGCTTAGCCTGGTCCAGCATTGGGACTTGAGGGACTGAGGGGGCCTAACCTTGAGGGTCCTGCACGTGCCTCATGCGGCTCAGGCTACCCTAGGTTTTTTGTTATTTTGGCTAGATTAATTTAGTACAGTGTCTGTGGTGACCGGCGGTGACCGGCAGCGCCCGGTGTATCCAGCACTCCCCAGTCCCAGCACACCCTAGTCCCAGCTCGCACGCCGCTCGCCCAGGCCGCTCGCCTACGCCACCTCGAGCACAGGGCACCCGCCTGACCATAAAAGAGTTATGCTATAAATACATATTAATCGGACTTGGACTTCTTCTTGTCCTTCTTCTCCTTCTTGTCCTTTTTGTCCTTCTTCTCCTTCTTCTCCTTCTTCTCCTTCTTCTCTTTCTTCTCCTTCTTCTTCTTCTTCTTGTCCTCGTCGTCGTCCTCACGCTTACGCTTGGAGCTAGAGGCCTCCTCGTCCTCGTCGTCAGAGTCGGCCTCGGCCTCACCCATGGTTGCATCGGCATCGGCATTGTAGCCGGCAACAGTGCTCAAATCAACCTTGGGCTGGTTGTACGCAGTGGTACTGGGGCGCACGTACTCGCGGCCCTCGAGCTGGGCGAGGCGCTTCTCGATCTTGACGCGGTCCTCGCTGCCTATGGTGGCGGCGTCGGCACGCTCCTCGGCCAGGGCATCGTAGCGCACGCTCACGCTCGACTTGGCGGCAAGCATGCGGGCGATCTTGCCCTTGTTTTTGCCGGTGGCCTGGCCAACCAGCGAGGCATGGTAGATGATACCGTACTTGGGGGTATCGTGCTTGGTTTTGAGCGCGCGGAACAACGCCTTCTCGGCACCCAAGATCTGCACGGTCGACGCGGGCGCCTTGGCCAGGTTGGTGATTGAGCCAGAGTGCGAGATGAGGCGGGCACCCACAAGCTCACCCACGAGGGCAGTCAAATTGGGGGCAATGACGGCCATGCGGGCAAACAAGTAGGAGCTCAGGCGCTCGCGGTAGGCGCTGAGCTTGATCACCTGATCGGCAAAGTAGTTGATGCTCTTGATATCCACGTCGGTGATCTCGGTTCCCATGGAGATCTCGGCCGCGTCCTTGAGGCGCTGCTCGAGGTCCTCGGGCAGCACAGCGCTAAAGTCGGTGGTTGCAGCGTTGGTGCGGAAGCCCATGGTCTTGACCACGTGCGCATAGGCGCTGTTATCGGTGATGATTTTCGTCATCTCGGGGAAGTGCCAGCCGTACCACTCCTTGAGACGCATTGAGTAAACGTTGACCTCCTTGTCAAGGTCATCGAGGAGAGCAATCGCCTGGATAATCATCACATCGGCCTTGTCGGCGCTGAACTTGAGTTTGTGGCGGCCGATCGAGTGGGCAAGACCAAGACTCATCGTGCTAATTGTCTTGTCGGTGAGGCCAGGCAGCAACGAAGGAAGGTGCTCACGCACGGCACGCAGAATATCAAGCGTCTTGCTGTCGCTCACAATGTTGAACTCGACATTGGGCAGCTTGTTGATCGCCTGGCCAAGCTTAGGGTCGCTCACAACAAGCGTCGGCTTTTTGTCGTCCTTGAACCCGTCAAGCACGTTGGCAAGCTTGTCCGAAACCTTGGCCTCGAGAATCGCATTAATCTCCTCGAGAGCGTCCGCGGCACTGGCAAACTTCTCAAACGCCTTGACCTTGAGCTGCTCGGCGGCCTTCTCGGCAGAACTCAAATCGGCAATGATCGAGTCGCTCTTGTAGAGCTTCTTGTCCTTGGCCTTGAGTACGGCATAACCAGCCGAAGTCTCTGCGAGAATCAGGGTCATGATGAAACTTTTCAAAAATGGGCTGAATAATTTTCCGTTATAGCTACCTCGAGGAAAAAAAATATGACAAAGCGCCGCAGCGCTTGGAGCCAAAAATAATGGCAAAAAAGGTCTTGCCCGGATTCGAACCGGGGTTGGCGGAATCAGAATCCGCAGTGATAACCGACTACACTACAAAACCGCTTGTTGTGAGAAAAGATGAGATATTTATTATAATTGGACGGTAAGTTAAAATAAATTTTATAACATAGTGACGGTTTCTTATTTTTGGAAAACTTTTTGGTGTAATTTTTTTCTTACAGTTCTATTAAATGCGTTCTGATATATAATTGCATTAATTGTAGCTTAAATAAAACAAAAATATTTAAAACTAAGCGCTAAACAGTCATTTGAAGATATCAAGTTAAACCACGAATTTCTCAATTTTGACACATGGAATACCGAAAAGCAGATTTTGTGTGCTTTTGAATTTTTTCTGTATACAGATATACAGCTGAATATCCTTCCGCTTTCTTCAAACCTATCAAGAAAATATTTGGCTATAACTGCTCTCTTTCCTTCTCAATAGCTAATATTATAACAAAAAAAGCTCTCGGGTCACCACTTGTGTCTACAATAAATACTTAAATACCATTCAATTGCTGCAGTGGCATGCGCACTGCCAAGGCTAAATGCGAGCATTAACAATATGGAATTATTCTTGTAATAAGCCAAATATTTGGCCCATAATGACCCAGTACATTGTTCTTTTTTCTTTTTCTAGATAGGGTGTGCTTGTGAGAAGGCACTGTGACCTAGGAAGTAGAAAGCTCACCATCAAAATAGCCTAGAATTCGCCGCCAATGGGTCTTGAGGGTGCTCACAAGGCTCGCATGATGGCGTGCAGTTGCACAGGGCTATTCCTCTCTTAATTACACTCTACATACAATGAAAACACGGCGCAAGTATACGTCTCTATAGAATCGATTGGTGCTAGAAAGTGCCCCGCAGCCAGCCTCACAGCATTAAAAAATAGTCTATAAAAACAATATAAATGTACAAAACTCACTTTACAGTATTATCAACTCCCTTTAGCTCTCTAGATTTTGGCGCGCGCCTTGTCTTGACATCACCCCACATGCAGCGACCCGCCAAACGTGAGCGGTGCCGTGTCGCTCGCCCGCATTTGCGTGAGCCTCATACACCTGTTTTGTTTATTATTACCGCTTTTCTTAACCCATTCAAGCTTTTGCAGGCAGCGGGCGTCTCCCGCTTGAGGTTTGAAATCTACACTAGCAACGGGGCGTGGGCTCAGTACGATGCGCGCGGAATCAAGACTGGTATTTCTAAAAAGTTATATGAGTAGTAGAAAGGACTGTGTCGAAGATGAATGGACCTGCGACTGGCGCGTGAGTGTAACGGTCTCTGGGGGTTTGAGTCGCCGACCCTGTACCAACTGCTTGTGCGCATACAAAAATGCCGCTGCTTTTGGGCGACACGAGAGAGTATAAAACCGTTCTCGCGTTACATTTCTACGAGCTCATTGCCACTCGGCCAATCGATAGTAAGTTGTCCTTCTATGTCTTGCCCCGGTTCATTCAGCAAAATAAGGCGCTCGTGCATGCACTCGTTCGAGTTGGCGCTGGGCCGGAAGGTCTCGAAGGTGAACACCGCACCGACCGTGCGTTGATCCTGAACTACTCCCGCCGGCGGATGTTTGTTGATGGGTGGAGATTCTCGACCACGCTTCTCGCAGACCGCGAAGTGGCGCTTAATTGTGCTTATCACTCTGACGATGCATACGAGCACCTTTTCAATGATCTCAAAGCCGATCGTGAGATCTTCTTGGCTCACACCAAGAGGAGCACTTCTGACCTATTCGAGCACGCCCCGCAAGAGTTTCGCAAATATCGCGACTTGATGCTCCACGTTTTCGCTCAAGCCGGCTCTTGGCATATGAGCAAAGTTCCCGAGGCATTTTGCAGCGACTGGGAAGTTGTAGTTGCTGCTCATAAAAGGCCGTACCAGCTCAATTGCATCGAGATCATTGGCGATACGAGCGCCTTGCCCAGTCTGTTTGAAAACAAGGCTCGTATCTTACAGGTGCTCAGCTTTGGCTATCTGATTCCCCTCGACTGGCTATCGATGGAGCACCGGCTAGACGACGAAATTTTGCAGTTTTATTTGGACGCGATTGACGGGTTTTGGATAGATAGTGATCCGCTCTTGAACAGAGTTTCTTCCCTCAAGCCGCACTGTGAACTCACCCTTGAGCTCGCCAAGCGCATGCTGGAGCTCGAGGTCACCCCAGAGATCATGTGGCGTAATGCACGGCAGAGAATGGGGGAAATAGTTTGTGAGAAGCTCGGAATCCAGAGCGTAGCGTTAAATTAGAAAGTCCATGTATGCGGGTTTATGCCCGAGGTGCCCTGTGTCTGCGAGGAGCACTGGACAGGCTGCCTAGGTGAGGGCTATTTGCGCTTTGCTCAGCTCGTACATGAACAGACGCTGCATGCTGCAGCAGCGCCGAGCACTGAAGCCCGAGGGGAGCTTGGGCTCCATACCGCTGAGCGAGTCATTTACGCTGCTCTGCCAAATGTCCGATTTCGAATATATATTTTATGAAATTAGAGGCGTCCACGGATAGACAAGTCAGCATGCGCGGCTTCAAAGAGCTCAGTGAGCGCTTGAAAATTTACTGAAACAATAAACCGCCCTACAACTCATGGGCCTCACCGTATGATCCCTCCTCATCAAACACTTTGCGGCACGGAATAATCCTCAGCTCGAGGTGCCGAAGCTTTGCAAAGTCACCACGCTTCGCACCTTCGCTCATGTACTGCTTGGAGTGCTCAAAAGTATCGGCCAAGACCTTGCGCGCCTTGAAGAGCGCCTCACCCACCGTGACCCTGAGGTCGCGCGATTTGTAGTACCCCGAGAGAATCAGAGACGCAAAAAGATCACCTGTACCAGTAAAGTACGACTTGATGGGGGTCTGTTCATAGTAAAATGGGGTGCTGCCTACCGCCGAGCCCACGGTCCAGAGCTTGTCACCCGACTTGACGGAAGTGATGATAATGTTGGGGACCTTGAACTCTGTGTGCAGAACCTCCAAAGCTTGCTTGATTGCGTCTATCGAGTCCAAGGTGATTCCGGTCAGGGTCTCGACCTCGAACCAGTTGGGGGTAATTAACGTCACTTTGCCGGTCTGCATAATACGCTTGTACACAGGGATAACCTCTTCTGGTACATAGAGGTGGCCCTCGTCGCCAAGCACAGGGTCCAGCTGCCAGATCAGCTCGGGAAACCGCTCTTTGAGATCGCTTCCAATCTCACCAACCTTGGCCACTGCCTCGGCGCCCGGGGTGTAACCAGTGAGCAGAGCATCGTAATGGAAATCAAGGTCCTTGAGATGGTGGTATATCGTGCTGATATCGTCCTGGGTTGCCCTGGTACCGCCAAACTTGCCGTAACCGGTGTGGTTTGAAAAGTGCACCGTGTTGAGGGCATCCACGTCCCACCCTTGGTATTGTAGGGGAAAAGTTGCGGCACGGTTACCGACGTAGCCGTGGACAACGTGACTTTGGATCGAGAGAACGCTGGGCATCAGTCAGTCAGAAGCTGCAGGAAGGGTCGGTGAAAAATAGCAAAATGGGAGCCGCAGGTATAAATAGGAATTGGTTTGTGGATAATTGAGGTGGAGGGATGTATTAAGTGTTGTCTATTTCATGCGAACGTGACCCAAACTGTGGGGTTGGCTCCAGGTATATGCACTATTTGCGAGTCATACCCAGATTTGGCAAACACCTGATTGGAGTTGGGTCAGAGGAGATATCAGAAAAAAGGATTAAAGATAAGTATCAGCTATAAATTATAGCGGCAGTTGTATTCCTTTGAGTGCAGCGTGCTAGGTCGACCAGATCTCGCACCAACTGAGCTTGGGAACTGGCAACTACAGCTCGACAAGGCTGGACTGGTCAGAGAGTGGGGTACCCTACGGGGCACCCTGCTTGGCAATTCCGTCAAAGCTAAAGACTATTTAGGTTATGCGGCTGCAGTGACTGCATACGTCCCAACGGCCCTGCGTGCCTGAGCTTGGCGAACTGCGCGTGCCGGCCTAGCTCCACACTTGAAGTATTCTTGAGAGCTTGGCAATCTAATAAAAATTCCTATACCTCGGGACAATTTCTGCAACCCCTATAGCCGGCCCTTGGTTAGCCCGCTGCCCGACCGCCGCCGCATGACACCCCACCCCAAGACCTAACCCAGGCGCTTTTAAAAATGAAGCGTCCCCCGAGTGAAGCGCGGTGTCATGGTGTACAATTTAAAACACAAGGTCGTGGCAATCACAGGTGCTACTGGCGGGCTTGGGCGCATGCTTGCCGATGTGCTCGTGGCCAAGGGCGCCAAGCTCGTGCTAATTGATTTGGACGAAACCACAACCAAAGAAATGGCTGCCGCTTATGGCAATGAAGCCATTGGCGTACGCGGTGATGTGCGCAGCATGAGCGACATGACTGCGGCCATGGATGCCGGCGCGCGCGCGTTTGGCCGGTTGGACGTGGTGATTGCCGGCGCGGGTATTGAAATATTTTACCCCACAATGGAGCTCAGCGAGGCCGCGTTTGAGCGCATAATTGACATCAACTTGACCGGTATCTTTCGCACCTTCAAGGCGGCGTTCCCCTATGTCAAACAAACCAAGGGGTACTTGCTCACTGTTTCCTCCATGGCTGCGTTTGTTCACCTGAGCTTTGGGTCAGGGTACAGTGCAAGCAAGGCCGGCAATTATGCGTTTACCAACGCGATCCGTAACGAGGTTTCCCAGTTTGGGGTTGGAGTTGGCAGCGTGCACCCGACCTTTTTTGAGACACCCATGGTGGAGGGAGTGAAAAAGCGCGAGGCATGGAAAATCATGACCGACGACTCGCAAAATATCCTTGCCCGCACAATTGACAAGACGCTGGTGCGCGACCGCATCATTACTGCGATTGAGAACCGCGAGCAAACGGTGATTATTCCCTGGAGGCTCAAGGGCGTTGCTTGGTTCTCGCCTGCTTTGAGGCGGTTTCTCGAGTGGATTGGGCCTACTGATGATAAGCTGAGGCGGGCCCACGATGCGTTTATGCTTGAGCCCAAGCTGTGAGTGGGTGAGAGCATGGCGCCAGTTGCTGTATTTTATTTAGTTATGGGTCACGAGAGCGGATTTCCTAATTTTTTCGCTGGCTTGGCGCGGCCAGGATGACCGGGGGATGGCTGTGAGCTCAGCTGGCTGGGCTGGGCTGGTCGACCATGGCAGGCAGACCAGGCATTGAGTGATAAAAATTTGATAAGTTAGACCAAAAGATACTATACGACCACGTGCACAAATTGCAGTCTCTTCTCTTTTTGTACCCCGTTCGTGGCTCGCGCTCGCGGCTCGCGGCTCGCCCTCTCCCAAAAGCTGACCTGATTGCTCGCAACCTCATCCTGCTGACAGTTTATGATGTCTGGGCTCTACAAGTATTTTGGAGGCGGCGGGGCCAAAAAGGACAGCGCGCGCGATACAATTATTGACATGCGCGCCCACCTGGAGACGCTGCGCAAGCGCGAGACGGCTCTTGAGGCCGATCGGGATCGTGCCGAGGCCGAGGCGCGCAGGATGGTTTCCATCAACAAGGACAAGGCCCGTGAAGCGCTGCGGCGTAAAGGTCGTCACCAAGCCAGTTTGGAAAAGTTGTGGGGTCAAATGACTTCGATCGAGCAGCAGCTGGCGGCGATCGAGAGTGCCAACCTCAACCTCGAAACAATGAAGGTGATGGAGCGGGGTGCCTCTGCAATGAAAACCATACACAAGGGGATTGATATCGACAAGGTTGACCAAACAATGGACGAGATCCGCGACCAGGTGCAGCTTGGCGAAGAAGTTTCCGATGCAATCTCGCGGCCTTTGCACGAAACAGACGAGGTGGAGCTGGACGAGGAGCTGGAATTGCTCGAGCAGGAGGCTCTGGACGACAAGATGCTGAATGTTGGTGCCATGCCCGAGGTGCCTGTGGGGGCTTCTGCGTCCAAGGCTACTCAGGCGCCGGCCGAGAAGGAGGAGGAGGACGAGGATGCTATTCTGGAGCAGCTGATGGCCGAAATGGCCGCATGATCCCGAGTGCTTTACTTGGGCAAGGAGATGCACTGGCTTCATGCGCTAACGGGGTTGGGGTAGGGCAGGGGTAAATCTCGCAAATGCCCCAGCACATTCAAGTCCCACATCACGTGCACCCCTTGCGGGCCCCTTGGGAGCCTCTTGAGAGTACCCTGCCCACACTCCACACTCCATATTTATCTAGAGCTGCTTATAATTAAACGGTTTTTGACCCCCTGCGCCAACGTACTCGCTGGCAACCTGGCCAGAGCCCCTCAGCAGGTACTGATAGCTCATGAGGCCCTCGAGGCCTACGGGGCCGCGGGCGTGCAACTTGTTGGTCGAGACACCGACCTCGGTGCCAAACCCGTACCTAAACCCGTCCGCAAACCGCGTGCTAGCGTTCCAGTAGACGCCCGCAGAGTCCACAGCACGCTGGAACTTGGCGGCATTTTGTTCGTTGCTGGTCACGATCACGTCGGTATGGTGGGACCCGTGGGCGTTGATGTGCTCCACGGCGGCTTGGAGATCCTCAACAGGTCTGACGGCGACCACAAGACCCAAAAATTCCGTGTCAAAGTCGCTTGCAACCGCGTCCTGGACCTTGGCTTCAGAGGCAAATTGGGGCGGGCGCAGGGCCGGGTCGCACTTTATCGTTACGCCCGAGTCGAGCAGCGCCTCGAAAATTTGCGCGATGGTGCTTGAGGCAACATTTTTGTGCACCAAAACAGTCTCCACGGCGTTGCAGGCGGCGGGGTAATTTGTCTTTGAATCAACAATAATTTTGGCCGCCATGGTGGCATCAGCGCTCTCATCAACAAAAACAGAGCAAATTCCATCGGCGTGGCCCAAAACAGCGATTGTGGTGCTGCGCTTGATGGTGCGCACGAGCTCATTGGATCCGCGCGGAATGACCATATCAATGTACTCGTCGCAGGTCAAGAGCTCCGCAACCTGCTCGCGGCTCTGGATCAGCTGCAGGCTGAGGGCAGGCACGGGCGTTTTGGCCAGCGCTTCCTGCACAACGCGCGCCATCACCTTGAAGGTGTTTGCGCTCTCTTTACCGCCCTTGAGGATGGCAGCGTTGCCGCTCTTGATTGCCAGCGAGCCAATGTTGGCGATAACCTCTGGGCGGGCCTCGAAAATCACCAGCAAAACACCCACGGGGCACGTAACGCGCCGTAACTCGAGGCCCTCGTCGAGCTGTTTGGCCATGGTGACGCGGCCCACGGGGTCTTCGAGCGCCGCCACGTCCAAAATTCCTTGCAGCATGGCATCGAATTTGTCTCCCTTGCTGAGATCGAGCCGCTTGATGAGGCTGGGGCTAAGGTCGGCCGTCTCGGCGGCGTCCATGTCTGCGCGGTTGGCGGCGAGGATCTCGTCCTTGGCATCGCGCAGCTTGTCATGCATTGCCTTGAGCGCGCTTGTGCGCTTGTCGTTGCTCAAAGTTTTGAGCGTGTTGCCGGCCTGGCGCGCCGATTTTGCAATATCCATAGTGAGTCAGCGAGTGGGTGGGGATGACTGGCAACGCCTGGTCCATGGGCACGTGCAGCATGGCATGGGGGATGCCCAAGGTGACCCACGGCAAGGGGCATGGCATGGCAAGGGCGCCGAGGCATACTAAATAAATTAAAAATCGTTAAAAAACTGCGCGTCGAAATCAAACTCGGGCGACAGCGGCTGCGTGCCGTTGGTCACGAGCGCGTCGTGCGGGATCAGCCCGGCGGGGCTCGAGATGGCAGGCCCGGAGGGTTGGGGCTGCGCCAGCGGCTGGGCAAGCGGCTGGGCGAGTGGCGTGTGTTGCGAGTGCGGTGTGTGCTGTGCCGAAGGGTGTGCCGAAGGGTGTGAAGAGGGTCCCTGGGGCTGTGCTTGGGGGTGACCCTGGGGATGACCCTGAGGGTGCCCTTGGGACATCATGCGCATCTGCATCTGACGTTGTGCTTCGGCGGCTTGGGCCTGGGCCTGAACCTGGGCGGCTTGGGCCTGAGCTTGGGCCTGGGCTTGGGCCTGAGCCTGGGCTTGGGCCTGAGCCTGGGCTTGGGCCTGAGCCTGGGCTTGAGCCTGGGCAGCTGCCTGCGCTTGGGCCTGCGCCGCTTGCTCCCTGGCGCGCTCCCTGGCCGCCAGGATCTGCTGCTGCTGCTCGGGGCTCGGCAACTTCAGTTTGACAATGTACCGCTCCTGGAACTTCTCGGGCATGTCGCTGCGGAACAGCGCCGCGCTCGGGATATCCTTGCGGTTGCGCATCCGCAGGTAGTGCGGGAGCACGCCGGCGCCAGCTGCTTCATCAGGATTCACTGCGCTGCGGATCACGGCAAGATTCTTGTCGAGTCCCCCGGGCAGCAAACTCGAAAAGACGGGCGTGTCAGTTGACCTGCTCGACTCCCTTAAGTCGTTGATGGTGACTTGCGCGCCTAGCTGCGCGGGCACGGGGTACGTACTAACGCCGCCTCTACGCGAGGACCGGCCCTGGCGCCGGCGCCGGCGGCTCTCGCGGTCCTCGCTGGGCCGCTCAAACTCGGCGGTGCTGAGCTGGTGCAGCGTCGGGGTGAACCCGTTGACAAGCATCGGGTTGCGCAAAAAGCTGCTGGGGCTGATGGGCGGTGCCAGCTCGGCGGCAAAATCCTGGTCGATGGGCTGGGTCCCGTCGAATTTGTACCCAAGCACATAAAGCATTTTGGTGTGGGCCTGGCACTGCTCACGGATAGAGTGAGCTGTAGCAGTGGCAAACTCGCCGGGGAGGGCCAGCTCCGCAGCCAGGTTCTCGGCAAACTCTTCGGGGCAGTTTTCGGGGCAGTTCATATCCCATTCAAACTGGTCCACGAGCGTGTGCTGGCCAATGGCGATATCGAGTTTGATGGTGATGCGCATGTCTGTGTTGACTGGGGGTGGGCTAGGTGGGGCGGAGCCTACCCCGGCTTGAGCCTGGGCGGGCTGTGGGCGGCTCTCAGGGACTGATTCGGTGGGGTGTCCCTCGGTGGGGCCCTCGGTCTCGGTGGGTGGCTGAGCGGGGGCCTCAGGGGCAGCAGCGGGGGTCGGAGCGGCAACCTTGGGCTCCCCCTGCACCTCCTTGGGCTCCACCTTGTCCCCTCCAGCAAAATCAGGGATCGTATGATAACAATACGAATCAAGCTGCTCCTTGACCGAATTCACAATTTGAGGCGAAATTGCCAGCGGCATGCACATATCCTCGAGCAGCGAGTCCACAAACACCTCGAGTGGGATGGTCGTATCCTTTAAATTCCACGTAAACGAGTCGTGCAGCCTGTACTTGTCGTTTTCAAAGTCGATGCGAACAGGCACCAATTCCTCAACCATATAGGTTGTGGAGCCCTGAAGTTGAATAGGCATAAAAATTTCGCGCGATTTGCGACCATACCGCTTGCGATTTTGCGCATAAAGTAGCCGCATCTTGTCGCCAGTCCACCCATTGCCGTACCCGCTATAGCCAGTGCCAAAGATGGCCGAGGGGCTTTGCTGGCGGATACTGCGGACCTGGTGCAGGTACTGCAGCTCTTTTTCCTTGAAATGGGCCATGTTTCCAAACACTTTTGCGTCTCTTTGCTGGAGAATGTGGTGGATGGCATCTCGCCGTAAGACGCGTACGCTGTGCCGCTCATCCGCGGTCATGGGCGGCCCCTTGGCCTTGCGCTCCTGCTCAAACTCGTCGAGCGCTTCGAGCACGCGCGGCGCGTGGGTCGTCACTTGGCTGGACCCTTTGTCCATTAGGTAAGGGATGGGTGGGTGCCCTTGGGATGAGCTTGGGTGCCTGGTGCTCATGGAGGGGAGGGCCAAAAAGGGGAGAAGGGGAGCAAATATTGGTCTCAAACTCGCTCCTATAGACCGGTTGATTTCCAAAAAATCGTAGAATATTTTATAGATGCTGGTGGATGCAACTTCCTTTGGTTCGGGCACTTCCAGACCGCAGCCCACTAGCAGCTAGCAATCAGCGGACATCCCGGGAGGTATCGACACAGTGTATACCGACCCAGAACGAGCAAGCCCATACAACCGCCTTGATCTCTGCATATACAAAGCCCCAGCAAATCCAACAAGCGTCAAAACGTCGTCCTCCTCCTCAACCAAAATTCGCGAGGGGCCCTCTGAATAACGAAACTGTTTGACCAGGCCCACCTCGGCTGAGCCAAACATCACCTTGTGGTCTTGCCCACTGCCCACATCCCACTCGACATTGTGGTTAAACTTGACCGTCCATTTGCTCGAAAAGCGGCCTTGGGGCGTCAAAAGTACAGGGGGCTGCCCGTCCACAAAATCTATTCTCCAATGTGACTTGCCAATTAGGTGGTACTCTTCAGTTATGTGGGCCAAAGCGGCGCCGTTGGAATCCTTAATTTCCATATCCGTTCCGCCATAGGCTGACCTCAAGGCAAACGCACGGCGGTCTGTCTTGTTATATTTGGCCTCAATTATAAAGCCTCCTAGACTCGTTCCTTTATTGAAATCCATCCATAGGTCAATCATGGATGACACGAGTGAGTCCAATGCTCTTTTAAGTAAACTGGTGCCTATGCAGGCACCAGGCTGGGTATGACGTCAAGGTACATACACATGTGCTCACTTGATAAGATATTTCTGGCTTCAGGGCCTGAATGCAATCTTCTATACGGCCCACTGGCCCAAAAGAGTTGCACATTTCGCTCGCTTGCCTGCATGCAGACCCCGGGACCCCAGGACACGCACTCCCCACCGCATTCCTCATAATATCCTAAAACTCATAAACGCTAATAATAAAATACACCAGGGGTAGCAGTCCAGGCGGTTTGCTTGAGGTTGTGCAAATAAATGGCACCCGCAAACCCTACAAGCGTCAAAACATCCTTGTCGTTCACAGCTGTAACGCGGCGAGCGCCCGACGAATAATGTGATGTCTTGACCAAGCCAATCTCAATTGACCCCGACGTAACCTTGTGATCTCTTCCGCTACCCACGTTCCATAACCCACCGTCAAATTCCGCCGTCCACTTGCTCGAAAAGTAGTCATGGGGCTTGAGTAGTACGGCTGGTCGCTCATCTTCAAAGTCTATACTCCAATCACTCTTGTGAGCTAGGTGTGCCAATTCAGTCACCTGCGCAACCAAGTCACCATTGGTGTCTTGGATTTGCATGTAGTCGCCGCCAAATGGGGCCTTTAGAATGTACGCCAGGCGCTCGGTGTCGTTGTACTTTGCCAGGATGATCATGCCGTTCTTGGCAAAACCGGGTTGGAATTCTATACTGAGATCGATCATACCAAGAAATTTTGGCTTGAGCTCTTTAAAGTCAAGCGGTGCATATGCCGGCACAAAGCGCAGTATTGGGACAATATGCATATGCATGTACCCACCTGATCTGATCTGAGTAGGCCTAGAGGGGTCCCATTAGCCAGAAATAGCCTAAGGTTGCCAGTTCCTCCAGTTTTGGTGCTCGCATACCGAGCATGTTGCGCATGCAGCCTCGCTGCCCAGCCTCGCTGCGGCTTTATGCGTGCTGTCCCTAGCATAAGTTGGAGCCCGTTTGGGTAGTGTGGAACCTGCGCCAGGTTTGAGATGAGCAGGGTGGTTGATGCTTTGCGCAGTGCCTCGCATGGTGAACTGTGGTGGGGCTCACATGAAGTTGGGCACGAATTTGGGGAACCTCGAAAAGCCCTGAGGAGCACTGAGAGCTTCCCACACTCTGAGATGTAAAAATTTGCAATTCAAAATAAACTATAAATTCATAAAATACTAACAAGACGCCATTTGGATGCCAAACATGCCAACGCCAGCATACTGCGAAGCGGGTTTACTTTGCTTGTGGTCCCGCAAATAAAGAGTTCCGGCAAACCCAACAAGAGTCAAGACATGCTTTTCATCAACAGCCGAAACTCCGTTGGCACCAGGCACGCCTTTGGAGGTCTCGACCATGCCAATTTTGGTCGACCCCGACGTCACTTGATGCAGGTTTCCGTCACCAATCTCCCAAGATTCGCCCTCGGATTCGACCGTCCACGCGCTGCCCTGAGGCTTGAAAAGTATTGACGGCCGCTTGTCCTCAAAGTCCAATCTCCACTCATCCTTGCGCATTGTATGGGGTATTTTGGTCAATTTGGCCAGCAGCACACCATCAAAGTCGTGGATTTGCATCTTACTTCCACTGAATGTGCCGGTCAAGATGTAGGCAAGGCGCTCAGTGTCCTTGTACTTTGCCAAAACGACAATGCCGTGCTTGGCCGCTCCGCGCTCAATTTTAATAGTAAGTTCAATCATGAGGACAAGATTGGTCAAAGCGTTGCGGAGTAAAATGTGGAGTCGTGCATATGCAGGGTTGAGGCAATGCATAATATGACATCAAGCTGCATATGTACGGATCTACCTGGTATGCCCGACTGAGCTCAAGAAGTTTGCTGACTGCTTTTATATAGCTTAAAACTGTTTCACACGGGTGGAGTACCTGCGCCAGGTTTTAGTGCTGCGAGCGACCGGTGCTGTGTCGTCGTTGGACACTCACATGCACTCCAAGGTGGGGTCTCCTGTGATTCCCAAATCTATTTATTAAAAGCAATTGATCTTTCATGAGTTGAGGCTTGGCTAGGCTCAGCTGTAGACTCTGCGCTGGGCTTTTTTGCCAGGGGTTCCCTTCGGAGTAGCTCGAGGGTCGAAAAAGGGGGGATCTGAGGGCTAACTTACGCTGAAAATACGTTTTGTCCATGAATTTGAATTAAATTGGATGTACAAGTAAGTTAGGAGTGTATAAACACATATATTAGGCACCCCTGAATTGGCGTGGTCCCCGAGGAGCCTCAGGAGCCTCGAGAAGCCTCAGAAACCCCCAAAGGGACCCTCAAATCTATTAAACTACCTTTTTCTCATAATAGACAATGGAATATCAACTGCTAACAAGTAACCATCACTAGACCAGACGTGCCAGTTCCAGCGGCCTGCGCTTCGGTCATGGCTGGCTTGGCGTCCCGCAAGTAAAAAGCTCCAGCAAAGCAAACAAGCATTAAAACATCTTTCTCCTCACTAGCTACAACTCTTTGGGCACCAGGGTAGAATTGTGCTGTTGCGACTAGGCCAATTTCGGTTGATCCCGACGTGACCTTGTGCTCATTTTCGCTACCAATCTCCCATGAAATGCCATCAACATCTGCTTTCCACTTGCTTGAAGTTAACCCTTGAGGTCTGAAAAGCACATCCGTCCGCCCATCTTTAAATTTAATGTCAAATTCATTTTTGCGAGTAAGATGGGCTATCTTGTAGACACGAGCCACAACTGTGCCTTCAGAATCCTGGATTTCCAAACACTTGCCGCGATAGGGGGTGGTTAAAATGTACGCGAGGCGGTCTGTGTCCTCGTGCCTTGCATATACGATAACGCCGTCTTTACGCTCTCCTTGCTTGACTTTGAAGTTGATATCAATCATGATGACAAGATCTGGTCAGAGGGTTGAGGTATAAATGTGGAGTTGTGCATATGTACGGTTGGAGTAATGCGTAGTATGACGGTAAGGTGCATATGGTCATTGTGAATCTGGCCTTACTGGGCCCTAAAGGACCATGTGGGCCGCTTTAAAGTAGCCTCAAACTATTTCGCAGAGGCGGAGTACTTGCGCCAGGGTTTAGTGTGGCGAGCGACAGGCGCAGTGCCGTCGTTGGGAGACTCACATGCCCAAGGTGGGGTCTCCCGTGATCCAAGAATTTATTTTTAGAAGAGCAATTAAGCTCTCAAAGGCCGGAACTTGGGAGCTCAATTGGGCCAAAAATCGTGGATCAATTGAATTAAATTGAAGCATATAAATAACTTATTAGTGTAAATACGCGAGGTGGTTTGTGTCTTTGTACCTTGCATAAACGACAATGCCGTCTTTAGCCGCTGCTCGCTCAACTTTAAATTTGATTTCAATAATGACGAAGAGGTTGAACCTGGTCGGACGAGAAGCGGAGTTATGCATATGTAGGGTCAATGCACAGTATAATGACAGGGTGCATATACATGGTCTTTGGGGATCTGACCTGAGTGGACGGACCTTCCAAGTCTAGTCCTTATCAGAGGCAGAAAAATTAGCCTATAGTCACTTTTTTGGCCAGGCCGATACCCGCAGCCGAGCCGCCTAGCCTCTCGCGGCTCCATGTAGTTTCAGGCGTTGGGCTTCCTGCGCCCCCAAATGTGCAGCAGCTGAACTACTTCAAGACCAATTTCGAGCAGAATGTGAGGTGCAAGCGAGGAATGGGGCGGTAAACCCATTTATTCTCTGTTCTTGCACGAGCTAGCTTAGATGGTTTAGATGGAGTCTAGGGCCTGGCGATAGGTTTAGACTTGGTCTAACTAGGGGAAGCATACAAATTGGTTCTAAAAATTATAGAATAGTGCCATTGACATGTTTGGTATGCCGTGGACTCAAGTCCAGCCCCCACATCTCAGCCGAGCTCACAGATAAACAAAATAATGCTAATAATAAACCGAGGCAAGCTTTACGTGCGTCACCGTTTCATAAAGATCCTTGAGGTAAAACGCTCCAGCAAGACAAATAACTGTCGAAACATCTTGTTCATCATCCACTGAAACCCTTTGAGCACCCTTTTTGCCGCGTGCAGTTGTAACTGTGCCAATGTGGGTCGGCCCAAACTTGATTTTGTGCTCACTGCCCGAGCCTACATCCCACACTTTGTCGTCCGACTCGACCTTCCATTTGCTCGAGAGAAACCCGTTGGGCTTGAAGAGTACATCAGGCCGCTTCTCGCTCTCAAACTCCACTTTCCAGTCGCTCTTGCGAGGGCCATGGGTCAACTCGGTCACATGAGCCAATAGCTGGCCGTGGCTATCCTGAACTTCCATTGTGGATCCTCCCAATTGAGCTCGGAGAATGTATGCTAGGCGATCTGTATTGGCGTATTTGGCGAGTATGAGATGGTAGTCGGCCGCAGCTCCTGTCTGGATTGCTAAATTGATGTCAATCATGTTTGTAGAGAGTTCTGTTTTCTGGATTTATATATTAATTCGTTATCATGGCAGAGCACGCATGCAGGATGACGTAGTTCCCCTCGCTACTTGTCGCTACTTGGGAGCAGATGCATATGCAGGTGGTTGCTTGTTTGGGAGCTGAGCCCGCTGAGCCTACTGAGCCCGCTAAGCCACCGTGGCACGTGGTTCGTCTAGTTGATGCAATTAAATAAATACTAACGCTAGCACCTGTGAAGCACCTGTGAAGCACCCAATTCGCACTCCACGCTACGCACTCCATTACTGCGTAGCGCTCCACTTTTTCCAACTCTGTTCCACCCCCTTGGGATCCGCACAGGCATCGCAAATCCCCCCGCACGGGGTGCCCTTGCCGTCAAAGTACTCGGCCAACATTTCGTGCCTGCACCGTGGGGTCTCACAGTACTTGACAAGCGCTAGGGCACTTCTCACCACATTCTCGTTTTCGCCCGCAAAATTGAGGATAGTGGTCTTTTCATAGTGGCTAAAGTAGATGGTGCACGCACAGGCACGATTATCGCGGCCAGCGCGCCCGCACTGCTGTACAAAGCTTTCAATGTTATTTGGCAGCTCAAAATGCACCACAAAGCGTGTGTCTGGCTTGTCAATGCCCATGCCAAAGGCCACAGTGGCCACAATAACCGCATACTCGCGGTCGCCCTCGATCCACTTTGTGAGCACGTTTTTCTTTTCCTTTGCAGAGAGCTGGGCATGGTAGGCGTGCGAGGGCACCCCGTTCTTGGCTAGGATTGCCGCAAGCTCCTCGGCAGTTGAGCGACGGCGGCAGTAAATGATGCCACACCCAGCATACGGGGTAGCTGCACATAGCCCTGCATTAGTCGCTTCATCGACTCGCGACTGGTACTGCTGCATATGATGCACCAAAGTTTCAACCCGCTCATCGTGCGTCTCGACATAGCGCACTTGGAGGTGCATGTTTGGGCGGTTGACCCCCACTGCAAACGAAGCCAAATTGGGGCCGTCCAGCCTTAAAACTTTGAGAATTTGGGTCTGCATATCAGGGGAAGCAGTACCAGTGAGTGCGGTGATCGGCAGCGCAGGCCAGCGCTGCTTGAGAAACCCCAGCTGGCCGTACTCCTGGCGGAACTGGGCCCACTCGACGGCACAGTGGGCCTCATCAATCACGACACGGTTCAGCATGTTGCGCGAGGTTAGGTTGTCAAGAATCTCGCTAAACTGCTCGCTGCAGCACAGTTCAGGCGTCAGGTAAATTAGCTTGTGCGGGGTCATGCCGGCCCGCATGGCGTCAAGCACCTCTGTGCGCTGCTTTTTGGTGGATTGCGACGTGATTGCCGCAACGCTAAACTTTTTCCTCTTGAGGGCAGCCACCTGGCTCTCAATGAGCGCCAACAGCGGGCTGATCACGAGGGTGCACCCTTGTTTGGCGTCGAATGCAGGGTACTGGAACGTCAGGGACTTGCCGTAGCCGGTGGGAAGCAGCACAAAAAGGTCTTTTCCTAGGGCAGCGGCCTCTACAATCTGATCCTGAGGCGGCCTAAACGCGTCTACACCAAATTGCCTCAGTAGTGTCATACGCGTCGGTGGCGAGCGGGCAAACGAGCGGGTCAGATGTTTGCGAGTGTTAACGTGCTACAAAAGTCTAGTGAAAAATGCATATGTACAAAAATGTGTCCTTTCCAGTGACGCCCATAGGCTATAAAACCTTGAGCTTCCTAATTGGCAGGATGTTTATCTAGGGAGCGGAGCAACAAGCTATGGCAACGAATCGGCTCTTGGATGCCATCATCGTCGTGGCATTTGCGCCCGTGTGTTTTTTGATCGAGGAATTGAGTGAAAATTTCTGGTTAAATGGGACTAGGGTTAGGGCTCGAGGGTGCTAAGGGGTCTTAATTTTAGCCAGCCTGCTCGAGGGTGTTAACCAGGGGTGTTAATCTATTTCACATGATCACCCGGCTCCCCCTAGGGCTACCCCAAGGGCTACCCCGAGGACTTCGTGGGTACGCATTCCAGGCTGAAAAACCCAGTGCTATTCAAAAACTGGTGTTTCCTGTCGGCCAAGACGAGCAACCGAGCATCTATGCCAACTCGGGCATCGACACTCGCACGCTGCAGGAGCGTAAAAAGGACTTTATGGACTTGGAAAAAAACAAAAAACGCCGTATCGAGCTCAAGAGCGAACTGGCCAAGTCGTCGTTCCAAGCAATTTACGACTTTCGCGACACTGGCGGTAAGTTTTTCACATCGCCCACGACTGCGTGGAGCGCTCAATCTGCAAAGTACATGCCTAATTTTCGAGGATTGACCCTTGACAAGCGCGAAACAGGCAGCGTTGAATTTTTGGGCAAGTCCACGACCATTGTGCGCATCTTTAGCTCGTCGATCGGGTTTAAGCAGATTGACACTTATTCGCAAGTTGCGGAGGGCGTACCCAAATTGGACCTCAATATGCCCACCAGCTGGTTCAATATGAAGCTCGTGCAGTGGTTTAGTGGTCGGGTTCGGCGCAGCCTCAAGTCTGGGGACAATTATTTGATCTGCCGCAAGGGCGTGACCCAAGCTGTACGTGACTCTATTTGGGCCTCAAATGAGCTGGGCGGGTACTTTTATGTTGTGGACAAGGCTGGCAAGATCCGCTGGGCGGCTTCGGGCCCGGCCACAGAGAACGATTTAAAGTCGTTGAAGGGAGTGCTCAAGGAGGTCGAGGGTCAGGCATGACATAGATAATAAGAATGAAGTCAAGTACTGGTTGTTGTATAGGCTACCTCAAAGGCAGCCAGGGACAGGTCGGCTGCACCAAATCAAGGAACAGACTAGGCCTTTCAGAGCAGACTAGGCTTTGGAGAGTAGCACTGAATATTCAATACAACTAGCTGCTACAGCTATGAATAAACAACCCTTTTAAACAAATGAGTCCTCCCTGAGCCCAACGCTAGCGCATTTGAGAGCCCCACCAAGGGCTCAATAGGCCTAAGCTGCGTACACTAAACTACAATTAATTAACAAGAGTCTCAACGGCAGTAGTAACAGCCGTTGCAACCGCCTCAGCGGCGTCCTTTGGCTGGCGAGGACCAGGGCGACCAGTGACGAAATCCATGTACGACGAGCCCAAACCGACGAGTGCAGTCACAGCACTCATCCATGCCGGGGCCATATCCTCCATTGCCTTCTCCGAGGGAGAGTTCAGGGCCGTCTGGAGCGCGATAAAGAAGGCGACCCAGGCCATCACGCGGGACCGCAGAAAGATGGCCGCGATCGGCAGCGTGGTTGAGAATGTGTTGGAGACGCTCTTCTCGAGCTTTGTCTCGGGCGTGTGCACGTACGGGATCGCCAGCTCGGCGCTGCGTTTATCCTTTCTGACCGGTTCCTTGGGCATGTCAGCGACCTTCCCACCCTGCTGGGCAGATAGGAGAGTCGATAGTGAACATGTGACCTTAGTCGGAATCTTCGTCACGGTAAGCTGGTTCGGGTAACGCCGCAGGCCTTGTAGGCTCAACAAGAGAATCAATCTTTTCTAGGTCAGCCTTCACGCGGCCGCTCGTCGCGGCAAGCACCCGGTCCCACGTCTTGTACCAGCGCTGTTTGGCCGCGAGCGAGCGACCTTTTTGAGGCTGGATTTTGTGTCTGCGCTGTACAGTGAGCAGCTTGGTCTTGACTGCAAGCGTTGGTGCGTGCTCAATGAGCCGTGGCAAGCTACACGCCAACAGCTCAAACTCAACCTTACTACCATTCTCGCGAATATAGTCCAAAATCTCGGCCGGGCACTTGATATCCTCGGGCAATTCATCTTCAGGTCTCCACCTAGCAAATAAATTAGCATAGATGCGGCATCCATCAGCTTCAAATGCAGCGCAAATGTCTTCGGGCGGTACGCCCTGCTTGAGCAGATCGTCCACAAACCCGCGTACATCGTCCTGCGAAGCCGGGGCATCTCGATCAATATTCATGATTTGAAGCTCCTGAGAGTGTAGGTACCTGTCTGCAGGGTAGTAAACCACCTCAATGGCCCGGACCCCAAACTCGTCGTTTTTTTTTTCGCGTACGATTGTGTCGGGCTTGCGCCTCAAAAGGCGCTTGAATGTCTGGATTTTGGTATAAATGCGCGTCTTGAACATCTCCTCGTCCATTATGCTGTGGTAAAGACCCTCGAGCTCCTCATAGGGAATACCGCGTAACGCGCAGATCCACAACGCTCTGCGAACAGAGGGCCCATATACAAGGTCTTCATTCTCCAAAACTTGCCGCGCAGGGTCGTGCTGGGGCACAACATCGTCGCTCATGCTTTCTCAGCCCCTAGCTTTACCCCTCCCTAAAATAGAGTCTGCGGCTGTCGCTAACAAGCCGACCACAAATCTAATTAAACCCAAAAAATAGATATAACCCGATCTCCGATTTGCTCTGGTCTGCTCTGCAAAAATGCTGTTACGGTTTGCCCTTTGGTACAGCCTGGCCGCGGCTATGTGGCCCTCGGCGTGGATCACTGGCGAATCGTGCGGAAAACTAGCAAGAACAATGTACAATTGCTCGGAACTCGACAGTCAATGTTTTTGCGGCGACGTCAAGTACCTACGTACGGTGGCCCAGTGCATCGTGGTTCACACAAACAAAAATACTACCAGTGAGGGCGAAGCTTGGGACCACTTTATCAAAAGTTATTGTGAGCTCAACAATGCTGTGCCGATAGACGACGATTTATACGAGGTGCTAGAGTACCCCAACAATGGCACTGCGCATGTCGGCGAGTTTGACTTTATCAGGGGATACCGTGCCATGTACGATCATCTTCAGCAAAAGGATACCAGCGCTATTCAAGGTGGTGTTTTGACCCTCTACTGGCTGGTGCTTCCGCTGCTTGCCGGCCTCCTACGGTTGTGGAATTGGATCAGTCTCCACTACGGACCCTCAACACTCAAGGGCAACAGAGCGAGCTCTGCCGTATTTTTGCAAAAGCATATTGGCCTACCTGCCCTGAGAATTGGTAACCGCCGGCATATGGCCAAATTCCAGTACTGGAAGTTTTCCTTTAGTGTGGGCACGCGGTGGGAAACCTTGATCGTCTGCGTGTACCTACTCCTGAGTTTTATCTTTTGCTTGTGCCCCTACACATTTATGGACTATAACCCCTTTTATGAAACAAGGTGGATGCAAATGATGCGCTACGGCTCAGACCGTACCGGTATCATGGCCACTATCCAGTTCCCTCTGCTTGTGCTTTTTGCAACGCGCAACAACATTTTGATTTGGATTTCCGGTTGGTCGTACGCAACGTTTAACCGCTACCATCGTGCAATCTCGCGCGTGACCTATGCGCTCCTCATTGTGCATTCTGTGCTTAAGCACTTGTTTGCCAAAAGCTATGGTGCGTCGCTCGTGCTGTACTTTTACCCGGTACCATACTATCGGTATGGCGTTGCCGCAATGTTTTTGTTTGCCATCATGATCTTTTCCGCTCAATTGAGGCACGCTTTCTACGAGGTATTTCTGAGCTTGCATCTTTTGTGCGCGTTTTTCGGAATGGTCATGTCAATTTTGCACCTGAGGGGTATTGGCTACCAGCATCCTCTTTATATCTGTTTTGGCCTTTGGGGTCTCGACATTATAATACGTCTTGGACGTATTTCGTTCTTCAACTTTGCCATTCTGTTTAGGCCGATCATTGGACACCGCAAGATCAGTTACGGTACCATGCGCGTGTTTCAGCAAGAGGTAACACACATCAATGTCAAACTTCCGGTAAAATGGCACTATAGCCCAGGTCAGTACGTCTACGTGCACCTCTCGTGGTGGTCGTTCTTGACTGGTGGTCACCCCTTTAGTGTTGTGATGGGCGCAGAGGACGACAGTACTGTGAATGTTGTATTCAAGGTGCGCTGTGGTTTTACGAAGAAGTTTCGCAACGCGCTCGTTCAGTACGGGTGCACCGACGACATGAAGGTGACGCTGCCTGTGTACATCGAGGGCCCCTACGGAGTTGCCCAGCCGGTAGAACACTATGGCGAAGCCTTGATTGTTGCTGGAGGTATTGGTATTACTGGTGTTCTGGGCTATGTGAGCAAGATGGCGCGCCAAAAGCATTGCCAACGCATTATGGTTGTCTGGTGTGTTCCCAAACGTGACGACTTTAAACCCTTTTCCAAGCACATTATGCAGCTGCTCAAGTTTCCAAACACCGAGTTTGCTTTGTACTGTCGCGGCCTGCGCAAGGAGGCAATCAATGAGAGCCTGGCGAGTGTGTTGACCTCGCTACCCATTCAAAAGGAGACCGACGACTTTAGCAAGAGCAACGACACTTTACAATTTTACGATATGATGGTTAAGGGCGGGCTTCTCAAGCGCGGCGAGTTCCCGCTCACCGCCAATGGGGACTCGAGTCCGAGCGACGACCTGAGCATTGATACCCGGGCCTCGTATCCTGCGATTTTATCTGGCAGGCCCAATATTCCCGACATTGTCTCGACGTTTTTTGAACAGAGCCAGTCGAGTGTAGCGGTTGTGTCGTGTGGCCCCGCGGCGATGGTTGACCAGGTACGCGAGTGCACGAGCAGGTACTTGCACCATGCGACGCATGGTCGTGTAGACTTGTTTGAAGAGGCCTTTGAGTGGTAGATATTTATGGGTTTCTATGTACGTGCTGAGGGGGCCGAGGCGATCACGAGCTTGACCATGCACAGTCGTGGCCGACTGGCTCAAGTTTGCTCCAGGATATTAACCACAATCTAGCTTTGAGTCACGTGCATATCCGAATTAAACTAGTTAATATAATTTTAATAGACTTTACCCCGCAGATTGCTCGCTTAATAAATAGCGACATTCGCCTAGCTGCAGGAACCACAACCTCTCCGACATGGGTAGTTCCGAGTCAAAGATGCGCGACGAAACTGACTTGCCGCCTGTACGCCGCCGCCGCAGCTCTACCATAACTTTTATGTCCTCGAAATCCTCCAAATCGTCGCTCAAAGAGCCCTCGGTGCTCGAGCAGGCCCAGTTGACTTTGAGCGCAAACACGCAAATCCTCAAGTCGCAAGCGCTGAAAAACAATATTCAAGAGATGCTAGAGCTCAAGTTGAGTAACGCCGATTGTTATCAGCTGCTAAAAATGCCCGGAAAGGCGTTTTTGGAGGTCGCCGACATTTTTAGCACGTTTTTCTCGTATCTGCAGAGCACAGAGCACCTCGACAACTACCGCGAGCACGTCCAAGCCTTGAAAGCTGCTGTAGACCATATCCCCGTGGTCGATGCGTTCACCCAGGCGCGCACAACTCTCATGCGACAGGTGCTGGGGCGAGCGGCTACCGAGCAGCCCTCGGTCTTCAGCGACGAGATCAGCATGCTTACCCTCAGTTTCGCCGAGCTTTACAATTACTTTGGCTACAAAAACGAGTCGCTGTCGACCTACAAGGCGCTAATTGACCGGTACATGGTCGCGATGCAGGAGACGAGCGACGACGCCAACCGGCGGGTTTACGCCGAAAAGGCGCTCGATTTGAGCAAAAAGATCAGCGTGACTTAGTGCGGAGTACACTGGGCATCCCGCTGCCCGCTTTATTTATAGCTATGTAGCAATCAGATTAATCTCACTTGCACTCACTTGAACAGCACCTTGGCGTCCCGCAAAGCCTGGATCTGCTGCATTAGGCCAGCACTAATATTGTACGAACCGCGGCACTGAATTGTGGTGAGGCCATGTGCCAGTAACCGCGAGATGTAGCGCCCCTCGACCGGGCTCTCATTCAGGTTGATGTGCTTTAAATTGGGCATTGTCTGCTCCACCCACTCTATAAACCTCAAATTGATGAGGATGGGCATCGAAGTAAACTCGAGCCGCTCGAGCCGCGGCATCACCACCCACGCACTGGGATCATTTTGCACGGTGACCTTGTTTGCGTTGAGCACGAGAGTCTCGAGCGTGGCCGCCTGGCAGAACTGCGAGACGGAAAAGTCCCCGAAATCGCAGTTTTGAATGTCCAGAGTTCTAGCATATTGCAAATTCGGGGCCTGCTCGAGTCGCACGTACTTGAGCACCAGAGACTCGAGCGGGCTGCGCACTTCGTTTAGGACCGAGGACATGGTCGGGCACTGGAAGCTGAAAGAGCGCAGCGTCGGCTGTTGAAGTACTGGCACAGCAACCTCCAAAGAACACGCGTGGTCGAGCGTGAGCAGCTGCAGCGAGCACTGCTCAAGCACGCTCGACAAAAGCACCGGGTTGAGCCGCGACCTTTGGCACCCCGAAATTTCTAGCGCCTGCAAAGGACAGCTCAGCTTTGCAGAGTCTGCCTGGTTCCTGTTTGAAGGTTGCTCCGTAATGCAAATTCGGCGCAGTGCCCCACAATTTTCCAGCAGCCACACCAAATCGAGGTTAATGGCGTCGGTGGTCGCTCTGAGGTATTCGAGGCGTTGCAGCCTGAGCTTTGCCTCGCGCATTTCACGCACAACAAATTGAGGACTCAAACTTAAGGCGCTGAGGTTCTCCAGAGAAGCCAGCCCAACCAAAAAGTTGCGCGGCGAGCCGATAGTTGCACCGATCTCTAGGCTCAGAGGCTGCCCCCCGCTGCGCTGCGCGGCCCTCAGTACTGTTGGCCCCGCTATAGACCTTGAGAATCGCAGGTTTGTCCAGTACCTTGGCTCCCGAGACACGTGCTGGTGCCAGTCTTTGGAGACCAGCGTCAAGATTGACGCGTGCCGGGCCGTGCGTACGACCTGAAGGAAGATTTTTAGCGTAAGCTCGTAAGGCAAGCGCACCGGATCAGCAAACCTGAATTTTGAACGCGCCTCAATCGCCAGGATTTTGTCCTTGATTGATGGTCGCTCGGTCGAGTCCCTGGGCAGGGCTTTTAGGCACGCTTTGAGGGCCTGGATCGCCAATTTATAGTGTTTGTTTTCACTATACACTTTTGATTTAAGTGTGTAGCCTCGTGTATTGTGTGGATCAAGCCGGATCAGCTCGTTGGCGTCATTTTTCGCCGCGTTGTACCGTCTCAGTTTGAGCAGCACAAAGCTGCGCTGGGAAAGCAGATCCATCAGGTCTGTGCTAGACTGGACTTTTGCCTTGATCTGCGCTACCGGAATCTCGGCCTCGAGAACCGCCAGCGCCTCATTGTATCTACCTTGGGCAACGAGCCGTTTCGAGCTCATTCATGTGACAAAGACCGCTCGCATGCGTCCAGCACTTAACTCTAACGAGTATACTCTAAATAAATACTAGTCCTCACCGGGCACAGGCTCGGCCCCGAGGTACTTTTCACACAAATCGCACATCATCTCGAGCTCCTCCTCGGTGAACCGCGTATCGGCTTCCTCGAGAATGCAAAACAAAACCGGCAGCGAGTTGGCTGCCGAGTTGATCATTTGGAAAATTTCAATATCCTGGACATCAAACTTGCGAATCTCCTCGATAAACCGCTTGACGTTGGGCTCGTCTTGAGGAGCTAGAGGGTTGCCGGCTGGCCTCTCCTTAAAGTAGGCTTGAAGCTCAACAACAATTGTTTGCAGGTTTTCGCTGCGGCTAGTTTGCTTTGCACTTGTGATTTTGTGTAGCACTTCTAGGTTTGTGAGGCAGGCATCGGTTGTCTGGACCTTCATTTTTTTCCCCTTGGAGTAAGCTCGGAGAGGAGGGAGAGGAATGGGTATATGCGGGTGCACGGGAGACATAGTGTGGGACTTAAAGTGGCCAAGAGGGTGCCATCTACTAGAAATGAGGGGAGGTTGTTTGAGGTCACCCAATGGCACTCAATGGTGCCGAAGCGCCAAGTGCACCAACCGTAGTGATGAGGAGGTGATCTAGATCAACGAGCGGGGAAACAAACACTAGTATCTATGGTTTAACGGCTATACATGCAGCACTCCGAAAAACATGCTACATCATTTTTGAATTGTGCTGCAGCACATTTCCAAGGTGCTGCAGCATTTTGGGAGGGCCCCTTGGGGCACGTTATTTTTTATTTAATTTTTATTTGTCACGCTGACTCAACCACTAGGGCTTCCGGCCCCATCCGTGGAATTTCACTCAATACCCACTCACAGGTACTAATCATCAATGTCTTTGACCGTCACTGAGAAGGGTAACTTCCAGCACATTCTGCGTCTTTTGTCTACCAACGTTGATGGTAACACCAAGATCATGTACGCTTTGACCACTATCCGTGGTATTGGTCCCCGTTTCGCCAACGTTGTCTGCAAGAAGGCCGACGTTGACATGGCCAAGCGCGCCGGTGAGCTTACCGTTGAGGAGCTCGAGCGTATCATCACCATTGTGCAGAACCCTGCTCAGTACAAGATCCCTGCCTGGTTCCTCAACAGACAGCGTGACATCACCACCGGCAAGGACTCGCACTTGCTTGTCAACCAGCTCGACACCAAGCTGCGTGACGACATTGAGCGCATGAAGCGCATGCGTCTCCACAGGGGTCTCCGCCACTACTGGGGTTACAAGGTCCGTGGCCAGCACACCAAGACTACTGGTCGTCGTGGTGTCGTCACTGGTGTTGTTCGCAAGCGCAGCTAAGCATATTTAATATGTAGAAATAATCTATGCACTGATGAGAGGGAGGGCGAGGGCTCACTTGGCTGTGGGGTCAAGTTGCCCAGCGGGTGCCCAAGCGGGCTCGGCTGGGAAAACGTGAGACTAGAGATCTCAAAGATCTCAAGTGGCCTTCAAGTAGAACCTCCACGCTTGGATCAATCCAAGTAGGAGACTCCATTTTTCTAAGCGCCTTTGGGAGCCCATAGCTACCTGGGTAGTATCTGGGTGGTACCTAGTTGGTACTTGGTTGAGGCACCCTTGGGCCCCTCTTCCTCACCAAGGGACCAAGGGGCACCCCATCTTCCTCCTCAAACTCACAGGTATATATATATTAAGCAGTAATTTCCTCAGCCTTGACCTCCCCATTGGCCCCATTGGCCCCATTGGCATTGGCCTCCGAGGCCTCCACGGGCTCCCCATCCCCATTGGGCTCCCTATCAACATCACCCTCCTCATCCTCAGGAGCAGGTGTCTCCAGCGGCGTCTCGAGCTGCGTCTCGCTCTTGATCAGCTCCTCGAGGTTGACCTCGCTCTCAGGCAACCCCCGGATCACGGGATCGTTTTTGGTGTTGAACCGTTCAAGCAGCTTGGCGCACCGCTCCTTGAACGCCTCATCGGCACCCTCCACCTGGGAAACTAGGCGCAGCACCTTGTTGAGCTTGGTAACGCGCACAATCGCGACCTCGAGGCTCTCGAGCTGCTCGACCTGGTCGAGGTTGAGGTTGAGGGCCGCGAGGTCTACGGGCTGCGGTTCCATGAGAAACGCCTTTTGCAGGCGGTTGCGCACCTGGCGACAAAGCTCGGTGCGCAACTCGCTCGAGGCTTTGAGGTCTTCGACGCTGGCCATCTCGCCGTCTTTGGGAGGACGGCCCTTGCCCTTTGGCTTTTTGAGCTCGACGAGCGAGCTGTCTGCGTCATCGGCGGCAGCCTCAACACCATCGGCTGCACCCTTACGCTTGCGCGACGTACGGGGCGCCGCCGTGGGCTTTTCGGCAGCCTTTCTGGCCCTTTTGGGTTTGGGCAGGTCCTCCTCGCGAGCAGCAGCGTTTGCCAGCTGTTCCAGGTACTCCTCGAGGGTGGGGCGCTCAGCAGCGATGCGGAACGCCTCCACGAGGCTCTTGCGGGTCTTTGACTTGAGCGAATTCTTGGTCGCCAGCTCAGGATCGAGCGGCTTGAGGTCGGCCTCGCCAACCCACAAGTAGGTGTGGTCGTTGAGGAAATAAACGGGGAACGCGCGTTTCTTGGGCTGCTTTTGCATCTGCTCGGGCAGATCTTGCTGTTCAATCACTAGGGCCGGCCAGGGAGGGTGGCCCTTGACTCGGGCCAAGACTGTGTCGTTTTTGCGAAATTTAGGCTCACTGGCGTCGGGGGCGGCCGCGGGCGTGGCTTCAGACATGTCTTGCTCGTTTTGGCTACTTTGAGAGGCCATTTCCACGTCGTTTTGTTCGATTTGCTCGTCGCTCATGACAAAGTACGCGGCGGTCTGCAGATGGCGATATAGCCAGCTTTGGGTGCCAAAAGGGGTCAGAAAATTAATTTTTTGTAGATTTAGGGGTTTCTAGGGGGCAAAATTTTGGTGGATTTTGCCGAGCATTTACTCGCCCTGCCAGATATGGTCAACTGCCTGGAGGCAAAAGCGACAGAGCAGCCCCATTTAACTATCTTGACGAGACAAACAGCAGCCCTTTCCAAATATTTTGGGCGTATTGGCTCAGAACCCTGAATGTTTTGCCGATTTGCCGACCGCATCTCGCTCAACTGGGTGTGCAACGAAACAGGGTGTGTTTCGCTGTTTGTGGGGTTTCCGGGTGCAGCGTGCAGAGCACGTAAAAGTCATCTAATTTATCGATAGAGCAAATTAATTGAGGCGTGTACAAGCGCTATACTCAACCGTACTACGCTGCGAAATGTGTTTATTGATCGCATGTCACAGGGGGTCGGCTGGCAGGTTTGGCACGACGCTCGACAGGGCAGCTGTAAGATAGTTTGAGCTGTGGTTGGTTTCTGGGGTGTTTTTCGCGGTAAAATTATTTAAGCCTGATATTCTCAAATGGAGATGGTGTTTTATGGGCGACACCCTACAGATGTGGATACCAATTTAGCGATGTACCGACAAAACCGCAAAGTTTGGTGAAAGTTTTGTGCAACAGTTCTAGGGTTACGTGCCACAGCTGCTTGTTGAAAAGCTACTGTAGCGGCGGGTAGCCAGGCTTTGTTAGTGCCTCCCTCGAGTGTCCCTCTCCTCAACCTAATTGATCCCACTCAAGCGCACTGTGCATTGAAAGCTCTGAACGCTAAAAGTTTGAAAAAGCATCGACAACCGTTTAAACACTGATCAGGCCCTGCATACAGACGCCAGTCTTGATGGGTACATAATTATCCTTATCAATTTGAACAAATTGATAAACCAGGCAAACAAGTCGTAAAAAACGTAAATATAAAAACAATCAACGAACCAGTGAGGCAGAACTTCCAAGAGCGATCCGACTTCTTGAGCTCACCAGTATGCCGGGTAGCTTGGGCAAGCTTGTCGTAAGCCTACTCCTCGAGCTCGACAATTTGCTGAGTAGCTTTTGCAAGCTCCAAGGTGCGTCTCATGATGAGACTGACGGTACTCTAGCGCGTGGGTAGTGCTGTCGACAGTTTGGCGTAGCGCCCGCTCTCTGCTTCGTTCAAATCTTGCGTTAAATGCTGGATTACAGGCATGTATCACTCGTGGGCGCAGCCTTTGACGCGTGCCTTGAAACTGCGCATACGGTGGATAATTGGGACCGGCATCGCGGGGACTATTGGCTGCTCCTCCTCGGGCTCGATTGGTAGAAACGTCCGGGGCCACTCGGAAGAGACGTGCCACGCGATGCGAAGGGGCTCCACGGTTTGATCCGAGAGCTTAGCACGATCGCCAACAAGAAAAAGAGGTCTCAATTGGCTACTGGATTTGAACCGCGCAGGCGACTCGACCAAGTCAATTTAGGGGTAGTAGTCGCCCATGCCACAGTTTGGTGTAGCTTTGGGGTGCTGGTGATATGTTGGGGCTTTAGGCTACATGTGAGAAGCTTGTTGTATGATGGACCACAAGTTGTGTGATCCTGCAGGCCCACTATGCAGCTGCACGATGCTCAACTTTATCTAGTGCAGAGAATTCGGGAGTACGCGCAGCCCAAGGAGTATGGAAATGAGTTAGTTTCCCATTTAAATAGTATACTGTGCGCTTTTTGGCGCTTGAGCGATCTACAAACACCATCGATATGTGCAAACCGGGGAAGCCCAAACGCTGAATATTTACAAGAAAAGTGATAGAAGTCCATAAATTAGCACGAAAGCACTCAAATAAATCTCTAAAGACCGCATTTGGAAATCTGTAAAAATCGCTTTCAAAGCAGCACAAGAGTCCAAAAACCTACACAAAAATTTCGCCTTTTTACAACAAACATTTTAAAGTTATACGGCCACAGCTCTGAATGGTCCAGTACTACTTTGTTGATTACGAAAAGCTACGGTGTCCGAGTGGTTAAGGAGTCAGACTTGAATTACTTTGAGATATCTGATGGGCTCTGCCCACGCAGGTTCAAATCCTGTCCGTAGCGGCTTGCTTTTTTGCTTTTTTGCTGAGGGGACTGGCGTTACAAGTGAACTATTTTTCTACATCTGGTCATCACGTGCCTCCCCTCATGGTGAGACCCACACGCCGCGACCCCCACGGGTCCCACTTCTGCCTTACCTCATCCATGTTTACTCTCGCGTCGGAAAAACTGAGGCGCGTTGACGACGCCGAGAGTGGATCGTCGGGGCCCGACGCGGCGCCGAATCTTGCCGAGGCTGCGAAGCTCCTCCAAGAGGAGCATTCGTGGCTGCAAACGCCGGTCAATTTCGAGCTTGCACGGCTGGCGGTGCAGGCGATCCCCGCGCCCCGGGGTGCTGGTGAAGCGGTGCGAACGATGGAAGTCGACTTTTGCAAAGCGCTGGGCGCAGCAATGACTACGACTGTTCGCCTTGTTATCCAGGAAAAGACCCCCAATTGGGGCGCCCAGGCCAAGATGCTTGTGTACCTTATGAGCGAAATCCAGCGCTCTCTTGTCCAGGATTTGCTGGAGACTGGCGCAAAAAGTCGTAAAGAAGACGTCAAGCGCGTCAAGCACCTTGCGCTGTGCGCTGAAACGCTGCTTAATGCCCTTGTAAATGCGGCGCGTTTGGAGGAGTTTGACACCGACCAGGACGAGAACCGCGAGTTTTGCGAGTGCCTGCTGGGCTCGTGCCTCGAATTCTCCAAAATTTTCATTGGCCGCAACTCGGAAAAGACTGTAACGGCACCGCTGATGCGCGTGACCGGCCAGGCCGTCGAGGCCATCGTGACGGCGTTGCCGTACTTTAGAGCGGCGGAGTTTATTTCTGGGAGGCTGACAAGCCTGTGCGGAACGTACCAGAGTGCCGCCGGCTTCTCCAAAGTGCTGCTCGAGATGCTGGGCCCCTCGAGCGAAGTGGCCAAATTGACCCTCGCAAAGATGCTGCAGATCGATTACACTGATACACGGCTGCTCACCGACCAGGTGACCGCCACTGCCATGCTGATTGAGCACTGCGCCAACCACGGCAACCTCTACAAACTGTTGCTGGTTGAGCCCAACTTTTCATTGTTGCAAGGCCTGTTTGGCGTGATTGACATTAAGATCCGCATTGCCGCAGTGCACAGCATCAAATTCATTGTGATGCACCTCCTTAAGGGCGAGCTCACGGCCGAAAATGTTGAGGTTATCGAGAGCCTCGTGGACCTGCTTTGCAGCCAGAGCACGGACGTAAACTGGCGTGCGCGCAAAGACGTGGTGCGTGCGCTTGACGAATTGTGCAAAATGGTGTTTGAGATGCGGCTGCCGCGCATGCAGAGCCGGATGATCGAGGTTGCCTGTGCGCGCGTGAAGGACCGCAATTCGCTTGTGAGGCAGACTGCAGTCAACCTATTTTGCCAAATTCTATTGCGCAATATCTATGTCAACGACCCAAGCGTCGAGCAGAGCCAGCAGCACCTCGATTCGGCCACTTTTAGCGAGCAGCTCGAGTTGGTCCAACGTGAAGAAAAACAGCTTGAAGAGGAGCTGCAGCGGGTCATGAGTGAATTAAAGGTTGACTTGAGCCCGATTATCAAGCCCGAGCCGGAGGAGGAGGAGGCGAGTGACTCCCAGGAGAGCGCCCAGGCGAGCGAGGCCCAGAGCACCGGCCCCGACGCCTCGATCGCTGAGGCGTCCCTCGAAGACACATCGTTCGACGTCCTGAACGCCGCCATGTCACGCGCCGAGCTTGAGGGCCCCAGCCGCGCCCTCACTGCCGCGCGCGAGGCGTACCTCGTGGCCAACCAAACACGCCAGTGGCTCGAGGACGCCAAAGGGTTTGCGATCGAATGTGAAGCAGTGATTGAGTGGAGCGAAAAACTGCTGTACTCTCCCCTCGCCTCGGACCAGCTGGCCCTCATTGACCTCTATACCCACGCCGAGGTCATGCGCATAAAGGGCTATGTACGGCGCCGCAATTCGCTGCTGCATCTCGCATGGCTCAAGCCAGACACTGAAGTCATGGGTTTGTCGGGCACGGGGCGCGCCGCCCGCGTTAGCAACATGTTGACCATGATGTTTGAGTCGGCTTGGCTGAGCCACCAAGAGCCAAAACAAAAGGCCTACAGCCTGGTGCAGGTTGTGGCCAAGGCCGAGCGCGTGCAGCTGCTCAGCATCAAGAAGATTTTGGAGACAATGATTGGCAATTCGCGCCAGGGCAGCGTGGCCGGCCACGCGGGCCGCACCGACTGGGACCAGCTCGTGAGCGATGTTTGGGGACTTTTCGAGCGGGGAAACGAGAGTACAACAAAGGACTACCAGTTTCAAGCCAGTGTGGCACAGCTACTGGCGTTTTTCGCCGAGATTGAGCCACAGTACGCCCTGCCGAAACTCGACCTGATTTTCGCCATGGCGCCTCCCAAAGGCTCGAACGACCCCAAACTGTGCAACTATGATGTTTATACGCACTGCTGCGAGATTTTGACTTATTGCGGCCCCCTGCTCGACGAGCAAGAGCGGGTCGATTACCTGCAAAAACTCGGCGCGCTGCTGCTGCGGCCCTCCAATTCCATGAGCTGGTTTAGGTTTGCCCACCAAGCCATCCATGCCGTGGTGCGCCTCAAGGATATTCACGCTCTGGGCGCCTTGGTCCAGCGGTTTGGCAAGGTGTTGAGCGAGCCGGCCTCAAACTCGGAAGAGGCCTCGCAGTCGGCATCGCACGCGCTCTCGGACGACACGCGCCAGTTCTTTTTTGCGCAAATGATGTACGTTGTGGGCGACGCCATGCTGCACATGCAGGCCGAGCTCGATTCGTTGACGAGCCAGTTCAAGGCGGCAGTGACTGCCGAGAGCGGCAAACGGGCTGCGGCATTGGCCCAGGCGCAGAATCGCGGCCGCCCTAGTAACGAGGACGACGAGCAGGACCTTGTGCAGCAGCGGCAAACGGCCGATTTCCAGTTCAAGCTCCAGATTGAAACTGTGCGCAAACACGATACGCTGCTGTCCAAGCTGAGTTTGTTTGAGATGTTTGCTCCTAAACTGGGAAGTCTGAGCGAGGATATCCTGTTTTGCGAGGCCGAGGTCAAGCGTGGCGCCCAAACCGAGCGGTACTCTCCGTTTGTCCAGGTGGCAGTAATTAGCTCGCTGGCCAAGTTTATGACCGCCAACCTGGAATTTTGCCGCGATTACATGCCGTGCTTGTTGGGCCTCCTCAATGTGGCCGATAGCGAGGACCTCAAGAGCACTGTGATGGTTGGAATCGCCGATAACGCCGCCCAAAACGGGTACGTCACCGAGAACTATATTCCGATGGTTTTCGACAGCCTCAAGCAGAAAAACTCTACCGATATAGTCAAGCGCACTACGACGGCCGTCCTGACCTTTCTGATTCTCGGCGGAAAAGTCAAGATCCGCGGAAAATTGGGCGAGATGGCCAACCTGCTCGTGGACGATAACCCCAAGATTAGGGCGCTCGCGCGCATATTCTTTAGCGAGTTTGCCAAAAAGGATACCGATTTCCTTAATTCTTTCCTGGATATCTATTCGAGCGTTGCCGGAATGGTCGGTTTGCAGCTCGGCGTCAAAAAGGCCCAGGAGATTTTCACGTTTCTGTCGACGCTGTTCAAGAGCGCCAAGGACCGCCTCGAGACGCTGCTCAAGATGCAAAAGGAGTTTTACAAGATCGCGAGCCGCTCGATGAAAAAAAGCAGCGATAATGAGTTTGCGGTGTTTAAAACGTGCATCGAGATGATTGCCAAGTTGCCTGGCCGCAGCGAGGATGATGAGCAGGAGGAGGCGCCGGCGGCCACAGCGGCCACGGCGCCTGGTTCTAATACTGCCGGGGCACCCGCCGCCTCGAAAAAACTGCGCAACCTTCTCGACGACGAACGCCTCGCCGATCTCAAAACCAACCTCGACAACAAGTCATTTATCGCTGCCCAGCAGGCGGCCCAGCGCAAGCGCGACGACCAGGAGATGCACGAGCACAACGACGACGAGTACAACACTACTGCCGCGGCCGACCGCAGCGTGCGGCGTACCTCGTCGCGTATCAGCGGCATGGGGGTTGGCACCGTTTTGGAGAATGTCGAGAGCGAGGACGAGCTGAACGAGGTTGAGGAACACGTTAATTAGTTATTTATCTATTTAGAGGGGATGGGTGCCTGAGTGCCTGCTTTGGGTGCTATTCGTTTTGCTGGCTGCCTATTTTTTGCCTCTTGTCGCGTTTGTTGCCGCGTTTGTCGAGAAAAATGTTGATTCATTATTTATCTATAGGGGAGGTGCAATCTGCCTTTGCCCTGGCACCCCCTCTGCATGCTGCCTGTGGCAGCATCACGCCCGGCCTGGACCTGGACGCTGATCCAGCAGAGACCAACTAGTTACACCATTTTCTCCTAAAATTCTCAACACCGCCCCTAATAAACGCAAGCTGGTGCTCCTCGCCCACATACTTAAACGCCCTTGGATTCGAGGTTATTGCAGCAGACGCAACCTCCCAATCATCCTTCAACCTTGGGCTGGCATAGCTTACAGCTTTTCCATCACTCCTCACAGCCAGCATCACAAGATCAAAGTTATCCCTTAGCCCCTCGGAACACTATTCCAGCTGGGAGGGGTACCTCGCACCAGCAGCAGTGGCTAATGCAAGATCATTCTTGAGTTCATCAGATGCACACTTGAGACCTTTGCCCCACCTTTCAATTATGGCAAGCACGACCTGATGGTCATTTCTTAAATCATCTGCGCAGCACTTTAGCGCATGGTAGTTGCCACACAGCGCCCGAATAACGAGCTATTTTTCGCATTTGAAAGATACAGCTGCATGAAACAGAGTCGATACATCCTTTTTGGCCACATGGATCAAAAACTCGCGGTTCGCCTGCAAATCTTTTGTCGCCCAGACCAGACCGCTGCGCGCCTTGCATGCATAAAAGATGAGATATGGCTCCGTTTAGGTATTAAACAAGTGTGCATATGGGTAAGACCATGTATAACCCTGTTAGCTGGTTATAATTTACGCTCGCGTATAGAGCGATAAGCGGTTGTACTGATCCAGGGTAAATTTGGGGTAGAGCCACTGGTCAAAGTCAAAGCGGCTATACAGCCCGATCTCGAATGTACTCATCTGCTGCTTTTTGTCGAGAAAGTGACGGGATATGTTGTGCTTGACTTCGTGTACGTCTAGAGGTTTCCAAACCGCGTCGCTCATATAAAATGGGTAAAAGTGCTTGTTGACGAGGGCCAATCGCAGATGAAGCTGAGGCGCAGGTAATTATGTATTGTAGAAGAATGCCTGGTTAATCAAGCTCAAGAGATCGGGGGATAGTTGACCACGACCTGGAATGACTCTGGGTTGGTCTGGTGGTGCCAAAGTAACTACAAACTCTAAATTGAGTTTCGTGAAGTGCATGATTCAGAGATCGCACTGTACATTTCAAATTTTGGCCCCTTAGGGGGTCTACTTGGCGAGCCAATTCCATATTTACTTGGGGACCCATCACTTTTAGTCTGAAAGTTTATAGTTTGGCAAATAATCCCTTGACTTCTTGTCAGGCGTCCATAGTTGCACAGAAATATTGGGAGTTTTTAGGTCAATCGTCCATACTTGGAAAAAGAGGTCATTCGAGATTCAGTTGTGCGGTTAAAGCTCAGCAGCTATTTGAAGATTATTGAGCTCCGAGATGCTTGAAATAATAGTTCAAATGATAAAGAGGCCGCCGGGCTTCTCAATTCGGGCTCCAGACTAGGGTGCATCTCGCACATAAATAGAGAGTTGAACAGCCAGTCTCACCACTCATGGGTCGGCGATGACGACTTTGTCGGCAGACTTTGGGTAAAATTTTGCGATAATTATAGCCAAAAATCCTCAAAGATATAAATAAACAAATGGACAACGCCGAAATCCCCTTGCATGTGAACCTGGGCCGGGAAATTTAAGCGGCCACGCCACAAGCCTAAAAGTTGACATTTCAGAGCCGCATATACCACTAAACTACTAATTTATGCCCATTCATCCCCGAATCTGTCGCATCCTGCCCCGTTCAAAACAGGGCCATGACAAATTAAAATTTCAGTGGATGCTCCAACGCCTAAACCGCATGTTACCATCAATAAGTGCCCTTACACATGCGTGCAGCGACGTTGCCCAGCCTGCGTTAATGCTTAACACCAAAGACGGTAAAAAATATCTTTTAGGTCGCATTTCTGCCGGGTTCCAGCGAACGCTGGGTGAGCAGAAAATTCGGTCCTCGCGGCTGCAGGGGATTTGGATATCGGGAAGACTCGAGTGGGAGAATGTTAGCGGCTTGCCCGGCTATTTGTTGACGCTTGCCGACCCTCAAATTCTCAACCGCATGTACAGTGCGATTCCTGAAAACATCGCCAAGCTCAGCTCAACCTGGAACTATATCAATTGGCACGATAGGCTCAGCGTGGACCAGCCAAACTCTTCTACATTCAGTGACGAGAATGTCACCATCCAACCCGTCTTGGTAGTTGATTCCTCATGCTACATTGTGCAGTCGCAGCCAGTACGCGGCCGGTTTCTGGCTGCCAAGGCTCTGGAGCTCGGGGTGCCCAAGGGCAAGCTTTTCGGCAAGCTGAGTAGTGGAGAAGCGGTTCTATCATCTACTGGTAAAATGGTGAGTCCAGAGGACGTACTAGAGCCCGGCCCGACTCCGAGCCGCGCGGTCGTGCTGGACCTGCCCACGAGGGAACATGTAGAGGCGGCGCTCGAGGTAAATTGGATGGCCCCTTTATTAAAACGCAAACGCGAGACTGAGGATTTCTCGCTTGATGCGGCGTACCTTTTCCTCGATAGCGTCGATCCCTCAAGCCCACCGGTCCAGGCCCTCTTGGCCAAGCTCAATTGCATGCACTACATCTCGCACCCTGATTATAGCAGTGACGAGCCGTGCCAAAAGTCGCTAAATTCTCTCCAAAACGAGCTGCGTAAAGCGCTTCCCCAAAACTTTTCGGTCATGAGATCGTCACCCCCCGCGTCTCCTCCGGCTTTTGACTCCCCCGGGGCCAAAATCCTTCATCAAGGCGACATTTTCAGCTTTGTTACCCAGCCTCACCATGAAAACTACACAGATACACCTCAAGAGGCTATGCCGCTAGAGCACATTGAGGAGCCCCAGGTAATTACGCTCGGCACTGGCGCCTCGTGCCCTTCCAAGTACCGCAATGTAAGCTCCACATTGTTGAGAATACCTACGGCAGAAGGTACGCGCGCGCTAATGCTGGACTGTGGCGAGGGCACGGTGGGCAGCCTCAAGCGGATGCACTCGCGCGACGACTTTGTGAAGATTCTCCAAGAGCTGGACGTGGTATATATCTCGCACATGCATGCCGACCACCACCTTGGCACGCTCGAGCTCATCAAGGCTTGGCAGAGTGCAAACAAAAGTGTGGGGCGGGCGCTCACGGTGATGGGCCCTGAAGCACTTGCTGCGTACCTGAGGGAATGGGCCCAGATCGCCACTACTCCAATCGATCTGGATGCGCTCAACCTCGTTGACCTTGAAGTGTTTGTGCGGGGCGTCGGGTACGGGCCGCGTGTCGAGCCCGAAGAGCGCGCGCACGCCGTGGAAGCCGCACTCGCCGCGGCGCGCCTCGAGGACGTGCGCACATGCAAAGCAAAGCACTGCAACCGCTCGTATTCGGGGAGTCTAGGCTACAAACTAAAAACCGGCGCTCTATTCACCGTGGCTTACTCTGGGGATACATTGCCCTCGCACTATTTTGGGCGGGTCTGCCGCGGGGCCACGTTGCTTGTGCATGAAGCGACTCACGACGACGACTTGGCGGCCGAGGCCAAGGCCAAAAATCACTCCACGGTCGGCCAGGCGGTGGGCGTGGCGCGCGAGATGCAGGCCGAGAATCTGGTGCTCACGCACTTTAGCCAGCGGTACCCCAAGCTACACAAGACCAGCTCGGTGGACTTGGGGCGGCCAACCATTTTCGCGTTTGACGGTATGCGGTTCAGGCTAAGCGAGATGCCAAGCGTGCAGAGCGCAATGCCGCGCATTGCAGAAATTTTCCGGGACCTCGAGGCCCGGGCCGAAGAATAAACTATCAAATAGTTGAGTGGTAGCTTTTGCGTTCTCGTTGGCAGTACGGGCACATATCGTGCCTGCACCTTCGGCAGTCCACCCTCAGGGGAATTGTTGTGAAGCAGCCGCACTGGCAGCAGAGCCATTCGACGACTAGGTAGTCCGAGTCGCTACTACTATTTCGATTGCCGGTTTGCATCAAGTCCAAGTCCATCTGCCAAAGGGGAGTAAAAGCGGGCCGGTGCTGCATTTTAAACAAGTTTGCATATGCAGTGGTTGGGGTTGCTGCATGTGAATGTCTGAGGCAAAGGGGTGTCTCGGTTGTACATGAGCGGTAAAAAAATTGTTTCACACGCTTATTAGTTAATTTGATTTTGGCGAGGTGTTGCTCATTAGGGCTTGGCGCTCCCGCGGTTGCATTGCGCGTGCGCGTGCGCGAGGTTATTACTGCTAAACCGTTTATTAGAGGATTGAAGTATCACTAGTGGTAATTCGCTAGATTTAGGCGATTTTCGTATGCACAGTCTAGCAAGTTTTAGATTTTGTTATGCGAGCCAGATGCGAGCCAGATGCGAGCCGAGCTGCGAGCTAGCCCGATCCAACTCGCGTCTGGCGGGCGTTTATCGGGTGCCTGTAGGATGTTCCGTTTCAAAGGATCTACATAAAAGTCGGACTAATTTATTGAGGCCCGACATGCATCATGCATCTCACGATGGCGGTGCATTTGCCGAGTGCTAGTTTGCCCAGCTGGAGTCATCTCCTGGGAAACGGTTACAAAAGTGGGCTTAAAAATATACGGGCCACGATTGGTGAGATTCGGCTGAGCTAGGAATTGGAGGCTGAGAGGGCTTGGCCTGCGCAGCGCACATTTCTGCGTCGGAATCTGATGCAGAATCTGCTGCAGACTCTGCGGTCCCAACGGCGAGTTGAGCTCAGCGGGCGCCACCGCCACATCTTAGCTGAGCAGTCTCCCGCTCGCTCGCGGGGGAGCCGCGTTGGGAGTTGGCGGTGGCTAGCGGTGGCGCGACGCCACATATGGACCGCGACCCGGTGGCGGCGCCCACAGCCTCACCGTCAGCATGTCGTTTCTGGACGACGACGACGATCACAATAGCCCATGGGGAGCGCCCACCGTGGACGAGCCGGAGCCGAGCCCGTGGGGAGAGAGTGCCAGCGACCACGAGGATGAGCCCGTGGCTCCTGAATCGCCTGAGACAGGCGTCTACGACGAGTCGCCCTACATTGACTCGTCGAGCCTTTTAGGGGCCTCGACGCACACTGAGGGCCTCAATTACGTGCCAGCGGCGCCCAAGGCGGAGGTGAAGACAACTGGAACTAACCGTAAGAGCCCGCGCCGCGGCAGAACGTCCAAAATCAAGAAAACCGCCGTCCAGGTTGAGCAGCTCGATGCCGGTCCATTGGCGGTCGCGGCGCCCGCGCCCAAGGCCGAGGCAGGCGTAGACAAAGTTCCCACGGCCCTCTTTGAGAGTGTGACGCTCGACGAGCCCGAGGAGGAGGAAGAACCCGAGGTTCCCAGTGACGACCAGCTGGAACTGCCAGGCGAGCTGAAAATCGGGGTCGCCGACCCGTCCAAAGTGGGCGATATCACGAGCTCACACATTGTCTATACGCTCAATACCACCACGGACCTCGATTGCTTTGAAGGGAGCCTGTTTTCGGTGCAACGGCGGTATCGCGATTTTCGGTGGCTGTACAAGGCGCTTGTCTCCAACAACCCCGGGTGCATTGTGCCGCCGACCCCTGGCAAGCAGGTGTTTGGCACAATGAATGATGAGTTTGTTGAGCACCGCCGTGCGGCCCTCGAGGCGATGCTGGCCAAGATCGCACGCCACCCAATCCTCCGCATAGACAGCGACCTTGTGGCGTTCCTCAGCCACGACGATTTTGGCGAGTACCTCAAGACGCGCGTCATCACCGATGAAGAGCTCGAGGCCGTCGCAGTAAGCGGCTCCGGCTTCCTGGGGCTGTCGGTCTTTAGCCGGGCCGACGAGTCGGATGGGTGGCTTGCAGAGCAGCGCGCGGCGCTCGATATTCTCGAGGTGCAGCTCAGGGGCTTGAGCAAAGCGCTGGATCTCCTTCACACCCAGCGCAAGGACCTGGCCAGCTCGCTCAACGAGTTTGCCAATGTGACGACCGCCCTCGCCTCTGTGGAGCCGACGCGCAAGCTCGAGCAGGTGCTGCGCGCATTCGCAAAGGTCAACAACTCCTTGAGCGAGTTGTATGCCCGGCAGCGCCAGCAGGATACGCTGTTTATCGAGACGACCGTGGACGAGCAGCTGCGGCTCGTGGACTCTGTGCGCGACGCATGCAACGCGCGCCAGCGCCTGCAAGTTGGGGCGTTGAGTGCGCGCCAAGACGCTGCCAAACGCGAGCAGGCGCTAGACCGCGCGCGCAAGCAGGGCAACGATGAGCGGGTCCAATCACTCGAACAAGAGACGCGCGGCGCGCTCGAGCGGGCCTCGGCCGCCGAGGCGCTGTATGCGCGCGCTGCCGAGCGCGTCGAGAACGAGCTGGCGCGCGTGGAAAAGGATAAAGTCGCCGAGTTTAGAAACGCCGTGGAGCTATTTTTGGAAAATGCTGTGGAGAGCCAAAAGCACGCGATCGAGCTGTGGGAGACTTTTTACACGCGTTATATAACTACAGATTAGTGTGTGCCTGGGGTGCCTGGGGGTGCCTCGTGGGGGGGTGCATGATGCATGAGGCTGCATGAGCTCAAATAAATAAATGAAAATGTACCTAGCCCTGCTGCGCTGCGCTGTAACTCTATTATTCCTGGCACTCTACGCCCCCTTGGGCACCTTTTCCCTGGGCTCCCTCACATGCACCTCATGCACCTAGAGCCCCACATGCATCACATTTGGCCACCTCAAAATACAACAACACAACCACCCACTCTCCAATGTACTACCCCATCTGCTACGTGATGCCCAACTATGGCCCCTGCCAGCAGCAGGCCGAGGCCCAGATCCGCCTCCAGGTGCACTCCTCAATCACCACTGCCCCGACTGTGGCCCAACCCACGACCACCTGGGATGCAACCAAGGCCGCCATCGAGAGCTCGGTGTCCAAACGCAAGGCCATGCTCCGCAGTATCTACAGCAGCAACTCCGCCGCCTCATCCCGCAGCTCTGTTGTTGCCGTCATGGCCACCGCCACTTCCACCAAGGAGCCCAAGGCCAAGCAGCCCAAGGAGGAAGGCGATGACGACGAGGCTAAAGACGAGACCGAGGACTCGGACTCGGACGATATGTTTGACGTGAGTGGTATGGCCGGCTACGGTATGGGTGCCGTGATTGGCGCTATTATAGCTGTACTTGTGTAGTGGCGAGCGCACGCCTCGTGCCTCTGGGAAAAAGCTTCTCTATATGCTTTATAGCCTGATCTATGCGAAAAATAATCTAAAACTCACCGCTATGCACCCTTTGGCACCCATCACCCCCTGGCACCCACCCCATAGCTTCGGCGCCACCTTTTGCCACCCTCACCTCATGACAGACGTTCTGCACGACGAAAAATCGCTGCCCTTGCAGGTTTTCACCACCGCCGCGAGCTTGCTCGAGCTCGTGGACAAGCGCGTGGTGCTCACCATGAGAGACGGGCGCGTCCTGTACGCGGTTTTGCGCTCATTTGACGCCTACGGAAACGTTGTGCTCCAAAACACGGTTGAGCGCATTTTCCTCGGCCCAAAATACGCTGAACAAAACCACGGCGTGTGGATTATCCGCGGTGAGAACATTGCGCTTGTGGGCGAGCTGGATCTCGCCAAGCAGGACCTCCAGGAGGAGCAACTCCAAGGGCTGGAAAAAGTGCCTTTTGAGGTCGGGCTCGAGGCCGTGGATGGGCTCAAGGCTAGCTTTGAGGCCCAGTTTAGAGACACGCGCGAGTTGTTGCTCGCTCACGGCATTGCACCGACCCAGCTCGGAGCGAATCCGTACCTGTACTAAATATTTATAGATGAAGGGCGTAGTGGATGCTGTTTGCACCAGGGCTACCTGAACTGCGTTTTCCGCCTCTGCACACCCAAAGCCGTTTCAGGACTCACCTGAGCACCCGCCGGGCACCTGCACCTGCATGTCCTTACCTGATTCCCAGCAGCTCAGCAGCATCTGCAGCATCGGCTGTGGCCTGACCGTCGCATCGGCGAGACGTGCATGGTTGCTATAATACTCCATAGACAAACAACACCAATTGACTCGAACACGCTCCTTAAATCTCGAAAGTTGTGGAACCGTCGAGCAACTTCCAGCAGCTCTGCCCTAACCCTGACACCGCGCATATATATGCACCTACCCGCATGGCCTCACCTCCACACAAAAAATATGAGTGACCCTAATCTCACAGATCGCGCTACCAAGCTTCTTCAAGACTCGGTAGAGCTTGCAAAACAACACTCAAACACACAAGTCCACCCGATCCACCTGCTGGCCGCCCTGGCCAATTCTGACGACGGCCCCAGTTTTTTGCAGACCGTGGTGGAGACCGCACACTATGAATGGCAACCACTCTTACGGCTTATCAACCAGAAACTTGTTGGTTTGCCGAGCCAGAGCCCGGCGCCCGAGCCCAGCATGGGCGCTCTACAGCAGTTGCTGGCCAAGGCTCAAAAGGTCCAGAAGGCTCAAAAAGACGAGTACCTTGCCCAGGACCACTTTTTGCTGGCGCTGCTTGAAGACAGCACCGTCAAACAGCTTCTTCAGCAAGCCAAAGTGGACCCCACGGCACTCATCAATGCAATCTCTAAAATCAGGGGTAACCGCCGCATCGATTCCCGCACCGCAGATACCTCGCAGAGCTACGAGTTTCTCTCGAAATATGCGGTTGACTTGACCCAAAATGCCCGTGAAGGCAAGATTGATCCTGTGATTGGCCGTGAAGAAGAAATCAGGCGCTGTATCCGCGTTTTGGCGCGCCGCACAAAGTCAAACCCCTGCCTTATTGGTGACCCCGGTGTAGGCAAGACCAGTATTGTCGAGGGCGTGGCCCAGCGCATCATTGACGGCGACGTGCCCACTGTTTTGGCCGGGTGCAAGCTGTTTAGCCTTGATTTGGGCGCCCTCAAGGCAGGCGCAAAGTACCAAGGCGAGTTTGAGGAGCGCATCAAAGGTGTCCTCAAAGATATTGAGGATTCTCCCGACATGATTATCCTGTTTATTGACGAGATCCACATGCTCATGGGCGACGGCAAGACTGATGCCGCCAACCTGCTCAAGCCCATGCTTGCTCGTGGCCAGCTGCACTGCATTGGCGCCACCACCGTGGAAGAGTATCGCAAGCACATTGAGAAGGATGGGGCTTTCGAGCGCCGGTTCCAAAAGATTGACGTGCCCGAGCCCACCATCCCCCAAACAATTGCGATCCTTCGCGGCCTCCAGGACAAGTACGAGATCCACCACGGCGTACGGATTTTGGACAGTGCGCTCGTGGCAGCTGCCCAGCTGGCCTCGCGCTACCTCACGTACCGCAAAATGCCCGATTCGGCCGTGGACCTTATTGACGAGAGCGCGGCCACTGTGGCTGTTGCCCGCGACTCCAAACCCGAGGAGCTGGACTCGCTTGAGCGCGAGCTGAATCTGGTCGAGGTCGAAATTATGGCGCTTGAGCGTGACAAGAATGCCGACTCGAGTGTCAAGGAACGCCTCGAGCTCGCGCGCAAGCGCAAGGCCGACATTGAGGAGGAGCTGGGCCCGATCCGCGCACGGTTCGCCGAGGAGCGTAAAGGTCTCGATGAGCTCAACGACTACAAAAAGAAGCTCGACGATCTGCGCACAAAAGCCACCGATGCCGAGCGCCGCCGCGACAATGCGGCCGCGGCCGACCTGCGCTACTATGCGATCCCCGAGGTCGAGCGCCAGGTTGCTGAACTTGAGGCGCAAAACAAGGACCGCACAGACACGATGCTCGAGGACATCGTGGACTCAGAGCGCGTGGCCGAGACCGCGGCGCGCCTTACCGGTATCCCCGTGTCCAAGCTCTCGCAAACCGAAAACATGAAACTGGTCAACATGGAGCGCAACCTCAACAAGGAAGTGGTGGGCCAGCCCGAAGCAATCAAGGCTGTGTCCAACGCCATTCGCCTCAACCGCTCTGGCCTTGCCAACCCTGACGCTCCTGCCTCGTTCCTTTTCCTTGGTCTTTCGGGCTCAGGCAAGACAGAGCTGGCAAAGAAGTTGGCCGGGTTCCTTTTCAACGACGAAAAAGCAATGATCCGTATCGACTGTTCTGAGCTCGGCGACAAGTGGAGTGCGTCCAAACTCATTGGCGCTGCCCCCGGCTATGTTGGCTACGAGGAGGGCGGTATCCTGACTACCCAACTGGCGCGCCACCCTTACAGTGTTGTGCTTTTTGACGAGGTCGAAAAGGCCGCGCCTGAGGTCCTCACTGTGCTCCTCCAAGTTCTTGACGATGGCCGTGTACGCGCGTCCAACGGTAAAGAGGTTAATGCAGCAAACTGCATTATCATCATGACCTCCAACCTAGGCGCCGAGGCTATTCAAGCTACCGAGAGTACGGTCGTCGACAAGCCTACGCGCGAGCTGGTCATGGGCTCGGTCAAGGCCCACTTTAGGCCCGAGTTCCTTAACCGTATTTCGTCCATGGTTGTGTTCAACCGACTTTCCAAGGATGCCATTGGCAAGATTGTCGAGATCCGCCTCAAGGAAATCGAAAAGCGGTTCAAGCGCAACAACCGCACCTTGCACCTTGTGCTCTCACCGGCCGCCAAGAGCTGGCTCAGCGAGAATGGTTGGGATAAGGACTTGGGCGCACGCCCTCTCAACCGCCTTATTCAAGGCGAGATCCTCAACAAGTTGGCCCTGCTTTTGCTCAAGGGCGCCGTGCTCGACAAGGAGGATGTGCGCGTCGACATCAATGCCGCGCAAAATGGTTTGGACGTGTTCCCCAACCACGAGGTGGCGGCGGATGAAGCCATGGATGAGGACGAGGATGACGACTTGATGGAGGATGATCTTGACTAGAGTATATAGATTATATTTATAGAGTATGAAGGCAGAGGTCTCTGAGGAGTCTCTCAAGAGCTAGAGTTCGAGTACTGTGGTACTGAAGTACTTCTTACTAGACAAAGGATTATAATTTCTATGAAGTGTGAGTGTGCTGGATGAGGTGATGCGGGTTGGGACGGCCTAGCCCGCCGAGACTATACACCCACGCGTATGAATGAGTATCAACCCAGCGGGTGCAAGTATAGGGTTTTCAAGGCCGTGAACCCATTAGGGAATCTACCACGGAACTCATTACGGAACCCAATGGCTGCCCTTGTGCCCTTGTTCTGCTGAGAATACCTGCGGGTGCTACAGCACATGCACATGCAAATGCATATGGAATTGAGGCTATTCGCGGTCTTAAGAGCCCACAAATATATTCAGCCCTTGTCTCGGGGTAGTGGTTCGGGCCTGCGTCATATTTTATATGCCCGGTTGAGCCACCGGGAGGCTCAGAACCGCACGGTTCTGCGGGCCCACCTGCGGCCACCCCTGAGCAGGTTATGGAGTGGGTGGATCGGTTATGATCTTTAAAAATTCTGCAGGCGGGGGGTTGCCCAAGGGGACCCCTACCCTTACAAATTAGGGTGCAAGTGCTCTATTTAGTACCTTTTTAACGTGCGACCGCCTGCCCTCGGGTCAGCTCGTGGATCAGCCCTGGGGTCCCTCGAGTCCCTCGCTCTAGGATCCACGTCCCTAGGGTTTCTCCTGAGATCAGGGCGCGGGCGAGACTGGATAGGGTCTCTTTCCCTTTGGTAGCTACGAGGGTCACCACGACCCCCGGGGTCCCCTCGAGGGTCTCCTCGAGGGTCGTCCCTGGGACCCCTTGGTTCACCCCTATGATCACCTCTCGGGTCACCTCTAAAACTCCCCCTCGCCTCAGGCCTCATAGGACGCTGCCGCGGGTCTGCACGCGGGTCGTGCGGCCGGTCATAGTCGACGCGGTGCTGGCGAACAGGCCGATCGTAGGGTTTGGAGGCACCGCCGTATGGCGCACCGGCAAACCCTCCGCGACCCCTGGCGCCTCCACGGCCACGACTGCGGGGCACAAACCCACCGCGAGGCGCTCCACGGCCGCGCAGGGTCGGTGTAGGCGCCTCGACCTTTTTGGCACGGCCGCCTAGACCACCGCCCAGGCGGCCTGGAAGCCATCCATGCTGCCTTCCCCGCTCGCTATCTACCAGCAAACGAGCACCATCAAGTAGGGTATGGTTGGCGTCGCGGCACGCGGCCTCTTTTTGGTCGGGAGTCTCAAAGACAATAAACCCGTACCCGCGGGGTTTTGAGGCTTGGTCGACCACTAGATGGATACTTTCGACAATGCCAAACCGTGTGAAAAACTCTCGCAGCGTTTCTTTTGTGGTTGTGTAGCTTAAACGAGCAACAAACGCCGTGCAGTTGGCCTTGCCAAAACCCGAGTGTTTTCGGGCTAGCCAAGCGCGCCTTTGATCTGCAAGCCATTCTTCGCGCTTGGCGGCTTTGTCGGCTTTGGCAGCAGCCGCTAGTTGCATGGCTGTGGGTGTTTTATCCACGTTTGGATCAGGCTGGCACCGCCCGAGAAAGCTGCTCAGGGGGGTGATGGCACGCGTACTGCGCAACTCCAACGGCACATCGACTCTCTCAAACCACGGCCGCGGCAGCGCAGGCCTGAAAAAGTCCGCCAAAACGTCGTCCATTTATCACGTCAGATGATTGAGGATCTGCCGCCGTCAAAACTCGGCACTAAAGAGTACTGGGACAACTTCTATGCTACGGAGATCAACAACTTTGAGCACAATCCCGAAGATCTTGGCGAGTGCTGGTTCAGCGAGAGCGGTGCCGAGGAGAAAGTGGTGGAATTTGTCTATGACCTGCAGCCCTCGTCAGTGCTTGATCTGGGGACCGGAAACGGACATTTGCTGTTCGCCTTGGCTGAGGAAGGTGTAGAGGCCTCAATGCTCGGAATTGACTACAGTGAAACAAGTGTAGCGCTTGCTACGCAAATTGCAAAAGCACACGGCAAATCTATTCAGTTTAAGCAGGCGGATTTTATGAGCAACCCGGGGTGGACGGCCGCACAATTTGATTGTGTTCTCGATAAGGGTACGCTGGATGCTATAGCGTTGAGTGGACAACTGTTTGAGGGCAAAAAAGCCACTGAACGCTACGCCGAGGCTGTGACCCCTTTGCTCAAGCAAGGAGGCACTTTTCTTATAACTTCGTGCAATTTCACTGAAGAGGAACTCGCGCAGCTGTTTGCCCACCCCTACGAGCGCATCGAGTACCCCACATTTTCGTTTGGCGGCGCCAAGGGGTCCACCGTAGTTAGCCTCGCATTTAGTTTTTAATTAGCGACTCGAGGTGCCCATAAAATTCGTCGGCAAGCTCGGGCGTCTGCAGCCTAAACGCAAACTGCAGCAGCTCGCCCTGCTCTGTGGTGGTCACCCGCACAAATTTGGCCGCGTGAGCGCTTGATTGGAACCCCTTGTGGATCTCGGTGGTTTTGCTCAGGGTAACGTTCAGAATTACCTTGAATAGCGTATCTGCACGCATAAGAATCCGCTGCTTTTGCTGTGCTTCATCAATGTTGAGGTGCAGCGTGCCCACACCGCGCTCTTTCCACCCTTCAAGAGTGTTTTTGAGGTTGAGGCAGTACAGTTTGCTGCGGGTCTTGAACAGAGTTTGTTCTTGTTCCTCGCCGGTTTTTGTTTGCTGCTTCTCGAGGCTCACAACCGCAAACTTGTCCTGCTTTTCCTCGGGCTCGCTTGAGGCCTCTTTTTCTTCTTGTTTCTCGGCCCAAGGGCTCGCTTCAGTGGACGAAGCAGGCTCAGGCTCGGCCCATGGGTTTGCCTTGGGGGTTGTAGTGGTAGAAGCAGCCGAGCCGACCGAGCCAAACGCTCCAAACTGCGACTTGCCAAATGAACCAAACGCTCCACTGAAAAGGGGATTGGGTTTGGGGGTGTTAGGAAGAGTGTTTTGGGGAGTGCTCGGGGTGGCCAGAGAGGTAGAGGCGGGGGTTCCCTTCTGGGGTGCCGAGGGCTCCTTGGGCTCAGCCTTGGGCTCAACCTTGGGCTCCTTGGCCTCCTCTTTGGGCTCTTTGGGCTCGCTAGGCTCGTTCTTGGACTCGTCCTTGGACTCCTCGACCTCCTTGGGCTCCGTGGCCTCCGTGGGCTCTGCCTCTGTCTTTTCCACCTCTTGCTTCTTGGCCTTGGGCTCGTCCTCCTCAATGGCTCTCTTCATGTAAGACGATGAGTGAGTCGTGGGCGACAGTGAAGGGGGCAAGATATCACAGCTATTGTAATAAACTACAGATTTAGGAACATTATGCGCACAAAATATACAATTTTCCAGACACCTTACCATACCGCACCACATGCACATGATGCACATACATGACGCAGGAAAAGTAAACATCACAACAAACCTCATGCTGCCGGTATACCTGCGAGTGCGGCCAACCCAGAGCACCAAACCAAACTGGCTCGACATTATTGATACCACCACCGTGCAAAACGGCGACGAGCAGCACACTTTTAAGCACGTCTTTGATGGCTCAAGCACGCAGAGCGATGTGTATGCAGAGTGCGTTGATCCCCTGGTTTCAAAGCTCTTGAGCGGTCAAGACCAGTGCTTTTTCACTCTTGGGGCTACAGGCTCGGGCAAAACTTGGACTACGGCAGGCTCGCCCCATGACTTGGGCGTTGTGTACCGGGCAATTTATCGGTTGTACGCAGAGACCAATGGGCCCATTGGCCTCTCAATGATTGAAATTTACAATGATAAGATTTACGACCTGCTGAATAGCCGCAATCCCCTTGGTCTCAAAACCGCCAACGGCCGGTGCGAGGTGGGTGCCGCCAAGAGCACGCCCTCCACCTTTGAGCAGGCAGTGGCCACCATGGAACAGGGCTACAAACAGCGTGCTGTCTTTGCTACGCAGTGCAATAGCCAGTCGTCGCGGTCGCACGCCATCATATTTATTGAGGTCCCTGCCCTTGGGGGCCCCCTTGGGGGTGCCCGGCTCACTGTGGGCGATTTGGCAGGCAACGAGCGCGTGGACGAGGCCAAGAGCACCGGTGCCCAGCTCAAAGAAGCCGGCGAGATCAACAAGAGCTTGATGGTTTTTGGGCAAGCGCTCCGGGCTCTGCAAGCTGGCCGCCTGAGCATCAAGGGCTCCAAGCTCAGCTCGCTGTTGCTGGTGAATGCCGAGCGCGAGATGCCCACGATGCTGGTCACCATGGATGCGCAGTTGAATCAGAAACCTGGAATGCAGGTTTTGCGCTATGCCACCATTGCCCGCAAGGTGCGGCGGCCTCGCACTGCCACAGCTGCTCCGGCGGTGGACGTGGAGGCTAGGCTGAGGGCCGAGTTGTATGCTGAGACGGACGCTCGGTTGGTCAGGGTTTATGATGCTGTATGGGGTGCCGCGTAGGTGAAGCGGGGTGTGGCATACGTAGCTAGTATACGATATATTGCAAGTGCTGAGGATCCAGGCAGGGCACCCAAGGGACCCCAACAGGGCACTCCTCAGAGCTCGACGCCCCCCCCCTCTAAATAAGACAAGTACATAAAAACACTAGTTGTTTATGAGTCCACGAGCACTGCTGAGCCCCAATGGGCCCCAATGGGCCATGTATCAGCTCCCCTGGGCACCCCCTAAATAGCCCTCCTATCAGTCAAATGCTTGACAATAACGCCCTGGCCGGCAGCCTCCACAACCTTTTCATGCCATTGCAGCAAAATACCGCCATTGGCCTGGCCCTGTTTGGTGCCAAACGCCCGGTACAAGAACTTGACCAGCACCACCCGCTCCTGGCTCGAAAGCTGGCCGACAATCGCCGCAATATCGGCACTACGGGCGTTGCTGAGCGCCTGCACAACGCCCGCGGTAGCTGCGCTTTTGGCAGCGTCGCTAGAGCCGTAGGGAGGGTACTCGAGCAAGCTGCGCAGCGCGGCGGCTGTGTTGCCCTGCTGGAGCTGCGACCTACTCTGGGCAACGATTGCCTCCACGTCTTGCTCAGAAATACCGCTCTGCTCAATTTCAGGGACCTGATTGACCACCGAATCCGGGTCGAGCCGGTCCACGTCGAGGTGCCTGAATGACATAACAAAATCCCCTGAGCTCCAACCGTTTGACCAGCCCCACACACACTAAAAAAAATGGACGAAGACCACGACGCGGTGAGCGAAAAAGTGGTGAGGGGCATGCAGGCCGATGTCTACGGCGTGGACGAGGGCGCGCTAGCCCCTGCGGCGGCCGCTCTGTGGCGCCTGGCGGCCCCGCACTCGAGCGGCCCCTCGGGCCTCAGCCGGTTTCTTAGCGAGCGCCAGGCCGCGCTCGACGAGATTTTTGCGAGTTTGGACAGGAGGGGAACCGGTTACCTCACCTTTAATGACCTCGGGGTCGTTGACAGCGAGGCTCAGGAGCTGCTGTGGTACGTGCTGGACCAGGACCAACAGGGCTCAATTTCGCGCGCCCAGTTTCGCCAGCTGCTGCTCTTGGCTCCCCTCGACCCCCACACCCCAAAACAAACTCTACAAGACGCGTACAGCTTCTTTAGCGAGCTGGCCCCCGAGGACCACGACGTTCCGCAGCGGCGCGGGTTTGGCTACTTTTGGGCCGGTGGGTTGGCCGGCGTTATCAGCCGTACATGCACAGCGCCGTTCGACCGTCTCAAGGTATTTTTGATTGCGTTTAGCGGCCAAAACAAGACGCCCCACATCAGCGATGCCATGCGCATTATCTACAAAAACGGCGGCCTCCCGGGCTTTTTCGTGGGCAACGGCCTGAATATCCTCAAAGTTTTCCCCGAAAGTGCCATCAAATTTGGCGGATTCGAGGCTGCAAAGCGGCTTTTCGCTACGGTCGAAGGCGTCGAGGACCCGGCAGACTTGAGCCGCGCAGCCACATTTTTCGCCGGCGGGCTCGGCGGAATGGTCTCGCAGCTGTGTGTGTACCCCCTGGACACCCTAAAGTTCAGGGTACAGTGCAACGCAGTCAAATCGAGCCGCGGACAAATAGCTCGCACCGTGCGTGAAATGGTCCGTGAGCCGTCCTCTTTCTACCGCGGACTTTACGTAGGGGTACTCGGCATTTTTCCGTTTGCCGCGCTGGACCTGGGCCTCTTCAGTGCCCTGAAATCGGCCTACATTAATCGCAAAGCCAGCAACCTCCAAATTGATCCTAGCGAGGTCCAAATGGGAAATATGGTGGTGCTAAGTATGGGAGCCTTTTCAGGGTCAATGGGTGCCACCGTGGTGTACCCCATCAACCTGATTCGGACCCGCATCCAGACCCAAAATACTGCTTCGCACCCGTACCGTTACGCGGGGTTTGCCGACTGCATGCGCCAAACATTTCGGCGCGAGGGCTGGCGCGGCTACTTTCGCGGGCTGGGGCCTAATTTGGCCAAGGTGGCGCCCTCGGTTTCGATCTCGTACTTGGTTTATGAGAATGCAAAGAGCGTGCTGGGCCTCGATTGATATTTATTTAGGGCTAATTAAGGCTGTATGCAAGGGGAAGAGGGGGCCCTGGGCGGTGCTTGGGGTGCCTTCATGGCCCCCTGGTGCCTGGGCCAGAGGTCCCCGCGGAGGGTGCTTGGGGTGCCTTCATGGTACATGCAGTCCTGGTGTTCTGTGTATTCTTAAACAAATAAATAAATGTTGCCCTGCGTATTGGCGTGCGCCCTGGCCCTTGCCCTGTGTGTACTGTCCCTGACCATGGGTACGGCACCTCGTAGCTTAGCCTGCGCTTGCACAAACCTCTCCTACTTTGGAACATGATAAACCCCAAGGCTCACCTGGCCAGCCTCAATAAACCTAATAGGTCGTATCCTCGAGTTCCTTGCAGGCTCCCTATTGCGCGACTCGGCAACAATCCACGGGCTATTGGGGTCATGAGGCACCGAGCCGCTCAAAACAACAGTTAGACTAAGGTCATCCGAACCTGCTCCAGAGCTGGAAAAACTCGTTGAGCCATACAGAGCAACCAGCGCCGCCCGAAACTGATGCTGCACGTCCTGCGGATGAACCTTGAGCTTGAGGTTGGCGCTCAGGTGCTGGACATCAAACACAAACCGGTCCTCGGGAACCCCTTTATTCAAAACAACCAGGCTCACGCTCCGACACTCGTGCTCGCGGATCGCCTCCACACTCAAATGAGCAGCGCTCGCGCACCACTCTTGGACGCCGGGGTGGTTGCTCTGGTAAGTGGCTGCGTCGTACTGGCGGACGCGTCGAAACGTTTCCTCGGGATAAATTTTGCGCAGGTAGAAAACAGCGTGGCTGAAAACCGCGATAAACTCTTCCAACGCGCTGCAAAACTCTGCTACATTCATTAATGATCAACAGCCTCGACGCGGCCTCGGTGGCGAGCCTCAAGGCCGGCCAAGTGATTGTCGAGCCGTCCTCGATCGTCAAGGAGCTGGTGGAAAATGCGATCGACGCAGGGGCAACTGCAATCACCGTAAAGATTGTGGACCACGGCCTCACTTCAGTGACCGTGGTGGACAATGGACACGGCATTGACCCCTCAGACTTTGAGCTTGTGGCTGCTGCGCACACCACGTCAAAACTCGCGGCGTTTGGCGACCTCGAAAAGGTGGAAACGCTGGGGTTTCGCGGCGAGGCCCTTGCCTCGATTTGCGCGCTCGCATGTCTCGAAATTGTGACCAGCACTGGGGACATAGGCTCCAAACTTGAGTTTAACGCGCACGGCGCGCTCTCTGGGTGCACGCAGCAGCCGGCAGCACGTGGAACGTCGGCCCAAGTCTCGGACCTGTTTAGGCTGTTTCCGGTGCGCCGTAAAGATTATGAACGCAACCACAAGAAAAAGTACATGGAGATTGTGCGGTCTGTGCAGGCTTATGCCCTCATTTGGACCGGCACGCTCGTTATTGAGCATACAGTCAACAACAAAAAGAGCACGGTGCTACGAGCTCAGGGCGCCGACCTGAGTGACCGCATTGCGCTCATTTATGGCCACAAGGTTGCCTCGAGTCTCGCACGCGTGGACTGCACCTTTCACGGGCGCACGCTGCGGGGCTGCATCTCCAGCCCCTCGGCGCTTGGCAAGGCGGGGAACCGCTCAAACACGCACATGTTTTACATTAATGGGCGGCCGACCGACCAGCGGCAGATCCACAAAACAATTGCAACCGTTTTCCAAGAGTTTGAGCCGCATGCCGTGCCGTTTTACGTGCTAAATTTAGTGGTGCCACCCAACGAGTTGGACGTAAATATTACGCCCGACAAGCGCGATATTCGGCTGGTTCACATGTACCATGTGCTCCAGCAGATTGGCGATGCTTTGAGGAGCGTGTTTTCGGACCGTGAGGGCGAAGAACTCGCGCTGCAGCGGCCCTTGCAGCCGTCCCAAACGCAGCAGATGCCGTCCTCGCTGCTCCAATTTATGGGCACGGGTCCTATGCGCACTCAATGTGGGGTTGAGAGGGATGAGGAGGATAGCTCTGAGGTTGCGTCGCCGGCCTCCCCGCCACCCAAACGCCAACGGCCGCTCAGCACGGGATCAACCCGGTCGCTTGATTTTTCGCAGTTTTCGCGGGGGTCGAGTGAAGCCTCGGCAGCTGATACGACTTTTGAGGTGCCATTGAGTAAAGGGGCTGATTCTTTGAGGTTGCCGAGCGAGAACGAGCTGGAGGGGGAGCTGGGAGCCGTAGAGCACCAAGAGGAGCTGGAGGAGCACGAAGAGGAGGAGCCAGCAGATCTAGCAGAGCACTCTGGAGGCTCGAGTTTGTTTGTGAATGCGGCTGGGCAAGAGCTAGACCTTGAGGAGCCACTGCCCCTGTCGATTGAACCAGATGAACCGGTGGACCTCGTGCAGCCTGAGGTAGAGCAAGAGCCCGAGCAAGAGGCAGGGCTTGATCTACAGGAATATGAGCCTGAAGAAGAGGAAGAAGACGGGGCAGAGCAGCAAGGGGAAGAGGAAGAGGAGCCTACCCACACCCACTCGCAGTCGCATCCTCCCCTCCAGTCCTCACCCACGCCGACCCGTTCAACATTCGCCATTCCATCTCTTACACGCGTACGCAAACCTGCGCAGCACATCTCGCTCCCCACAACCATCGACAGCGTGCGCCAGGCGGTGCGGTCCATGGCAGATGCGGCTCCCGCCAACGCGATCAAGAACTATGCAATCGACGAAGACTCGGCCAGTGAGCGCTTGAACCTGATTATTCGCAAGTCGGATTTTGCCAATATGCGCATCATTGGCCAGTTTAATCTGGGGTTCATTCTGGTCTCAATGCCCAGCGCTTCTACGAGCCAGCGCAACATATTTATTGTTGATCAGCACGCTAGCGACGAAATCTACAACTTTGAGCGGCTTCAACGCGAAACAATCATCCGGCGCCAGCCCCTAGTTGTGCCGCGGCGCCTCGAATTATCTGCCGTGGAAGAGCTGGTCCTCATCAACAATATTGAGGTGTTTGAGCAAAACGGGTTCTCGATTAAGGTTGACCCCGAACAAAAACCTGGGCAGCAGTGTTTTTTGACCGCGCTACCCTTTTCAAAAGGCACAGTCTTTGGCGATAGCGACGTGCGCGAACTCATTTACAAAGTGCAGGATCACTCGATCGATGCGGCCACCGTCAAGTGCTCCAAGCTTAGGGCAATGTTTGCCATGCGCGCATGCCGCTCCTCCATCATGGTGGGCCACCCATTGCGTGAGAATGCCATGCGTAAAGTGGTCGATAACCTGGGCACCCTCAACAAGCCGTGGAACTGCCCGCACGGCCGACCAACAATCCGGCATATCACTTCGTTGTACTGATAGTACTCTATATTTAAATACCTACACCCCCTTGAAAGCAGCCTTCTCGAGCGAGTTGGCTTTGCGCTTGGTGTTGCGCACAATCCCCATTTGGGTCAATTCAACCACAGCCTGCTGGAACCACGCCACAGAAATGCGCGCCCACTGCTCATCATCCAACTCTAAATTCGCTGGGCGTACCATGCGCTCACGGAAAACAAGGTATGTCTCGTAGATATTGAGGTAGAGGTCCGACCCGCGTACAAGCGAGTACAACAAACAAACAGCAACTCGCGACCTGAGATCGCGTGGTTCCTCAAACGGATAGTAAAAACTCGGCTCGCTCAGCGCAGTCTCGAGCGCGTGGCGATAGTGCGGCTCAAACGCCGTGTAGTAGAGGTCAACATTGTTGATCACAAGCTCGGACAGGAACCCCTTGTGATGTGGCAAACTAACATTCTCCTTAATTAGAAGCTCTAGAGCATCATCATCAAGGTACTTTTCGAAGTTTTTGAGCCGGCGGAATGAGGGCAGGCGCCTCACCAGGCCCAGGTTTTCGCGCGCATTGTCAACATTCAAAAGTGCAATTGGGTTTGAGGTAAAGTGAGACATGAGCATGTACCGCACAATGCGCAGAATCTGGGCGAGGGGCTGAGTTTCAAGAATGGCTACCAGGTCGGGGCCTAGCCTAAGTTGGGCACGTTCAAGCACCGAAAGCGTCACCTGAACATACTCGTGAGCCGTCTCTGTCTCAAACAGCCTACAGTCAAACAGTTCGACCGTGTGTCGCAGCAGTTGCTCCTCGAATATTGACGGCGAAAGCGAGATTGAAAGCACTACTCTGATGGGCAGCTCCTCGTAGGTTGCAACATAGTTGTAAAACCCAGCAATTACTTGCTTGATAAACACATCAGCTCCTTCCAAAACAATCACAACCTTGGCATCTGGACCCTTGTCGGCTAGCCAAGGTTTAATGAGATCAAAGTCGTACAGCAGCCGGCGGTCCGCGTCCGAGTCTTCTGCACGCTTTGTGAGCCGCTGAACCACATTTTTCACCAGCATTTTGACGTTTGGGCACTCTGCAGGCCACAGATTTACGCAAAACCAGTTTTCGTGCCCGAGCACTTTATTGTTTTCGAGCTGTAGCAGCTCTTTGTAGTCTGTATTTACCACAAAACTCGTGTGTATTAGCGAAGTTTCGGTGCTGAGCCACTCGACGAGCGAGCTGCGGTTGGCCGCGAGCTTGTTTTGACGGATCGATTTGTCCATTTCCACGAGGCTGGCCATCACGGACTCGTACCGCTCCGCTCGAATCTTACTTTCCTTTGAGTCAAATTTGCGCTCGAGGTAGTCCCCAATTGAACGAACAGGAACGCTTGGCGCAGGCGGCTGGTGCACATACAGCGAGTCCTGGGCTCGCGACATGTCTGCAATCTGTGGGAGGTGTGGCGTCCGCCACAGATATTTTTCAAAAAATTATGGCATCTGCAAGTCCCGCAAAGAAAAAGATTCCCACATGCCGAAAAGAAGTAGAGCAGCAATTCTGCCTACAAACGTGGCACTGCTGCAGAACCTCATCAAAAGGGACCCGCAGTCCTACAAAGAGGAATTCAAGACCCAGTACCAGCACTATGACTCGCTAAAAAATATCCACAGCCTCAACCCCCACAATGATCAGGGCCAGCAAGAATTTGCCGAGCTGATTGGGTTCATTACCCAGATGGTGAGCTGCTACCCCAAGGAAACCAGCGATTTCCCCGACGATTTGTGCGGCTTGGTGGCCGAAAATTACGACGCCCTGAGCAGCGAGCTGAGCGAGAAAATCGTGCAGTGCATCGCCATGTTGCGCAACAAGGAGCAGCTGAGCGACGACAAGTTTGTCAAGACTGTGTTCCCCATCTTGGTGGCTACAGAATCAAAGGCGCTGCGGACCCAAATTTACGCCGCGCTCATCGCCATGCTCAAAAACGTCAACAAGCCGGTGAAATCCCCTCGCGTTAACAAGATGGTGCAGGCCATGCTATTCGATTTGCTCGAGAGTACCGAGGCAAATGGTCTGTGGGCCACCAAAATCGTGCGTGAGCTGTGGCGCCGAGGTGTTTGGGACGACTCGCGCAGCGTCGAGATTATGATCCAGGCAGCGCTGCACCAGGACACCAAAGTGGCCTCTACCGGTATCCGGTTCTTTATGGGTGCTGACCAGGAGCGTGAGGACGCCATGGCCGAGGAGGAGAGCGATAGCGACCTCGATATGGGCGCCATGCAGCACCGACTCAACATCAATAAAAAGACCGGCAAGCGTGCCAAGAAGCTCAAGAGCGCTGCTGCTCAAGTCAAGCGCAAGCGTAACGGCCCCGGTAAGGACTCGACACACTTGAATTTCAGTGCGCTGCACCTGATGCGTGACCCCCAGGGATTTTGCGAAAAGCTGTACAATGTGCACCTGAGCGGCGCTGGTTCCGCCGGCGCTCCCGCCCGTGGCGCGCGGTTCACCCTCGAACAAAAGCTGCAGTGCCTGAGCCTCGTCTCGCGTATCATCGGTACCCACAAGCTGTATGTGCTTGGTATTTATTCGTACTTGCTCAAGTACCTCACTCCAAAGCAAAAGGACGTTACACAATTCATGGCTGCGGCTGCCCAGGCATCCCACGACATGGTTCCTCCCGACGCCATTTCGCCCATTATTCGCAAGATTGCAGACGAGTTTGTCTCGGAAGGTGTTGCCTCTGAAGTTGCCGCTGCTGGCCTCAACACGATCCGCGAGATTTTGGCTCGTGCGCCGCTTGCCATCGACGAGACATTGCTTCACGACTTGATTGAGTACCGCGGCTCCAAGGCCAAGAACGTCATGATGGCGGCCAGAGGTCTCATCACTCTGTTCAGAGACATTGACCCTAGCATGTTACCTGCGCGTGAGCGTGGCAAGTCGGCCCAGATGGCTCTGCGTGCCGGTGACGCCGAGAAGCCTCAATTCGGCAAGGTTGCTGCTGGCGGTATCGAGGGTCTCGAGTTGCTTGACCAGTGGAAGGCCAATAATGAAGAGGAGGCCAACAACGAAAAGGCCTGGGAGGTTGACAGCGAGGATGAGGACTCGGACAGCGACGAGGGTGAATGGGTTACTGTTGAGAGCGACAAGGAGTACGAGGTTTCGGGAAGTGATGATGAGGATGAAAAGGACGCCGACAAGCCCGCTGCGGCTGCGGCCGCGCCGGCTGCGCCGGCTGCCAAGACTCTTGAAGAGTTGCAGAAACTCGCCAGCACCGAGATCCTCACCCCCGCCGATTTCGCCAAACTCGACGAGCTCAAGAACGAGGCCAATGTGCGCCGTGCTATGGGCCAAACCAACGAAGAAATTGTTGACGCTCTCAAGCTCACTGGTCCCAGCAAGTTCAAGCAGACTAAGGAGGAGCGCGTTGCTGCTGCTATGGAAGGCAAACAGGATCGCGAGTTTGGTAGCCGCAAGGCTAAGCACATGGACAAGGAGCACTCCACCACCAACAAGCAAAAGGCTCGCAAGAAGAACCCGCTCATGTTGATCCACAAGCGCGAGGTCAAGGGCAAGGCCAAGCGGTCGCTGCGCGACACCCAAAAGGTGCTGCGTGCGCACGTCAAGCGCCAGAAGATGAAGAAGAAGTAGGCCTTAACCTAGTTTTGGTGCCCCTAGAGCGAGCTGTTTAGTATATATATCGCACTGTACCATAGTACCACATTGCTACATGATTGACCTCAATCCCACAACAGCGGCCGAATTTGCTGAAGTGTTTGGCCCCATCAGCCCGCGGCGGCACCTCGATGCACTCACTGCGATCGAGGGATACGAGCGCGAATTCCAGATGGCCGATCGGACAAATGCCCGCAGGGTAGCCCAGAGGTCGTGGGTCAATGCCATGTTGTCGAGGGTCCCGGTGAAAATATCCAGTATTGTGGGTTCCAGGCTCAATTGAATCGATGCACTATCCGCGAGCCTAGTTGAGGCTCAATCGCGGACCCTGTCACGGCCCAGTCGGGGACCCAGTTGGGGACCCAGTCGCAGGCCAGTCGGAGCCCAGTGGCATTGCATTGATCTGCTGCAGGACCACCTTGGCGTCCATTGCAGGCGATCTTTGATTGTGTTGGGGCAGTCCTGTGCCCAGTCCTGTGCCGAGATCCGTGTCCATCTCCGTGATCCGTCCGAGGCCTGTGCGTCCATTGTGCATAACTCTATAAACACTGCTAACACTCTTCTTCCTACTTGGCCAGGGAGATCAGCCTCTATCGAGCCAACAACCAGCTCACTGCAAGCCTGCAGCCAGCCTCGGCCAGCCGATTGCAACTGCAACTCGCGAGATGCCAAGCGTTGCCCATGGGGTTGCCAAGGCATCGCCAAGCGAGAAGAAATGAGAGAGCGCTAAAAATAGATCCACGTGTGATGAGAGAGATAGGGCGCTCGCCAAACTGCAAACAAACCAAAGCTTTTGAGTGTTATGGCCAATTATCGGCTGCTTCGAGACGTTGGGCCGCCTCACTAAAAATAGCTAGAAAATCAGGTTGTTTAAGATTAGCGCAATCTCTGCCAAGAATAGCCCCTGCTGCTCAGTATCAGTAGGGCTATGCTAGGCTAGGGGCCAGGGTGCCCCGCGGGGTGCCCCCGAGTGTGCTGAGGAGCCCACGGCGCACGCCGCAAAATGTGCTGCAGCACATTGGCTCATGCCGAAAAAAAAAAAAAGGGGGTCGGTTAAAATGATAAAAACAAATAAATAAATCTACCTAGGCGCGCTGCGCACTCGCACGGCGCACGCTACTCACGCCCCAAAGCCGGAACGTCCATATCACTCGGCACTGGCGCGTTCAGGGGCGCCTTCATCGAGGCCAAGTAGCTCAGGTTCATGAGCTGGCTAGGCGGCGGCGGCGGGTCGATGGGGTCCTGGTGAGCGTTCATGCGCACGTACTGCGACATGTAGTGAGGCACAAACATGGGCGCGTGGACCTGCACGGGCGGCGGAGGGGCTGACGTGGGAGCACCATAAAAGGCGCCGCCAGGGGGGCGCATGAATGCCAAGTCGCGCGGCGACGGTAGCACCTCGACGCGGGGTTTGTACGCGAGCGGCGGGAGTGTGGGGGGCTGTGAAGGACCCGAAGGGGCCGAGGGGGCGGCCTGGGCAGCGGCCTGGGCTGAAGGGGCAGGGGTCGCTTGAGCCGCCTGGGGAGCCACCTGGGGAGCCGCCTGGGCCACCGCCGTCTGCGCCTGCACGAGCGCCTTGGGGGCCTCCTGCACAGGGGCTGTGAGGAGAGGCTGGGTATGGGGTGCACTCGCCACGGCCTGAGGCTGGACGGGAGGGGCCTGTGCCTGTGGTACCAAGGCGCCCGCGCTTGCTGTGCTTGCTGATCCCTGAGTTATTAACTCATCATCCTTGAATGAGCGGCACGAGCGCTTGTGGCGGTAGTACGAGTCCTTGCGAGGGTAGGCCCGGCCGCACCCGCAAACAAACGGCTTTTCCTCGCTATGCGACCTGAGGTGCCGGTTCAGCTGGCCCTGGGTGGGCGAAATGTGTCCGCAAAGCTTGCAGGTGTGGTACTTTTGGCACTCAAGGGCCGTGTTTTGGTGCTCAAGCAGCGCCTCGAGCTGGCCAAAGCTGGTGCCACATTTGCACTCGTACGGCGTCTTGTTGCTGTGGCGGATCTGCATGTGCTTGTCCAAAGTAATTTGGTAGTAGGCGGTAAACTTGCATTCGGAGCAGCTGAACCGCACCGCCGCAGGATCCCGCAGGCGGCACGCGCGCGAGCCGCGGTGAAAGTTTAGGCTGCGCTCGGACGTAAATGCAACACCGCATTTACAGCTAAACTTTTTGGCGCTGTCCATTTTTCCCTGGTCAGTCGAAATTGGGGTGAGGTCGGATCGGGGCTTAAATAGCGCTCCACGGCTTGGCGCAATGTACCGCCATGCAGACTGATATGCATGCACCAAAATCTGCATGCATGACAGCGAATACCAAAAAATCTGTTACACCTCAATAAACAGCTGGTCCTGCTTTGTACACATTTGAGAATCTACGTCTATCGGTGTCCGTGGAGAAAATAGATTTTCTTGGCGTTCCTAACCTTGAACTGGTGACCTAACAGAGTGAAGTGCCTCGTAGGGTTCTCAAAGGATTGCCTCAAGGTTTCCAAAGGGTTCTTTAAGGTTGCCCGAATTGCTGGTTAATCTCTAATCTGCAATGGAGTTAACCGCGATGGCGCCTTGAACTCTTGCTTCATGACTCATTTCGCTTCTCCTTGAACGGCACCCTTTGAGGTGACCAGGCAACAAGCCTTATCAGTAGCCACATAATCCCATGAATAAATTTTGATCTTGATATCCTCAGCCTATGCGCAACCTTTACAATCTAATATTGGGCTTGTCTGAGCCCCGCGGACACCGCTCGCCCTGGCCGCGTTTGAGGTATTCGCCCCCTGCCTGCATTAGCTTGAGTATGCAAGGGGGTTAGGGTCCACGACAAGACAGCATTTGGGTTTTTATCAGGGGCAATGTGCGTGTTTTAATTGAATGAGTTTCACAAATGTTGATCCCGCTGCAGATCAACAATGGATCAGCTTTCCTCCGCGGGATAGCAGCAGGCACCCATGTCCCCTCACCCGGAATTTGTCAGCGCTGCATCAGCATACCGCAGCTCCGTTATCGCTGGCCGTGAGATGGTGACATTGGGGGGCCCGCCCAATTGATTTTTGATGAGCTTGAATATATTTTTTACTTGTTAAATAAACCTAAAGCTAGTCAATGGGTGATGCTCGCGCTCGCACGCATCACGGATCAAGAGTTTGACGCGCTCTGCCGCCGAATCCGGTGGCCCATGCACGGATCTACCATAAACGAGTACATGACCTCAGAATGATTTATTGCCTCAAATTCAATATTTTATGGGGTTGGCATTGGGTCTAGTGCTTTGATTAGCTTTAGGGTAGCCCTGCGTTGGCTTTGGTACGTGCTAAACTAATCTAAATAAACCTGCATGCAAGTCGTGTGCAGCTCCAGTACAGCTCTGGGTACGTACAGCTGGGTGAAATCCTTCTTATTTCTCTAAATCCAAAACGAGCCAAAATTTAATTGTTGAGCTGCCCCCTTGGACTGTTGACAAAGCTTATCGATATCGCTTCTGATAAGCTGGGACCGGATCGCGGGCCCACCAGGGGATTTTAGAGTTGGTTGCGTGCACAACACTCTAAATTCGGTCACCTCAAGCTCTGTGTATGTAGATATGCAGTTTTATGCATGTGCGTATATAGACGAGCATGTCACGTGCGATTTCAAATCCGGGGTTTTTGGTTTTGGCGCCTAAGCAGCTCGCTCCAGGCACGGCCCATTCATGCACAATGATATAATGTTGGATCTAATCGAGTGCCGCACAACCAATATCAAAATTAAACAAGTCGAGAAAAAAATCGTACATGAATGCACAGCTGAAACATATTTTCTTAATCTGTAGAGACGGTCTATATTGAGAAAAATGGGGTGACTTTGAACACAGCTTGTGATCCGCCTGCATGGCCAATAGAGGTCCAGGGAAATTTTCGCCCGCGGGGAGAGAATCTTTAAAGTGGGTAGCGTAAAACTGTTGTAGAAATGTGCCCCAATTTCAAGTAATTTAGCCGAACCGTCTGCTCAAGGGCACGTTTTTTTTCGTTTGTACCGCTCGCTGCAGTGTTGCACTCGCCGCTTTAAACTACAAATCATAATGAATACGCACACCCTGGCACCAGTTGGTGAACCAGCCCGACACAGCAATAATATGGCGGCCCTGAGGAGCCCGCAGCTCAGACAGCGAACCGCCGTCGCCGCCCCACACGGGCGACGCAAATTGCGACGTGAGCACGCCGCCCGCATCGACCCAAAGGCCTGCGCGCACCGCAACGCCCGTAAACGCGTTTCCATTGGCAATTTCAACCTCTTTGGGGCTGCCGCCCTTTTTACCGAAAACGACCGACTGGCCGTCGCCGATGAATTCAAAGCCGTCGAGGCCTAAACCGCTCCAAACCACGACCTTTTGGATATTGCGCGGCAGCTCCACGCGCTGGTACTCGCCGTTCTCGCTGCCCATGGTGGCGGTCGCGGCGTCGCGCGCGGTGTCGTTGGCGTGCACAAACGCGGCAAAGTCGTCGATGGACGCGCTCTCAATCCACGGGGCGTGCGCCTCGAGGCGGATCTGCTTACGCTGGTCGTCGCCGCTCAGCTTGCCCAGCACGTCTTGTAGGGAAATTTGGACCCGCTTGGGGCACTCGACAAACTCGAGGAAGCCACGCGACATGCCGTCGATCTGGATATCCACGAGATAGCATCCATAGGTAGAATTGATCTCGACGCCCCCGCGGACCGGGTAGACCAGCGGTTTTTGCGGTTTGGGGATGCGGGCCTCGCCAGGAAGCCGAAAGCTCGGGTGCCACCTAAACCGCAAAATGTCGAGGCGGTGCCAGTAATCCTCGTCTTGGACGTTGAGAACCTTGTTTGGAGTATTGTTATTTGTGCGCGGGTTGGCCGGCTCGGTGATCATAAAGCTGCGGTTCCAGTTTTCGTACCCGCGCAGCATCACGCCGCTCGGCTCGTGGGGGCACCCCAGCAGGTGCCCTACCTCGTGCATGAACGCGCCCATTGACACGTTGAGGGCCTCGTATGTGAACGAGTTTTCGGGGGCGTCGTTGGCCACCTGCGACTTGTCGGTGGGCACCGTATCGTTAAAGTACGGCACGAGATCCTCAAAGTTTTTGGGCCACGTGTGGATAGCCTGGCCGCCAAATATGGCAAGGCGGAGCGAGCCTACACATCCTCCGAGTGCCGCGTGCCCGGTAATAAGGCTTCCCGTCCAGTGCGAGTCGAGATAAATGCACGCCGCTTGCACAAATGTGCCCCGGTTGAACGGGCCTCCGTACGCCTGCAGCGCGTCTGCGGCCCAGCCAAACAGGTCGCCCGCACGTTTGGCGTTGGGGTTCTGCTGCGCCACCTCGGGGTCCTGGATCTCCGCCACGGTCTTGTCCACCTTTACAATGTGAATGTGGGTCGTGGGCCGCTCGGCCTCTGCGTCGCGCACGGACAAAGTGCACTTTTCGTACTCTTCGTAGGGGCTAAACACACGCATTCCAAACCGGTTGCGGCTCATTTGTTCCTGCGTAAACGCCGCCATGAGGTACGAGGCCATGCGCACTTTTTGCACGGCCACAGGCAGGTCATTGCCCTCGCGCTCGCGCTTATAGTCCTGGGAGTCGAACGTCAAAGGCGAGTCCTTGGCGACCATAATACAGAAATGCAACGCAGGGTTCTCAGGGGTCGGCATATAGGTCAAACAGAGCTCTTGCTGTTTGACACTCGAGAGGCCGTCTGTCTGGAAAAGGATCTTGTTTTGGCCGGCCTCGAGGCGCACAACTGCCTTGAATTGGCCCTTGACGAGCGGGAACCGCTGCGAGGGGAACAAATCGTTGTGGTACCAGGTGATAATGGAGCCGTCGCCGCCGCCCTGGACCGAGCCGTGAACGATGGTAACTCTGCTCGAAACGGTGGCATTTTGCCAAATGTTTGAAAAGGCTATTTGAGCCGAGCCGGGGAGCGGTTCTTGCTTGCGGTTCATGTAAGGATGGGGAGTTGAGTTGTGAGTTGGCATTGAGTCTAGGGTTGGGGAAAGCCACAAGGGGAGAGGGACAAGGGGAAAGGGGAGGCCATGGAATCTGCTTAGGGATTATATGATTTATCAAATCTGTAGCTGAAGCTAGATACGCAGGATAAGCGGCAGGTAATTTACCTGCATGTCAGCTTGTTTCAGGTGCGCAGAGCGTGCACGGAGCGTACGCGGAGCTAGTATGCAATATATATCAATTAAATGCTAAAACGCTGTACCCCGGGTGTGCCCATGCCCCACCCCTACGCCTCCCTCTTGCGCTTGTTGACTTTCTTACGATCCCCAAAGTGGTCCTTCTCCATGGCCATGACCGCCTCGCGCTTGGCAACCGCAACCTTCTTCATGATCTTATCCACAATCACCTTGTCACTAATCTTTTGGTACTCCTCAAGCTTGGTACCGGTCCGCTCCTCAATGTTTTCAATCCGCTTGACATCGCGCTCACTCACAAGCGACAAACACTCGCCGCTGCGACCAGCACGAGCAGTACGACCTACGCGGTGGATATAGTCGTCCGGATCAGCAGGGTTGTCATAGTTTACCACCAGCTCCACTTGGGGAATATCGAGACCACGCGACGCAACGTCTGTGGCAACCAGCACTCGCGCAGCGCTAGCTCTAAACCGTCCCAACGCATTGATACGCTCCTGCTGCTTCATTTGTGAGTGCAGGGACGTCGTCTTTACCTCCAAAATCTGCATGGTACGCAGAATGTGCTCGGCAGTTTCGGTGCGGTTCACAAACACGATCGCGGTCTTTTCTTCATTTTCGGGGTGCGTGAGCACACTGTACAAGTAGGCCATCTTGACGTAGGACGGACACAGCAAAAAGTGTTGACTCAGTGTCGCAGGCGTGCGCATGTCCTCGTCAATCTCGTGAATAAATACGGGTTGTTCGCCCGGCTGCAGGGGCTTGTCGCGCAGAGACCGCACTGCATCAGTTACTGTGGCAGTGAACAACATTGTTTGGCGCTTGGAGGGGTCAGGCAACACACTGAGGCACCGCTTGAGGTCGGGCGCAATGCTTTCAGACAACAAACGATCGGCCTCATCCATAACCACATATTTGCACCGACGAAGACCGGCAATTGTATCCTCGCCGCTGCTCAAAATGTGGTCGGCAAGGCGGCCTGGCGTAGCAATGACGAAATGCGGCCGTTTTTCGAGCTCGAGGCTCTGCTTGATCATGTCGACACCACCAACAACCACACAGACCTTGATGTTCATTGATGCACCCAGAGCCTTGAATTGTTCTGCAATCTGAATTGCTAGCTCACGCGTAGGCGTAAGAACTAGGCCACACACCCCATACGGGTCTTTGGACCACTGGGTGAGCATGGGTGCCGCGAATGCAATAGTTTTTCCCGAACCAGTTTTGGCGCCTCCGATACAGTTACGGCCGTCGAGGATTGCAGGAATACAGGCCTGCTGGATATCTGAAGGGCGAAAAATTTTGAGCGCCTTGAGGCTTTCATCGAGCCATTTTGCGACCCCAAGGTCTTGGAAAGACATGAATAATTTGGGCATGTGAAAGTTTACTATATAGATTATGGGGGGTGCGAGTCGGGTGGCAATTGGCGTGGGCATTTGACGTGGGCATTTTTGCACTTTGAACATGTCCCAGCACATGCACACCCTCAATGTGCCCCAGCACATTTTACAAAAAGCGAGTCGCCACAAGCAGAGAGGGAACCATCTAGCAAGCTTACTCAGCGCCCTGGTACATAAAGCACCCGTGGCCCCGCTGCTCCCTCCTACATGTCAGAGGAGGACAAGAAACTGCACGATCCGAGCGGGCGGGACAACTCCAACGAAAATCCGCTCGCAACGGCCATTCTGCGCCAGAAGAAAAAGGACAATGCGCTGATTGTGGACGATGCCGCCAACGACGACAACTCGACCATCACGATGAGTCCCAACACGCTGGAGCTGCTGGAGCTTTTCCGCGGTGACACGGTGCTTGTGAAGGGCAAGAAGCGCAAGGATACGGTTCTAATTGTGCTTGTGGACGAGGAGCTCAACGACGGCGTTGTGCGGGTCAACCGCGTCGTGCGCAACAACCTGCGGGTGCGTTTGGGCGATGTGGTGACTGTTCACCCCTGCCCCGACATCAAGTACGCCACGCGCATTCTGTGCTTGCCGATTGCCGATACGATCGAGGGCATTACCGGCTCGTTGTTTGACGTGTTTTTGCGCCCGTACTTTGTCGAGGCGTACCGCCCCGTGCGCAAGGGTGACCTGTTTACGGTGCGCGGCTCGATGCGCCAGGTCGAATTCAAGGTTGTTGATGTGGAGCCGGCCGAGTACGCGATCGTGGCCCAGGACACGATTATCCACTGCGACGGCGACCCGATCCAGCGCGAGGACGAGGAAAACAACCTCAACGATATTGGCTACGACGATATCGGTGGGTGTCGCCGCCAGATGGCCCAGATCCGCGAGATGGTCGAGCTGCCGCTGCGCCACCCCCAGCTGTTTAAGACGATTGGTATCAAGCCGCCCAAGGGTGTGCTGATGTATGGCCCGCCCGGTACCGGTAAAACCCTGATTGCGCGCGCCGTGGCCAACGAGACGGGCGCCTTTTTCTTTTTGATTAATGGCCCCGAAATCATGAGCAAAATGGCCGGCGATAGCGAGAGCAACCTGCGCCACGCGTTTGAGGAGGCCGAGCGCCACGCGCCCGCGATTATTTTCATTGATGAGATTGATTCGATCGCGCCCAAACGCGACAAGACCAACGGCGAGGTCGAGCGCCGCGTGGTGTCGCAGTTGTTGACCCTCATGGACGGCATGAAGGCGCGCGCCAACATTGTTGTGATTGCCGCGACCAACCGCCCCAACAGTATTGATCCTGCGCTGCGCCGATTCGGTCGGTTTGACCGCGAGATTGATATCGGTATTCCCGACCCCACCGGCCGCATGGAGATCCTGCGCATCCACACCAAAAACATGAAGCTTGCGCCGGACGTGGAGCTCGAGGGGCTCGCCCAGGAGACGCACGGCTATGTCGGGTCTGATATTGCCTCGCTGTGCTCCGAGGCGGCCATGCAGCAGATCCGCGAAAAGATTGAGCTGATTGATCTCGAGGCGGACGAAATCGATGCCGAGGTCTTGGACTCGCTCGGAGTTTCTATGGAGAACTTTCGCTACGCGCTGGGCGTGTCCAACCCCGCTGCGCTGCGCGAGACGGTCGTCGAGTCGGTCAATGTGTCTTGGGACGACGTGGGAGGCCTCGAAAACATCAAGCAGGAGCTCAAGGAAACGGTCGAGTACCCCGTGCTGCACCCCGAGATGTACACCAAGTTTGGCCTCACTCCCTCCAAGGGCGTTTTGTTTTTCGGTCCCCCCGGTACCGGTAAGACGCTGCTTGCCAAGGCGGTGGCGACCGAGGTGAGCGCCAACTTTATCAGCGTCAAGGGCCCCGAGCTGCTGAGCATGTGGGTGGGCGAGTCCGAGGGCAACATCCGCGATATCTTTGACAAGGCCCGCGCCGCCGCGCCGTGCGTTGTGTTCTTTGACGAGCTGGACTCGATCGCCAAGGCGCGCGGCAACTCGGTGGGCGACTCGGGCGGAGCCGACCGCGTCGTCAACCAGCTCCTCACCGAGATGGACGGCATGAACGCCAAGAAAAACGTGTTTGTTATTGGCGCCACCAACCGCCCCGACCAGATCGACCCTGCCCTGCTGCGCCCGGGCCGCCTCGACCAGCTCATTTACGTGCCGCTGCCCGACGAGGCCGCGCGCCTGAGCATCCTCAAGGCGCAGCTGCGCAAGACCCCGCTCGAGCCCGGCCTGCTGCTCGAAGAGATTGCAAAGACCACGCACGGTTTCTCGGGTGCCGACATGTCGTACATTGTGCAGCGCGCCGCCAAGTTTGCCATCAAGGACAGCATTGACGCGCAAATACTCGCCGAAAAGAACGCGGCAGAGGGTGGCGACGTGGACATGGACGAGGACGCCGTGCCGTACATCACGCGCGAGCACTTTGAGGAGGCCATGAAGACCGCCAAGCGCTCGGTCTCGGACTCTGAGCTCCGCCGGTACGAGTCGTACGCGCAGCAGCTGCAGGCCTCGCGCGGCGTGGGCAACTTTTCGTTTGGCGGATCCACCGGCGGCGAGGCCGCGGCCGTGGGCGAAGATGGTGCCGACGATGATCTTTATAGCTAGATAGATTTTGTGATTGATTTCCAGTCCCGTGACTTGTTACATTTGGAGAGTCGGTAAATGTGCTGGGACACATGGGTACCCATGAGGTTGTCGAGGGGGGTCCATTAGAACCGGAACCGGTTTGAGCGAGCAAAAATTGGGCTAAATTATGTATTTTGGGGGTCCTGGGACATGTACGATTGTCTAACTGGGTTCAATCCGGCCAACCCTTTAGCCCACCGCCCAGCCCGAGCCTCCCACCCTGGCACCCCTGGCACACCTACCTCCGCTCAGAAAGTCTTTCTACACCGCCCTAGTCGACCCCCATAGCCCTCACTTGACCAACCCTCCTTGGCCCGCCCCTCTGGTCCACCCCCCTTGGCTTGCCCCCTCCGGCCCACTTCATCGACCCACCCTCATGGCCCTCGCCAACAATAAAAATCTCGGCGAGATGCCAGAAAAAGTGCTGCTCAAAATCAACGAATTCTTCTTCCTAGGCGTATCCAAACCTGTGCCGCAATTCTACCTGCAATTAGCCCTCGTCAACCGGCGTTTCCACAAAGTGTTTCTGAGCAACCACATTTGAGAATATTTCGATATATATCGTGTGGGCCGCAAGGGCAAAAACATTTCCCAGAACTACCTCGAGCTCAAAAGCCAAATGGACCCAAGTGAGCTGGCATTTTGCCGCCAGTTCGATTTCGAAAAATGGTGCCACCCCTCACTGAGCCAGTCGCAGTTTGGCCAACTTTCCCTATACACCAAAGCAGCTCTAGTGACAGAGAGTAACTACCCTAGCTTTGACGACCGCGATTTTGAGGTTTCTTGCCCAATTATACTTACGCACGCCGCCGCTCGCACAGTGAATAGGCTGGCGTTTGCCACCCAAGCCATGCTCCACAATGTGGGGTTCCTGTTCAATGTGGCCGACGCAGGCGCTGGAGTGGTTTTCCATGCCACAGAAGCTCTCAGGGATAACAAAAAGTTTGCTCTCAAAAGTGCCGGCGCAGACGTAAACACGTTGGCCGACTGCTCACAGCGGCTAAGAGACGACAAGCAGATTATGCTAAAACATTTTGCAAAGCGGTCCACTGACTTGGCTCCCAATCTTTGATCTTCGCTTCAGCGCGGCCCACAGCTCGTGCTTTGGCTTTTGCCTCACCCAAGACAATGATTTCATGCTCAAACAGGTCGAAGAGGGAATCATGGTATCATCTTGGGCCTCTGGAACTCCGGGACAACAAGGAGTTTATTCTCAAATGTATCAAAGCCAATGATGTGGCCTGGCTCGAGTGCTCCGGCAGACTCCAAGACTACAGAGAGGTTGTGCTGGCCCATCAGGCGAAATTTGGCCTTTATTTTGAGTATTTCTTTGGATTCTTTTTTGAGACAACCCTCAAATTACTATGGCTACCATTGCCAAGGACCCCTGGAATCTCAAGTACTGCTTCAAGCGGCTTCAAGCAGATCGCCAGGTAATTATGGCCGCCGTCAAAAGCGACGTTCTCGAGTATGCTGATAAAGAGCTCCAGTGTGACTCAAATATTGTCTCTGCAGCGATTGTTTCCCTGAGGCAAATGAATTTGCGCACAAGTCAACTTGGATAGCCCTCATCAAGCGCGGCGCTACAGCTTTAGGAGAGACCCGCAAACGGCAAAAAACAGCCTAAATCAGATATGTTACTTTAGTTTGCGTACCCAAGGGACTGTATCTGACCCTGGTCAAATTCATTACTCTCTGCAGAGCGCGGAATGTAGGAAAATACGGCAAACCTTAATCTACGAATTACACCACATGCGTAACACACGCGTCGCCTGTTTTCCCACTAGCAAGTGTCTCGCAATACTGCCTAAAGTTATCGGTGAGCTGCCGTTAGACGTGCTACTCAAAATCGATGAACACTGTTTCACAAGGCCTACACAAAGATCACAGCCTGTGCCACAGTTTCACCTACGTGTAGCTCTAGTCAATCGACAATTTTATGACGCGTTTATGAGCGACCAAGTTTGGAAAAGCTCAATGTACGCCGTGTGGAAAAGGATATTTCCGGACACTACTTGGCAGTCAAAGTAGAGATGAGCCGCGACGAGTCGGTGTTTTACCGTGAGTTTGACTTTGGTTCCTAGAAACACCTCATTCTTACGCTTGGCCAGTTCAAAGAGTTTTTGCTCTATATGCAGGCAAGCATTCTCACAGAATCCTTTGAGATTGGGGCTGAAAAGAGACATCTTTGTGGAAAAATTGGCAGCGTCAATCTTTTTTATACTTAGCACGCTTGCGATATGGCTTGTATTTTGCCAAAAGGAGCCTCAAAGCTAACACCGATTTTATGATGAAGGCAGCTCAGGCAGGCGAATCAGCAGTCTATTATGCTTCCGATGTTCTAAAGAATAACAAGGAATTTATGCTCAAAAGTATTCCTTGTAACCCCTTTGCTCTCAAAGACTGCTCGCCAGGGCTTAAAGGAGTTAAGGAAGTTTTGTTTGCGCACTTTGCCAAGTGGAGGTATCTATTTAATTTTGTGTCTTTGGAGCTGCGCAATGACCAAGATATGGCTATAGCTGCGATTTCCCAAGATCCATATAATCTTCAACACTGTTCCCCGACGCTCAAAGAAAACAAGGCAGTAGTGCTGGCCGCAGTCAAGCGAGATGGCTGTGTTTTACAGTTTGCCCCCTTCAGCTAACACGTGATGGGAACACTGTATTGGAAGCGCTTTCGTCCAACCCTCTCGCAGTCCAGTTTGCCCACAGGTCTGTCGTGCAGGTGATTGCCCAGCGCGGCGCGCACTCTTTGATGGCAGGCATCAAACGGAAAAGAGCTGGATGGCTGGAGGTAAAATAAATAGGACTTAGATTTTTCTCAGAGTTTCGCGCATCTTGCGCGACATGGCCAGCTGCGAGGGGCCCTTGGTCACGCGCTCCGCCTTGAGCTGAGTATCACCAAACGCCACGCGCGAGGCCTGGCGTTGCGCAGGAGTCACGGCGTACTTTTCGCGCTGCTTGCGCACGCGCTTTCCGCCGCGCCGCTTGCTGTGCTCTTCCTCGGGAACAGGCAGCGCCCGCGCCGTCTTATTTGGGGGCGCTTGGCCAAGCTTATCGAGACGTTCCTGAATGTACAAGCGCCATTTTTGACCCTGGATACACTCGGGGTCACTTTTGGTCAAATCCACGCGCGCAGCAAGCACCAATTTGCCGGCAACAATGCGCTGCGCGCTGCGCATGTGCTGCTCGGGAACTCCGGCAAAAACGGGGTCTGATGTGCACCCCTTGAGACGTTGCTGGATATTCGAGGCCGGAGTTGCGGCTAACGTGTTTAAAGGTCCTACTGAACCCAACAAATGTACGCATGTCGAGGCAGAAACGAGCTTGAGCATGTTTGGTACAAGCTCCTCAATAGAGTCTGTGATATTGTCCACGAGCTGCGCACGTTTGGCGAGAAGCTGTTCGACGAGATTGCAATGCTCATTGTGATGCCAGGATAAGCTCACTTCTCCCGAAAGGAGTCGCAGCCCCATGGCTGTTTGCTTGCCCACCGCTTGCTCTATTTCGAGGAGCGTATCCTTTTTCTGAAGCTTCGCTGTATCGCCGCCAATTAATTGCCCCACTCGCCAAATTTTTTTCTGGTCCACAAGCCGTGAAATTTCATCGCCGAGAGCCTGCTTGATCTGGTCGGTCAGAGCTTGTACGAGCGAATCAAGTTCGCCAACCTGGTCGAGACCAGTTGTAGGCGCCCTCAGCAAAACGCGGGCACGTTCGAGTAAGTCCTCGGGCTCGTCTTCGCTATCGCTGAGGCCGGCCAAAAGTGCCTCGACGTCCATGTCAGCGCGCAGGAGGACGAGGGGGATGAAGGTTTATATGCGTCAATGTAAATAAATATCAGATTAGTTGTATTTCACTCCCTTTTGTGCCCACAAACCCCAAAACCACCAGGCCTCCCGCGCTTGGCTACGCTTCGTCATGGACTTCTTCAAAAAGCAGTCGACTGGTACCGCTGTTTCGAGCCAGCGCGTGGTTCCTTGGGCCGAGAAATACCGTCCCAAGAGCTTGGATGATGTGGCGGCCCAGGAAAAAATTGTAGAGACCTTGAAAAAGACGCTCGCAGCCCAGAATTTGCCGCACATGCTTTTCTATGGACCGCCCGGTACCGGCAAGACCAGTACAGTGCTGGCGCTTGCGCGCGACCTTTTCGGTCCTACTCTGTCCAAGACACGTGTTCTCGAGCTTAATGCCTCGGACGAGCGCGGGATTTCCGTCGTTCGGGACAAGATCAAAACGTTTGCCCAGGGCGTTGTTTCTGCGCCCACAAGCGAGGATACCGCAAAGTACCCGTGCCCCAATTTCAAGATTATCGTGCTTGATGAGGCCGACAGCATGACCCAGGACGCACAGGCGGCGTTGCGGCGGATCATGGAGATCAACTCAAAGTACACTCGTTTCTGTCTTGTTTGCAACTATGTGACGCGGATCATTGACCCCGTGGCTTCACGGTGCACCAAATTTAGGTTTGCCAGCCTCAGTGCATCCAATGGCCTCGAACGGCTCGAGCATATTGCCAGCCAAGAAGGGATTCCTCCAAGCCCTGCCCTGGGCCGCTTGCTCGAAGCTTCGGGCGGCGATTTGCGTCGTGCAATCACCCTGCTTCAAAGTGCACGTGGTCTAGCTGTGGACGGCCTAAGCGAAGACACAGTAGACGAGATTAGCGGCCAGGTTCCTACGGCCACTGTCGCGGCGCTCGTGGACGCTCTTGTGGGCGATATGCCCTTGAATCAAGTCAAGGCGCTTGTGAGCAATATTGTTCATGATGGCTGGAGCGTCGGCCAGCTCGTGGACCAGGCCACAGACGTGCTGCTGGCCAAGCCCCTAAGCGACAAGCAGCGCGCGCGGATTGCGCTTGTGCTGAGCGCGGTGGACCGGTCGCTGGTCGATGGGTGCGATGAGGGGATCACGCTTCTTGATTTTGCCTACAAGGTTGCCGAGATTGCCAGGTAGTGGGTTGCGTGGGCGTGGGGTGCATGGTAGTGTAGTGGGGTTTAGTATATATTAACGTAGAGCCAAGGCTAGGCCAAGGCAAGCGCCAAAGCCAGAACCGTTTGAGCTCCTCCCTAACCCTCAAAAGACTCTCCTTAATTTTCCCCCCCCATGGTGACCCTCCCTGCTAAATTATGCATGGCTTCCTATATACTTAGATGTACTGGGAGATCCACTGGAACGCATCGCCATAGCCAGTCCTCAAACTCAGCGAGCACATGAAAACCTCCATGGGACGAGTGGTTTCAGGCAGCGCAACCTTGCCCTTTCCAGTGGGAACGATACCAAACACATCGAGCAGCTGGTGCTCGCTAACCGCGGTCTCGCGGTCAATCTTGTTGCCCAGAATGACAAACGGCACCTTGCTGAGCTCCTCGATCTGCATGAGCGCGTCCAACTCCACCTTGGACTCCTCAAACCGCTCAGGATCGGCGGCATCCACAAGGTACACCACGGCGCTCACCTCGGGAAAGTAGTCGCGCCACACGCGGCGGGCTTGCTGGTGGCCGCCCAAATCAAAGGTTGTAAAGGTGATGTTGCCAATGCTCAGCTCCTCACTTGTTGGGTGGGTTGTGGGGTCAAGCTGAGCCATGCGGCCGGTTTTGAGCAGGTGCAACAGAGTTGACTTGCCCGCGGCATCCAGCCCAAGAAACAGGAGCTTGCCGTGCTTGTTCCAAAGCCCCAACGAGCTCAGAACCTCGGTGAACCAGCTAAAGATGTTCCACATTGCTGATGACAAAACAAGCGGACGCGTCGGCCAGCGTGGAAGTCATGGGGAAGGTCATGTGATTTTGGTTGGGAGGAATTTGTGACAGCTCTTTAGGGCAGGGGCGACAGGCTGGTGAGCCGCAGGGGTGCGGTGCCCAGGGGATGCCCAGGGGCGACAGGCCGCAGGGGAAAAGGGGGGAAGGGGGAGGGTATCATAGATGTAAGTAGGCATATTCGGGCCCTTGAGTTCAACTCAATTCGATAGTTGTTCCCCATCGATCAGCCCAATCTCATCATCGCTGTCCGCACCCTGCTCACTCTCCCCGCTCCTTACCTCTGTTTGCTTCACTAACCGCTCATAAATATCCTTCCACGCCGTTTCAGGACACGCAGCAGCCCATGCGGCCCTGGTGCGCACCGCAATCGACCTGAGTCGCACGCCCTGGGTCACCCCAAACGGGAAATCGAGGGCAACTTGTTCTAGTCCCAGCCAACTTGAGCGAGTATCCAGAGCCTCGTCACCGCTCAGCAACCCCCAACCACTGCAAAAGTCGCACGCATCGCCCAAACACCGCAGCAGCAGCTCGCCAAACGCTGCATCCCTTGGAGTGCCGCGAGCCACCTCGAGCAGCCCCTGCAGCAGCTCGTCGAAATCGACTTGCTCGGAGTGCCGGTGCACGTACTGGCGTCCAATTCTCTCTAGTTTAGCCTCCAATCGCTGCATGAGCTTAGTGGAATTTCCTCTCTTGCAATTAGCACTCTGCCTGACGAATGGATCCGCCTCCTCCCTATACAGAAGTAGCAGAAAACCCTGTTCCGCAGCCGACCGATGTGGTTCCCGATGTGGTTCCAGAAGTTACGGGCCACCAGGGGGGCCATACGAGTCAAGCAAGCCTCCCAATGGGCCACCCAGCGAGCCACAATTCGCGACCTCAGGCAAGCCACGGTCAGTCCAAAGGCAGCCACACCTCAACGGCAACCCACTCGTCAACTCACAGTTTGAGCCATTCTCAGACGCATACACAGACGCACACATCGCAGTCAAAGCCTAGTTCGAGCAGGCCTCAGGCGAGACCTCAGAGTCGGCCTCAAGCGAGCAGGCCTCAAGCGAGCAGGCCTCAAGCGAGCAGGCCTCCAGAGAGCAGGCCTCCAGCGAGCAGGCCCCAGACTCGCCCACCCCAACCCCAACCACATCAATTCCAGCAACCGTACCAGCAGGCCTCGTACCAACCGCTGCACCAAGCCTACAACCCAACCCACGGCCCTTCACCTCTCCAGTATCCTCCAAACTATCGGTGCCCTTACTGCAATAATACGGGCACCAAGCCGAGCGGCTCGTCGTGTAAAGACTGCTGGGCAATGTTTGGACCTCGCACCAACAGTGTGGTACAGCACACGAGCTCATGGCGGCGGCCGCCAGGCCGTGCAGTGCGGCCCGGTGACCCGGCCCTAGGGGGTGTTTTGTGCGGCCGGTGCCGCGGCACGGGGGTCACGCACGAGCTGATTTTATTTGAGGAAACGTGCGCTGTGTGTAGAGGTGTCGGTAGGATTTTATAGAGCTTAAGTGAGTACTACTCACGGACTTCTTGCGTGCCTGCGCACTCGTGCCTACGCACTGCACCTACTTTTGTGCTCTAAACCATGAACCTAGCTACGCAGACCATTCTTCTCTACTCGCCTGGAATCACACTACACACTTGACCCACTCATCATACTCCTCCAAAGTCACAACAGACCCATCAGCCGCGTACATTGGTCCATACTTGGCGACATACCCGCGCACTGCGGCCTCATGCAAATGCTGCCCGACTTGAGCCGGCTGGTGCGAGTCGCAACTGAGGCAAAACTTGCCGCCCTTGGCCTTAACCAGATCAGCAACATCAGGTTGAGGATACGGTGTGGCCCAGCCTTTACGAATGGCAGCGGTATTGATCTCGAAAAGGCTGCCATGGCGGACAGCCAACTCGACGTTGCGCTCAACGCGGTCCCAGACGCTTGAGAGGTCGTGGTCAGGACTCAAAAGCCTGATTAGATCAAAATGGCCAACCACTGTCGGCCTCAGAGCATCGATCATTGCGTATTGTTCGTCAAAGTACGCCTCCAGCAGGGCCTGGCGGCTGCCAGCCTTGGCCTGTGCCTCGTCCCACAGCTCGCGGCTAAAGTCAATGGGGACCCCAAGCACATGGTGTAGTGAGCCAACCACAAGATCAGGCGCAAACTCGGCGCGCAGGGTCTGGACGTACTCGAGAGTGGCCGCATCAATTCCTTCGGCCTCAAACCCTACAAGGACTTTTGTAGACTCGGTCTTGTGTAGGTCTCGTAAAGTCTTTGCCTTTTTCATGTATTTTTCAAACGTCGCTCTCAGATCGGCAACAGTGGTACCACTTTCCAGTTCCTCAGGGTAGAGGTGTGCAGGCTCGAGCCGGGGCATGTGCTCGGTGAGGCAAAAGACGCGGAGCTTTTTTTTGGATGCTGCCTCGACGCATGCTTCTAGAGAGCCCTTGGCGTGCTGGCAAAAGTCACCAGAGTGCGAGTGATGGCTGTGCATGACAGAGAGGTGGGTGTGGGAGGTCAATTGAACTAGGATGGAGATTCAAAGAACTCATCAAACTCGAGGCAACATGCAAGCATCACGCACTTAAGAAGAACTATCGATTATGGATGTTTTAAGAATTTGCCAAAGTCAGTGACAAAGTATGCCCTCGAGAGAGGACCCTGAGGGGACCTCGAGGGGACTTCGAGGGGACTCGAGAGGTTAAGCAAAGGACTAGGTACTTGTGGCGCTACAAAAACTGGAGATATCTTAACCTAAGGTGGAGAAGGATTTTCATAAATAACCACCTCCCAACTGACGCCGATTCTAGGGTGATGATGCACCATCACATGCAAATTCACGTGTCATGCACAAAGACTGATAGAGTGAAATATTTTAAAAGCTTAAGAGATATCACATGATTTCTACGGATCTGTTAATTTCCCGCGCGTGCGCATGTGGTACATGATGAGATGAGATGCCGCACCACCGCTTACCATGACGATTCCCACCGCCAACGATTCGATTCTGGACAAGATCGGCGAGACGCCGCTTGTTCGGCTCAACAAGATCCCCCAATCCGAGGGAATCAAGTGCACCATGTACGCCAAGCTCGAGTATTTCAATTCTGGCGGCTCGGTCAAGGACCGCATTGCCAAGCGCATGATCCTCGAGGCAGAGGCCCAGGGCCGCATTAAACCGGGCGATACTTTGATTGAGCCCACGAGCGGCAACACCGGTATTGGCCTTGCCCTTGTCGGCGCCGTGCGCGGCTACAAAACAATTATTACTTTGCCCGAGAAAATGTCCAACGAAAAAGTGAGCGTGCTCAAAGCTCTTGGCGCCGAAATTGTGCGTACGCCTAATGAGGCCGCGTGGGACTCGCCCGAGTCGCACATTGGCGTGGCCAAGCGCCTCGAAAAAGAGCTGCCCAATGCGCACATTTTGGACCAGTACGCCAACCCTGCCAACCCCGAGGCGCACGAATTTGGAACCGGTCTCGAGATTTGGGAGCAAACCCAAGGGAAAATCGATGTGGTGGTCGCTGGCGCAGGTACAGGCGGCACAATCACCGGTATCGCCAAGGCGCTCAAGAGCAAAAACCCCAAGGTTCGGGTGGTTGCCGCCGACCCCAAGGGCTCGATTCTTGCTGTTCCCGAGAGCTTGAACGATACGAGCGACCCGTACAAGGTCGAGGGCATTGGCTACGACTTTATTCCCGACGTGCTTGACCGCGCCGTTGTGGACGACTGGATCAAGACCGAGGACCGCGAGAGCTTTTTGCTGGCGCGCCGTCTCATCCGTGAGGAAGGCTTCTTGGTTGGCGGCTCGAGCGGCAGTGCTCTTGCGGCCGCTTTGGAGGTTGCCAAGACCCTGCCGAAGGAGGCTACCCTGGTGTTTGTGTGCCCCGACAGCATCCGCAGCTACCTGACAAAGTTTGTGGACGACGATTGGATGGACTACAACCAGTTTGTGGACGACGCGACCCTCAAGGAGCGCGCCCAAAAGCGTGACCAGTTCAAGGGCGCCACCATCAAGAACCTGCGGCTCAAGCCGGTGGTCAAGGTTGCCGCCGACGCCAAGCTGGCCACTGCCATTGATACTATGCGCGACAAGGGCTTCGACCAGCTGCCGGTGGCCCAGGACGGCAAGCTCGTGGGTATTGTGACCTTGGGCAACATCCTCAGCCACATTTCGAGCGGCAAGGCCACCGCCGAGAGCGCGGTCGAGCGCAGCATGATTGATTTCCGCAAGCTGCGTGATTTCAAAAAGACTCTGGGCAAGCAGAGCAGCGAGAAACGCCGCAAGTTTGTGGATATCACCGTGGACACGCCGCTCGAGCAGCTGAACGAGTTTTTCGAGCACAACTCGGCCGCGATCGTTACCGAGAAGACTCCCGAGGGTTTGACGCCCAAGTTTGTGGTCACAAAGGTCGATTTGTTGAGCTTTTTGGCCAGCGGGGTGACGGCGTGAGGGCGTGAGGAATATCTCTGGGGCATAGTCTAGATTGAGTGTAAATTTATTTGCTTTGTGGGTTGAGGTATAAGTGCTGGGCATGCAGGCGAGTCCGTGCCGAGCCAGACATGCCAGCGAGCCATGCCAGCCCATGAGGGTTTGTACCAGGCACCCTGCCAGGCACCCCTTGATACCCTTAACGCCCACGCTATCTACTTTTTACCTATATTCAATCCCATCACCTCAAACAACCCATTCATATCCTCCTGCTTCAACTCAATGCCCTCCTTATCCATCAACTCCTTGACCTCAAGCATCTTGGCCCTGACCTCCTTGTCCATCATCAGCTTGACCTGTTTCATCACGCCCATATCGCCAGTGTAACCCTTGGACGCCAGCAAATTGGTCACTTCCTTGATTGCCTCGAGCGTTTTGGGGCTTTTGGACAACTTTTGCACGAGGGGGTTCTCGAGCAGTTTGCCGAGTTTTTCCTCGTCGAGCTCGGGGAATTGCATGCGAGCAGGGGCCGTGCTGCTAATGGGGCGAGCGGAGCGTGCAAAGCATGCTCTACGCAGGGGTACTGCGCGTACGCGCAACGACTGGAGAGCCCGGATCATTAGGCAGCGTGGGGAGGGTACGACTATAGTAGTAGTTGGGCAAGGGCTGTGATTATGTCCACGTCCCATCGCAGACTCAAAGATTTGCACAGAGCAAAGCAGAGTGTTTGGACGCACAATGCAGCGCTTTATGTGCTTGCGTTTTTCGGCCTGATCCTTGGCACTTTCAGCGTGGCCACAATCAGAACTATGTCGGTTGCAGGCACATTTAAAGGAGTGTCGATAGGCCTGCTCAGCCTAATTGCGCCAATAATTCTGCTCGTGCAACTACCGGGCGGCTGGACCAAGGCCCTGAGGCGCGACTATGTCAACCCCGAGTACACCTTCGAGGAGACTGCGTTTGCAGATCGCTATTGTGCATTTGAATTTTATAGTGGATTGGGTAGTTTGGCAGGTTTAGTGGTACTGCTTGGAGCTGGAATGGGAATTTATGCTGGTGATGCAGGGGTCAGTGCTTGGCCATGCCTTGGCGTTGGCCTTGGCATTGTGGTACTCTTTGGGGTTTATTCTAAAGCGACGAGTGTCTATAAAGGCATTCATGCTGATTGGGACCGCCATGTGAGAGGCGAAAAGGCAGATCAGGCCTTGTAGCTAGCTCTATAATGCAGTTCCTTGGTCTGGGTCTGGATCTGGGTCTGGGTATTTTGTTCGCTTCAAATCAGAGTGTCTATAAAGGCATTCCCGCTCGCTCAGGTCAGACCATGTAACTTTTTTATCTTTAGACTAGCTAGCTCTATAAATCAGATCGAGGGGATCACCCTGCCACCCCTAGCTCGCATTGTCATGCTTGTGCAGGTGCGGGCGCTTGCTCTTTTTCTTCTTCTCCTTGGACATCATTGTTTCAGTTACCAACCGCTCAAACTGCTGCACTTCCTCGGCCTCCTCGGGGGTCCGCACAGTACCCTTGAACACGCGCCCCAGCTCGTACATGGCCCGCGCGCGTGCAAGCAGCACCTTTTTGTCCACGCTGTGATCATAAAGCAAGTTGTCTGCGACCGCGCGCAGCACGCCCTGCAGCTCGTAGCGGGTTCCTGCCCACACGGCCACAAGCACGTTTCCCATGATCCCTTGCTCGAGCGCGACCTTTTCTTCGGCACTGAGGGTTTCCTCATCGGCATCGCTGAGACCTTTAATCTGGTTGGCCGCGTCCATGGCCGTGCTCAGCGTGTTCCAGCCGTCCTTGATGATGGTCCCCTTTTCGCGTGCAGAACTCAGGAACCCGCCCATCCCGAGAAAGCTGCGGTGCGACTTGATGTAAATGTTGGCCCGCGTGTAGTACACGGCGCCGATCGTGTGCAGCAACTCGATGCCAAACGACTCCATCTTGAGTTCTTGGGCCTCGAGCTCCAGCTGCTGCACAAAACTTTTGGTGAGTTGCTCGTCACTTTTGGATGGTTTGCCCTCTTTGATGTACTTTTGCGACCACTGCTCGGCCACGGCACTGAGCTTGCGGCCGAGGTGCTCGGTGAGCTGCTCGATGCGTTTTTGGCGCGCCTCCTCGCTCTTTTTCTCGAGCTCGCGCTGCTTTTCTTTGCGGAGGGCCTTGGCTTTCGCCTCAGCGGCTTTCTGGTCGGCCAGGGCGGCCCCGTGGGCCCCGTGGGTGCCTGGCGAGCCGGGCGAAATGGAGCTGTCGGGATGCGAGGCGGCGCCTGCGGGGGTTCCTGCGGGTCCTTTCGGGGTTCCGGGGGTGCCGGTGGTGCCGGTGGTAGCAGTGGAGCTCGCAGAGGCGCCCGCAGAAGCGGGGGCACCGTGAGCCACAACGTCGGTCCCCGCGGCCTCATTGGCCTGCGCGGCCTCCTCCTGCTGCTCCTCAGCGCTCGCCATCTCCATCATATCCTTGAACATTGAAATCTCGCCGATCCACGGCACAAACGCCTCGCCGCCAAAAATCATCACAATCAGCTCGTTGGGGTCCTCAAACCCGGCCTCGGGCACGGCGCTTTCCTTGCCATGCTTGTCGTATAGCGCTCTAAGCTTCTCATCGCCCAAAACTTGGTACGCTTCGCCCACAGTTTGGAACCGCAACTTTGCCTCTTCGTCGCCGGGGTTCTTGTCGGGGTGGGTGCGAACGGCCATCTTGCGGTACGCTTTGCGGATTTCCTCTTGGGATGCGTCGACGCGCACCTCGAGCGCTTCATAGTATGCAGTGTCTACGACCATTGGACGGTGGGGTGTGTGGTGTGCAGATGGGACGTCCTGGGGTGACCGGGGGTGTACCGGTGCGCGCGGGGGCTTAGCCTTTGCCGTTGGGAGTTGGCCGGTCAGCTGACGCTGGGCGGTTGGGACCGGGAAAGGTGTCAGCTGTCAGCGCTCAGCTCAGCACTCCGCGTTGGGAGTTTGAGTTTGTTTGTGGTCAGCCCAATATGGACTCGAGCGTGGCCACTTTGCTGGTATCAAAGCTCGTCTCGTACCTGTTTTACCTAGCGCAAACCATCCTCACAACAGTCCTTAGCGGCAGCCAAGAGTCCATTGTGCGCCTCCTGCTCGGCCTCGTCGTCATTTGGCTTCTGCTGGCCATCCTCACCCGGCTGGCCCGGGCGATCTATGGCACTTTTATCTTGGCTCTGAGGGTTGCTCTCGTTTGTGCCGCAGCGTTTTTGGGCATGTCAATCTACGTAAACGGCGTCACAGTCACCCTCGACTCGCTCTACCAATTGGTCGGGATTGTCAACTATGACACCGCCCTACAATTTGGCGCTGATATGGCCGCTCAGTATATGGGCCAGGGGTTCCATCCCCAGGAGCCTCAGGCCACTTTAAGACGTGGTTTTTAAGGAGCCCTGTTGTCCCCTGGGGGGTCTCCTTGGCGCTCTCTTGGAGTCTCCGTTTCATAGCATAGCATAGCATATTTCAAGAGCCTCAAGTCCAATGGTTTGGCAAGCTTGGATCTACGCAATGGCTCGAAGAAGAGCACCCTTGCCGTGCGGCTCGCTCGCGGCTCGCGCCCCTGTAGGCTAAGCGAGTCCAGGCCAGCACGCCCCCATTGTGCAGAGCCAGATTAGATTAGATCCTTCTAGTCTAGATTTAGATTATGCATCCTATAGAACAATAAGCGTGCAGCCGTTGCAACCGTTGTAGCCGCATGCATGGCTGGGGGTTTGTGGCGTTGAATACAATCGGGGTACAATGCATTCATTAGGCTACATAGAGCTCAGTACACTGTTCAGCCTACCTATTGAGCGCTCAGTGCACCTTAAGCTCTTGAAGGCTCCCCCAAATGTGCTCCCTCGGGGCCCAGTGAGGGCCCCCTCGGGCACCTGCACGCGGGGCCAACCCCAACCCTAATTCGCCATCAATTTCGAATCTGTCGCTGACAAAAGGCCAACATTCTAGAACCAATCCGCGGTAGGTTGCGATTACGCATGCTCTCACTATATAAACTCGCCCGTCCCAGTTTGATTCAAAAAAGAATGGTCCACAGCATTGCATCCCAACAAGAGTTTGACTCGTTTATTAGCCAGGGCACCGTCTTTATCGACTTTTGGGCAACCTGGTGCGGCCCTTGCAAGGGTATTGCTCCCGTCCTCGACAAGCTCGAGCCCAAGTACGAGTCGATCAAGTTTGGCAAGGTCGAGCTCGAGGAGCTCCCCGACGTTTTCCAAAAGTACGACGTGACCGCTATGCCCACTTTTATCATTTTTAAGGACGGCAAGCCTGAGGACCTCCTCAAGGGCGCTGACCCCAACAAGGTGCGTGCCTTGCTTGAGGCCCACAAATAAATTGTTTATTTTTGTAGATTGAATGAGAAACTTCGCATGACTATCGGTTCTAGGGAGGGTGGAAGTATGGGGGAGCGTGAGGCCGCGCATAGGCCTGGCTTCCCTGCAAATACAAGCCCCTTGAACGAAATACCTCTCTATATCCCTAGACTCTACACCATTACCCGCTCCTCGGCTGTTTTTAGCTCGATTTGTGCCTCAGCTCATGTCCAACTCCCCACAGCTCGTGCGGCACTTAAAAGAGGGCCCAGACCTTCTTAAGCAGCGTAGAGTATTCTCTACCAAAATCAGAGCCATCTGCGTAGTCTACCTTTTTTTCTCGTACTTAATTACCTACACTAACCGTGGGCAATAGTCGTCAATCCCATACAAGCACATTAGCATGTATATCCAGAAAAATTCAACCGCCATAAACTCCATTTTTCGGCATTCTTGCTCATAAATACTGCAAGTTTCTCTCAGATGAAGGGGGCTATAGACGCTATTAGCGCGGGCACGGCTCTCGAGAGTTTTTAGCCCAAGAAAAGCTCCTAAAAGATAATATTGCGGCAGCAAAGCTACCCATGGTACAAAACATACAACTATAATATCGGGTACTTCCAAAACTGCATGCAAAAGCTGTAAAATTGAGCCAGAAATCTGACGTGCTTACTTAATTGCACTAGACTTTTGTCTTGCTTTTTGTTCATAATAAGCCGCCAATTTTTTCTTCCGAAGATCCGCGATAGTTTAGTGGCTAGAATTTCCGCCTGTCAAATTAGCACGCGGGGGACCGGGGTTCAATTCCCCGTCGCGGAGTTTCTTTTTACAGTTTGCTTTTTTTTTTTTCTTTCTTCTTTTCTGATTTTAGCGATGTTGCCTGACCAACTAACAGTGACACCTGCATTTAGATCATGCACCAAGCCCCTCTCGCGATGGTTTGCGATGAGTTTGCGATCAGGTCACATGTAACTCAAAAGTCATCGGGTGCTAGGGTGACGTTCGACTTCCCGATTTAGCTGAGATAAACATAGCTCAAGTGGGAGTTTTTGGTGGATGGTGATTTTCAGCCAAGGCGTTTGCGAACATGTCGCAATTTGGAACACTCAATAGGCTATGGTTGCTGCGGTAATGTTAATCCCCGCTTCGCTTCCGGTCGATTGTAGGCCGCCTTGAAAATGACTGTCCTCATCCTCGACCTATAGTGTTTTGGCTGCGTCATGCAAGGCACCGGGACTCGCAGTAGGGACCGCCCAAATACCTCGTGACGAAAATGTTAATTAACTGCCATTGTTGCCGGCATTTTTGCCTTCACACTTGGCGCTCAAGCCTATTTCCTTCGGATAAGCAAAGATCTTCGGCTTCTGGTGGCTGATCCCTGCACTAGTGCTCAATCAGCCGGGCGTCAGCCGAGCGCAGCTAAACGCAGCCAAGCTTTTGTTGGCTCAGGGGGTGTTTCAGAACAATTTGTTGTTTTAAAACAGCGCTTTTGCCGGCGTGATTTGCGGTTTAGGGGAGAAAACTGTTAGGGTGCATTAGATGCAGGTGCAGTTACGTTCAGCAGTTGCAGCGTAACCTCCCCGTTCAACGGCCATTTGAGGCTCCAAGGTACAGCCCCTGAATGAAGTTGGGGTGTTTAGCAGGTTTTGAAAAGTTTTGCGCTAGAAAAGTTGAAGACACATCCAATTAAGCTGCATCTGTCTGTCTAAAATACAATGCGCATGCGAGGATCTGAAGGCGGGGCCAATTTAGACGGGTGCATGAAGGCGTTGACCGCGCTGCAGGGGCGACTTTTAGCTTTAGAACTAGTATTTCGACAGTATAGAGTTATAGTTTTACAGTTTCGACGTGTTTTGCTCGTCTTTTTGCAAAGTTTGCCGGTACCGAGTCGCCCTGGTAGCGATCTATGCACGCGTGTGCATCCCAGGAGGTGCCTGTTGACATGGCAACAAAGCGGATGCATCAATGGTATTTTATGGGGTGCGTGCGCTCATGCTGGGTTTCTCAGCAGAAAAATAATGTTGGACTTTGACACAATGCGCTACGAGCTCGACGAAATTGTGCAAGAGCTAGATATGGAGATTCTACGTTTCCACAGAGCAGGGGCTGGTGCAAAGGGGTTGCGCAAAGCTATTGAGGATCGCGACACATTTATCTTTCAGGACCGCGAGTCGGAGCACGAGCATGAGCTGGCACGAGATAACGGCGACGAGGATTTGAGCTTTAGTACAAACGAAACCGTGTCGAGCTCCTCCACCTATTACAGCGATTGCGGGTCTTCACGAAGCTTCCGTGAGCCCGGCACCGAGGTGTTGCTGAGCCCGACCCAGGTGGCCGAGTTTGGCTGGCAAACAAGCAACATTAGGCACATGTCGATCGAGGTGCACTCGACTCTTTTTGGCAAGACGGTTGGCGAAATGTCGCCGCAGTGTGAGGCACCCGCCATCGTACTGTGTGTTCGGCTTGGACAGTACCGCTGGTATAGTGCCAAATCCTGTTTCCAGGTCAAGCAGTTTGATCAGCGCTTGGGGATGGTCCGGGCAGCGGCACAACTACCCAAGGCCCCCGACCTTTTCCAGAGCACTAGTCCCGAGCGCAGCGAGAGCAATAGCAGACAGGCAGAAGATTATTTTGCAGTGCTGAGCTCCAGCTTGCTCCGGGGCAGTGACTTTTTGCTTGGGGCGGTCAAGGACTTTTGCTGCACAGACGTAATTGTCCCGAGCCCAATCTTTTATACCAGCACGTTTGTGCACGTCAAGCAGAGCATTGGCCACAAGCTGCGGTTTGTCGTTTTTACCAATAGCCACCTCAACTTTTACGATGGAGCTGGCGGCAAGCTGCTCAAGAGCATGCGCCTTTACTTGAGCAGCGTGCAGCGTGAGCAGGGCAGCAATACGACGCTGCGGCTGGCCGAGTTTGATCGCCAGGCAGTCAACATCAAGAAGCAAGTGCTCCTTAGTTTTGAGAGTGAAAACGAGTGCCTCAAGTGGATGGCCATGCTTCAGGATGCTACCTATAATCAGGGGAGCTGTACGCCGATGCTTGCGGCGCTTCCATTCACGATCTCTTCGTGGTAATTTTGGTTTAGCCAGTATGTATTTATTATTGAATGTGCGAGTGGGTGTGGGCGCGAGGGAGGGTGAAACCCAGTGCGGGGGTGTGCACTGAGACTGCCCGAGCAATCTGGCTCTGAGCACTCGCATACCCACATACCCCCCTCAACCCTGTACATCATAAAATATTTATATAAATCAATTATCATCCGACCCGTTGAGAATCCGCAACAGATTCAAAAACAGGTTGATAACGTCCAAATAAAGAGTGATGGCGGCCGCCACCTCGCTTTCCGGGTCGTAACGAGCCATAATATCTTGCGTATCAACCAAAACAAACCCTGAAAAGATCACAACGGCGATAATCGAGTAGGCGAGTTCGACGCCCGAAGACCGCAGAAACAGGCTAATAAAGCCGAAACCAACGAGTGCAAATAGACCAGCGCACAAATAAGGCCCCATTCCAGTAAAATCGTACTTTGTTTGCAGCGCAAACACCGTCAATCCACCGAAAACCACCGCGGTCACCAGGGCCGCCTGGATGACGACGCGAGTATCGTAGGTGGCGCTAACCATTCCCACAAGATAACCCTCAAAGAGGGTAAACAACGAGAGCAAAACGAGGTTCCAGGGATACGATTTTTGCTTCCACATTGCACCGAGCATAGCGCCAAAAGAGCCCAGCATTGACACCCAAAGTGCCCACTGGTGGGTCAGGGCCCAGTGATTGAATCCCTCGTTGAACATAACGAGGGCGCAAATGCCCGAGGTGGCGAGAATTTGGACCATGAGAATCGAGTAGACACGGCGCAGAAAGGCGTGGCGGATATCAATTGCGCACTCGGCAACCACATCGCTCCATTTGAAGTCGTCCGGAACGTGGTCCCCTTGCTCGCGCGGGGCGTTTCCGTCGGGCTGTAGCAGCTCCTCAGAGTAGGCCGGCGGATGTGACATAATATAGGGGTGCTGCTTTGGACTTGGAAGTTTAAAGGCTCAAGCTTGAAGGGGGGCTAGGGGGGCTAGCAGGCCAGGGGGCTAGGGGCAGGGGCAGGGTGCACCAGGTAGCATGAGCTGAGCTGGGCATGCAGCCATTGAAATTTTTAGAGTCTACAATGGACAAAAGGTTTAGCCAGGGCGCTCAGATTGAGGCGGGCGTCGGCAGGCAACCGCACTGTACTGCTCTTGGCGATCCATCTGAAACAAGTGATCTTCAGTGGGCCCCTGCCTCTGGGCAAGAGATGCAATGCAGTGTTCCCGCATCTGAACCCCCATGCGCCTGCAATGCAGTGCGTATCGGCATCGCGTCGAGCCGCCTTGGTAGATTCGAGACGCCTTGGTCTGGGTCGAGCGCCGCCTTGGTCGAGTCGTTTTTGAATGCAATTAGCTACAATAAATACTAGTCCGAATCCCCTGTGAGGTCAATCACATCAAAATTGGGCTGTGGGGTTGGCCTTGGCCTGGGCGCAGGCGCTGCGACGGGCGCTGTGGGCGCGGGTTTGGCGCTAAAGAGCGAGTTGCCGAGCAGGTTCTGGAGCGAGGCACTATTAAATTTTGGTGCCGCTGGAGCAACCGCCGGTGTGGCTGTGGGCGCAGGCGGCGAAGGGCGCTGTGGGGGTTCCGCAGGAGCCCCAGGAGTCTCTGCCGCTTGCTCCGGGTAAAGCTGAATTTTGCGCGCGGCAGAGGCCAGAATAGTCGCTGGGTCAAACTTTGACGGGCCTGAAGAGGGCGCAGAGGCCCCATTGGGTGCCCCATTGGGCGCTTGAGCGGGGATCCCATTGGCTCCATTGGCCCCATTGGACGTGCCCCCAGGGGTGCCCTTGGGGCTGCACTGGCTCAGTGACGGGGGCAGCACAATATCCTCATCGCTTGAGGACCCCGGAGACCGCCCGCTGGCCCCATGGGGACCCCCAGCGCCTCCATTCGCCTTGCCCTTGGCCATCATATCCACCGGCATAAAGTACGGCGCGCGGCTTGTAATTCTAAGCCGTCCTTTTTTCAGGTCCTCAAGGCACGCAATCTTGGCCTGGTCACCTGACAGGGCTCCTCCTGAAGGCAGCTCGTACACCGATGGCAGGGGCACAGGCCCCTCGGGGCCCCATACAGTGTAGTTTGTGGCATCAAAGCCGAGCTCAGGAGGCACAGTGGGCACGCGCACGTCAGGCTGGGTGGCCGAAATGGCTTGGCTCGGGCTGTTTGTGCTTGTGGGATCCGACCATGAGACGTGCGCGCGCGCGCGTGCCCCGGGGGAGCCCCCGAGGGAGCTCTCTTTGGGGCTGGGTTTAAAACAGCCGAAACAGGCGATTTTCCCGGCGACCGCGAGTGTTCTGCCGGGGTGGTTGGCGTGGCGGGACCGGCGGTGGGGGGCTCAGTGGGGGGCCCGGTGGGGGGCGCGGCGGGTGCACTCTGGGCGATATTAGTGTGCCCATTGGGCCCAGCGCGCGGTGCAGAGTCAAAAGTGCCCATTATCGGGCCTTGAGGGTGCCCTGAGGGAGGAGTCGCTTGGGCCATGGCGTGAGCCGCCTGAGCCGTTGTGGCTGCTTGTTCATGCGGCGGCCGCACCGGTTCGGGGATCCGTGGGTGCCCTTGGGCCGCCTGGGGTGCCTGGGAGTGCCCCTGGGCCCCCTGAGCCCTCACCCCCTGGGGGACCCCCCCCGCCAACGCCTCGGCAACATCCTGCTCCAACTCGTCCTCAGAGTCCAACAAATCAATAACCTCCGGCTGCTGCGCCTTGGCGCGCTTGGTGGGCGGCTCATCGTCGCTCGAGTCTTCATCGCTTGAATCGGTACTTTGGACCGTCCACGACCCTTCGGGCGACACAGTGACGCGGTCAACGGTCGGCTTGCTCTCCCTCAGAATCTCGAGCATGAACTGGTCGACCGCGAGCGACTCGTAGCTGATGGGTTTGTTGCAATGGGGACACTTCCACGTCGGCGCCTGCTGCTGAAAAGTCATGTACAGGGTCGCGTCCACGCAGTCAATGTGCTCGCAGTCGCGCGACCGCACCGGCAACGTCATGCGCACGCACATGATTGGGTCCTTGAGGCTATGGTTGGACTCCATTTGCTGGATATCGTCGTCGTCGTCTTTGAGGCTCGCGAGAGACACCGTCTTTGCAATGTGGGGGCGCCGCTCAAGCTCGGCCACAATATCCGCAATACTCCGCTGCTGAACCATGTAAACACCCACTGCAAACGACTTGTTTTTGGTGCCGTCGTCCTTGTTGGGATCAGAGTGCACCTGGAACTTAAACAGGACCCTATTTTCACGGGTTTGGCTCCTGAGCACATTACGAGTAATATCGACCGGGCGGGCACTTCCTTCTTGGCCCTTGATGCCCCGAACGTTAGCCTCGACTCGATGCTCGTTCACATAAATTTCCGAGTTGAATGGGTAGTATATTGGCCGTGCCTCGCCCTCCGAGGTTATACGCTGGCACAGCACCACCAAGCGGGACGTTTCCTTGAGCTCACGCCATGCCTCGTCGGGTACCCGCAGGGCTAGCTGGACCTGGCAAATCGGCGTCATGTGGGGGCAGCGGAACTCGCCTAGTGGGCTCATTTGTCGTTTTATAGTGTAAAAGGGTTGCGGCACAAATTTGAGCTCCGAAAAGGGCCGTGAAGAGCCGTAACCGCGGGGCATACCTCCGGCCTGAGCGCCGCCTAAACGGGGCGGTTGAGGCGCGAAATTTTGTGCGTGGCCTCCTACTGAGCCCCCAAGCGGGTAAGGCCTTGCACTCCCTGGATTTTGTGGATAAAAACTCGCCGGGAGCTGGCCGTGGTGGCCGCTGGTCAAATTGTTTGTTTGGGCGGTATAGCTGTGAGGATGGGCCATATAAGTCGGCGGAGGCGGTCTCCAGACCGGGGCACCTTCATTGCCCTCCTCGGCTTGCAGCGCGAGGCGGTAGATGCCCTGTAAATAGCCGGTCGGCTTGTCGCGCAGGGTCCACAGTATTCGCTCCTGGAGCTGGGTTTTGCGCCCGCTGCCGCTTAGGCTGAGCACTTTGAGCATGTACTTGAGCTTGGGGATTGTTAGACGGTCCACGACGTTGTGGATCTCGGCCTTTATTGACCTCTCTTGAGCGTCCATCCCCGTGACAAAGAGAAGGAGGGCCCGCTTGGGTTGAGGGGTGGGTGCCGGGGTGGGTGCCAGGGGGGCCTAGGGAAGGGAGGAGGGACTTGAGTATTTTATATATTTTAGAGGCGAGTTCAAAAAGGCATGCCCTTTTTGTGTTTCCAGATGGGGGCCGATTTGGTGGGTTTTAAAGTTCAAGTCGACTGAGAGTTTGGCGTACAGGGTACTTATATGTTAAAAAAGTACGAAAAAGCCCCTCTGAGCTGTCCCCAGGGCCCCTTTGAGGTGCCTTGAGGTGCCGTCCAGGTCCCCTTCAGTGCCCTGGGTGTGGGCCCAGTGGCCAGTGGCCAGTGGCGGATCTCACTTTGTGAACTCGTACACTCACTCAGCCCCGTGCGCCCCTTTTCTCTCTCAATAATTTAGATTTTAGTTACAGCTCGCTACGCGCTCGCTAGGCGCTACGCTCGCCTGGCCTTGCCATTGGCAACAAGCTGCTGAAAGTCGCTGATTTCGGCACTTCCTCTCACCCATTTCCACGAAGAAATACTCGAGGCTGCACCATCAACCTCAAACACCCGGATCCTGCGCTGAGTATCCACTCCCTGAGCGTCTGGGTACCCGCCATAACCGCCCTCGCCGGCCGCTCCACCATAGCACAGCCACGCCCCAGACGTCCCTAATTCGTTCAGAGTACAGAAGTCATTGCAGTGGTCGTGGCCAACAGTTATTACCGACACTCCCAAGTCCTTTAGAACAGCCAATGCCCCTGAATTGTGGGTCGGGGCCATCACCGTTTCCCTAAAGCTGCCGACCATATTTGACGGATCTGCGTTGCGGTACTCGGGCAGTGGAATGTGGAAAAACGCCATGCTTAGGGGAATGTGCGCGTACTTGTCGCTAAGGTGCTTGTTGGACTTGTACAGCTGCTTCATTTCCTCGAGCTGATCCTCGCGAATCCAGTCGTATTGCGATTGACCCTTGATCTTGGTGTGCGCATGAGTATCCATAAAGTAAAGGCTTAGGGCCGTGTGGTCATTCACGGTTGCTTTAAGCAGGTAATTTCCCACTCCTGTTGAGGATCCCGCCTGGGCCAAACATCCGGGCAAACCCTGGCTATAGTTGAGCAACCGTGCATTATCCCAAGGGCTCTGCTCGTCATGGTTACCGAAAACCATCGCCCAGGGGATCCCGCGCTCCAAAACGGGCGCCACAGCTTTAAGGAGGGCCGTCTCGGGGTCAGGGGCCCTGTCACCCATAATCTGATCACCGGTAAACACCACCAGGTCGGGGTGCTCCAGATCAAGCACGTTATTGACAAAATCGAGCGTGCGTTCGTCGGCAACGCACTCGCCCTGCACGTCGACTGGATGGTCGCAGACGCCGTCGTCGGTGCTCATGTGCAGATCGGCGATTTGCACAATCTTAAACTTGTTTTCACGGAACTCGAGCGCAGGCGCACGCTCTGGGGTGGCGGCCGAGCCCCTGCGGAGCGCCAACCGCGGCTGCGGCGAGCTCATCTGGAGGCTTCCGTCCACCAGCACCCAGCCAGGCAGAGGGCACCTCGCAGTGTTTCCAAAAAGGACCTTGAGCTGGGAAACAGAGTTGCTGTGGCGGTGGCGCCCGTACTTCACCCAAAGGCCGCTGCTGTGCTTGAGTTTCCAGCCAATTTTTTCCGCGAGCTGGCGATTGTGGTTTTCATTGATTGGCTCGATCGTGAGCTCGGGGTTGCTGCTGGCAACATCGTCCAGGACCCGTTGCGGCACCAATTTGGCATTCTCGAGCGGCAGGGCCACGTCCAGCACCACGAGCTCGACGCCGGTGAGCTCGCTCTGCTGGACTCTTTGGGTGTACAAATAAGCTTTCTCAAACCATTTTTGGCCCAAAAACAGGTTTTTAGGGTGCTGGTACCACCCGGGGCCGCTTGGGGCGCACTGCGAGCTGCGGTAGCAGGTGCGCACCTCGACGTCCACAACCACCGGTTCGTCGAGAAGCAACAACTTGGTCGAGACCGAGGCGGGTAGAAAATTAAGGTAAAAGTCCACGACTCCGAGGAACAGCAGTACCACCACCAATGCGGCCACCAGCCGCCCTGCCTGGCGGAGCCATCGTTTGGGAAGCATGTGTAAGGGGCTTGTGGGGTGGGAATTGGGTTTAAGGGCTGGGGAGTCGGTGCGCAGGTGCTGGGGAATTAGGTTTTTGGTGACAAGGGGTGCTCGAGGAGTGTGGATAGCGGCTGGAGCAGATCGGGTCTACTAAAAAATATATGAAAATTAGAAAATTGGGGTGAGTTCATGGGGATGCTCAATGCGGGGGAGGCTCTGTGAAAGCACTTCTGCTCTGCACGTTCAGCCATCCTTTGTCCCCTTCGCCTCTTGTCATGTCTTGGGCGCTGCTCCAGCAGCGAGCGGCCCTAGACACCGCAGCTCAAGTCCCTTTGGACGCTCTTGTGGCAAACACAAAGTTGCTGGCTCGTACAATCGCTGAGAACAGCCTCCACGGGGACCACATCCTATACACTTTGCTGAGGTGGCTTTCACGGGTAGACGCCGCTCGCGAGGCCCAATCCCATCTTTATTGCGCTCAGGTACGATTCCGCGGTGACCTAACCCTCAACCAGCTGCTCGAGTCGCGGTTTGTGCGGCTCAGTCTGGGCTATCGCCGCCGCATGGGACCCAATGCGGCCAGCGTTGAGGACGAATTTAGAGATGCCCACGCGCTGGAACGCAGCTGCTGCGAGTACGTCGACCTCGTGCTCCAGTTTGGCCATAGCTAAGTGCAATGTGGGCCCCTGGCCTGGGCTCAGGGCGCGCGCCGAGGTTCGGAGCTCCGGCGCATGCGGTTTATCATTCAGGTCGTGCATGGCCATGCATGTTGCCACCGGACTTTATTTGCCACTCGGCTCGCCACCCCAGCTCGACCCGTAAATTACTGTATCACAACTAGATAAATCAACGTCTTCCCCCCGTGACTCCCCACATGGCAACCTCTACAAACGCATTTGTTTTCAAGAACCGCAACGAGCCCGTCGAGTACAAGGCAATTGCCCTCAGACCTGAGCTTGGTCCCAACGAAATTGAGGTCAAGACCGCCTATGCGGCCCTCAACCCGGTCGACCTCAAGCTCAAGGGGCTGGCCCTGTGGTCCTCAGAGTGGCGGACCGTCCAAGACTTTTCGGGAACGGTCACGCGTGTGGGCTCCAAAGTGACCCGCTTCAATATTGGTGACGAGGTGTCTGGGCAGCGCCATATTCAATATGGAAACACGTCTGTTGTGGGCAGCACCACGCGCATGGATATTGTCAAGAATGGCGTGATGCTCAAACCCAAGACCATGTCGCTTGCCGAGTCTGCTGCCACTACCCTCACGTTTGGTACTGCGTACGGGCTTGCCACCGCCACGAAAATCCACACAGACTCGAGTGTGCTGGTGCTGGGCGGTGCCACCACCGTGGGCCGGTTCCTGGTGCAGCTGCTCAAAAAGTTTTACAAGGTCAAGCGCGTGGTTGCCACCTGCTCGCCGGGGTCTGCAAGCGAGGTCAAGGCGCTTGGCGCCGACGAGACTGTGTCTTATCGCGACGCAGACTATATTTCGCAACTGGTCAAGGCGGCTGGCCCCACCAAGTTCCACAATGTCTATGACTGCGCCGGCGGCCGCGACGTTATTGATGCGATTGGATCAATTATGCAGCCGGCATGCAAGGGATCAACCTATGCAAGCGTTAGTGGGGATGCCCCCTTTAGCGGCTCGTACTCTGCGGCGATCGGGCCCATCCTGCGTACCGCGCCGCGCGTGGCGTTTCGCCTAGCGTTTGGCCGCTTTTACGGTATCAACTACAAGATGGTTGGTGTGGAGGCCAAGGAGTGGCCTGACCTGGGTCCACAAATTATTGACGAACACCATATCACCGTCAAGATTGCGGCCGAGTTTCCTGCTGCTGAGATTGACGCCGCGTACAAGGCGCTTGACAAGGCCGCTGGCGGCAAGGTTGTTTTGAAGTTTTAGTTTGTCTTATATTAGTTTGTTTCTTATCTTTAAGCTTGCTCATGAAGCCACTTGAAGCCACGAGCCTGTTGCATCGTGCACCGATACCGAGCCAAAGCGTGTCTCAGACTGTTTACAACTCTAATCTAAAGGCGTCCCGCCACATAAAATAAACTAGCATACACATCATAGCTACGCCAGGGTGCATAAAAAAAGCATGCAAAAAGTGGTCCAGCATACGCATGCAGAAAGTTCCATGATGCGTGGTGCTTAATTGAGATAAGGGTGCCCTAGGGTGCCCAGGCCCAAAGGTGCCAAAGGTGGCCAGGGCCAACGGTGCCCAGGCTCTGGGGTGTCCATTCAGCTATTTTATATAGTTTCCTCAATTTCCCCGGATTCACTGCTTGACGTCTATATAGCCCTTACCAAGTCCACGTGACCCAATTGACTCTCCAAATGTCCCAGCTCGGTCACGCTCAGCACGCTGGAGCGCGCTCGGGGCCCGCTATAGCGCCACATTTTGCCACAGTGGGACCTTTTTACATACGCACGCGCGCGCTCCCACTCTTCTCGTTATGCATTCAGCCAGTGCCCAAGCGCCCGTCAACATTGCGACCCTCAAGTACTGGGGCAAGCGCGATGCGCAGCTCAACCTGCCCACCAATTCGAGCATCAGTGTAACGCTGAGCCCCGAGGATATGTGTGCGCATACCACGGCCCAGTGCGGGCCCGAGGTTGACGAGGATGTCCTAATTTTGAACGGCGCGCCGGAAAAGATCGGGGCGCGCACTGCCCAAGTTTTGAGCGGGCTGCGCCGCGAGCGCGCCGCTTTGGAGGGTGCTCAGCCCGACTTGGAAAAAATCAGCCAGTTCAAGCTGCGCATCACCAGTAACAACAACTTCCCCACTGCGGCCGGTCTTGCCAGCAGTGCCGCCGGGTTTGCCGCGCTCGTCAAGGCTGTGGCGTTGCTTTATGCGCTGCCTTTGGACGAGAGCGCCTTGAGCGTTTACGCGCGCCAGGGATCGGGCTCGGCGTGCCGCTCGTTGTTTGGTGGTTATGTTGCATGGGAGATGGGTTCCAAGCCTGATGGAAGCGACAGCAAGGCAGTACAGCTTGCGCCCGAGGCCCACTGGCCCGAGATGCGCGCGCTGATTTTGGTGGCATGCGGCGCCCCCAAGGACGTGCCGAGCACGTCGGGCATGCAGCGCACTGTTGCGACCTCGACGCTGTTTAAGGAGCGCGTAAAAAATGTGGTCCCGCAGCGCTACGTCGAGTTTTGCAAGGCGATCGAGGCACGGGATTTCGCGGCGTTTGCCCGTCTCACGATGATTGATTCCAACCAGTTTCACGCCGTTTGCCTCGACAGCGAGCCGCCGATTTTCTACCTGAACGATGCGTCGCGCGCCGCCATCAAGGCGGTCGAGGCTGTGAATGCCGATGGGGTCGTGGCCGCCTACACGTTTGATGCGGGGCCCAATTGCGTTGTTTATTACGAGGAAAAGAATGAGCAAAAGGTGCTCGAGGGTCTGAGTTGTCTCAGCGGTGTGCAGGGGTGGCCGGGCGCCGCCGCCGCGGGACCCACCCCCACCCCCACCGCGGGTGAGGGTGCGGGTGCGAGTGCCCCCACTGTGCGTCCGTTTGAGGTGGCCCTGCAAAAAGGCATTGAACGCGTCATCAAGACGCGCGTCGGTCAGGGCGCCCGCGAGGCCAAGGCACTTAGCTCCTAGACGGCCGTAGCGCGCTCCTAAGCAGTGCCCTCAGCGTCGCCTAGGCACCCATTTTCGCTAGTTAATTTATGAATTAAAATGCATTTATTACATCACGTGCAGCCATTCATTCCGTTTTATTTTGGGTTCTACGCGCCCTTGCCTTTTAGAGAAAAAAAAAAGTAATTTGTTCCTGAACCCCTGATTGTGCCACTGTTTTTTCCCCACCTTCTACCCGTTGCTATGGCGCTTATTGCAAGTGCCCTGGCGTAGCCCTGGCTACCGCCTCGCTTAGGCCCTAACCCTGCATGTGGTATGGTGGCGCTTGGCGTCACTCGCCCCCCCCTGGCCTGGCTCAGCTCAGCTACGGAATGGACGCGGGATGTTTCAGCCAAAAATAGGAATGTGGGTGTACACTTAGCCGAGAATGTGACGCCAGCAACTTGCAACTTCTAAAAATGAAGTGAGCGCACACTTGCCAAGCTCCCCCGGATAAACTTTATGGGCGCAAACGCACTGGCCTTAACGCATGTCTCTCCCTAAAATCATCAACAGAAGATCCATCCCAAAATGTCGTACAAAGTAAAATTAATAATGCCTCATGCACGCACAAGGCGCGGGTGATCCAGAGGCGTTCAGTCTTTGAGGGCTCCACAGACGCTTTAGGACGCGTCAGTAGGGGCAAAACTCTTTTATTGCCCCAAATTAGTTCTTATACGCCAGCCATAGCGGCATCCCCAGATATCGAGGGTACACATCTAAATGGGGTCTGCGCCCTAACCCATGTCGTGCATGATGCATCTATTAAGGTTAAAGCCATATATAACTGGGCCCCTGTCCTCAGCTTAACGACATGCAACTTGTTGCCCTTTCACTAGCATGCGCCATCTCAGGGGCCGCGGCTACCAGTATTCCTGCATTTGACTACCAAAACGACAAGGTGCGCGGCGTCAACCTTGGTGGCTGGTTTCTGCTTGAACCGTACATGAACCCGAGCATGTTTGAGATTTTCGCCGAGGATAACCGGCCGGTCGACGAGTACCACTATTGCCAGGAGCTCGGCAAGGACGAGGCGTTCAAGTTGCTCGACAATCACTGGAGCACCTGGATCACCGAGAGCGACTTTGCCCAGCTGAGCGATTGGGGCTTCAACACAGTGCGCATCCCCATTGGTTATTGGGCCTTTGTGCAGCGCGACCAGGACCCCTATGTGCAGGGCCAGGAAAAGTACCTAACTCAGGCGCTCGAGTGGGCGCGCAACCACAACATCAAAGTGTGGGTTGACTTGCATGGCGTGCCCGGCTCGCAGAACGGGTTTGACAACTCGGGGTTGCGCGACTCGTACCTGTGGCAGAGCGATACCTATCCCGAAAACATGGCCGGTACCTACGAGGCGCTCCAAGCGATCATTGACAAGTATGGCGGCGACGATTACCTCGATGTTGTTTCTGGTATTGAGCTGGTCAACGAGCCCCTGGGCCCTATCCTCGATATGTCCAAGCTGCACACTTATTACGACAATGGTTACGCTGCAGTGCGTAACGCCAGCGTGCAGGGCGTCATTATTCACGATGCATTTATGGAGTTTGGTTACTTTAATGATTGGCTGACCACTCCCGACTACTGGAACGTTGTGCTGGACCACCACAAGTACCAGGTTTTCAGCGTTGCTGAGCTCGAGCGCAGCGTCGACCAGCACATTGAGTATGCGTGCGAGATTGGCCGCAACATGACCGGCGTTGAGGATTTGTGGAAGGTTACCGGCGAGTGGTCTGCTGCCCTCACCGACTGCGCGTACTGGCTCAACGGCCTCGGCAACGGCGCGCGCTATGACGCCACCTACCAAAACTCCAACTACCTCGGCAGCTGCGACTATGCCAATGACGTTTCCAAGTTTACCGACGAGCAAAAGGCCAACACGCGCAGGTACGTTGAGGCGCAGCTCGACGCGTACGAGCAGGGCGGCGGCTGGATCTTTTGGGCCTACAAGACCGAGAATGCCGTGGAGTGGGACGTGTGCCAGCTCATGAACAATGGCATGTTCCCGTACCCGTTAACGGACCGCCAGTACCCGAACCAGTGCGGGTTTTAATTTATGTACTTTAGCTGAACTTGATGTGACGGAAAGCATCCACTCCAAAATATAAGCAGGGTCGACTTTTGTGATGCAGCACATTCAGCGCAGGCACCCAGGGGCACCCTGAGGGCACCTAATTTACATGTCACTTGAGCCACAGCCCCAAACCTTGCACGTCCTGTTTACCCTACGACGAGGCTGGTCCGCACAAACCGCACGCGGAGCTGTTTCCGTCTGAGCCCTTTTCCTCTACGAGGTTTTCTTCGCATGAGGGTCTGGCCTCGGCTCACCTTCTCGCAGAGTATGGGTCTCTGGTTCTTGTCACCGCTGCCAACATCAGTCTATTGTACCTCTGGCGGCATAGAATCTACTCTCTTGATCCAGCTCTTGCCCGCGGCTATGAAAACCCCAGAAATCCACCTCAAGAAGCTGATTTTACATGCCGCATAGCACGGCTATGGGTGCTGGGAGCTATACTGGCCTGGTCAGAGTTTAGAGCCTTGACGGTTTTGGCCAATGTGATCTACTCAAAACCACCCTGTTTCAACCCCCACCCTATTTTCTGGGTCACATTGGCGTGCTTGCTGGGAGTTGCTTTTTTGAGGTGGTGCTATTCCCGGCTTTGTACCGATTGGGGCCAGTATGTCGCTCAGAGAGGTGAGGGAGTTTAAGGTTGTGATCCTTGGTGGGTACAACTAGCCAATTGTCAAAATGGGGCACCTGAGACCCTCTAAATGAGCCAGAGTCACTCCAGGGTCACGCCACGGGCACCCAGTCACGCCACGGAACCCAGCGGCACCCACGTGCATACAGGGCATCCCACCCTAGCCCATCCCAACAAAGTCCATCAATTGCACTCGCAAATGCACTCGAAATTGCCGATTCAAAAACGTACAGCATGCGGCTTGGCTTGGCTTGGCATGGCACAGATCAACGCCTGAAAAATTGAAGCTCACGCCGCTACTTCACGCTGCAAATGCGCCTAATAGCTCGAAAAGCTCCCTCTATTACCCACGCAATTAAATTTACATAAATATCAAGCCGCATACCCCACGATCGCCCTTCCACCCTCCACCGTCTTGCTATGGCTCACGTCAGGGTCAGTCACCTCCGCACCTTTCACACCACCAAAAGCAAAATGTCGAGCAACATCATTTCGAGCATCAAGGCAGACCAGTACGAGCAGTTTACTCTGAATGACGGCACCGTTGCCGAGACCCCGGGGGCTCAGTTCCGGGCTTGGTTCGAGGAGGCCGCTCAAAAGGACGTGAAATTCCCCGAGGCAATGAACATTGCCACGGCCGAGTTGCCGTCAGGCCGCGTCTCGAACCGCATTGTGCTCATGAAGGACTTTGATTCCGCCGACAGAGTGGTGTTTTACTCCAACTGGGACACCTCGCGCAAGAACGCAGATTACCGCACAAACCAGTGGTTTGCAGCAACTTTTTTCTGGAAGGAGCTTGAGCGCCAGGTGCGCATTGAGGGCAAGGGCGAGCCCATGAGCAATGACGAGGCCCAGCCCTACTTTGATACTCGCCCGCGGCCGAGCCGTATCGGTGCTTGGGCGAGCCCCCAGAGCGCCGAGCTCGAGGACCGCGCTCAATTTGATGCAATGGTTGCAGATGTGGAGAAGAAATTTGAGGGCCAGGAGCAGATCCCCTGCCCTCCTCACTGGGGCGGCATGCGCATCACGCCTGTGCACTGGGAGTTTTGGCAGGGCCGCCACGGCCGTTTGCACGACCGGATTGTCTATGATTTGGAGGGCGACAAGTGGAGCGTCAAGCGGATTGCTCCGTGAGAAGGGCCTAGTGTATATAGCATGAAAGATGGGTTGTAGATTGATCAATTGAGCACCTACAAGCTGGTTCTGGGCGGTACATGGCCGCAGGCGGCACAATGGAGGTAATTTCTGGACTTGAGTGTGATTTCGGCACGTCCAAAAATATGCGCATGTCTTATACCCTCTTCCTTTTTGGGACCAACTTGCATGCAGTGTGGCGGCAGTGGCGGGCATGTAAATATATTTAGACTGAGACATAAATTCCACCCAAACTTTGAACCGCCCCCTTTGCCCCCTGGGCGCTCTTCTGTTCACCCTTCCCCCATTCATCCCTTCCCTTCACCCCACACTCCGCCTCGTTCACCCCACGCACGCTCGCCCTAACCCTATCGCAGTTCAACGCATCTTTTTTTTTACACCTTCTGCACACATCTCCACATGGTTAGACTCGACAAGCTGGGTGCAGTCCTAAGTGCACTTGAACAAGACAATACCTACGAGGCTGCTGCGGTTGCAAACGTCGAGAAGCGCGCCTCGAGCTCCGCCTGGGTTGGCCAGGAAGGCACCGCTCCTAGCGCCCCCCTGAACGACTCGTTTTACAATTTTTTGCAGGAGGACGCAATCAGCAACTATTCGCTCGGTGATATCATCAATTATCGTGCCGTGGGGTTCGCAAACACGACCGGGATCGCCGAGGCTTGGCAGTTGGTGTACCGCTCCGAGAACTCGAGCGGGCACGCCGTGGGTGCCTTGACCACGATTGTTGTTCCCGAGACAAACGACAACACCAACGTTGTGGTTGCTCCGCAGGCCGAGGACTCGAGTTATATCAACTGCGCCAGCAGCTACGATCTGCTCACTGGCGGCCTTGGCAGCCAGTTGACGGCGTACCTCGAGGCGGGATATGTGCTGAATATCCCCGACCACGAAGGCTTCAACTCGTCATTCACTGCCGGCATCCTTGAGGGCAAATTGACCCTCGACTCTATTCGCGCGCTCGAGGCCTCGCGCAACATCACAGGCGTTCAAAACTCAAACTATGCCGTCATTGGCTACTCGGGTGGCTCGGTCGCTTCGGGATGGGCTGCAGAGCTCCAGCCTACGTACGCTCCTGACCTCAATATTGTCGCCTACGCCATGGGCGGGTTTGTGGCCAATATCAGCGCTGTGGTTGAGCACGTCAACGGTGGCCTTGCCGTGGGGTTTGTGCCTGCCGGAATCTTGGGTCTGGCAAGTGAGTACCCCGAGATGTGGGACTTGCTGGCCACCGAAGTCCGCTCCAACATGACGGCCAAATTCCTCAAGGCTTTGAGCCAGTGCACTGAGCAGGACTTGTTGACCTACTTTGGAGAGAATATCTTCAGTTATTTCGAGAGCGGCGAGGGCATCCTGAGCCAGGAACCCATCAACGAGATCATTGCAAACAACACGCTCGGCAAAACAGTTCCGACCGCCCCACTCTTTGTTTACAACGGCCTTAGTGACCAGATTGTTCCCTATGACTCTGTGGACACCGTGGTTGACTACTATTGCTCCAACGGCGCCAACTTGGTCTACTCCAGAGGGTACGGCCAGGACCACATTGCCATGGCTTCGTACGCTCTGCCTGCGCTCAACGACTTTTTGGCGGGCGTTTTCGCCGGCGATGTGCCCAGCGGGTGCACTTTTGAGGGCGTTGCCCCGTCGTTTGCCTCAAACTTTAGCGGCAGCTACTCTAACTACACTGAGGGTTTGAGCTCCAACGGGACAGCAAACGGGTCGAGCAGTACTAACGGTACCGGCTCCTCGGGCTCTGGCAGCTCTGCTAGTGGGTCTGCTAGTGGCTCCTCGTCTGGCTCCTCTCACTCGGGCTCCTCCTCCGCCGCCAGCGGCTCCAGCTCCTCCGCCTCGGCCAACGCCGCCATGGTTATCCAGCCTATCCTGGCGACCGTGTTTGCCGCCGCATTCGCTCTTCTGTAACTCTCTATCACCTTAATTGTTTCAACCTTGTCTGCTTTGCCTGATTTGCCGAGCTTAACCGCGCATACGCATGCATGCACCTCACGCACGATTGTAAACGATCGTCTGAGCCCTTGTATATAGCACACTAACTCTCAGCTGCTGTTATGGTTTCCATACACAAGCTGCTCCTGGGCCTTCACGCGCGGTACTCGTTCTCAAAACGAGCCCCAGCGCAAGGTTGGACTGCCTCGCCGACCTCTGCAGCAATATCGCCCTCTCAAGACGATTTTTATCAATTTCTTCCCCCTTCAGAGCTCGCTCAGTACGCGCTCGGCGATGTGATCAAGTCAAGGCCCGTAGGCGGCTTCTCGGATAATTTAAACGTCAAAGGCTACCAGCTGGTGTTTCGCAGTGAAAATTCCCACCAGCAGCCTGTAGCTGCCTTAACCACTATTCTCGTACCTCAAAACCACAACAATCAACATGCCGTGGTGTTCCCCCAAGCCGAGGACGCCTCAAGCATCGACTGCGTCTCCTCGCACAAGATGCTGGCCCATGGAATAGGCAACAAAATCAACACATTCCTCCAAGCGGGCTATGTTGTCAATGTGCCTGACCACGAAGGGTTCAACAGCTCATTTGGTGCCGGCGTCCTTGAGGGCAAACTGACCTTGGACTCGATCCGCGCCTTTGAGAAAGCAAGGCATATTACGAACGTTCAAAACGACCAGTACATTGTTTTAGGCTATTCAGGAGGCTCTATACCTACGGGCTGGGCGGCAGAACTTCAGCCCGCGTATGCACCCGAGCTCAAAATCAAGGGCTATTCAATGGGCGGGTTTGTTGCCTCAATTATTGCAGTAATGAAAAAGGTAAACAAAACACCTCTTGTAGGGTTTGTGCCGTCTGCTTTTATGGGCCTGGCCTCTGAGTACCCTGAGCTATGGCCAATTATCCACCAACAAGTTTCGCCAGCTCGTTTGAGCGCCCTAAGCCAAACCCGCAAGCAGTGTACTGCGCAAAACATTGTACAATTCCTGTACGACGACTTTTTTACGAACTTTATCTCGGGCCAAGCCGTGCTCGAGGACCCCATTGTGGCCAAAGTGCTTGATGCAAACACTCTTGGCAAAGTGGCGCCCAAGCCGCCAATGTTTATTTACAATGGCGTCGAGGACCAGATTGTGCCAGTGCAGAGTGTGGACAGTGTTGTCGACTTTTACTGTGCCAGCGGTGCCTCTGTGGTTTATAGGCGTGGTGCTGGGCTCGATCATTTCAGTATGGAGTCGGGCACCGCGAACGCACTGCTGCAATGGGTAGGCAAGGTGTTTGAAGGCCAAAAAGTGGAGGGGTGCTCGTTTGAAGGCGCTCCCCAACGTTCGGACCGCCCTGTCCAAGTGCATTTGGCCTGAGGGCCCATGCCCGAGGTGCATGCGCATGCAGAGGGGGGTGCCCGTAGGGCTCTAAACTCTGGCCAAGCCGCGCCTCGCTTCACAGCCCCTCCGCAGCGCCCCCACCTCGATCAATTGGATACAAAACATCCATGGTTTAATAACTTTTTCACCACGTGCATGTCGCTTGTGTCGCAGGCTCTAAATTTACGTTATCCCTATGCAGGTCCCCCGCCAAATCCGTGCATAATGCATGATGCGGGGAATATATAGAAGCCGAGTGCAGCCCCTAAAACACGAATGGTCAACCTCCAGAAATTGGCTGCGCTCGTAGCCACGCTTGAACAATCTGGGGATCCTCAAGCGCTCACACACCACAACTTGCAAACGCGAGCCAACCCTGGCTGGACAGGGTCTGCAGGCACGACCCTGAGCAAGCCCTCCAATGACAGCTTTTACAATTTTTTGGCAGCAGATGAAATTTCAAATTACACGCTGGGCGACATCATCAAGTCGCGGCCGGTCGGAGGCTTTTCAGACAATGCCAATTTGAGTGCGTACCAGCTTGTCTATCGCAGTGAAAACTCATTTGGTGTTGCTGTGGGTGCTCTAACCACAGTCCTGGTACCAAACAACAATGATGGCAAGCACGTGGTGGTGTTTCCCCAACCTGAGGACTCGTCCTACATCAACTGTGCCTCTTCTTATAGCTTGCTTGAGAGCGGGTTGGGGGCCCAAATTAATTTGTTTTTGAGCGCAGGCTATGTCGTAAACATTCCTGACCACGAAGGGTTCAACAGTTCGTTTGTTGCGGGGGTGCTCGAGGGCAAGCTCACCCTGGACTCAATCCGTGCCTTGGAGGCTTCGCGTGATTTAACCGGTGTACAGAATGACGAGTACGTTATCGTAGGTTATTCTGGAGGGTCAATTGCTACTGGGTGGGCCGCCGAGCTCCAAGCTTCGTACGCCCCTGACCTCAATATTCTTGGCTTTTCAATGGGCGGCTACGTGGCCAGCCCCGAGCAGGTATGGCTCAAGGTTAACGAGACCCCATTTGTTGGGTTTTTGCCTGCTGCTGTCATGGGCTTGGCCTCGGAGTACACAGCGCTGTGGGACCAGCTGGGGACGCTGGTCAGAACCAACTCGAGCGCCGCACTCTTAAAAGCCTTGAGCCAATGCGTTGAGGACGATATTGTACAGTACTACAACCAGGATTTCTTTTCGTATTTCAACGATGGCAAGGGCATTTTGCAGGTGAGCGAGGTGCAACAAATTATCGCCAACAACACCCTGGGCAAGCAAGTTCCCTCGGCGCAGCTCTTTATTTATAACGGCGTCAAGGACCAAATTGTACCGGTCGAGAGTGTGGACAGTGTGGTTGAGTTTTACTGCGAGGGCGGTGCCTCGGTTGTGTACAACCGCGGCGCTAATGAGGACCACGTGGGTATGGCCTATGCCACAGCGGTCGAGTTGTACAATTGGGTCGGCAAGGTTTTTGCTGGGAATTTGACAAGCGGGTGCAAGTTTGAGGGCGTGACGCCTGCATTTGCCAATGCGTCGAGCTCCACGGGCTCCAATTCCACAGGATCCAATTCCACGGGATCCAGTTCCACGGGCTCAAACGGCACCGGCTCGGGCTCAAGCAGTGTGTCCAGCGGCACTTCCAGCGGCTCTAGCAACGGCACCTCGAGCGGCTCAGCGGTGCCTACAAACAAAGGTGATAAACGGTGGCCAAACATTGTGGCTATTCTAATTGGTCTTGGGTTTGTTATTCTGTAGTCTATTTATGTTCAAGGTGCTCTCTCAACCAGCGGCCATGGGATACAGCTGCATCGAGTCAAATTTCTCTTTTCTAGATACAAACAACTATTAAGATTTATAGACGCAGCTCTCCATGGGCCCCACGGGGCCCCCATGGGGTACCCAGCAGCCTCCCTCAAGGTGTTCACGGGCACCCCCAGACGCACATGCACTAGCAATTATATAGCTGCAATAAATAATTTAGCCCATTGGGCATCATTTGGGCGACTAAGGCGCCCCACGCGGCTCCCCACGCCGCTCCCCACGCCGCTACGCCAACGGGGCAGCGATGTTGGCACCCAGGTCCAGCAGGTGCGCCACGCGCTGCTTGAGGGCAGGATTCGTGCTCTCGACACTCAAATCCTCAAAGTTGATCGTGGCCTTCATGCTCTCGATCTCCACCGTTGCGGATTTGCGGTCCTCGGCCACCGTGAGGCACTCGCCAAACTGGGGCTCCAAAAGCGAGCAAACTTGCTGCGTGCGGACGGAGGTGGTCGTGGCAGTACCGTGCGCGCCATGGCACGATTTGGTGCTCAACTTGACCGAGGCCTTGGAGGAGTCAACCCCCAGCAGCGTGGCCACCACGGCGTCTGCGAGCGCATCATTCATCTGCGAGGCCTGCCACTCGACCGCCCACTCGTTTGCGGCATTTGTGAGGGTCACGGCGTCCATGACAACGAGCGAATTTTCGCGCTGCTCGACGGCAAACATCCGCTGCAAATGGTACAAAACAAGGTCGGGGCCGGCCTCTACTTTGATATTTTGGCGTTCCATAATGTCGCAAGTTCGAAGACCAGTGTATTCTCTGAGGTCGCTTACGGCCACAAAGTCAATCGAAAAGTCCTTTTTTTCCACCAGGACGCCAGACATGACAGTGCCCGCCACAGGGCACGGGTTTGCGGTGGCGAGGGTCCCAACCGTTTTGGCCACCTTTTGTTGCCGAAACTCGAGCGCCAAAGTGTAGCAGTTCTTGGGGTTGTAGATGCGTTTTTCCTTTGGGGTGCCTTTGAGGGAGGAGTATTTGCTCAACAAAGCACTCTTGAGGCGGCCCATATTGTTTGTTTCGCCATGAACAAGAATCACATTCGGGGCACCCACAAGGTCAATAAATTCCGAGTTTTCCTTAAAGTCCACGTGGGCAGCAAAGCTCAGCTCCTCCACGCTCATGCGCCGCGGGATGCGCACCTCGGGGTTTTGCAAGCTGGGAATATCTGCCGGCTCATTGAGCATTTGTTTGGCCATGGTGCCCTCGACGCTGTACCCGGTAACAATGAGCGCATTGCGGGGGTCGGGGGCCCAGCGCTCGAGCAGCTGGCGCGAAACACCATTCTGCAGCATTCCGGGGGACGCAAGCATCACGCACGGCCCCACATCCTGGAATTTGTCCAGGCTGCGAATGCTCTTGATGTGCTTAAAGTGGAACGGGTTTTGCTTTGTTTCGCGGTAACACTTTTGGATCGAGTCGTTCATCATGTTGATGAATGTTTGGTAGACGGCCATACACTTGCGGGCCAAACTCGAAGCATAATAAATGTTTATCCCATCAAGCTCGGGGTGCTGCGTCCAGTACTCGTCCAGAATTAAGAGCAGCTCCTGGGCACGACCAAGGGCAAACACCGGCAAAAGGCACTTGCCACCCTTTTTTAGAGTAGTGTGAATAAGAGTCTTGAGCCTATGCTCCTTTTCGGGGCGCGACTGGTGGATACCGGTACCATATGTGCTCTCGCAAATCAGGACGTCGGGCTGTTCAGGGGGAACTTGTGCAGAGTGCAGGTGGCGGTCGACCTCGCGCGAATAATCGCCTGTAAACAGCAGCTTGACCCCGGCAATCTCAATGAAAAACATCGCGGCGCCAAGTACATGCCCTGCGTGGTACGCAGTGAACTTGATGCCGTCGACCTCAATCGTAGAGTAAAAGTCCACCGCCTCGATCTTTTCGAAAGTCTGCTCAAGGTCCTCGTCCGAGTAAAGATCGGAGTTGTCGGAAACAGTGCTAGCCCCAGAAACTCGCACAAAGTCGCTCAGCAACCACCGATAAATGGCCTTGGTCGGATGGGTCATGAAAACGCGGCCCTTGAAGTTTGTATGGCTCATAACGTACGGCAGACTGGCCGCATGGTCCAAATGGAAATGAGAAATCAGTAAAATGTCAACCGTGCTCAAATCGTACTCGTCGTAAAACGGAAGGCTGGCCATGCCCGAATAGGCCGGGTGCACGCCTGCGTCGAGCATCACAGTCTTTCCCTTGAAGTTGATGATATGGCACGACCTACCAACCTCGGATCCGCCGCCCAGAGCCACGAATTTCAGCTGGTCTTCGTCTTCTAGAGCGTGTTTCATAAAAGATCAAAAGTAAGCTGGATGAAGATTTTGATTGTTGGCAGCGAGCCAGAACAACAAAAAGTACTGAAAAGTTTGGGTGTGGAGCAACCTGCGTTGCAATCTGCGTCGCTCGAGCCCGGCCAGACCCTTGAGCACACCTTCAAAACCAAATATTTCACCATGGACGTGGGACTCTGGATCGACCGCTATGACAACCTCCAAGATTGGGTAGAGGCATATTTGAGCCCCGAGGCGCGCGAGGTGCGCGAGGCTCTTGCCGCCGTTGTTTTCACAGAGCCTAGGCTTGAGCCAGCGGCCCCATTCGCCGAGGCGCTAGGTGGTACTTTAGTGGCCTCTACTGCTGGTTACGAGGACGACTATATTGCCTCTGTACCATTTGATGAGCTGCTTGATAGTTTACACGCCGCCATTGCCGATTTTGACGAGCCAGAAGCCAGTGGAGGTGCCGACCTTGACGACCCCGAATCCCCCGAGTTTGGCGAGTTTGAGCAACCTTCAGAGCTTCTTCAGCCTTTGCTCGAAGATTCCAGTGCAATTGACCTTTCTAGTATAGCCCAGGCTCTCAGAGAAGCCCGCGAGAGCGATATGTCTGATGCGCAAAAACGCCAGCTCGCCGAGGACCTCGCCAAGCAGTTGGTTCCTTAGGGCGCGTAGCGTGCCTTTGGGTGCCCAACTCAATCCAAATACGCCCGTTCGTCCTCTCCATAGCTCTATTTATTAACATGCAGGTCAGCGTGGGTTTGGACCTGAGCCTCGTGTTTTGCGGCGATACCATCCAAGTCTCGGTATTGTTTGCCCCCCAAACAGAGGTTCACGTGCTCTCGGCGACCGTGGGCCTGCAAACGACGCTGCATTTGGGCGATCTCGTCCAGCCCGAACCATTTCAGAGCCTCAAGGCCCGAGGCCCGATCGTGGGCGCCCATGAAACTGCTCGGAGCGGTTTGTTGGGGTTGTTTGGCCTCGGGGCCCAAAAAATCAGTTCGTTCACCCTCTATCGGTCGCAGCAGCACCTCCTATTTGCCGAGCGTAAACTTGGCTCCAAACAAGAATTCAGCGCCCAATTCGGTATCCCAAAGGACGTTTGCCCAAGCTTTCGCTCAAAAAGTCTCGAGGTGGCCCACCAGGTTGTCGTGGAGTTTCAAATCATCAAGCAAGACCGGCCGGCTCCGTGCCTTGTTTTGTTGCCATTTAGGGTTTACCCAAGGCCTTCCACGGCCTATACGCTGTTAAAAGAAGCTCCACACGATGCTCTATCGGCAGAACCGCCTACGCAGCGTATTAGGGAACACGTAGCGAGCCTGCTGGCCGGCACGCGCGAAATCACACCCCAGCCCGACGAACCGTTGCTTGCGGCTGGTTTGCCCACAAAATGCAAGTACGAATTGCTAAAAAGCAAACAAAAATTGGCAACGCTGCACCTGGCCCGCCCGTTTGTGAGTGTTGGCGGAGTGGTAGTGGCGACCCTCGAGCTAAGTTCGAGCTGTTACCATTTGACTGCGACGCTTGAGCAAACAGAAATTATTGAAGAAGGGGTTGCCGCAGCTAACACCACGAGCACGAAGCTCATTGCGTCCCAGTCAAGCCTGGTATGGGGTCAACGACAAACGACGCTGCAGCTGCCGACCCCTGCAGCTCTCGTGCCCCAAGTGGAAATTGATGTTCTGCGAACGCTTTTCAGTCTGAGGTTGGACTTGGTGTGCACAGAGGCTACAGAAATCACGCCTCAGATCGCCACCGAGGTGGTCTCGACAAGCATTCCCATCACGATTGTTGCTCCGAGTGAGGGCGGCTCGCCAGCGTTACGCACGTGGACGTTTTAGCGCGCAGGTACTGTGCGATTTGTACTATATAGAAATGTTTTAATGTGCCAAGGGAGCCCTTGAGCACCGAGGCCACCCTCTAGGCTTCCCCTACTGAGGCTCTACCGGCGCTCGCATGGGCAAAGGGGTGCTAGTGGTCCCCTAGTGGTCCCCTCGAATGAGATATCAAGTATACAAAGTTATTGTACTCGCGTACGCGTGGGTACCCACAGAAATCGCCTTGGCACCCTTTGGGCTATGCACTCGCAATCATAATCTATAAATACTTTTTTTAGCCCCAGAAAAACCTCTTGCGGGGCGAGGAAGGGCTAGTGGGAAGCTCGGCCGAGCCCAGGACTGGCGTCGCCGGCGCTGTAGCGGGCGCACTCGACGGCGCACTGGCGGGAGCACTTGAGCGCCCACTGGCCACGCTGGGGGCTGCGCTGGCTGCACTGGGAGCTGTACTTGCTGTGCTCCACCCAAACATGCCAAAAAATTTCGTGCTCATGCTCGGGAGCGATGGCGACTCCACCTGGGTGGGCGACTTTAAGACACTGCGCACCTCGGCGATGGCGTCTGTGCGGCGCTTATTTTTGAGCTGGGCAACGTGCGAAGGGTGCACAATATCGAAAAGCTCTTCATCGGTAAACTTGTTGAAGATTCGGTAATTGTTTGTTTGCTTCCAGGCGGCCGTCCACGCAGGTCCAAACGCCTTGAGCGGGTTGCTCGGGTACCCCCGCGAAAACAGCGAAGGCTGCTGGCCCTTTTTCTCAAGGTGCTGCTGGTATTTGGCGCTCGAGACAAGGCCCATGAGGTAGTCTTCAAACGAGTGGCGGATGAAATCCTCGCTTCCCTCGTAGCCTAGGGACGTGGGCTGCTCTGAATTTTCGTCGTCCCATGTGCTCTTGACGAGGTTGTACACACCCCCGAAAAAGGTCTTGTCCTCAGAGCTGAGCTCGAGCTCCTTGCGGACGCCGGGCTGGAGAGTGACTTTGAAAGTATCGACGTCCACCAACAAATCATATTCAATGCCCTGGTCAAAGAAAACCTTGTTTGTGGACCCAAATACGCCGTACTGGAACTCGGGCTGCTTGAGTTCGTCCACGAGCTGCAACGGCACAAACGGCGCAAACATGCCGCCAGCGGCGAAAACTTGGAGGGGAAATCCAAGAAATTTTAGGAGGCTGCTCCTATCGGATGTCCTGAGGAAGGTGGGCTTACTGAGGCGCGTCTCGTAGGTGCTCAGCAACGGCGAGCCGCAGTCTTGGAGGTTGTTGAGCAGGTCGGGAATTAGCGACACTAGCGAGAACTGCGCGCCGCATAGCCGCTCTGTATCACTTGCGTAAAACGCAATACGCTTTTCTAGCAGCAACGCTTTAAACAGGATCATCGCCTGAGGCCCAAATTTGTACACAAGTTCCCTTGGGTTTGTGCCGACCAAAAAGTCGCCTTCCGAGTGGTTGCCGGGATCGCTAAAGAGATGTTGCACGTTCTCGTACAAATTGTCAATAATGCGCCGGTCCTCAAAGTCGCACTGATCAAAATAGGTCCGGGTAACCACCTTAAGCTTCTCCTTGATTGGCCCGAAAACCGGCTTGCGCGCAAGCACAACCAGCCCCTTTTGTACGTTACTGCGAGTAACCTCCTCATCCTTGGTGGCCAGCTGGCTGGCCTGGATCTGGCGCGTGCACGAAATGCCGAAAAGCGTCTCGACATTGTTGAAATCAGACTGCTCGACAATCAGGCCTTCCTCATTCTTTTGTGGCGTGGGATTGGGCGCCGTGCCGGTCGAGGGGTCATAGAGCACAGTAAAGTAGCATATAGTTTCTTCAAACGAGTGCGAGCCGTCAGGAAGTGACTGGAACGGCAGGTACGGCCACAGCTCGCTTTGGTTGCCGTTGGGGCCAATCCAGTACTCGACTTCGGGGCCGCGCGTGTGGTGGAAGCCGACTACGGCGACTCCGACAATCAGGTCTGAGGTGGCCGAGGCGGGGTCACGCTGGGCGGCGGGTAAAGGGGCAGCCAAAGGCTCCTTTGCTTGGGCTTTGGCGAGGCGAGGCGAAGGCTCCTTAGCAGCCACATTGGGATTCTCCCTGACGACCTCCTTGGCCTCCTTGGGCTCCTTCTTGACTTCCTTGGGGGCCCCGTTTGGGGTCTCCTTGGTCCCCTTGAGGGGCTCCTTGAGAGGCTCCTTGAGAAGCTCCTTGAGGGGCTCCTCGGTGGCTCCTACAAGCCTAATGGTATCTTTGGATATTGATTTGGTCGGTGATATGGCAACAGGAAGGGGTGCGGCGGTTGCAGTGGCCGGGGGAGCGGCCGTGGCTTCAGCCTTGGCGACCTCCGTGGCCCGCCGCTGGGCGACTTCCTGGGCCTCCTTCTTGGCCTTTTCCTCCCTTAAACGCCTCCTTTCGGTAGCCTCCTTCAACTCAGCCTCGGCCTGGGCGGCAAACCGCTCATGGGCAGCTCGCTCCCGCTCTGCCTTCTCCCGCTCGGCGCTCTCACGCTCTGCCCGCTCTGCCCGCTCATGCGCCTCGGCCTTGAGCCTCGCCTCCTTCTCCTGAGCCTTTTGAGCAATTTTTTCGCGCGCCTCGGCTACTTTTTCTTGCGGAGTCTTGGGCGTGCCGGGGGCGCTACTGCGCGGCGTGCCCTGGGCATCATGCTTCCCTTGGGCTTGCTCCACTTGCTCGCCCTGCCAGCCCTCCTTGGGCTCTTTAGGCTCCTTAGCGGGCGTGTTGACACTCTTCAACCCCTTGCGCAGATCGGCAATCCCGAGCTCAGGCGGCGCCTCAACGCTCAGCGTCGGAATCTCGCGCGCTTTAGGAGGGGTCAGCTCGCTGTGCGCAGTCGAGGCGCTTGACGCAGGCGACGTTTCGGGGCTCGCCGTGGTCTCGACTAGGACAGGCCGTACGCCGCGTGGCACCACGGGAAGCGCGGGTGCGGGCGTTTGCGGGCCTTGCAAACTTTGGGAACTGCGGCGGGCTCCAGCCTGCGCCCCGCCGGGCATCGCCTGGGTGCCCTGGACGTCCTGTGGGGCCTTCTCGGGGCTCTCCTCGAGGTCGTCCATCATGGTCTGAAACTCGTCCTGCAAGTCGTCAAACACACTTTTCTTGGAGCGGCTGCTCCCGCGTGAACTTTGGGACCCACTCGAGCCGCGCCGACCCTGCGGGGACGGGCTGCGGGGGCCAATATCGACTGTTTTGGGCCGCGCGCTCAGTTCGACTTCTTGCGCCTTGTGGGCCGTACAATCAGGCGCGCGGGGCATTTGCGGTGGCTCCTCATCTCTTTTAATCTCCACGAGCATCGGGCGCCCGCTCGTGGGCGTGCCAACAAACTTGAGAGTCGGGTTTTGCAAAACCACCGGTGAGGCCGCTCCCATGCTGATTTCGGGGTTGTAGTCCTCCTCGTCAAAGTATTCTTCAGGCATTTGGGGTACTGCCACCGATGCTGTGGCCGCCGCCGAGCTAGGAGCCGACGCGCTGGCGCCAGCGCCAGGGACTTTGACCTCGAGGTTTTTCACGTTTTTGGTGCTTTGTGCGCTCTGTGCGCGTTGGGCCTGCGCCTGCGCCTGCTTGTTCTTGCGCTTTCCGCTATTCTTGCCCATAGTTTTTGGTTGGAGCACCCGTTTACTCAGTCAGGAACAGGAACGCGTTCAAGGAAAGGGCCATGCATCTTATTCAGTAGGGTTAGGGCTGACTCGTGTCGGTACCCTCAAAATTGTTGGCTGCAGCGTGCAGCTTTTGACAACTGTCGCGCGAATGCGCTCTGCGCGCACAGTTTTCAATTTTTTAGATTTTTCCACACACTTTACGCGTTGAGGTTTGCGACGCGTAGGCTTGGCGCCGCGCATCCCATGCATGCAGTTACGCCAGAGTCTACAAAATACAACAATACAACAATCCAATCACTCAAACATACCCACCTCCTATGGACTTTGATTTTGGTAAACCCCAGGCCCGCCGCAATGAACGCCTGAGCATCTTTGCATTCCCTGCTGAGGACAACGATAAGAAGTCTAAAGACCCACACGCGCGCAAATGCGATATCTTTTCGGTTCTCTCGGCAATTGTCCTTTTTGCCATCATTTCGTGTGTGGCTGTTCTCTGCGTTTATTCCAACGGCACTGTTCTCCAAGTTGCACAAATCCCCATTGTACCGCGCGAGCCCTTGGCTCAAAACCTCAGCATGATTGCGCCCCCGTCGCACCGGTTTACGGCTCAAGGCCTTACTGTGGTTGATTTTGACACCACAATTAGAGGATCAGAGTACACTTGGCAGCTCATCTACCAGGGCCCCTGCGCGCACGACGATATTTCGAGTTTGGCCAAGTTTGCATGTGAGCAAAATGTCGACTCTATTTTGCTGGATACAGGTACAAATTATGATACCGCGGCGTGTTTGCTTGCGTTGAATGAGGATCTGCACAGCCGCGACTGTTTGGTTTCTACAGGGTTTGTTTTTACTGATATTTAGATTTGTTTAAGTGCGAGAGAGTGCGCTGCACGGGGTTGCGCAGAGTCGACCCAAGCTGGAAGCGCTCTATTACAAAAAGCCGCATTTCCCACTCTGGGTCGCCCACGCGTAAAATGCCTTGGCGGGGAGATTTGCACGCGACTGGTAGATCTCCTCCGCCAGGCCTATTGTCTTCTGACGTGCTATTCACTCGACCCTCGCGAGTAAACTACACACTCGTGGTCAATGTTTTAAGAAACTGTGGAAATTATGCGGCATACTCTAAAATAATCCTTTTTGCGACCATTTAGATCGGATAGGTAACTTCTTGATCGTTTGAGAGCAGGCAGGTGAATGCTCAATAATGAGCTCAAACACAAATTATTGCAGTATGGAATGGGGCAGCGAGCCATTATCCTGCTTCTTTTTAGAGGTCTTGAAGGACCATTCAAATCATTGCACTTGAGCCCCAGTGGAGTGCAAGCTAAAATGAAATTTTTTTTTTTTTCAATCTTCTGTCTGAAATGACGCCACAAATTGCCACAAATTGCCACAAATTGCCACGAAAATTCACGCCTCGCATACACCTCGCATCCCGCATCAAAAAAATTCGGGTGCGTCAGTGGCCTTGTCGCTGACTCTCTGTGCTTGCCTGCGTGTACTCTCCTACTAAAGGGCCCTTTGGGTCACATCAAGAGAGTGGGTAAATTCGGTGAAACTTTTCTCGCTTCCACCCTTTTGAGAGGGCTACGTGCAAATGTAGGTGGGGTTATCAGAAATTCGGCCTGCGGGTCCTGGGAATGGCCCCACGAGAAATTGAGCAATGCTCTTTAGTGCAATACGCGGGCACCGCTGGTGAACTCGATACCGATTACAAGCATTGAGGCCCTCTGCTTTTTATCTCTTTTTAGCATAGCGTTGCATTTAGCAGAGTAGTTGGGTCCTGCTAGGCTCCCTACCCCAATGTAAGCACTCCCTACAACGCTCTCTAGTCTCTTACAAATGTCTCTCTCGAGGTCGATTCGGCAGGCAGTGCCGTCGATCGACGAAGTTGTTGCGTCCTATGCTGTAGGATACGTTGCCAATATTGAGAAAACCGCTAGCGACCCTGCGGGCGCTCAAACGCTCGAGCTCGAGCCCGAAATCGAGTTTGTGAGCCAGCTGCTCAAGAGTGCCGGAGCGCCTGAAGATTCGGTCAACGGCCTTGCCAAGGAGCTGAGCAAGGTCTTGGGCGAGATTTACGCCAAGAATGTCCACAAAACAAGTAACACAGCCTTCCGCAAGCTCGACAAGGAGACGCTCACAAATGCCCAACGCTCCAACGCCATGCGCCTCGAAGAAGACCCCGACAGCATTGATGTGGACTTGCTTAGCAGCAACCGCAAGATCGAGTCGCGCGTGGACAAGAAGAAGCTCGCTAAGGCCGAGCAAAAGATCGCGGCAAAGATCGCCAAGCGCGAAAAGGGCTTCATGAAGGAGCTCGAGTACGAGCGCTCCAAGCTGTTGGACGATGGCCGCAGCGAAGATTACGACGATTTCTTCTTGACTGTGAACCCTCTGGACTTGGGTCCCTCGGTGGGCAAGACAAAGGACATCAAGATCGAGAACTTTGATTTGCATTTGCCTGACGGCCGCCGGATCCTCAGTGACGCCACTTTGACTCTGAGCTATGGCCATACTTATGGTGTTGTTGGCTCCAACGGTATCGGTAAATCCACTTTGCTCAAGGCCCTGAGCCGCCGTGAGCTCGCAGTGCCCAAACATATCACGATTCTGTACGTTGAACAAGAGGTTGTGGGCGACGAAACAACTGTTCTTCAGACTGTTCTGGACGCCGATGTGTGGCGCAAGTACCTCCTTAAAGACCAGGAGCGGATCCAGGACCGCCTTGGCGCCATTTCCGCCGAGAAAATGGAGCTGGGCGAGGGCCAAGAAGCGCTCAGCAAACAGCTCGACGAGGAGGCCGACGACCTCGAGACAAACTTGAATGGTATCTACGAGAAACTTAGCGAAATTGAAAGCGACAAGGCCGAGGCCCGCGCCGCCGAAATCCTCAACGGTCTGGGCTTTTCGTTGGCCGCTCAACAGCGCGCCACAAACACATTTTCCGGTGGTTGGCGTATGCGCTTGTCGCTTGCGCGTGCCTTGTTCTGCAAGCCTGACCTTCTCATGCTTGATGAGCCTTCAAACATGTTGGATTTGCCCTCGCTCACCTACCTCTCTGACTACCTCGTGGGGTACCCCTCCACCGTTCTCGTGGTGTCGCATGACCGCACGTTCCTCAACGATATTGCCACCGACATTATCCACCAGCACTCTGAGCGCCTGGACTATTACAGAGGCCAAAACTTTGACCAGTTTTACGCCACAAAAGAAGAACGGTTCAAGACCCTCAAGCGCGAGTACGACCAGCAAATGGCCCAGCGCCAGCACCTGCAGAGCTTTATTGACCGGTTCCGCTACAATGCGGCGCGCGCACAAGAGGCCCAGAGCCGGATCAAGAAGCTCGAAAAGATGCCCCTCATGGAGGAGCCGCTCGAAGAGGCCGAGTTTGCGTTCAAATTCCCCGAGCCCGAGCAGCTCAGCGCGCCGATTTTGGTCATGGATAACGTGAGTTTTGCCTACACCCCCGAAAGCAAAAATATCCTCAACGATGTGGACCTCAATGTACAAATGGATTCGCGGATCGCGCTCGTGGGTGGTAACGGCAGCGGCAAGTCTACTGCCATCAAGCTGCTCACCGAGAAGCTGAAACCAAGCAAAGGGTTTGTAACCACTAATTCGCGGCTGCGAATCGCCTACTTTGCCCAGCACCACGTCGATGGCATGGACCTCAACTTGGGCGCCGTTGAGTGGATGGCCAAGCTCAGCCCCGGCAAGAGCGAGCAAGAGTACCGCCGTTTGCTTGGCGCGTTTGGTATTACTGGGTCCCTGGGCCTGCAAAAACTCGGCACAATGTCGGGAGGCCAGAAATCGCGCGTTGCCTTTGCTTGTTTGGGTCTAAGCAACCCGCACATTTTGGTGCTGGACGAGCCGTCAAATCACCTGGATATTGCCGGTTTAGACGCGCTGGCAGACGCGCTCAAGGCGTTCAAGGGCGGAATCATCATGGTCTCGCACGATGTCACGACCATCAAGCGCGTGTGCAACGAAATTTGGGTTTGTGAGGAGGGCCGCATCTACAAGTCGCAGGGCACTATTGACGAGTACAAGAAGCACATTTTGAAGAAGGCTTCGGGCGCGGGTGTTGTGAACCAGCATTAATTAATAGCTCTAGTTTAGATCGTGCACAAAAACATCTATACATCTTTACAGCTATCTGTGGGACGCACAGCACAACCCTCTACACAAGCAACATCTTGACGAACCGTTTACCAGTCTTTTCATCCTTCTCGCTCTTGACAAACACCTTGATCTGGTCGAAAATCGAAACCTTGCGCTCCTTGCCGTCCACCTTGAGGGTCAAAGTATAGGTATCCTCGTCGAGCGAGGCGTCCTCGGGCGCACACACATCTGCAATATGAATGATGCTCTCAAGTCCATACTTGGGGACCAGGATTCCAATACCATTGCTAAAGACACGGATCACATAGCCCTCGTGGTGCGAGTCGCGCTGCTTGAGCATCTGGCCCACATAGTACTCGACCGAGGCGCGGCCGGCAAACTGGGCGTTGCGGTGGCGCAAATTGATATTATCGCAAATGCCCTGCAGCTTGTTTTTGAGGTAGTGGCTCGGGGCCAGGTCCTCGTAGCCAATGGCGCCCGCGAGTTGGCGGTGAGCCACCACGTCCGCGTACCGACGAATAGGCGACGTAAAGTGTGTATAGATTTCAGAGGCCAAACCATAATGCCTAAACTCGCTGTAGGGGAAGTCACCGGCAGCAAAGTACTCGGCGCTCATCATGCAGCGCGTAGCCATGATCCGCACAAGCGTGTTGAAAAACGGGTCCTTGGGGTCCTCGATCGTATCGAGGGAGTCGGCAACTGTCTTGCTCGACTCGAGAATTACTTGGTTCATGCCGCGCAGGCGCAACTGGTCGTTCAAGACCTCGAAATTGGTTGCTGGCGGAGCGGCGTGGCGACGCAGCATGGCGGTCTGCGGGTACGCCTCATAGATGCGACGGGCGACCGTGATATTTGCCAGCAACATAAACTCCTCGACAAGCGAGTTTGTGTCGACCAGCTTCTTCACCTCGACGTTGCTGGGGTCGGCCATCTCATTGTCGAGGGTCACCTTGACTTCGGGCGAGGCAAGGTTAAGGGCGCCATTGTTGAGGCGCTGCTGTTTAAGCTTTTTGCTGAGATCGAGCAAAATGCGCATGCCCTGGGTGAGCTCGTCTTGCTGCGAGGCATCGTCAATGCGGGCCTGGGCCTCGGTATACTCAAACGCCTGGCGCGACCGAATCAGGCTTTTTGTAAAGTCAACGCTTACAATGTTGGCGTTTTGATCCAGCTCCCAAAGCACGCTGAATGCGTAGCGCTCCACATCCGGCCTCAGCGAGCACAAATCGGTGCCCAGCAAAACAGGCAGCATGTCGATACGCTTGTCCACAAGGTAGGTTGAGGTACCGCGCAGCGCGCCCTCAACATCTAGAGGGGTGTCTGCCTTGACAAAATGGGTCACGTCGGCAATGTGTACGCCCACGTGATAGTTTCCATTGGGCAGTTTGTAGGCGTGCAGGGCATCGTCAATGTCTTGGCATCGGGGCGGATCGATCGAGCAAATCAGTAGGTCTCTAAGGTCGCGGCGCTGCTCAAACTTGGGGTCGTTGACGCCGGGTCTCCAATCGTGGCCCTCGGCCGGCAAACAAGCCATGGCGGCCTTGGGGAACGGCCGGTACTCAATGTCGTGCTCGAGCAGAATGGCCTCTGTCTCGGCGCCCTTGTCCTCGATTTCGCCCAAATCACGAATAAAGTGGCCCTCGGGGTACCGTGAATACACGGGCCACGAATCGATCGCAACAACAACGCGCTTGTTTTTGAGGGCCTCTGGTTTACGGGTCCGGATCCGGATGCGCGGGATACGCTTGTCGAGGGGCTGGATGAGCACCGAGCGCGCCGCGCTGCTTGCGCCGCCAAGCGTTTGGGTCGGGACCATGTTTCCCACATAAAAGCGCCAGCTACGCTTCATCACCGCCACCACACGTGCCGTGGGCTGCATCTTGAGCTCAGAGTGCGCTTTCTTGGCCTGGAGGCTCAGGAGCCTGCGCTCCTCATCAGTAACCACGCTCCCGACCTCGTCCTCGACATTAACATTCTTGTCGACCTGGTCCTCCTCGGCAATGTTGGTGAGGGGGCTTTTCCATTTGGATTCGGGCAACAGCTCAAGCACGACCTTATCACCGTCAAATGCGCGGTTGAGGTCCTCGCGACCAACCACCAGCAACGGCTTGTCAAACCCTTGGCACTGGACCGAGGCCTCGAGGTAGTTGTAGCGGGAAATTTGCAGCTTGCCCTGGTAGAGGAGACCCTTTTTGATCCCGGTCAGGACACGCGAATCGCTGTAATAATCGTTGTAGAATTTTTCCTTTTGCTTGCTCTCGATGTTGTTTTCCTCCTCGGGCGGAACAAGGTCGAGCAGCGAGGGGTTATCGTACTCTTTGACATAGTCCACCAGCAGCGACACCTCGAGGCCATCCTTCTTTGCTAGGGTGTAGTTTGCGCGATCGTTGGTCAAAAACAGGATCTGCAGGTTAAGGTGATCCTGGTAAAACTTTGCAGTGTTGCGGATAGCCCTGTCGTTGCGGTCATTTATCGATTCTTGGGCCTGGCGCTCGGTCTTTGTAAAAATGGAAAACTCATTGTGGTAAACGTAAAAGCGCTTGTCGTAACCGCTCACGAGCGTCCTTAAACGAGTATAAATAGCGAGGCTGCGGTTGCGAACTTCCTCGAGCACCGTTTGTGGCACAATCACGTCGTACAAACATTCGGTGCTCTCAAGCAAATCAATGTACTTGAGGACAATATTGGTGTCGACAACCGTATAATGAGGCCCGCGCTTTTTAGTTTTGTGCGGTTCGTCGCTCAAAATCGGCGGCAAAATGTTACCCTGAGCGTCCAGCAAAGCGTTGGAGGCGCACTCGGCACATTTGCGGCTGCCGCAGGGGATATCGTCCCTCAAATATTGTTCCCGGAAAACTTTGATGGCATTTCCGTTTTTTGTGGACCGAACAAATACCTTTGTGGCAACGCTTTCCTGAGTTGTGCGAGCCACCTGCATGAGTAAGTGAAAAGTTTAGGAGCAGCTAAGGGTCTGCATACTTTTTAGTGATGAGTTAGATAGTAGAATTGTAATTTCTCAATTGTGATCAACGAGCGCGGTGCAGTTTCCCACCCACCATTTGAAACAATTACCAATTGAGGTTTGCTCACTGCACCATTTCAAATTGGCTGCAGGCTTATGCATCTCATGCATGTCGCTAAATAGTATAAAACAGCCCTCTATCTGTGTCCATACTGACCACTCCCTTCTCCACCCCATGCTCAGCAACATCTTTTACTATGCAAACCGCAAGTCGCCCACAATTCTCAAAGAAATCACCCTCACACCCCTAAACCCAACCGAAGTACTCGTCAAAACAACCCATGCAGGCCTCAACCCCGTCGACGTCAAACTCAAAGGTATCGCCTACTTTAGCGGTAGCCCTACTATCATGGACTTTAGCGGCACTATTGCCGAAGTTGGCTCAAGCGTCACCCAGTTCAAGCCAGGAGACTCCGTTTTCGGTTTTGTTAAAGGTGTAGGCACTCTCATCAAGATTGATGTTGCTAAAACACCTATTGCGCACCAACCGAGATCCATCAAGCCAGATGAAGCTGCAGTGTTGCCAGTAGTTTTTGCAACTGCAGTCAAGCTCATTGAGAGCGGAGCCCCCATCGATACTGAATCCTCTATTCTTGTCTTGGGAGGAGCCACCAGCGTTGGTGCCGCACTCATCCAGCTGCTCAAAAAGCACCACAATGTCAAGCACGTTGTGGCCTCGTGCTCGTCCGAGTCTGTCTCAACTGTGAAGCAATATGGTGCTGATGCCACAATTGACTACCGCTCCACCACATTTACGCAGCAGCTTGAGGAATTGGGGCCATTCACCAACATCTACGACTGCGTGGGTGGCCCCGAAGTGGTCGCCATTGCCGGCAAGCTGCTCACCATTACTGGCTGGTACGTCACTGTAAGTGGAGACAAGGCCCCTTCTATCAGGTACTCTGAAGCTATTGGCCTTTCAGCGCTGGCATGGCTGCCGCGAGCCATAGTCCGCAAACTGTTTGGCTCGTGGTGGAACGTGAGATGGACATTTACCATGGCCACCGACTCTTCATTTGCAAATAATGCCTCAATTATTGAGACAGCAAATATCAGAGTACCAATTTATCGAGAGTTTGAAGCCGCAGAGGTTCAAAAGGCGTTTGACATGCTCGACTCTGTTAAACCTCCCAGAGGCAAGCTCGTGCTCAAATTTTAACCCTATTGTACCACTTGCTGTGTTAGATACTATATATTTTAATATTCTCTGTGTTTAAACCGCAGCCAAAATGTGCACATGAACAGAGAATCGCCTTCCGCAACGACAAAAGTGAATATCCCCTACACATCTCCAAAGTAACTCAAACCTATCCAGACTACCAAGTTCGCTCCACTGACCGTCCCTGGCGCGTCTGATCTCGCGTATTGGCGACTCTGTAGGGACCCACCTCTGACCGTCGCCGCGATGCACCACACGTTTTAGTACTCAACCTCGCAAACCACGGCTGCTAAAATCCTCTACGTACTGCCAAGTAGCTACGGTAGAACGACTCCGGTCCCATGCAGGGCCATGCACGCCATGCGCGCGCTATGCAGGTGGTTTCCAAACCCAGCTATATTCTAATCACTATCTCTAACAGTCACCGCCATAATGAGCCACCACCCCATCCCTCTGGAGCCCTGCGCCCTTCTAAATCGAGATGGAGTCCGCCTTCAGGCTCACTCCCGCTAAATAACGTAAAGAAAGAAACATAGTAGCATCTTTTCTCGAGAGTGCCGCTTATTGGCGGTATCAAGGCCATTGGGGATCATGGCCGGCATGTTCTCCAAGCAAGTGGATGTCTGGTATTTGCATTGAGCTTCCTCACCATATGAAGCCCTCCTCCGCGTCCAGTGTCAGCTCCTAATACTGGGGCAAGATCCTGGCATACTCGTCGAGCTTGCCCCACTGTTGCCTGAGCTTGACTGTCTCTACAAACTTTTCAAGCTCCGGTGTAAGTTGGAGTTTTGACTGAGTGTATCCTCTATTTACCGCCTAGCCTATTTTCTGAGACAAGCCTGAAACAATGTCTGCAAAGTGGTCGCAAAAGGTAGAATGTGCTTCAAAACAGACAAACTCCGAGCATCAAAACTTTGTGTTTTTTGGTGACTGCATTTCTTATTTGGAGTTTCCATAAATGTCTGGATGTGTTTCTCCGGTTCCCATGAACTTGGAGACCATCGACGTTTATGTTGACGGCTCGTGCAAACGCAATGGCAAAAGTCGTGCCGGTGCTGGTTATTGCGTGTGTTTAAACGATAGAAGAAAAGGTCCTATAGAGCGCTCAGGCAGGATTAGCGGTTTGCCAATAATATCGCGGAGCTATTATTTATCAGGCTCTTTTCTTGATTCCGTTCTGCAAATTATGTGATTTGGACAGACTCAGAGTATGCCTTTTACTGTTTGACCGAATGGGTTCCCAACTGGCAGAAATTTGACTGGGTAACTAGCACGGGCAGGCCGGTAAAAAACGGCCGATTTATCAAGACGGTTCATGGCAATCCACTACCCACCGGGTTGTGATCAGTTTATGCTCGGGACACTCGGGCAACAGGGCGGATTTCCTCGCACGCCAGGGCGCCGACGGCTTTGGCAATGGCAAGCGTCACTACAGCCAGTCAAATAAGGATGGTGCTGTATATGTTTACATTGCTGCTGCTGAAGATGTGGGCTTGGGGGGCAGTGTATTTTTCGACTAAAATGATTCCAGATCTACCAGTCTGATAACGCTGGCCGGTACATGGGCATGAGCATGGCAGTTGCGAGTCGTGCGCTGCAAAACTTTATGGATAATGCTAAATTTTATGCCACCAGCCATGTCAAGTTGATTTTCATCGATGCTGCAGCCTCAGACGTGCTTGACAATATTGAAAACAATTGGGCACACCACAACTGTTACGACGAGTGGGACAAAAAGATTTGCGAGGCACCCACCTATAATGATCTACACCGCCGAATCATGTTGCTCGATAGCCTTGGAATCAAGGTGTTTTGGACTTTCCACGCAGAAGATCAAGACGACGACTTTGTCGAGGAGATATGCCACAGGCGCGGCCAACTATGGATGCGATGCCAAATAGATTGAGCTCGACTATGAGTACTATGCTAGTGATAGCGATAGCGAATAGATTTATTGTATATCCAATTCAGTTGAGGCCGAAAATTCACATGGGCGTTTTTACCAGTGAATGGCTAACAAGTCAGGCAAACTTGGGATTGTGAGCATTATATCAAACAAATCTCGAGAGAACTCTATTTGTCTAACGCTCCCTAATGTTGTTGAGTTGAACTGTTTCAGTTTATTCACTCTCCATGAGCCTGGTTACCATCGACGTTACGGATGCAATACTCATTGGATTAACCTCCCGTCAGAGATCATCAGTGACAGAAGCTATGGGTACAATTACAATGGCTACTACAGCGACGACTCGTACTAGCATATAGACTCTACAATCCGTCTGTGTAAGAACTCGAGACAACACCAGTAGCTTGCATATAATTGAGCAAGTACTGCTTTTCACTGACACTAATTAAATAAATACTATGGGCTCACACGATAAACTCTGCGCTGCTGGTTGCGGAACTGGATAATTCCGCGGCCCTCGAGCGCCCTGAGCGCCACATCCAACGCCTTGCGCTTGAACCGCTTGCCGCTCTCGCAGAATTCGCGCTTCATCACCTCGTACTCGGCCGAGTAGCCCACCTTGAGCCTGAGCTTGATTGCGTCCTCGAGCGCGTGCACCTCGCGGCTCACGTCCTCCGACATGTGCTCCTGCTGCAGGGCGTCCATAGTCGAGGCGCTAAACAGGCGAATGGCCTCGTCCACGTGCTCAGTAGTGACTTCGGTCTTGAGTTGGATCTTGGCGCGCGCCTCCGAGATACGAATCAGCGCTTCGAGCTGGCGCACAGTTAGGGGCACCGAGGTGCGCACATTGTTGAACTGTTCGTGCTCGTGCAGCTGTTTGCGGATCTCGACGAAATGCGCGGCGAGGCGGTCGCGAGCGGCGTTCGAGAGGCGCGGTGCACACTTTGCACGGCAATAAGTAATGTAGCGCCTCATTTTCTCCAGAGAGAACTCGCCCTGGACCTCATCCTGGATCGCGCCGCCGTTCAAATGGGTACCGAGCACGTGCCTCGCCACAAGCTGGTCATAGTCGACACTGTGGGCATCCTTGATCACATAAATCATGTCAAACCGCGACAAAATCGTGGTCTGAAAGTCAATGTTCTCACCGGGCGACTTTGTGTCGTTGTAGCGGCCCTCGATCGGGTTGGCCGCAGCAAGCACGCTCGTGCGCGAGTTGAGCACGGTCGTGATGCCTGCCTTGGCAATCGAGATGGTCTGCTGCTCCATAGCCTCGTGGATGGCCACGCGGTCGTCCTCGCGCATCTTGTCAAACTCGTCGATACACACCACGCCACCGTCGGCCAGGACCATTGCACCTCCCTCGAGGTAAAAATCTTTGGTTGCCGTGTCGCGCTGCACCGAGGCAGTTAGACCAGCGGCAGAGGAACCCTTGCCCGAGGTGTAGATGCAGATTGGCGCCACTTTATCGACAAACTTGAGCAGCTGGGATTTAGCTGTTCCGGGGTCACCCATGAGCAACACATTTATGTCTCCGCGAAGGCGCATGCCGTCAGGTAGGATACGGCGCGAGCCGCCAAGTAGCAAGCAGGCAATACTCTTTTTAACGTCCTCGTGACCATAGATTGAAGGGGCGATAGAGTTGGCAAATTTCTCGTACAAATCAGGAATTCGGCTCATCTCGTCGAATTCTTGAGTCTCCTCCTCAGTGAAATCGAGCTCGCCACGGTTGTTGTGGCCATCAATCGAGTACCCCGTCACTTGGACATAGGGGTTGCGAATAGCCACTGCCGAGGGCCCCGAGCGGCCTTTGGGGCCATTGGAGTCGTACACGGAGTAAATTCCCACCACCGTGCAGCGCGTTCCGGGTACTAGGCGGTTGGTCAGGGTGCGATCGAGCGTCAAAAGGATGTTGCGAGGAACTTCGCCTACCGGCACCATTTCGGGCGATTCTTGCAGTTTCAGGACCTGCTGGTCAATAAATGTGGACTTGTCGTGCACCACAACGTACGGGTCGGGGCCACAGTCCTTGGAACCGTCTGTTCCCTCGACGTTTTTCGACTCGCAGTGCCGCGGCATTTGCACGCTGGAGAAGCCGGGTGTAACTTGAACTCGCAGCAAATGGCGACACTCTTTGCACATGAGCTGCAACGAGGTAGCCTTTGAGGTCAGGGCCGACGCGCTGATAATGATTCCCGGGACACGCACCAGCTTGGACACCTGGCGAGAGGTGAGGTCACGCAGTGCCACCGGGTTTGCCGAGCTTTCTAGGACCACCTGGATATAAGGGATGGCCTGCTCGTCCTGGTTGGCAAAGACGATTCGGTCTGCCACATCTTTGACGGCGGCCTCGAGCATGGGCAAAATGACGCCTGGCTCGTCTGCGAGGCGCTGGCCCAAGGTCTCGTCAAACATTAGAACGTGGGCTGTATCAATCTTGAGCAAAAACTTGCGGCTGAGGACGTTTTCGCGCAGCGAGTCACGGTAGATGTAGACGTTGTTGATGTAGAATTGGAGAATGAATTTGCGGAATTCTTCGCGGACCTGGCTGAGTTGCCCGGGCTGAACTTCGCCAGGAAGCACAGAGGTGGTGTAGACCCTCGAAGTTTCGAAATCCATGTAGGTGGTGCAGAAGTAATTAACGTGCAGGAGATTTTTAAGCAGGCGAGGCGGGTGCAGTGCGCGCCCAGAGCAAAGGAGGTGAAGGAGGAGTACCAGGGCCGTGTAAATTCAATTTTTACGCGTTTTTAGGGTTGAGACGCGTAACTCTAGGTTTGAAAGGTGTTGATATTTTTGCCCCCGGGGGGTGCCAGTGGCTGCTGCTGCTGCTACTGCTGCTGCTGCGAGCTGCTCCGAGCTGCTTATCTGAACTAGGTGCGCGCGCAAATTGCATAGCAAATGGAGACTCGCCACTGCCTGCTGCACCATACCCGCGCGCGCCCGTTTGTCAGTGTTTACTTCCCACCTCCCGCACCCCCTCCATGGAAGAAGAACCGCAATTCGATCTGATCACGACGCTCGTTGGCAACGGTATTACCGAGCAGGACTGCACAAAGCTGAGCGCCGCCGGCTACCACACGCTGCGCGCCGTCTCAAACAGCAGCCGGCGCGCCCTTTCCCTGATCAATGGCATCTCGGAAAAAAAGGCCGAGACAATCATGGAGCGCGTGCGTGAGCAGTACCCCGTGGGGTTCCAGACCGCGGCGCAAGTTCTCGAGCAGCGGGCCTCGCTCATTTCCCTCAGCACCGGCAGCAGCAAGCTCGATGCGCTGCTGGGAGGCGGCATTGAAACGGGTTCCCTAACCGAAATTTACGGCGAGTACCGCACCGGCAAGACCCAGCTGTGCCATACTCTTGCTGTAGTTGCCCAGATGAGCCTCAGCGTCAATGGCGGCGAGGGAAAATGTGTCTACCTCGACACTGAAGGAACATTCCGTCCCGAGCGAATTAGGGCCGTTGCCAAACGGTTTGGGCTCGATGAGCAGCGCGTGGTGTCCAATGTGGCTGTGGGCCGCGCATACAGCCACGAGCAGCTCATGGAACTCCTGAATATGGCCAAAGGGTTTATGGCCCAAACCCGGTTCAGCCTGATTATTGTGGACTCGATCATGGCCCATTTGCGTGCCGAGCGCAGCGGCCGTGGCGAACTAAGCGAGCGCCAGATCGAGCTCAACAAATTGCTGAGCCAGCTGCAATCAATCGCCGACGAGTTTGGGGTTGCCGTGGTCTACACCAACCAGGTGGTAGCCTCGGTGGATGGCGGCTATGGTGAACAAAAAAAGGCGATTGGCGGCCACGTGATGAGCCACAAGTGTACGACCCGCCTGATGTTTAAAAAGGGCAAGGGTGCGGCGCGCATTTGCCGCGTGGTGGACTCGCCGATTTTGCCCGAGGAAGAGTGCCAGTTTCAGATCTTTAATCATGGAATTGATGATGTGGAGGAGGAGTAGCCGAGGCGAGCCGAGCGCCCGACCCAGATCGGCCTAGGCGACCCCATGGGCACCTGTATTGCTAGTTGCATAGCGCGTAGCGCTCTATTAATTTATACCGTCCCGCCCCCTTCTCGCTAGGACCGCTGAGAGCCACCCCCCAGGCCCCCGTGGATCCCTCCTTCACTGAAACATCTACCCCCAAAGCATTCAAGTTTGTACAGTTAGATCCCTTTGCCCAAACCATTCGCCCCAATTGCATATCCAGCTAATGGTGCCCCTGGCTGCATAAAACGCATAAGAAAAGCTATTCATCCCCACAACTTTTTACAATTTAATTTACATGTGATCTTGTGCACAGTACCCTTGCCGTTTAGGGATCCCAACTAGCACCTGCATAAAACTTCTAAAAGTATCAACTATAAATCATTCTTGAATCAGATTAAACAAATATCTGCAAAAATGCGTTCGCAATGGGCTCGCAATGCGCGGTGAATACTTTTAAAGCGCATTGCTGTGCCCAGCTACACACTCTTCAACCTCGGCTTAATCCAACGCCATGCTCCACCATTTTCGTCATACGCACAGGAACTGCAGGCAAATGTAGGCAATTACACGCAACTGCACCGCACTGCACGTTACTGCCCGATTTGTTCATGCACTGCACCGGGTTGCTGTGGGTCCAGCCAAGTGTTTGCCCAAAATACAAGCCGACAAATACTTGCCAAATTTTAAAGGTCCACACTCTTGGCTACCCAATCTCTCACGGCACCATGCATGCACAACAAACTTTAGGTCCCGCGTATGCGGTCCTTATCAGTCCTTATCCCCGCATGCATTTCGGCTCCTACAAGTGTATAAAAGCCAAACTTGTGGCTGGTGAAGCATGCGTCTTGCATTGCTTTTACTTGTAGACCTTGTTCTGGCCTCTGTCGTGCCTAATGTCGGCGCCGCCGCTGGGGGTGTCGCTGGTGGTGCCGTTGGTGTTGGTGGAGCGGTTGGTGCTGGAGGTGCAGCTGGAGCTGGAGCTGCTGGTGCCGCCCCTGCTATTGACACAATTGCAACTGCTCCCGCCATTGCAACCCCACCCACCGGTGGTGACATTTCTGCAGCTGGTACTGCTTCTGCTGGTGCCGTCGCCGGTACTGGCGCAGTCTCTGCTGGTGGGGCAGTCTCTGCCGTTGACACCGCTTCCGCTGTCGCTGCTGCCTCTGCTGCTGCCTCCGCCGCCGCCTCTGCTGCTGCTGCTATTTCCGCTGGGGGTGCAATTTCTGCTGTTGGTGCAATCTCCGCCGGCGGCGCGGCCTCTGTTGGTGCCTCTGCTATTGGCACCGTCTCTGGCGCCCCCGGCGTTATCCCTACACCCGCCGTAGACGCCTCTGCTAGTGGCGCCATCTCTGCCGGTGGTACTGTGTCTGCTGGAGGCGATGTTTCGGTTGGTGCTGACGCTGGCGTTCCCCCCGCTAGCAGCCTCCCGATCGGCGTCTCTGCTGGTGGCACTGTGTCTGATGCGGGTACTATCTCTGCCATCATCTCCATCTCTGCTAGTGGCACTGCACCTGCGGTTGTCACCAGCTTTGCGATTGGAACTGCACCTGCCGTTGGCACCGCACCCGCTGCTGTCTCTATTTCTGGTGGTGTCCCACCCGCTATTGCACCTCCCCCTTCTGGTGCCCCGCCTGCAAGTGGCCCTCCCTCACCCTCTGTTGTCACTGTGTCTGTTGTTACAACTGTTTCTGCGAGTACATCCGCTGCTGGCTCTGAACCCGCTGTTATCACTGTTACTGCTACTGAAACTGCACCTGCTGTTGCTGCTGGCACCGCACCTGCCGTGGTCATTGTCACTGCCATTGCAACTGTGCCTGCTGTTGGCTCTGCACCCGCAATTGTAACCGTTTCTGCTGTTGAGACTGCACCAGTGGCACCTGCCGTTGCTGGCGCTGGGGCAGGTGTTGGTGGTGTTATTGGTGGCACTGGTGCTGGCGCTGGCACTGGTGCTGGCGCTGGCACTGTCTCCACAGGATGTGGTCCTATAGACCTAATCAATGAAATTGAGCAAGATGTCAAAGCCCTACTCCTAACTTTAACCACAATAATTCAAGATATCAAGACCGGTATCGACTTGGGAACCGATTTGGGCAGCGCCTTTGCCGCTCAGTGCGGGGCAGTAGAGCAACTCATTACGGATTTGGCAACAAAGAGCTTGCAAATCAACTTTTCTTGTATCCAAGTCACCGAGATTGTGAGGTTTTGTGGCGGCATTGTGCAGATTTTTGCCCTGCTGTGCTCGTTCTTGGCCCAGCTCATCACGTTTATTTCTCAGAGCCCGACGCAGATTGGGGGCGAAGTGTTTAGCGCAGCATTGCAAATTCCTCAAGCACTAATTACTGCTGTGTCACAGCTCAGCAGCAAGTTCCCGCTAATTTCGCTCTTGACCCAGTTTGTGTTGGGCCAGGCTCAGACGCTGATGGCGAGTGCTCAGACGACGTGCAAGAGTGCTGGATGTGGCTAGTTTATTTAATGGTTTATTGGGAGATTGCGACGCTACTGGGCGCTGGGCGCCGCGGCGCCAGCTGGTCCCCTGGGCACCCCTGGGCACTGAGTGCAGAGCACAGCCCTCCTCATGCAATAGCTAGATATTCAGGCCAATTTCTTGACCGCATTATTAAACTCCACCACCTCGACCGCGCAGGTCACTTCATGGCACAGCTGGCGGCGCTGGGCAGTAGGCAGCTTGGGCAGCAGCTCGGCACCGATCGAATGCTCAATGGCGTTGACAGGCACCTGGAAGCTGCTCAGCGGGACATTGTTGTCGATGGGAGCATTAGGTAGTACGAATGCACCCACTGCAACACCTCCCTTGGGCATGCTGGGCGCCAGGGGCTCCTCGGCAACAATCAACTTGAAAAAGTGGGTAGGCACGGCGATGTTGGGAGGGTTGCCAATAACTTCATAGCTCACTCTAAACTTGCCGTCGGGGTCCTTGCGGGGCAGGTAGAGGGGCCCAGTCATGATGCGCACGCTGGAATATTTCGAGGTGAGGTTGCGGCAAAACCGCTCAAAATGGGCCCAGTAATCGCGGTTAAACCCTTGGCCCACTTGGGGGGCCATATTTGTGAGCAAAAAAGTCTCGTCCATCGCTTGCTGGCTGAATTTGGCGTCTGCTGCGGGCGCCTGGTGGCCGCGGTCGTAGCCCGAGCGAAAGTAGTCTTTGAGGCGCGCCCGAAACTGTTCAGGGATTGCCGTGTCCTCTTTGAAGATAGACTTATCTCTTTGGCCATCCCTAAGGTCTTTGGTGGCCGCGGTCAGGTGCTCAATGACCCATGCAGGATTGCGTTTGGACCGGTCGTACAGCGACACAAATTCGGTGTGGGCCTGCAGGTCCTGGACGGGGATGGGGTAGCCGTATTTTGCAAAGTACGCGCTCGGGTTGATGTTTACTCCCGCAAGTTTGGTTGGGGTGGGTGCAGCAGGTACGCTTGAGGGGGGTCCAGGGGGTGAATCTTTTTTCCAAAATCCCATGGCTGACGTGGGTGTGGGACCCCAAGGGGGGACCCTGTGGGGGGCCTGGGGGGTGGTGCGCAGGGGTATGGGGGGTGGTGCGCAGGGGTATGGGGGGTGGTGCAGGGGTGTCAAGGGGGACCTTCACTAGCGACTTCACTCCTTTTTTGTACCAGTTGCACCCTGCTAGATGCCCACGGGTGCCCACGGGTGCCCCCCTTCACCCCCTTGGCTCTAAATATCTCCGCCTAACTACCACCCCCTTAGCCGTATTCATCATACATATTTCACCTAACCCCAATTCGACTCTCTTAATTTTCACATGCCCTCGGCAGGTCATGCGTACCCGGCGTGCCCTCGGCTCGGCACCCTAACCCCCGCACCCCACATAAACCCCCTAGAGCTCCACTCTCTGTCATGCACTCCTCATCAATTCTCCGCGCTGCATACATTCTGGGCGCCGCGCGCACGCCAATTGGCAATTTCAATGGCGCGCTGGCCAAAGTGAGCGCCGTAGAGCTCGGGGCGACCGCCGCCAAAGCCGCCATCTCGCGCGCCAAAATCGCCCCCTCAGATGTTGAGGAAGTGGTGTTTGGGCACGTTTTACAAGGCAATGTGGGTCAGGCGCCGGCGCGCCAGGTGGGAATTGCCGCCGGGATCCCTGCCACGGCCGAGGCGCTCACGGTGAACAAGGTGTGTGCCTCTGGGCTTAAGTCTGTTTCGTTGGCGGCCCAGAGCATTTTGCTTGGTGACCGTAGCGTGGTGCTTGCTGGTGGTACCGAGAGTATGTCGCAATCGCCCTTTTACGTCCAGCGCAGCCTGGGGTTCGGCGGCGGCAAGTTGGTCGATAGCATTGTTGGGGATGCGCTTACCGACCCTTACAACAAGATTCACATGGGCAATTGCTGCGAAAACACCAATAGGCGCGAAGGGATTACGCGCGAGGCCCAGGATGAGTACGCCGTCGAGTCGTACAAACGGGCCCAGCGCGCGGTCGCTGAGGGGCTTTTCGAGGAGGAAATTGTTCCTGTGGAGGTCAAGGGAAGGAAGCCGGTAACAATTACACAAGATGAAGCGCCCAATGCCGTCAAGCTTGACAAGATTCCCACTCTTCGCGCGGCGTTTGAAAAGGACGGAACAGTGACTGCTGCTAATGCCTCGAGCATTAATGACGGCGCTGCCGCGTTGGTCGTGGCGTCTGAGGATGCGGCGGAGCGCCTGGGAGCCCCCAAACTTGCCAAAATTGTGGCCTATGCCGACGCGGCCACCGACCCGATCGATTTCACAATTGCCCCTTCGCTGGCCATCCCAGCTGCTCTCAAGCGCGCAGGCTTGGAGCTGGGGGATATCTCTATCTTTGAGATCAACGAGGCGTTCTCTGGCGTGTCCCTGGCCAACAATAAACTCCTCAAGCTGGATGCCGCAAAAGTGAACCCGCGCGGCGGTGCAGTTGCCCTGGGCCACCCCGTGGGCGCCTCAGGTGCGCGCATTTTGGTGACGCTGCTGCACGAGCTCAAGAGCGGCGAGTATGGCGCTGCAGCCGTGTGCAACGGCGGTGGAGCCGCCACGGCTGTTGTTGTGCAGAGGTTGTAGAGAGCAAAGCGGGGGGTGATATAATTCGGGCACGTGAGATTAGTGCGCGTGCGCTTTGTAGGTAAATAGCTAATGCGCGCGGTGAAAGAGGTGGGGAGCCCAGTGGTGGGTGAGGGCCAGATAGAGCGCCATGGTTCTAGTGAGCTGCGATTCTAGAATTAAAGGGGTGAGAGTGTGGCTCGAGGCGCAACCGGTAGCCCAGCCGCCTGCCTGGGTGCCCTACGCAGCCTGCCCTAGCTGCCCCAACTAGCCATCCCAGCCTAATGTGACCTGGCTTCTGGAGCCTCCCAAGCGGCAATCTATCGATAAAAGCCAAACAATTAACGCTAAAAAGTCCCAAAAAACAATTTTTGTTCATTCTTGGGCGCACTTGAGGTGGATATACATGTGCCCTTCTCGAGGCAGCCCCAGGTCACCCCCATGGCCAGGCCCCTCATGGGCCTCCCAGGCTCCCCCAGAGGCACCCAAGGGCACCCCTTCACTAGTCCCAGGGTATCTAGAGCACCACAATTTCCAAAAAATAGCCACAAACAACCCACATTATAATAAAATTATCATAAAACTCATGCATCCCCCGACCCCCATCCTTACCCCACATTTACCCCAATCTCTCATGAGGGGAAAAAGACTCGCATCCACCCTCAACGTGGCCAATGCCCCGTTCCTCTACCACTCAAACTCTCTCTTGAGCTCCTCGCCCCTCAAGTTTACGGGGCCCTCAACGCCAATGAACCTGTGCACCAGCATCAACTCGGCCCTGGATATTGCGCTCGAGAGCGATCCTGGCGCCATTGTCTTGGGGGAGGACTTGGAATTTGGCGGAGTGTTTAGGTGCACCAAGGATTTGCACTCCAAGTTTGGCGCCGCGCGCGTCTTCAACACCCCGCTCAGCGAGCAGGGCCTCGTGGGGTTCGCCGTGGGGTACGCCGCAATGAACAAAACAGCCATTGCCGAAATCCAATTTGCCGACTATGTTTTCCCAGCGTTTGACCAGCTGGTTTCCGAAGCCGCAAAGTACCGTTACAGAGCCGCGTCCCACTATGACGTGGGCGGCCTTACGGTGCGCATGCCGTGCGGTGTAGTGGGCCATGGTGGTCTCTACCATTCGCAGTCTGGCGAGGCATTCTTTAGCCACTGCCCCGGCCTCAGGGTGGTGATCCCCCGCTCGCCAGCGACCGCCAAAGGTTTACTGCTCAGTGCCATCCGGTCGCGCGACCCGTGCATTTTCATGGAACCCAAAATGCTTTATCGGGCTTCGAGCGAGCACGTGCCGCTCGGCGACTACACAATTGATCTTGATAGGGCCGAGATCATTCGGGAAGGAACCGATGTGACCCTTGTCGGGTACGGCACCCAGATCTATGTATTGAGCGAAGCGGCCGCCCTGGCCGCCGAAAAGGGCATCAGTTGTGAGGTTGTGGACCTCCAGACCATCGTGCCGTGGGACCAGGACACGGTGTGTGCGAGCGTCGCCAAGACCGGTAGAGCAGTCCTAAGCCACGAGGCGCCCTTGACCGGTGGAATAGGCGCCGAAGTAGTGGCCACCATTCAGAAAAAATGTTTTCTTCGCCTCGAGGCGCCGGTTGCCCGCGTGACTGGCTGGGACGTTCCAAATTCGCTGGCGTTTGAGCGATTCCAGATCCCCGATACTGTGCGTGTTCTCGATGCTATTTTAGACGTAGTTAATTATTGATGCGAGTGCTCCTCGCTGGGTACCCCTTGCCAGCTCACCCTGGCACCCCTTCCCAGTGTCCGAGATCTGGGGATAGGTATCGGCTGGGGTAAGGGCTAGGCGGTTGAGCGAGGTCACGCGACCTTGCGACTTGGCTGCAAATCCAATCCCCACAGATACCAAAAGAATTGCTCTATCTAGGCATGTCTCGGTCCATGCGTTTAGTAGCAGCGGCTATGCATCTCATTCTGCGGCTGCAGCTGCAGGGTGCGGCTGCTGACGCTATCACCCCCAATCCCAGCTGAAAACTCTGATGGCTGGGTTCGGTTGCCGCTTGGGGTCCGACCCGGAAAAGGTCCCCAGGCTTTGAGATTTGGCGAGCAGGAGTTTTAGCCGAATTTGGAGAGGGCACATTCCGCGCGGCTATCACGACCGCAGACAATCTTTGGTGGTATTTGATCTAGTACATACACTTTAAACGCTACGATTCGTTGCTGGCCGACGACGACTAGGGCCCCGCCCAGTCGGTATCTTGTCGGGGCCCAGTCGGTGACCACACGGTCGCAGATGGCTGCACTCAGAGGTGCATGCTGCAGGAAGACCAAAACAAACATGGAAAATTAGTAGATTGCCGCATGATACGTAGATGAAGTGGAAATATCCAAAAATTCAGGACTGCTCCATCTCGTCTGGAAAATTTCAGGCTGATGTTGGGAATGTTTTGGTGTACCGGCATGACGTCAGGCCGCATGGTAGCTGACGTCCGGCTCGACGGGAGGCAGTCTGGTAGAGTCCCGAATAAACATCGGACGAGCCAAGTTTTGATGTGGTTGTATGTATTTAGAGTATAGGAGCTACCGCATCTAGTTTTTGAGCTGAAACATGGCAAGGATCAGTAGCTACAGTTACTAAGGCCTTCATTGGCTAGGCTCGAAAAATTTTTCCCAGCTTGGAGTCGATAAGCGAAGGAAACAAAACAAAAAGTCTCAACCTCCCGAGGGGTAGCAACTCATTCAGTAAGAAAACTAGACCCTAGGCCCACCGCAACGGCCGATTTCTGCGTGTCGGCAAGCTTATGCAGGCCTGCATGCGGGCTGCATGAGGTGCGTGGCCAGCCCTGGGGTCGGCAGTTGCGGCCATGAGTTTGGGTGGAAAAATTGCATCGGAGGAGAAGGGGATAGTGTGTGATTAGTGGGAGGAGGGCGTTGTTGAAGTTTTTTTTCCATCCCCAAGCCTACACCTCTCAAGCCGCTCGACGGTGGTGGTGCAGACCGGCCAAAAGAGGCAAGTTTGTCAGCAGTTTACAGAGATGGCCAATCCGCGCTCGGTATGTAGCATGCAGGCCATGCATAAAAAGAAATTATATCCGTTTGGCTCCAGCTGCTATATAAGATGGATGCACCCATTTTCCAAGATCAAGGCCCCCTATACCCCATCATGGCTGACGAAGTTAAGGACGGTTTCCAGGGAGAACAACTCGAGGAGTACGCTGCTCTTGTTAAGTATGTTGCCTCGTACCGTGATGAGAAGGATCTCGCTGCCGAGCAGGCGGCTGAGGCTGAGAATGCCGAGCCCAAGCCCGTGCCCAAGTGGAAGTTCTGGGCCAAGAAGGCCGATACTGAGGGCGGCGATGCCGGCTTCACTATTCCCGACTCGTGGCTCAGCACCGACCTTAAGGCCGGTTTGACCAGCTCTGAGGTTGATACTCGCCGCAAGAAGGCTGGTTACAATGAGCTGACCTCTGAGCACCAAAACATTTTCCTGCGCTTTTTGAGCTACTTTAGCGGTCCTGTCCTCAACGTTATGGAGGTTGCTGCTTTGCTTGCAATCGGTTTGCGCGACTGGGTCGACTTTGGTGTCATCGTGGGTATTCTTATGCTCAACGCATTTGTCGGTTGGTACCAAGAATCCAAGGCTGAGGACGTTGTTGCTCAGCTCAAGGCCGATATTGCCATGAAGGCGGTTGTTGTGCGTGACGGCCACGAGCAAGAGATTTACGCCCGCGAGGTCGTTCCCGGTGACATTGCTGTTGTCGAGGAGGGTACCGTTGTTCCTGGTGATGCCCGTGTGATTTGCGCCTACGACAACCCCGCCGGCTACTCTGAGTACCTTGACTACATCAACTCTGATCTTTCTGCCCTCGCCAACAAGGGCGAGCACCCTGAGGACGACATGGACGACGATGAGGACCACGGCCGCAAGCAGGGCCACTCGCTCATTGCGGTTGACCAGAGCTCCATCACCGGTGAGTCTCTCGCCGTCGACAAGTTTATGGCCGATACCATCTACTACACCACCGGCTGCAAGCGCGGAAAGGCGTTTGTCGTTATTACTGCTACCGGTACCAACACCTTTGTCGGTAAGACCGCCTCGATGGTCCAGGGTGCCCAGGACCAGGGTCACTTCAAGGCTATTATGAACTCGATCGGTTACTCTTTGCTCGTGCTCGTGGTTGCTTTCTTGCTCGCCATGTGGATTGGTGGTTTCTTCCGCCACTTGAAGCTCGCTACCCCTGAGCACAGCTCCAACAACTTGCTGCACTACATCCTGATCATGCTGATTGTCGGTGTGCCTGTTGGTTTGCCCGTCGTTACTACTACTACCCTTGCCGTTGGTGCCGCCTACCTTGCTGAGCAAAAGGCGATTGTCCAGAAGCTTACTGCCATTGAGTCTCTTGCCGGTGTCGACATTTTGTGCTCGGACAAGACCGGTACCCTTACTGCCAACAAGTTGTCGATCCGCGAGCCTTTCGTTGCCGAGGGTGTCGATGTCAACTGGATGATGGCCGTGGCCGCCCTTGCCTCGTCGCACAACATCAAGGCGCTCGACCCCATTGACAAGATCACCATTGTTACTTTGCGCCGCTACCCCAAGGCTCTCGACATTATGCAGCAGGGCTGGAAGACCCACAGCTTTATTCCTTTCGACCCTGTCAGCAAGCGTATCACCTCGGTCTGCGAGCTCAACGGTGAGACCTACACCTGCGCCAAGGGTGCCCCCAAGGCCATTCTTCAGCTCAGTGCGTGCTCCCCCGAGCAGGCCGCTCTCTACACCGAGAAGGCCCGTGAGTTTGCCTCGCGCGGTTTCCGTTCGCTTGGTGTCGCCGTCAAGAAGGGTGACGAGGACTGGCAGTTGCTTGGTATGATCTCGCTCTTTGACCCCCCTCGTGATGACACTGCCCAGACCATTATCGAGGCCCAGCAGCTCGGTCTTTCCGTCAAGATGTTGACTGGTGACGCTATTGCCATTGCCAAGGAGACCTGCAAGATGTTGGCTCTTGGTACCAAGGTCTACAACTCTGACAAGCTTGTTAACGGTGGCTTGACCGGTGCTCTCCAGCACGATTTGGTCGAGAAGGCCGATGGTTTCGCCGAGGTGTTCCCCGAGCACAAGTACCAGGTCGTTGAGATGCTCCAGGAGCGTGGTCACTTGACTGCCATGACTGGTGACGGTGTCAACGACGCCCCCTCGCTCAAGAAGTCTGACTGCGGTATCGCCGTTGAGGGTGCCACCGAGGCTGCCCAGGCCGCCGCTGATATTGTTTTCATTGCCCCTGGTCTTTCCACCATTGTCGACTCGATCAAGGTCGCTCGCCAGATTTTCCAGCGTATGAAGGCTTACATCCAGTACCGTATTGCCCTGTGCTTGCACTTGGAGATTTACCTCATGACCTCTGCCATCATCATTAACGAGATTGTCCGCGCCGAGCTCATTGTCTTTATTGCCCTGTTTGCCGACTTGGCCACTATTGCCGTCGCTTACGACAATGCCCACTACGAGCCCCGCCCCGTCGAGTGGCAGCTGCCCAAGATTTGGATTATTTCTTCTGTTCTCGGTTTCTTGCTTGCCCTTGGTACCTGGGTCATCCGCGCCTCGATGTTCTTGCCCAACGGTGGTATCGTTGAGAACTTTGGCTCTGTCCAGGAGATTCTCTTCCTCGAGATCTCGCTCACTGAGAACTGGCTCATCTTTGTTACCCGCGGTGGCCAGACCTACCCCTCGTGGCAGCTCGTTGCCGCCATCTTTGGTGTTGATATCATTTCGACCATCTTCTGCTTGTTTGGCTGGCTCTCGGGCCCCGGCTCCACTTTGGAGACCAACCCCAAGGACCTGTTCAACGAGACCGCCGATGGCTGGACCTCGATCGTCACTGTGGTTATCGTGTGGCTCTACTCGATCTTTGTCACCGTTGTTATCGCCGTTGTCGCCTACTTGCTCAACCGCGCTAGCTTCCTCGCTGACCTTGGCCGCCACGACCGCTCCCACGCCGACGCCAAGCTCGAGAACCTTATTGCCCGCATTTCTCGTCTTGCCATTGAGCATGAGCAGGATGAGGTTACTGGAAAGTCTCGCTTCACTATTGCTGCCAAGACCGCCGCTGCTGAGGAGATGGACTAGATTAGACTTAATTAATTAATTTTTGTGCAATTGCGAGTGAGCAGCGAGCCAAGCGGCTCTCAGTGGCTCCCAGTGGCTCCGAGTGGCCCCGAGTGGCTCCAAGTGACCCTCTTCTTTTTTCTGGTCAGGTGAGCTGACCTGGGAACGATTGAGGGGAGCGGCGAGTTTTAGTAAGTTGGACTTTGGTGAGCTGGATGAGCCTGGCCCAGTCGAGCCCAATTGGCGACCTGCCCCGGTCACTGCCTTGGCACAGCTAGTACAGCTACCATCGCTGGGCCAAAATATACAAAAATTTTGCTAATTCTTCCAAATTAACCTTGAATTTTGCGTACCTGGCACCTTGTTGGGTCGCTCTTGAGCTGGTGATACTTGGGTCAAACGCAGCATGCAGCCAGGGCCAAGCTCATTGAGCGAGGCAGCGCTCGACAGCGCTCAATAGCATTCGTAAGCACTCGACAGCGCTTTGAAAACCATTAATAAATATACACCTACAGCTAATGCGCCGCCAACACATGGATGCACCCAAGGCCTGTCATGCCTGCACTCGCACAGCTACCCAAGCTAGCCTAGGGACGAGCTGCACGCACGGCATCGCAGCCTCTCAATAATGGTACTTACTACGCACCGCTTGGGAGCCTCGAGTGCATTAATTCTAGCGCTAGCAAAGTCTATGAATTGGCAAGCCCAAGGCCACACCCTGGGGCTCTAGCACTAGGATGCCCCTCTGGGATGCCCCTCTGGGATGCCCCTCTGGGATGCCCCTCGGGCTGGGAGCACATCCATTTGCGCACCTCAGCTCTCACCTAGCTCAATCGTACCCCGAATAACCGTTTGAACATGCCCACCGCACCACAGCCCATCCTCCCGTGTCTCGACAAACACCTGGCCAGCACGTCCAATGCACTGGCCTTGGCGTGCCCTATAGCTAGCAGGTAGGCGGCCCTCACCAATTAGCCAGTACCCCAGAGCTCCATTAAGGCTACCGCAAATAGGATCCTCAGCGCCCGAGTTCATAAACATGCGCACCTCGAGGTCGCCGTCGCGACGGATGGCCGCGAGCCCAATGTTGCGCGTGATGGGCGCCCAGTTGGGCTGCACCGCAACTAGCTCGTCATAGGACTTGAGCAGCAGCACGCTAAATGCGGGGCCGCTTTTCAGCAGTACAGGCGCCTCGACTTGAGAGCGGTCAAGGCCACACACATCGAGGGCCACCTCCAATTCGTGGCTCTCTAGGGGCAGGACCTCCACCCCCGGAACCTTGAAGTAAATGATCCCATCTCTTTTGGACACGTTTACTAGCCCCAGCTCGCACTGCTGCACAAGGTCGCCATCGCCATTTCCCTCCAGGTACAGGTGGGCGGCTCCAAGCGTAGGGTGGCCGCCGAAGCAAAGTTCCTCAATTGGACTAAAGATCCGCATCGCGTAGCGTGCGCTCGAGTCCGAGGGCGGCGAGATAAACACCGTTTCAGAGACATTGGTCCAGCTGGCGATCTGCTGCATATCCTCAGTTGAGAGGGTATCACAATGCACAATTGCCAGGGGATTGCCGCGTTTAGGGTCGGGCGAGAACACGTTTACTTGGGTGAACTTGTACTGCATGGTGACTGACGAGCAAGAGGGGTGAGGCGTGGAGGCGTAGGCGAGGGCGTCTGGGGTTGCAAATTTGCCAATCGAGAGATTTAGAGTGGAATCGCTAGCTGCTCGAGACCGGTGCTTATCGGTGACCGAGGGAATTTAATTTTCATGAACTTTTTGGGTATGGGGAGGAGTGCACTCGGGCAGGGTTTGGTGCGATTATGGGAGCGATTGGGCTAGCGAGGGTCAATTTCTACTTTGCTAAAGCTTTTAGAGTCTCCTTTTAGGGTCTCATGGAGCGGTGCCTGGGTCTATATGCGCGTGATATGCAGCTCGAGTTGGGCACCCAGTTGGAGACCTTGTCGGCACGAAAGGTGCGTGAGGGGTACGGTCGGCACTGGTTAAGTCTAAATCACCAATAAACCAGCAATAAATACATTTTTAGGCGTAGTTCGCCCTAGGCATACCCCGTGCACACCAACCCTAACCCACAATTACTAACTCGCTAGGGCTCAGCACTCTCATCTCGCAAACTAAACCACTCTAAACAGGCAGCCCGACGAAAAGTCATTCTACAATGGTTGTCGGAAAGAGCAACAAACGTGTTGGAAAGAAGGGCGGAAAGAAGAAGCAGGTCGATGCCTTCACCCGTAAGGACTGGTACAACATCAAGGCCCCCGTTCCCTTTGACGTCCGCGACGTTGGCAAGACCCTTGTGAACCGCTCGACCGGTCTCAAGAACGCCAACGACGAGCTCAAGGGCCGTGTGCTCGATGTTTCGCTCGCCGACCTCAAGAACTCTGAGGACTTTGCCACTCGCCGCATCCGTCTTCGCGTCGACGAGGTCCAGGGCAGCAACCTGTTGACCAACTTCCACGGTCTTGACTTTGCCTCTGACAAGCTCCGCAGCTACGTCCGCAAGTGGCAAACCCTGATCGAGGCCGATGTCACCGTCAAGACCAGCGATGACTACCTCGTGCGCCTGTTTGCCATTGGCTTCACCAAGCGCTCCCCCACTCAGATCAAGAAGGCCAGCTACGCCCAGAGCTCGCAGGTGCGCGAGATCCGCAAGAAGATGGTCGACATTATGACCCGCGAGGCTTCCGGCGTCACCCTCAACCAGCTCGTTGCCAAGCTGATCCCCGAGGTCATTGGCCACGAGATCGAGAAGAGCGCCAGCAACGTCTACCCTTTGCAGAACGTTCACATCCGCAAGGTCAAGCTCCTCAAGCAGCCCAAGTTTGACCTCGGTGCCCTGCTTGCTCTCCACGGTGAGGGCGCCTCGGACGACACCGGAAAGAAGGTTTCCTCCGAGTTCAAGGACGTTGTTCTTGAGTCTGTTTAAATAAAGCATAAATAGTCTACGGATTTAATTTATATGCGGCCGTGCGAGGCCTGGGGAGTACCTCTCGAGCTCGGCCAAGTGGTGTCTCCTTCAGCTTCGCATGCCTGACTACAAGCACGTGAGCACCTTGACTCTGTTAATTTTTCGAGTGAAATTTCAAAAAGTGCACAAATTTGTAAAAATGGCTGTAGGTGGGTCCTTGCCTTAAGCCGGTGAGCTTGCTGAGCTTGAGCTGAGCTTGAGCTGAGCGCCTTCGGCTTGACCGGGCCAATCCAAGTGCATTGAGTAGGTTTAGCTGAAAAATTGATGTGTTTGTGGTGCATTCTCGTAAACGACATCATATACCCGAGGAAGCCTCGAGGGAGTGCGATGGGTGCCCCGAGGGAGCACCTGGGGTACCCTTGGCAGCCTCAAGGCAGCCTCAAGGCAGCCTCAAGGCAACCAATCTCTGACTCGCTGAATGACTCAACTGGCTCGATTTAGTCGATACTCTTAAACTACTATAGTCCTGACACTAGCTCCACACCGCTCCACACTCTGCTCGCTCAGCTGCTCCCTCAACCACTCCCATGAACACAGACACCCTAAAGCAAGCACTCCAAACAGAGCAAAACGACGATACAACCCAGGCTGCATCCCTCCTAAGCTCGCTATCCCCAAAATCACTCGAAAAAAAAGGCCTTGCCGTCCTCAACCTCGCCCAGGTCTCGCTGCGTTCCTCGCTTGGAGGCCGCACGATCCTCACTCTGGGCTCAGACAAGGCCGTGGGAGCTCCTGAACTAACGCCATGCGTCAAAGTTGGCGACATTGTTGGTCTTCACGTTCAAAAATCAATGGACAAGTTGGGCGAGGCAGTGGTCACCAAAGCCGGCGCTGAGATCGATGTTGCTTTTGACGAAGACTTGGAAATCCCAGAGACGAGGTTGTGCTTGCTGAAACTGGTCAACACAACCACCTATACTCGCATGAACTGGGCACTTGACCACCTTGGCGACGGCCGCCTCGCCAAGCTTGTGCGAGGGGACGCTGCTCCCACGATCGAGCGTATGCCTTTAAAGATTGAGGATGGCAGTCTGAATGCGAGTCAATGTGAGGCGGTGGAGTATGCCCTCGGCTCAGATCTCGCGGTCGTGCATGGTCCTCCTGGTACCGGCAAGACCAGCACGATTATCGAGATTGCGCGCCAGCTCGTGGCCCGTGGCGAGCGCGTCCTAATTTGTGGGCCCAGCAATGTCTCTGTTGACAATATAGTTGAGCGCTTGAGCCCATATTTCAAGCCGAGCCAGCTGATCCGCCTCGGGCACCCTGCGCGGCTTTCCGAGGCCGTGCAGCGGCACTCGTTGGACCTGGTTTCTCGCACGAGCGATTCAGGTCAAATTGTCGCAGAGTTGAGAGCAGAGATTGACCAGCTGCTACGCAGTCTCAAGAAACAAAAGTCCAAAAGCGCGCGCCGCGAAACGTATGCCTCGATCCGTGATTTGCGCCGCGACCTCAAACAACGGGAAAAAGCCGTTGTGCGTAATTTGCTGGTGGGAGCCAAGATTGTTGTGGCCACGCTGCATACTTCGGGCTCGACCTTTTTGAACCTTGTGCCCAAACCCCTGTTTGGCACTGTGATTATCGACGAAGTTTCGCAGGCCATGGTGCCCCAAAGTCTCGTACCGCTTGTGGTAGACCCCCATATTTGCCGCCTCGTTATTGCTGGTGATAACAAGCAGCTTCCTCCCACCGTTTTGAGTACTGATTCCCGAGTCAAGGCGGCGCTCGAGCGCACGCTTTTCGATGTACTTGAAGAGTTGCACCCTCGAGCCAAGCATTTGCTGAATGTGCAGTACCGGTTCCCGACCGAGTTGATGGTGTTTCCTAGTGCCGCGTACTATGGAGGAGCCCTGAGGGTGGAGGAGCCTGTTGCCAGTCAAAGGCTGGGCGACTTGGGGTACAAGGATGCGAGCGAGAGTGTGCTGCTATGGATCGATACGCTTGGTCAGTGCCCTGAGCAAAAAGAAGATGACTCGCTGAGCACCCTTAACGAGGGCGAGGCCGAAGTGGTTGCCGCACACGTACGCAAACTACTCGAGAATGGCCTGGCTTCACACCAAATTGGAGTGATTACACCTTACACAGCCCAAGTGAGCACCATAAAGGGCTTGATTCCCGAGGTAGAGGTCGCAACTGTGGACGGATTCCAGGGCCGCGAGAAAGAGGCCATTGTGATGTCGATGGTTCGTAGCAACTCTGAGGGCGATGTAGGGTTTGTGGCCGACGAGCGGCGGATCAATGTTGCTATTACGCGCCCGAGGCGGCACCTGTGCGTTGTAGGGGATACTGAAACGCTGTGCCATGGGTCGCTCAGGCGGTGGGTCGAGTGGGCCCTAGAGCATGCCGATATTGTTTATTTAGAGTAGGTGAGTGGGCGTAGGGCTATGTATAGCTAGGTCTAAAAATAAAAAGAGCAGGTGCGCAGGTGCGCTACTGACGATCGGTGCAGGCGCCGGCGGCGTTATGCACCCCAGCCGCACGCGTCAAGGCCCTCGGCTGACATGAAGGTGCCCGACGACGCGGAAGTCAACCAATTGGAGACGATGATGGAGGCCTCGTCTGGCCCCCGCAACCCGATCGCCGAGGCGCGCGAGTTTTATAGTGGGGCAAACCGCCGCGCTCAGACGCGTTTACCGATGAAACCGCACCTTTTACCCGGCCTCGATGTGGCTGCGCCTGTGGCCGAATCGGGGGGGAAAAGGGGCTCTCTGTGGGCCGTGGGTGCGTTGGTGGCAGGAATTCTTTTGGGTTATGCCGTTGCTCTAGTTTTAGGCCCCCTTGGGGGAGCCACAGTCGCCCCAAGGGGTTCCAAGTTGGGCCCAACTTTTGACGGGTTTGAGGGGTCGCATGCCTCCAATCCGCTAGGCATTAAAGATAGCGTGCTCGAGAGTGCTTCCAGAAAGTTGGCCCCCCCTCTTCGCAACTATGCATCACCCGCAAACGGTGGCTCGGTCGTCCCCCAACTCACCCACTTTGAGCGCGGCTGGCTCGACAGGCTGCTGGGGTTGGACCCTCCCGATATGCAGGAACTTGTTGCCGCGCGCGCTACGCCGCTGATATGTGTGCCTGTGCAGTCCAAGGGGTCACTTACGGTGAAGCTCGCGGTAGACGTGCGGGTCCATCGAATTGTGGTGCGCGGCCAGGGCCGTTGCGGCGTGCGCCTGCCCAATATGGCCGAATCTGCCGAACGGTTTATGACCCCTGGGCCAGGCGGCACCTCGCGCGCAGAGTTTGCAGTGGATAGCACCATCGGCATCCTCACGGTACACCTCATTGGCGAGTGCTGTGTTGATGGGGTTGAGGTTTGGGGGGTTTACCAGGAGGGTTAGGGGCTGGGGAAGCTATTTAAATTTATTTCTCGGCGCTCCGGGGCTAAGCTTGCCGTGCTCTCCCCGGCGCTCTCCTGCACGCCATGCAGGTTGGTGCGCCTTGTGCAGAATTTGGCAGCGCGCGGTGACACTCGGTGACCCCATTAATTTAATGACCAAACAACGGAAGCAACTATTTTTAGGTAGCGCAGCAATTTTGGCAACTGTTTCAATATATGCAAATTTGTGACACCCTCGGAGATTTGTTGTCAAGGGGCATGTGCATGCGCAGGTGAGCGCGGTATGTGAGCGCGCTTGAGTAAATCTCTCACTCTTTTGTAAATTTCTCCCGACCCAATGTTGTCCCTCAATTGCGCATGCATCACTTGTGGCATCCACAAACAAGTGCTTTAAGCTGTGGCAAATGTGGCGCACTGCATGAGAGTGTAACAAGGCCTTAAATTCGCAGCCCTTGTTTGGGTGAAAACAAAGTCGCAGCCGCAAATGCTCGAGCAATTAGGCCATTGACACAAGCCTAATACATGTAAAAATTTCAAACCTCGAATTTTTCTTTTGAAATGCGCACTTCACATTCTTCTCGGAGCTCAGTTGTTACTCATCTCGTGAAATCTCATTGTTTCATCCCCTTGGCTGCATGTGCATGCATATGCATCTCAAACACATAAAACTGGCGCACCCCCCAGGTAGCGCCCCTTTTGTAATGGTTACTATCGCTGATAACATCGCCATCGCCATCGCTGGTGTCGCCCTGTACGCCCAAAACGACGACATGGACGCCGTCAACGCCTGCTTCCTCTACTTTGAGCAGACCTTGCCCAAATACAGCCCCAGCGACCTGACACACACCACCGATATCAAGGCGTTCAACAGCTGGGCCTCGTACTTTGTGCAACAGTCCATTTCAGAGGAGTACCAGTCCAAGTGGCACTCTGAGGTTTCGGCCATTTACAGCCTTTACCAGTCGGCCATCCCCACTGAGTGCGACTTCCTTAGCGGCATTGCCACCGGTGCCAGCCTTTTCAAGACTTACTGGGCCAACTATGGCTACACCGACTTCCCTTCGGTCACCTGCTCTGCCTAAATTGTTTAAATATACCATATCTAATTGTGCTAATGTGAGTGCGCGAGCTGCCCAAGGGCGAGCGAGCGCGCTGCTCTGTCAGGTCCCGTGACCGAAAAATTAAGAGAGTCGTTTGGTGCCCGAGTGCCCAAGGGGTGGGTGCTTGCGGGGTGCCCGAGTGCTCACCGTGCACCTGTGTATAGCCACCCAAATAGTACATAATTCAGACTCACGTTTACGTCTGCACTTTTATAGCATTCCAAGCAGCTCGCGCTCGCCCTGGGGGCTGGAACCTGGGTGAGGGTGCTAGGAAAGGGTGTCTAGCCTCGGGGTGCCTGGGGCTGGTCATCGTGTGCCTCTGCATAACCACACTCGAGTTGTAATAAATCAGATCTAAATATGCACTTGCATGCACATCATGCACAGCTCACCTAGCATGCCCTGGAGCACAGCTCGTCAAGCGCACGCCGCCCCTCTCTTTTCAAACTAATACATAGTCTTAAAATGCCCAATCTACCAAGATGGCTCGTCATCGCGAGGCGCATCGCGCGGGGCGTCGCGGCTGGGAGGCCCGTCGCGGTAGGAGCGAGCAGGCGAACGAGACCGAGCACGCTCGTCGCGGCGACCGTAGCTGCTGCTGCGGCGGTCATCACGGTCATCCCGGCGGCTGTAGCGGTCATCGCCACCACGCGAAGGAGGCGGCGAGCGGCCACCGCGCGAGTCACGGCGAGGAGGAGGGCCATCGCGGCTAGGAGGACCACGCTCAAAACCGCGGTCGCGAGGAGCATCACGAGGGGCATCACGAGGAGCATATCTGGGAGCATCCCGGGGAGGATCGCGGCGGTCACCAAACGAGCCACGGCGGCCGCCAAAGCCACGATCACGAGGGGCATCGTCACGACCGAAACTGCGATCGCCGCGATTATCATAACGGTCACGAGGAGGACCACGCTCAAACCCACGGTCACGGGGACCATCGCGGTCTCCGAAACCACGGTCGCGGGGGCCGTCACGGCCACCAAAGCCACGACCACCACGAGGCTCGCGTGAAGGAGGAGGAGGAGGCGCACCCCTGGGGTCTTCCTCGGCAACCACACGAGCGCCCTTGAGGTCTTTTTCCCTGAAAAGGTCAATTGCACGGTCCACATCCTCCTTGGAGCACACGTCAACAACGCCAGTACCGTCACGCGAGCGCGAAACATCGGTGTAAGTGGGGTCCAGATCGCCGCTACGCACAAAGTCCTTGACGTCTTGCCATGTAGCATCGTCGGGGATATTGCTCAAGATTAGACGGTGTGTGGCAACACGAGGAGGACCAGAGCGACGCTCGCGGGGCTCACCACGAGGCTTGGCATGCTCAAGCACCAAGTAGCCGCCAAGGAAGTTTTGGCCTGTGGCCTCCTTGAGAGCGGCGTCGGCGTCAGCCTGCTCGGCAAACTCGACAAAGGCGTAGCCGGTCATGGGCTTAATGTCGACAATTTTTCCAAATTGCTTGAAGAAATCTTCAAGCTCATAATCGCGCACGTCCCGCGGCAAGGGACGCACAAACAGGCGAGGAGACATGATTAATAGATCGACAGGGTGCAAACGCAAGCAGTTGTGGGATTAGAGTTTGGGGAAAGCTGCAAACAGTTTTGTGAATTTTGTAGCGGCATTCGTGAATTGTGCTGCAACACATGTGCCGGGACATTTTCTTGAGGACTCGAGGCTGTAAAACATGTGCTGGGTCATTCTGTGAGTTTGTGGCGTGCACAACAATTGTGAGTTTTTTAGAGTGATTGGGGTTAGATCTAGTTCAAAAATGGGTTTTTTAGTGCCGGTGGCTCAAAGGCCGAGCAAGGTACGATGGCAAATCTTGGTGTGGACCATGTTCAAGTGGGCTGGGTGGTGTGGTGTGGGCAGAAGGGGGACGAGGTTTTGTAGGATTTAAGAGTTTGCATGGTGTTTAAAGGGATTTTCCGAGGATTCCCGAGGATTCGCCGAGGATCGAGGGGTTTGCGGTGGGTGCAGGGTGTGGTTGCAGGGGCACTTGGGGGGCAATTTTGAGGTGCGATGCAAGAATTTTTAGGAGCAAATAGGCTATTTTGAGTTTATGTGGCAAGTGCTGAGGTGGATACACAGGGCATTGGACTGGGTGGTGAATCTAGTTCATCTGGGTGAGATTGAGGTATACACAGGGGAAACGAAGGCACAGCGAGGGGTATTTGAGTGAGATCCGAGGATTTTTTTAGTGGGAATGTACTGGTTTATGGGCTGTACAAGTAGCACTGGGGGCATTGGGCTGGGTGGTGCCTCAAGGCACCCCATAGGCTTCCTCGTAGTGACCTTTGCCGCTTTGTGTACCTCAATCTCGAATCTGCTGTATAAATTAAATCTAGACAAGCTGTGCCTCTTGCCCTGTGGAGCTCAATACTGTATAAACTAAATGTAGGCCAAGGCTCCCCTTGGGCACCCCTGAGCCCCACTTGCACCCCTTGAGCGCACCCCCCCCTCTTGCTCAAAACGAGATCTGTTAATTTTTCAGAGCGCTTCAGATTACCCCTTGACTTGACCGCGTTGGTCCCGTGGAACCCCTGCCCAGCCCCCAAGTCCCAACCACGAGCCCATTACTAACGACACGTATCAACCTATGCTGGTCAAGTTTGAGAGCAAGTCGAGCACGGCCAAATGCATCGCGTTCCACCCCAAACGGGCGCGCGCCTTGGTGGCTCTCAAGACCTCGTTCATCCAGCTGTGGGACTACCGTATGGGCACGCTCGTGCACCGGTTCGACGGCCACACCGGCGTAGTGCGCTGCGTAGACTTCCACCCCTCGCAAAACATGTTTGTTTCGTGCGGCGATGACGGTACGGTCCGCGTTTGGAACCTCAGCAATAACGAGTGCATGTTTGTGCTCGACAAGCATTTCGACTATGTGCGCACGTGTTTCTTTCATCCTGAGCTCCCTTGGATTATCAGTGCATCAGATGACCAAACGATCCGCATTTGGAACTGGCAAAATCGCCAAGAAATTGCTTGTTTGACCGGCCACTCGCACTGGGTCACGTGCGCGCAGTTCCACCCCACCGAAGATCTGATTGTCTCGGCTTCAATGGACATGACGGTGCGGGTTTGGGATATGAGCGCCCTGCGCAAGCGCCACAGCGCGCCCGGCTCCCAAGACCTGGCGGCAGACGACGTTTTCGGGGCTGATTGCGTGGTCAAGTACGTGCTCGAAGGGCACGACCGCGGCGTCAACTGGGCGGCGTTCCACCCCACCCAGCAGCTCGTTGTCTCTGGTGCAGACGACCGCACTGTGCGGGTGTGGCGCTACGCCGAAACTAGGGCGTGGGAGCTCGACACGTGCCGCGGCCACACAAACAACGTCACGTGCGCGGTTTTCGCAGGAGAGTACATTGTTTCATGTTCCGACGACCGCAGCATCCGCACATGGGACCTCAACTCGCGCGCGTGCGTGCAAACGTACAAAACCGCCGACAAGTTTTGGAATGTTGGGCTGCACCCCACGATCAATTTGCTGGGCGCGACGCACGATTCGGGTGTGATGATTTTCAAGTTGGCAAGGGAGAGGCCCGCGGCAGCGCCTGCGGGCACTGTGGGTGCCTCCAACGCGAGCAGCAGCCTCCTCTACGTCACACCCCAAAAAGTCCTCAAAGAGTTTAATTTGAGCGACCCCGTGGACCGCCAAGGCATCCTCAGTCTCAAAAAAGTCGGCCAGCTGCGCAATCCCATTATTGAGCTCAGCTACAACCCCGCCGAGCGCGCCGTGCTTGCCACCTCGACCGACGAGCGCGGCCCGGTTTACGCGCTGTGCAAGATGGCCGCGCAGCCCATGGGCCCCGTGGAGCCCACTTCGGGCTTTAGTGGGGCCGGCGACCAGGCCCTGTTTGTCTCTCGCAACCGTTTTGTCGTCTTTACCGCCGCCTCGCAGCTGCTCGAATTGAAGGACCTCCAGAACTCAACAACAAAAACTGTGCCGCTCCCGATTGTCACAAAACGCGTAGTGGCCGCTCCCCAGGGCCTCCTGCTCCTTGGCGCCCAGAGTGTGGTCCTCTTTGACCTCCAACAGGCCAAGGTTCTGGCTAAGCTGAGCGTGCCCAACGTCAAGTACGCGGCCTTCTCCGCGGACGGCCACATTGCCCTGCAGTCCAAGCACAACCTCACCATTACGACAAGCACTCTGAAGCAGCTCTCGCAGGTGTACGAGGTGATTCGCATCAAGAGCGTCGGGTGGGACCGGGGCGTCGTTTTCTACACCACGTTCAACCACCTCAAGTACGCGCTGCTGAACGGCGACTCGGGGGTCTTGAAGAGCCTCAGCCAGACGCTCTACGTGCACCAAGTGCAGGGCTCGACCGTGGTGTGCCTGAGCCGTACCGGCCAAGCCCACATCATCCGCGTGGACCCCACCGAGTACAAGTTCAAGCGTGCGCTCGTCGAGCAAAACTTTGGCGAGGTCGCCCGCCTCATCCGCGACTCGAACCTCGTCGGCCAATCGATTATTGCGTACCTCCAAAAACGCGGCTTTCCCGAGGTGGCCATGCAGTTTGTGCAGGACCCCCAGACGAAATTCGATCTGGCGGTCGAGTGCGGCAACCTCGAGGTCGCCTCGGCCCAGGCGCGCGTCCTCAACAAGCCCGTGGCCGACCGCATTTTGGGCGCGGCCGCCCTCGAGCAGGGTAATCACGATATCGTCGAAGATGTCTACCAAAAGCAGGCCGATTTGGATAAATTGGCGTTTTTGTACCTCGCCACTGGCAACAAGAGCCGCCTACAAAAGCTGCAACAGATCGCCGAGGCCCGCAACGACGCCTCGAGCCGCTTCCAGACGTCACTCTTTTTGCAAGAAGCCGAGGGCCGTATCGCTCTGCTGAGGGAGGCAGGACTCGCTCCTTTAGCCTACAGCCTCGCAAAGAGCTCGGGATTGACCTCGCTGGCCAGCGAGATTCTCGCCGAAAGCGGGCTGAGCGCCGCCCACATCGACGTGGCCGACCTGAGCTCGGCGCCGCAGCTGGGGGTCGCCCACGAAACATGGAAGTCTGTGTGGCCTGTGGAGCGCGAGGATGTGTCCAAAGCGGTGCTGGAGGCAGAAATCCCCGAGTCATCGGCCAAGGGGGACCCCTCGAGCTCGCACTCCGCCTCGCACGGAGCCCCTCAGAGCTCGCACGCTCCCGCCGAGGAGCCCGAGGCATTCGACGACTGGGATATGGACGTCGAGGTCGACGACGAGCCCCTCCCCGAGGCTGCTACCACCACCGAGCCCTCGACATGGGTCCAGGGCACAGTGGCCGCTCACCACATCGCGGCAGGCTCGTTCGACACGGCAATGCAGCTGCTCAACCGCCAGATCGGTGCGGTCAACTTTGCCCCCCTCAAACCGCGCTTCCTTCAAGTTTACCAGGCCTCGCGCCTCTACCTCGAAGCCGCCGATGGCCTGCCCCCGCTCGAGTTTTACGCACTCAAAGGCCCCCACACTCCCCTCGTGCCCGGGTTTGAGACCCTCAACACGCAAATCCAAGAGGGGTACAAGCTGTTCCGCGGCAACAAGGTCGAGCTCGCCCTCGAGTGCTTTAGGGACGTTTTGCACGTGGTGGCCACCCTGAGCGTTGCCCCTGGCGACGTGCAAAAGTGCCGCGATATCGTGGCGCTCTGCCGGGACTACATTTTGGCGTTCACGATCGAGCTTAGGCGTCGCGCGCTCAGCCCCGAGGACACGCTCGGCAACCTCAGATTGGCGTCGTACTTTACTGTGCCGCAGCTTCGGCCGGCGCACCAGGCGTTGCAGTACATGGTTGCCGCAAAACAGCACTTTGGCGCCAAGAATTTTGCCAGCGCTGCCCACTTTGCCCAAAAGTTCCTCGAGGTGGCCCCGAGCGATTCCAAGGCCGAGCAGATGCGCCGCATCGCCGCCAAGCAGGGCCGCGACGAAGTTGATACCGGCTTCGATGCGTTCAGCAGCTGCACCATCTGCCCCGGCACGCTGACGCCTATTTATGACGGCCAGCCGTACGTGGTGGAACCGTTCACGGGCGCGCGCTATCAGCCCAGCTACAAGGGTAAATTGGACGTGATCTCGCAGATTTCAGAGGTTGGCGCCGTGGCTTCTGGGTTGAATATTTCATAGACTATTTAGTGCAAAAGGGTAAAACTAGGAGAGGGTGATGCAGCTGATGCAAGGGGGCTCGAAAAATATGGAGAGTGGGAAAATGTGATGCAGCAGATGCGGGACAGGGGACATCTTTGACCTGGGTGCACTATGGCCTAGCTTGGCCCAGCTCAGTCCAGCCCCGTCCCCCCGGGTAGCACACAGTGTGGGAGAGCGATAGCTTGAAGCAGATTCAGCCCTGAGTACATAGTCTAACAACATTTATATTTATACAACTGCAAGGAGTATAAAGTCTAGCTCCCTTGGCTTTTCTAGGCTCCCCTGGCCCTGCTCCCCTAGCCTAGCTTGGGCCAGCCCAGCGTCCCCTGGGTGCCCCTGGAGCATATCAGGGAGGGTTCAGCTCGGCCTGGGGCTGTGATAGTGCCTTGGTTCACTACGCCCTGACCCAGTTCCCCCTGACTCCCCTTGGCTCTCCTGACCCCCAGCCTAGCTCCCCCTGGCTACCCCTGGGTCACACCTGCCTCGCCTCTACCCTACCCCAGACCCACCCCCACAAACCAGTCTAGCAAATCCATGCATTCGTCGATCCCCGCGTTTCATGCACGCCCTACATAGTCGCAGCCCAGCCCAGCCTAGCTGCATCCAGCCGCAGACGCAGCTCAAGCTTGCAGCTTGATTCGTTCGACGCAATCAGCCCCAACTATTTAAAATCTACGTAAGCCCACACGCACTTGCCCGTACACGCGCGCTTTCGGTCCCACATGGCTCGACCTGTCACATCTAGAAATAGCAAAATTTTTATCTAGGTCTAAATCCCTCCCAAACACTATAGATCCCACTCCGAGTGCTCCGCCCTTGAGCAACTCTGTGCAGTGGTTTGATGCAGTGGCTTGCCCAATCGAATGCACTAAGCACTGCACTTGCTGCGGCCCGTTACCATGCCTACGTGCAGCAGAGATCCTGGCAAAATCTGCTCCAGAGCTCGCCCGGGGACCTCCGTAGCTGCTGCACGCAACTGCCCGTTTGGTGCCCGAGGTGCCCAAACTAAGCTATCCGACGTACCTAGAATTGATCCGACCTGCAAGTCTTGGCACCGAAACTTTTCACTGCCCCACAGCCTTACCCCGCATTCCGCTGACGAGGCGTGCCGCCGATGTCAAATATGTGCAGTGGCACCCCTTGGGCCTCAACGGGGGGCATCTCCTGGGAATCAGCCACACTTGTGCATCTCTCGCCATCCAACAGCAACCTGTCATCCGTAACAACCCGAGAGTTAATCCGTGGCTGCAGCCCGTCGCGATCCGTATGCACGTAGTCATCTCCAGATCTTCCCCACGGGGTTGGCCATTATCGGTAGCAATAGAATAACTGGGGTCGCTAAGATCTTTATTTAGAGTAGAGGGTATATTAGACCTGCATACCAGTGGAGAGTCTTCTCCGGGCTCGCTCCCGCAACAGCAAGAAATTTTTTTGTGTGTTTGGGCAGCCTGCACCCTGCACAGGGGACGCCCCCAACCCTGGCCCAGCCCTGACCCCTTGCCCTTGTCCCAACCCTAACCCTCCATCCTCCGGGAAAATAAAAGTGCAGCCACCCCCCATGTCGATCTCATAACCAGCTCCTCCACATGCAAGACACAGGGTCTAGTGAAAATGTTGAGGTCTTCGACGACGACATTGAGATCGAAAAGCCCAAGGAGGTCTACAACGCCGACCAGCGTGTTCCCCAAAAGTTCAATGAAGACGAGTTTGCCAAGCTGAACCGTGCCGACCTCGACTCGCAGATCAATGAGCTGGACGAGATGGCCGAGCACGAGCACTCGCAGTCTTCGTTGTGGGAGCGCTTTTACCTTTTCCAGTTCCCGATCAACATTCAAGAAAAGCACATGGTCACAATGCTTGGCGTGTTTGCCGCGTTTGCCGGCCTGCTCAGTGGCCTTGACCAAAGTGTTATTAGCGGCGCCAAGCCCGGAATGTACAGCTGGTTTGAGAAATCAGGCCAGGCAATGAGCGAACACGAGAAGTCGCTCGTGGACTCGCTGATGCCCATCGGCGCCATCACCGGCTCGCTCATGATGACCCCCCTCAACCACTTTGTGGGCCGCCGCGGCTCCATTATTATTTCGTGCATCTGGTATACCATGGGCGGCATTTTGTGCTCGGCCTGCCAAAACCTCGAGACGCTGTATGTTGGCCGTTACTTTGTGGGTATTGGTGTTGGTATTGAAGGTGGATGCGTCGGTATCTACATTTCAGAGTCGGTGCCTGCCTCTGTGCGCGGTAATTTGGTGTCTCTTTACCAGTTCAATCTTGCGCTCGGCGAAGTGATTGGGTACGCCGTGGGCGGAATCTTTTTCGACGTTTTCCCTTCGAAACCCGGCGGATGGCGGTTCATGTTGGGTTCGACTTTGCTGTTCTCGACCGTTCTTCTCATTGGCCTCCTGTTCCTTCCCGAATCGCCCCGTTGGCTCGTGTCCCACGGTAAACCCGGCGAGGCGTGGCTCGTCTGGAAGCGTTTGCGCAACCACGACGACGCTCAAGCCCAGATCGAGTTCCTCGAGATGCGCCAGTCGGCCGCACGCGAGCGCGAGGTCGCTTTGTCTGAGAAGTGGTACCAGCGCTACCTCGAGCTGTTTACGTTCCCCCGCAACCGCCGCGCGCTCATTTATGCCATTTGCATGGTGTTCCTCGGCCAAATGACCGGTGTCAACGGTATTCTCTACAACATGTCGGGCCTCATGTCGGCCATCGGGTTCGACGAGAAGCGCTCGGTTCTCATGTCTATTCCGTCGGGTGCCGCCCTCATGTTTGGCGCTATCCCCGCTATTTTGTGGATGGACAAGTTTGGTCGTCGTACTTGGGCCCAAAACCTCGTGGGCTTCTTTTGCGGCCTTGTCCTCGTGGGCGTGGGCTCTCTCTACAATGCCGAAACTGAAAAGGCAAAAACTCTTGGTTTGTCCCTCACCGGCATGTACCTTTACATGGGCTTCTTTGGCACCTATGCGTGCCTCACATGGGTCATCCCCGCCGAGTCGTTTTCGCTTCGCACGCGCGCTCAGGGTATGGCCATTTGCTCGGCCTCGCTTTACCTGTGGTCGTTCATCGTCACCTACAACTTTAGCTCAATGGAGAACGCCATGACCTACATTGGCCTAATGATTGGATTCTTTGGCGGTTTGTCGGTGATTGGCTTCTTTTACCAAATCTTCTTTATGCCCGAGACAAAAGACCGCACCTTGGAAGAGATTGACGACATTTTCTCCATGTCGACTGGCCAAGTGGTTGCCCAAAATATGCGCCGCTTCAAGGCCCGTGTGTCTACCTATGGTATGAAGTCGTTGGACGATTTGGAGGCCCAGGGTAGGACCACTAGTTCCCGTGTTTAGCATAGCATTAATTTAACTACAATTTGAATACATCCACACCCTTGTGACGAGTGGTGAAAAAGGCGACCCGCAAAATGTGCTGGGTCACATTTGCGCGCGCCGTGCTGCACTCCCGCGCGACCTCGAATAAATAGAATAGAATACAGCCGTCCCCCATCCCCTACATAATCGGAATAAAATTCCCTACAATCACCACCGGAATATTATACTTATCCCGGATAATCGTAAAGCTAAAGCAACACTGCTGCCGTTTGCGACCCTGAAGCGTACGCAGCGTGCACGAGCTCACAACCGCTTTTTGCCCGCTATTGAAAGCAATACTCGAGTACTTGTCCCAGTAATTCACAGTAGACTCCTCGCTCATTACCTGGTAAATGGCTAGCCGACCATCCCTGAGGTCCTCCACACTCGAGTTTATGAGCTCGGCAAACTCTTTGTTTCCTCGATATATTTCTCCCGTACGTCTCCATAAACACGCAGGAATAGCAACACTCGAAAAAATGCGGTCATAATCTAGCAACATGCGCTCGAAAAACTCCTCGACCTGGGTCAAGTCCACATCGCCCAGCGTCTTTGTGGTGTGCCTAAAGCTTGGCCTGAACTTGGCAATTGCCGCAAGCACCCGCTGCTTGCTCGTGGTGTTCATGTAGCTGTCCATGTACTGCGAGAACTTGTCGTAACCGGCCACATAGTTGAACGGCCGCAGCAGGCCGGCCGACACTTTGGCGTCAATCACCTGCTTGAGCCGGCCCTCGGCGCTGGCTTCTTCGGGGTCAGCAGCAACAACCATAAACTTTTCGGTGGGGTTCATGTCGCTGAGGCTCACCGAGCTCGAGTGGGTGGAGACAAGGCCGAGGTCCCATTGACCGTTGAGGAACTCGGTGATTGACTGGAATTCCGAGCCAATATTTTCGTTTAAGGGGAGTGGAGCAGATTCTGGCGGCATGGGGGTGTGCACCGGCCCCCCCTGAACCCCCTGAACCCCGCTCAAAGGGGCCGCCTGGACCCCTGGCCCCTGGGCCCCTCGCTCCTGAACAGGCTCGTCTCGGCACAAATGAGGGATGTTGCGGCGCACACACCGGGTACACGGGCGCGCATTATCGCACGTCATGTGCGACCTGCGGCAGTAAACGCACGCCTGGTCGGCCTTTTTGCGTCTCTTTTGGATTTGCATAAAGTGCAGCGTAATCCGGGGTGCAGCTGCATCTACCCCGCAATCTGCTCGGTTCCTCTCTGTTTGTCATGTACACCTCGCCGCGAAACCTGGATTTCATCCCTAACGAAAACGCCGTGCAAACTTTTTACCGCAGTCCTCGCCTTCGGCCCGACCGGGTGGCTCTTGTGGACGCCGTTGGCGGTGCGATTTTGACGGTGGAGCAGGTCGAGCGGCTCACTCTTCAGGTCGCAACTGTTCTTGCTTTTGACTACAGCATAAAAGCAGGCTCGGTTGTCCTTATTTCCACCCGCAACTCGATTTATCTCCAGGTGCTGCACCACGCCGTGCTTGCGCTTGGCGCGATTGTATCGCCTGCGAATGTCATGTACACTCGCAAAGAGCTCGAGTATCAAATTACTGCAGTCAAGCCGGCATTGTTGGTTGTGGATGGGCCCAGCAGGGTCGCCAGGGGCCAGGCCAAGGGCACCCCTGGCCCGAGCTCCGCCCCCATTACCACCCTCCTAACCCTGATCTCACAATCGAGCAATCAACTGCCCTCCCGAATCCGCCAGGTCTCTGGAAACACCCCTGCATACTATTGCCTGAGCAGTGGCACCTCGGGGCTGCCTAAAACTGTGGTGCTCTCGCACACAAATGTGGCGGTAAACATGCTTCAATGGTCTCTGCAAAACTCGGAGTTGGACCTGCCCGATGCAACAGTGGCCTGTGCACTGCCCATGAGCCATATTCTGGCTCTCCAGTGCTATGTGTGGATGAGCCCCTTTTTGGGGTGCACGGTCGTCATCTTTCCAAAATTTGATTTGGAAGTGCTGCTAAAAGCTATTGCGCGCTATAAAATTACCAGTATGGCGGCCGTACCGCCAGTGGTGCTGGCGCTCGCCAAGGACCCGCGCGTGGCCAAGTACGACATTTCGAGCTTGAAAGGGGTCGCTTCGGCGGCAGCTCCTCTCAGCGAGAGTTTGATTAGCGCCGTTAAAACCCGCCTGGGGATCCGAGTGACGCAATTTTACGGCCAAACCGAGAGCTCGCCAGTCACGATCGGTGCTATTGATACCGGCTCCCAGGGCCCGCTGGCCAGCGAGTACAAGCCCGGCGGCATCGGATGGCTCATGGCCGGCACGCAGGCGCGCCTAGTGGATCCCGAAACCCTCGAGGACTCGTCCACCGGCCGGGGCGAGCTGTGGATCAAGGGCCCCCAGGTGATGCTGGGCTACCTCAACAATGACGAGGCCACGCGCGAAACTCTGGTGGATGGGTGGCTAAGGACCGGAGATGTGGCCGAAGTGACGAACGGCCAGTTTGCCATAGTGGACCGCATCAAGGAACTCATCAAAAGTAAGGGGCACCAGGTGGCCCCTGCCGAGCTGGAGGGGATGCTTCTCAGCTTTGATGAGGTCGAGGATGCAGCAGTGATTGGTGTTTACAACGAGGAGCATGCCACCGAGTGCGCACGGGCGTACTTGGTCCTCAAGGCTGGGGCCGATGTGGACGCGATTGTGCGCGAGTTTGACGCGAGCGTATCGCCGCACAAACGGCTTTTCGGGGGCGCGGTGGTTGTGGATGCTATTCCAAAGAGTCCTTCGGGAAAGATTCTTAGGAGAGTGTTGAGGGATGTGGCTAATGGGAAGGCCAAGTTGTAGGCGGGGGACAGCGAGGTGAAGCCCTGCTAGCAGTATAGCCAGTTAACCATTGAATCCTAGATATTTATCATGCACATCTAAAACAATCAACTTCAAAGTAGTACCCCTCATCGTTACGACTTGCTGGCTAGGTTTCCCGGCCAGCTGGTCTATTTGGTATAGCTTGGCCAAGATGCAAGCAGCTACGATTGAATAAAGGCTCGCAGATTAAAGCCCTGAGCCTTCTTTCTAAGGACCATGAGGATGAAAACGAAGATATCAGAGACCCATTTGGTAGTCCCTTAAAGGGCTCAGAGTCGATCGGGCTCAAAGTCTGAAAGCTATGGGCCACTCACCCGATCGAACCCTTGTCGACAAGTCACCGGTGGACTATGGAGCATCTTCCTTATAGAGTACTAGCCAAAAAGCAAGTTTATCTTGCTTTGATGAAGTGCGTTTACTTTTATGACATCTTGGAGGAGTTAAGGGGGGATCGGGAGGTCAGTTTGACTATGCTAAAATACTGCGAACCAGGAATATTTGGGCAGACGAATCACTGATCAAGGACAAGCGCTTTGTCCTTGAGGAACTTGATGCAGTCAACAAGTACAAGTAAAATGGCGAAATTGACCTTTATGGGAGAGTCAACCACCTTTGCCAAAACTGGTGGGGTGAACATGAGGTTATGCTCAAAGCGGTAGCGATATGCGGGTGTGGCAAGCGGCTACAATTTGCGTCTCCTGAGTTGTGTGCAGATCGCCAGGTTGTAATGGCAGCTCTCAAAGGCAGTGGTGGTGATGGCGCTGCTGTCAACACCTATATTGCGGGAAACATTTAGAGAGCTTAGCTTTTTGGGGTACGAATGTTTACGGCTTGGCCCTTGGGCACCCCGGGCACCCCCAGGCATCCTCAGGCATCCTTAGGCAGCTCACCTCTTAACGCGGTGGCTGCTTTTTTTTTTTTCCGAAAAGTGGTAACACAGCAGTGCACATCCTTTGGATCCTGCGAGTCGCTCTACAGAATGGGCTAACCCTGGCTGCTGGTGATCAGCCCAAGCTGCATGGTGTCCCAATCTGCATGGTGGCTGTTCAGCTCGGGCAGCCAGAGCACCCAAGGCGGGGTGCGCGCGTACGCGTTAATGTGGCCCAGCACATTTTGCGGGTCACCACTTTATCTCTGCATGGTGGCTGTTTGGCTCGGCACCTAGGGCACAACCGCCCTTCCCCTCTCTAGCAATAAATAATTTACGTCTCAAACATTTCTAAATCGCTCTCCTCGCTCTCGGCAATTTTCTCTTGAGGCACGCTGCACGCGCACACTTCGCGCAGCAGCATGAGCAGCTCGGGGCGCCCAAATTCCTGCTGCGGGTCAAACGAACTATAGGCAAACGGGCTTTTGGGGGTGGCCACGGCAACTTTTTCCAGGAATCGCTCTGGCTGGTTGAACAAATGGCTCATAAAATTCACCAAAAACACTCCGCAGTCGCTCGAATTATTTTGTTTGGGGACCTTGGCGGTAAGGCGTTTAACCTGGGTGCGCGTAAATGGTTTGAGGTTTTTGGACTCGAGCACCGCGGTGAGAATGTGTGTGATGTTGCGAAACAACTGGTTGCGAACCGCATCGGTGCTGCGCATCGAGTCAAAAAGCACGAGCGAAGGGTGCTCTGTGCCGGTGGAAATCCATTTGTCAAGGTTGGCTACCACTAGAACACTCCAATGGAACTTTTGGTGGATCGGAATCACCAACAGCGGCTTGCCCACGTCGAGTTTGGCCGTCCATTTGGCCACGGTTTCTTTGGGGTTGTGCTCGACGCTGGGGAAGAAAAACGTGGAGAAAACGTGCGTCTTAGGCTTGAAATGCGCTGGCAAGCTCGTATCGTAAAACCATTTCAGCAAAAACATCACCAGCGAGTCGTCTAGGTACACATTTTCTTCGAGCCTGGCCATGTCCTGCACGGTCAGGTTGTAGAATTTCCCGTCGCCAAACTCGTGCCTAAGGTCATAGTAGCCGTCCTTGCGCAGTTTTGCCACAAATTGAGGGGTAGGCTCAAGCAAAGACTCTTCAGTGTAGGCACCTGCGGGCACCCCCAAGGAGGCCACCCGGGCGCTCTTGCGGGGCGCTGGGCTGCGCAAATCAACAGTGCCGCTCTCTGTGGTTGTGCTGGGCGAGGGCGGCGTTGAGGGGATGCTGTCCAACGTGCGGGTTGGGTCTAAATTTGGGAGCTGGTCGGGCGATGTTTGAGGCGATGCAAAAGCGCGTTTAGGGGATGTGTGGGTGCTATTGGCGGCGCCATTGGCGGTTCCGTTGGCAGATGCAGGTCGTTTTGGGGTTTTGGGGGCTGTGGAGAAGACGGGTGGGGGCAATTTGGCGGGTGGTTTGGTGGGCAGTTTGGATAGCCGTTTGGGTTGTGTAGGACTCCCAGAAGTGCTGACGGTGCCCAAAGCATCGGCGCCAGGGGCAGCCAGAGTACCTCCATCGCTCCCCACGCCCATATCCGGGCCCACGGGCCGCCAATTGGTCGTCACCTCGTGCTTCTTTTGAAACGGCGTTTGAGGCTGCCTGGGCCGTACAGGACTCGATAAACTCGATTCCATATCATCCACAAGGCTTGCCACCTTGGCCCGCTTTGGTTTTGGAGCTCCCAAACCGCTATAAGTTGAGTGATTTCCCAAACCGTTCATCAGAGGTTTACCGCCATAAGCCCACCTCACCGTATGTTTTTCGCACATGTTCTTGATTTGTTTGGATTTGTCCAGGGTGGCCTGAATATCCCATGCTGTGCCGTGGCTTCTAAGGCTTGTAACCGAGACCAAAAGCCGGTTTTGGGGCATGGCAGTGATGAGCACTTGGCTGACTTCCTTTGTGGGTATACGCGACAAAACTGTGTCAGTTGCGCGTAAATTGGGTTCAGACTCCTTGACAATCAAGCTATTGGCATCAAAACAGAGCACAAGCTTGCCTACGGGGGGCGGTTTCCTATCGTCTTCGTCGCCGCTTCGCCGAAAGCTCACGAGCGGCACCTGGTTGGCGAGGTCACGCGGGTCCCTCTTTTTGAGGCTACTAAACGTGGTGGTATCCTTTATTACCATGAACAGGTCGCGGTTTGGGCTAGGACGCGCTTTAGTCCAAAGGAGGTCACCTTGGCTTAAGTAAAATCAGTCCCCCATGCAGCCCGTGCTCGCCGAGTTGGTAGCGCCGCTACGGCCGGGCTTGGAGGTTGAAACAGCAGCTGAGGGCGGCGACATTAGGGCGCGCCCGGCGCAGCTGCGCGCGCGGTTTGTGCTGCTGAAACCAAGCTTTGTGGGCTCAAAATGGCTTTCTGATGTTTACGACGGTAAACACGTCGCTAGCGCTTCAGGCGTGCGCCCGCCGGGCGTTCAGCTCAAACCAGGTTCAATAATATTTGCCAAAGTTGGCTGTATTGTGCGCAAAAAGTTCAAGCCGCACCGCCTAATTTTCGAATTGGACGAGATCGAAGGCGCGGGAAACGCGGATTTTGAGGTCAAGCAGCTATCGATGACGAGCTATCGGAGCTCTGAGAACAATTTTTTGAGCGATTTGCCTCTTTTAATGAATTCTGCGGATCTCGAGGGGATCGAGGTGCCAAAGGTGCCTGAGGGTCCGAAGGGAGCCCCAGGGGCCCAGGGGGCGAGTACACACGCGCATGGGGTACCCACGAGTGCGTCCCCCCCCAGAACACCCCAAAAGAGGACTCCAAGTAGCAGTTATTTTGGCTTATCACCGCCTAAACCGTTCCCAAAAAAGGGTGACCCCCAGGCGCCCAAGGCGCCCAAGGCGGCGACTACACAACCTCAGGCTGCAACCACAATGGCACCTTTGCCCGCACAGCCTACGGTACCTCCCTCAGGTACCCCCAGCACCCCCTCTGGCATCCCCAGCACCCCCTCGGGGACCCCCCAGGGCCCCCTCAGTGTGCCCCCTACACAGCTGCCATCTCGCTCACAATCGTCTCAATCGTCGTCCCCAGTTATTCTCAGCTCTGCCCCGGCCCCGCCACAAACCCAAGAGGCCCAGGGGTCGCAAAACGAGTCGCAAAATCAAAATGACGACGGTTTGTTTGTGCATGAACCCTCACCGCAGCCCTCGCCGCGTCCCACCACACCGCCCGAGGCGCGCGTCACAAAAATTCAGTACAGCATTGAAAAGAGCGTGCAGTCAATAAAACAGTTTTTGGGCTTTACCAAGAAGCCGACGGTGAGCTTTCAGCAAGTGACGCAGCTCGAGGAGGAGAGCGAGGACGAGGAGGAGGTGGTGGTGCCCGTGGGTGCCCCTGCGCAGCCCGCAGTTGATGTGCCCATGAGCGACGATCTGCCGAGCCCCGTGGGAAGCCCTGTGGGGAGGCCCCCAGAGGCTGTGGAGGATGTTTCGATGGAAATGGAGGAGGTTGAGGAGCCCGAGCCCACTCCGCCGCCGCCCGTTCAGGCCAAGGTGCCCGTGGAAGCGGTCAAAGCGCCCGTGGCGGCTGCCCAGCCAGCGGCCAAGGCGGTGCCAGCTGCCCCTGCCCCTGCCGCCGCCCCTGCCCCGATCCCCAAAGAGCCCAAAGTGACCCACAGGTTCCCTGCAATGGCCCCTGAGACCAAGGCGCCCAAAACAGTTTTCGAGACGCCAAAAGCGGCCAAGGATGCACCCAAGGCAGCTCCCAAAGAGGCCCCCAAGGCGCCCGCCAAGGCCGCACCGGCCCTCGAGGAAGCGCCCTCATCTGACGTTGAATACTTCGACCTCACCGAGATGACTTCTGAGCCTGAGCGCCCTGCCTCTCTGGGCGCTCAGGGCGGGCCCACAGGCCCCCCTGGGGCCCCTCAAACGGGCGAAATTATGGAAACTGAAAGTGAGCCTTCGCTGGAGCGTGACGCCCCGCGCCATGAGGTGCCCGACAAGCGCTCCTCACCACCCACAGCGGCAGCTGCGCCGGCGGCTAAACGCGCTGCGCTCGTCCACAGCGATGATTTCCTGCCTGAAGACGAGATCGAGGCCCAACGGCGCATCGAGCAGGAAGAAGATGACCTCGAGATGAACCGGCTGCACTCGCAGACTTTGCACGCGCGCGCGACTCTGTCGAGCTCTTTTGAGGAGGCGGAAGAGCCCGAGGAGCAGGAGAAGGAGGAGGAGCAAGCGCCGAACCTCCCACCCCACGACGAGCCCACAGTTTCAGCAGGGTCTGCTCGTGCCAGTTCCCCTAAACGCGGCTCGCGGTCGCCTGAGTACCCCGGCAGCCCGCAGAGGCGCAGTAGCCGCCGGCACGAGGGCAAACCTTTTAGGCCCTTTTCCGATTGGAAAGAGGAGCTGAGGAGAGCGAGAGAGATTGAAAAGGGCAAAAAGCCTACGGGCAGCTCGCCGCCGCGCCGCAGCAGCCGGCGCTTTTCGTCGCACGAGCCCGAGTCGGGGCCGGAACCCGCGCTCAGCTCGCGCGTGCCCCAGTCAGTGCAGCATGCGGCGCGCAACAGAGCGCAGGAGTCGTCGCAGGAGGGTGATACCACCAAGGCCGATACGAGCTTGAGCAGCGGCACGCGGAGTACCGAAAGCGACCAAAGTGCCAGCGCAAACGCAGGCGCAAACGCAAACGCAAACGCCAAAGGGCGGCGCGCGACCCGTAGCACGCCCCGCGGGCCCGCGCCCAACGACCAGCAGCGCAACCGAATGCTCGTCGATAGCAACTCGGGCGGCACCGAAATCGTGAGCTCGTCGCCCGAAACCGCGTCGCGCATGCCTCCAATGGTCCAGCCGCCGTCCACGCCTCTCCAGGGCAGCCCCGAGCGGCAGTGGCTCGGTGCCCCTGGCACCATGCGGGGACCCCGCGCACGCAGCCCCTCAAAGGGGCCCGTGCCGCGCGCGCAGTCGACGCAGGAGATTTATTCAGATGTGGACATGGACGAGGAGGAGGAGGAGGAGGAGGAGGAGCTCATTGAACTCACTGCCGCCGAGGCCGCCGCGCTCCAAAAAGTCGGTGCGCCCACCACGCCCAAAGCGCTCAATTTGGCGCCGCCACCGCCGCCGGCCGCTCAGTACACGCCGCCGCCTACTGCGTACCGCGCCAGTGTTACCACTGGCATTGCCAAGTTTGGGCTGCGGCCGGTTCCGGACGCCAAATGGGAGCGCGCGCCGCGGCCTTCAGTGGAGGAGATGGAGCGCCAAACCATCGACGAGCTGCTGCGGTTGATTGCGTGATTATTTATAGCTAATTTAATGCGAGAGGAGCCGTGGGAGCCGTGGCCCTGAGGACAGCATGCAGTCAGGCCATTTCGCACGCAGCTCGGTAGGCTCCTTTATATTTAAAAGCACCTAGATTTAATGCTAATGCTAGATAAATGGGGCGCCCTTGGCCTTGGTCTTGGAAAATGAGCTGAGCTGAGCTGGGCTGGGCACCCACTAGGCAGCATGCTTGGGGCATCGCAGGGCACTTCACTACTATGCACCCTCAACCAACCTCCTCACAACCTCCAATTCGTCGCGATCAGCCTCGGTAACACCGTTTTTGGGGCCCAAATCGCCAAACCCAACAATGATTGTTCTGGACTCTTCAGGATCCTGGGCAACCGCAGTAGCCAAAATTTCGGCATACATGAGCCCAACCGCATCCTCAGAGTTGCTACCCAGCAGCGGCCTAGTCTCGATCGACGCAAGCACAATGTCGTTGCGTAGCTGGTGCCCGGGGCGTACAGGCAGCAAACATTCAAACATTTTGGTAATTTTCGAGTTTTTGTACACCATCACCTGAATCACATCGCTAAAATAGGACACCGTGCAGTCGTACTCGATGTTGGCTAGCGAGGTTTGAGTGTGCATGACGAAGAAGGGGGGGAGTTCCTTGCCTGAGCGTGAGCGTAGTTTGCACTAATTACGACCTAAATACCTACTGCCTGGCCCCTCAAAGCAGCGGCAAAACTCGGGGCCAACATCTCGGCCACTCTCGTCACAAACTCTACATCCACCTCATCAAACGTGTTTAAATCAATCGAGTCAAAGTCTAAAACTCCAACAACTTTGCCCTCGTGCAAAACGGGCACCACCAGCTCGCTCAATGTGTCGCCATCGCATGCAATGTGCCCTGGAAACTCGTGCACATTGGCCACAAGCTGAGGTTTGCCAGTTGCGGCGGCCGCTCCACACACACCCTTGCCTGATTCAATCACTTGGCACGCGGGTTTTCCCATAAATGGACCCAAATCAAGCCGTGTGGTGCCAATATAGGTGCCTGCCCAGTTCACTCGCTTACCCTGGGCCTCATAGTGGTACCAGAGCATGCTCGAGGCGTTTGCCAAATTGGCCATCCAGTTGGGGCAAAGCATGCCTTGAAGGCCCAGCACCAAAAACTCAATAGATTCTGAGCGCGAGTTTTGGGCTGCTACCAGATCTGCGTGGGGCATGAGATGAGGAATGTACTAATCCAGCAGATTGGGCGAGGGGAGAGCACGGGAGAAGCTATTGATGAGGGGATCGGGGATGCGCCGGAAGGGGGCTCTGATACAAGGAGGAGCATGGATGGGCACAAACCCACGAGCTACGAGCCCGACTAGGCAACTGCGATCTGAGCGCCGACCCGAGCGAGCTGGCCGAGCACACACCACACCAACTCTGAATTGAATCTACTGCACGAGCACACAAGGGCACCCCACGATCACGACCACAAGCGAGGCGACTTGCGAGCTGAGCTGGCCGAGCCATGTACAAGCACCCACACGAGCACACACAAGGGCAATCTCGAGCACACACCCCAACTCTGTAAAGAATTCAATTGAATTCCCTGTCTAGTTCTATTTACGTCTTGTCTAGTCAAGTCTTATATAGTCAGTGGGCTAGGGTCGCGTGCAGGGGTCGCGTGCAGGGGTCTATATTTCAGTGTTTCAGGTCATGGTCAGGGATTGAGGTCTGGACTAAATGTCACGCAAGTCGAGGCCATCCCAGTTTGATTTCTCCACAGGTCCAAGTCGTTCAGTTGCAGTGGTTTTGCGGGGATTTATCCATTCCAAGTCTTTCTGGTCAGTGGCAGTGGCTTGTGGGGGTGAATCCATCCCTGGTCAGTGGCAGTGGTGATTTAGGGGTGGTGAGTCTGCGGGCGGTTTACGGACAAAGCAATATTCCAAATTAAATCCTAGCGTACCCCATAAAACAATAAATCACCCCCACCCTTAATCATGTCCAAGTCCGACGCAGTACAAAGCCTCTACAATGATCCCGAGTACCAAAAAATGATGGCTGGGCAATACTTTAACGCTCGCACACCGGCTATACTCAGAGCAAAGTTGGAGGTAATGGACAAGGCCAGCCATTTGAGCGACCTAAAACGGTCACAGTTTACATCTCTCAACGACTATTTGGCGGCACGCCAGGCAATTCTGCAAACCATCTTTGGGTCCATTGGCCCGGATGCTCATGTAGGTACTCCCCTAAGGGTCGATTATGGGGTCAATTGTACGGTTGGCCGCGGGTTTAGGAGCGGCGCAAACTTGACAATTCTAGACAGCAACACGGTCGAAATTGGCCACAACTGCGTTTTCGGTGATGGAGTAACTATAGCAGCAGTTACGCACCCCGTTGAGGCCGCCAAGCGTGCCAACAAGGCCACCATTATTAGCTCGGCACCGGTGCGAATTGGGGATGGTGTGGTGCTTGGGTCGCGGTGTGTTGTGCTTCCAGGGATTGAAATTGGTGATGGGACTATTGTTGAGCCAAATAGTGTTGTGTCCCGCAGCCTCGATGGCGGCAAGTGGTCGGGAGTACCGGCCAAACCGGTGAGTTTAAGCATGCAGTAAAATAGTTATCTACAAAAGGATCATGAGCGAGAGGGATTCAAGACCATCCAGCATATATCCATTATAATTTTTGGGGTCGCTCTAGTCTAGCCTGATTGAAGTGAGGAAGTGAGGGGAGACTCATGTAAAATAGTATGTTCCAAGACCCAGGGGGCTCAAAACGCTGTAGGGCACAAGCCTGATGCGTTCCAGAAATAGCCGTGTCATGGAATGCATACTGCGCTAATCAGCGAGAATAAAATTGTGGGTAGTCACGGCCCCGCTAACGTTCAATGTGGCCGGCAAAATTATCGCGACGGTAGTCCAGGTGCACAAACGCGCGCTCCACAATTGGCAGGCTTTCAATGGCGTACTGCAACGTCTCTGCCAGGTCATGGCAGTCGCGCATTGTAAGCGTGGGGTCCAACAGCACGTCAACCTCGACCATGAGCCTGTCGCCTGCGTGGTAGGCGTTGAGGCTTGTAATATATTGGATCCGGTTGGAGAACCGCATGCACAGGTAAAGTAGCTGCTGGCGGTCGTTGATACTGGCGGCACTACCGGTCAGCTGATCAATGTGTTCCATGGCGATTCCTGCCCAGCTGTAGGTAACGTAGCACGAAAGAACTAGGGCTCCCAAGGGGTCCATCCACCAGGTGTTGGTCAGGTGCCCGAGCACTGGAAATACAATGCTAAACGAGTTGAAAACAACGTCGGTCATTGCGTCGGCTGCGAGCGCCTCTACACTGCTTGAATCGACATTGCGGCAGAGCCACCAGAGCACGATTTTCACCAAGACGGTCATTGCCATAATCAAAAACGCCGGGCGTGAGATTTCAACCACAGAGTGGTTCTGGGTGTCGAGCAGTCGGCCGGCAGCTTCACGGCCCACTTTGAGGAACGACACGACCATCACGACGCTAAACACTAGCACCCCGATCGGCTCGAGTCTGTTGCGGCCCACGGGGTACAAGTGTTTTGTTTTCCAGTCGCGGCGGTCGGCCAAACTGGCCGAGATCCAAATGATCACCGTCGACAACAAATCGAGCACCGAGTCAATCAGAGAGGCGAGCACAGAGAGTGAGTTGGTCAACAGGGCCACGCTGGTCTTTCCGCCCAGCAGCACAATGTTTGCAAACAAGTTTAAATTGATCCAAAACATGACGATTTTGGGCGAGGTGCCGACCATTGCGCCCTCGACGCTCGAGCCCATGGCAATTGTGGCAGGGGCCGAGCGGCGCGAACTGGGCTCTTCTACCCCGATATCGTCGCCATACTCCTCGAGCAGCGACTGGTGCACGCCCGAATCCAGCAGCTGGTCAATCTGCTCCAGGCGCTCCAGCAGCTCGTTTTGGTCGGTGTAGTACTTGCGCATGCCGCCCGACATTTTTTTCAGGGCCGAGGCTGCGACGTAGCAGTCTTTCCACTTGAACAGGGGCTCGCTTTTACCAATTAGGCGCTCACTCCTCAACTCGCGCAAAATCTCGGTACGCATCGAGCTACGCTCGTCGTCGGTCATGAGCGAGTGCCTGCGGTCAATGAGTTGTGCGCGCGGCAGCAGCGACGGTTCGTCTTCCATAAGAGGGGGGAAGTGAAGTGGTACTCAAGGTCCTTGGTAATCTTTATTTTGGTGGAGGGCAAGGGTGTGGGACCCATGAGGACCATGAGGACCATGAGGACCACGGGGGCCCATAGGAACCATGGGGACCGTGAGGACCATGAGGACCCACATGCATGATGCAAGGGATCAAAAATTCGCTCGCGCCCACACCCACTGCTATAAATAGATGTGCCTTGTTGCCTAGGCACCCATCCCCATGCACACCATCCCCATGCACACGCACCTCAATAAATAGCTAATAAATACCAAATACCCGCTGGAGCTCGCCGTGATCGCCTCGAGCCCCCAGCGCATAATTCACCATCATGGCCTCCAGCACCATCCCCAGCGTATTCTCTGCCGCTCCAAACACCGTCCACCCGACCCCAAACGCCGCCATTGCAACCAGGTACGAATAAACTGCGGCGCTCGTGTCTGCATGGTCGGCCCGCACCCACGCAACAAACGCCACAACTACGGCAAACGTGAGCTTGGTGGCCCGCAACAACAGCCGCGCAAGGCGATACGTCGACTTGTCGACCTCAACCTCGGCCAGCTTTTGCGCCGCGGCTGCCAGGCTGCTGCGTTGGGCAACCGCCACAGTCAAAGTTTGCGGTCGCACGAGCGCCACGGGCGCGCCGACCACGAGCTGCGCGAGGCGCGCGGCACGGCCTCCAACCAGCAGAGCGGGCGTGCGCACCAGCACAGCGACTAGCCCCGCGGTCGCACATGCTCCAAACCGCCGGCTCACTTCGAGAACATAGCCCCAGGGGGACACAGCGCCAATGCCTCGGACGGGGTTGTGAGGGGCATTGTGCTGTCCTCCCACACACTCTGTAGTGACAATAGCCACAATGCACCGTTGCATATTACACAGCACGGCCCATGTCCACAGGTACATGAACGAAAAAAGTAGGGCAAACGGCACGCTGAGGCTTCCCTCGAGGGTGGCCCGCGAGACGAATAAAACCCATAAAAAGCTCAGCATCGAGGCGCACGCGCCGCACAAAGCGGCCGTACCCACCAGCAACGGGCACTTGTTGACCACATCGAGCGCCAAGGCAATCATTTCAGAGGCCCTGCCGAGCTTGGAGTGGTCACGCCGCAGCGCCATAATCCAGCCGACGGCAGCCGCTAGCGGAGCCAGGGCAGCGAGCCGCATCGCCGTATGCACGAGGCCGTGCCCTGCGGCGTTATGCCATGAGCCTAGGGCGAGGTAGAGGCCTCCGGTTCCTAAGACAACCGGAACAATAAAAACAGCTAATTGGACCATTCCTTTGGGGTTACGGCGCATAGTCTCGAGCCATGCTGTGGCACTTAGGGCCGAAGCAACCCCCAGCCATGCCAGCGACCGGCTCATCTTGCCGAAAATGGGGTAAACGCCGCCCGCCGAGGGGGGCGTGAACGAGACCAAAGTGGCGGCTGCCAGGGTCATTGACGCAGATACAACGTATGAGGCGCCAACTGCAGCTTCAATGCGGTCATCCCATCCGCGAGTCGGCGGTGCGGCACGCGCTGTGAAACCATTTTGAGCAGCCCTTGCCTCGTGCCCAGCCACAGGCTCTGGAGGCACCCGAGCCGCCCCCTCGGCCACCTGGCGCTCAATAACAAGATCTTCAGGGGGAATTGAGTCGCGCCCATCACTAGATTCGCTCAAGGAGTTGTCGACCCACCCTAAAAACGCCTCTGTGTCTGTATCGAGGCTCGACGTCGAGCGCTCAAACAGAGGCGCGGTTGTTGCTGGTTTTGAGAGGAACCTGCTCGCATCTGGTTAGTTCTAGTTTTTACGGGGTCGTGAGCTCCTCAGGGGGCCTATTACGCGCTGTACTTACACTCTGAAAACATGATGAGCTTATCTTGCGCCAGAAGGTGTGGCGGTGGGTGCTGGGGGTGGCGACGGTGGCGCCTGGGGGTGGCGGGTGGCGGAGTGCACCAAAGAGCCTCACAGCACCCGAAGAGCCTCACAGCACCAAAGAGCTTTAACCGAGTTCTGTCACACCATATCCCTCGCTCTACACCCACAATTCCTTCCACGATGTGGCTCTTTAAAGCAGAACCAGATTCGCGAATCGTCAAGGGCCGCGACGTCAAGTACTCGATAGACGATCTCGAGCAAGACTCTACATCAATGTGGGAAGGGGTCCGTAACTATGAAGCCCGGAACCACATGCGACGCATGCAGGTCGGCGACCTGGGCCTCTTTTACCGCAGCAACTGCAAACACCCCGGCGTGGTTGGCGTGTGCCGCGTCTCCAAAAGTGCCTATGCGGACCCTACTGCCCAGGACCCCAAGCACCCTTATTACGACCCCAAGGCCCTGGACAAGGCGGGCAAGTGCCGGTGGGACGTGGTGGACGTTGAGTACGTGCGGCACTTGCCCCCCGTGCACCTCAGTGAGATCAGGAAAAGTGGTGCTCTCAAGGAGATGGCGCTGCTCAAGCGGTCGAGGCTGAGCGTGAGTCCAGTAAGGGAAGATGAATTTGATGAGGTTTTGCGCATGGCAGGGCTGAGCGCGAACGATATTCAGGAGGTCAAGGTGAAGGGGGACGAGGTCAAGGATGAGAAAAGTACATAGCTAATCTTGAGCATTTTCTGCGTATGCAGGTCACTAGATGTATAGGCGCTGCGTGCCAACTGCCACCGGCAATTGCAGGGCACATTAATGCGCGCGCGCTGGCGGTCGGAAAAATCTACGCAGTGCCATATATAGTACATTACGGCAAAGTGTAACCACCGTCAACAACAAGGTCGGCACCGGTAGTATAAGTCGAAGCATCAGAAGCAAGGTACACATAGGCACCGCCAAGCTCCTTGGACTGGGCGCAGCGGCCCATGGGCACAATCTGCCACCACACATCCTGCATCTCTTGGGGAGCAAAGTCGAGGATCTCGGTGCGGATAAACCCGGGCGAGACGCAGTTGACGCGCGCAAACCCGGCCCACTCAACCGCGAGCGAGCGGGCAAGATGCACAACTGCGGCCTTGGCCGCGTTGTAGCAGGCCTGCATCTGGGGAATGTTGACGAGGCGCGCACTGACCGAGGCAGTAAAGATGAGCGAGCCAAAGCCCTGCTCCTTGAACACACGGCCAATAAACTTGGCGCAGTAGTAGGCACCGTGCAGATCAACGTCCATCACCCGGTTCCACTCGGTGTGATCAGGCTGGTCAATCATGGGTCCCTTGTCCCAAGCGACGCCTGCATTGGCAACAAACACATCAATCTTGCCAAAATCCTTGACTTGCTGTTTAATAGTTTGCTCAACAACATCGCTATCGGTAACTGGGGCTTTGTAGGTCTTGACCTTGATGCCATACTTGGAGACAAGGGCATCCACCTTGGCCTTGGGGTTGTTGCTATTGTACCAAATGGCGAGGTCAGCGCCTGCCTGGGCGTATGCTTCAGCCACAGCAAAGCCAATTCCGCTTGAAGCACCAGTGATGGAGGCGACCTTACCCCTGAGGCTCAAAAGGTCGAGCACGGACTTGTTGCCCGAGGCAATAACTTTGGGGTCCTTTTGGGGAAGAGAGAGTCCGGCAAGAGTGTGAGAAGCCATTCGATAGTGGATTTTTGCTCTATACGCTGTGCTATATACACTTATGCACCCTTACCCTGATGGCAATCTCCCAATAGCAGAGGTGTGGGGGTCCCGCATGGGGGATATGCGGGGAAAACTGGTGCGATGGGAGCAAACCGGAGCCGGTACGGAAGAATTCTGCAGAATTATTTGGGTGTCTGCAAGTCCCAATACCAACGATATTTTTGTTCCCGGGGTTTATTCCCTGATTGCTTTGGAGCTGGGGCCCTGGGGCCCTGGGGTGCAACAGTAAAATGGCGCATCGCGTAAATTGGCCTGAAAAATAGATACCATTGTGCTACATTTTGTTTTGATACTATATTCAAAGTCCAACTTGCCAGACTCGCCCAAAATTCTGTGGGAGTACCCCACAGCTGAGCTGAGCTGCACGATACACCCTGATGTTGCGCATTAATCCGCTGACTGCGTGCATTCCGTGTGCATTCCGATGCGCATAGTGCTTCGGCAAGTGCCAAATGGGATTTTTGAGTCACAACTGCGCAGGAGGTCAGTGTGGGGGTGCCAGTATCAGACTGAAAGTGGGAGATCCAGGGGGTACCCAGGGGGGTGCCAGAGACCCATGGCTACCCAATGGGTGCCCAATGGGGTATATATTTTTTGCTAAACCCGTATATAAATTGAGTAATTCTTTTTTGACTACTTTAGCCACCTCAAGCGCCATAATTCCCCACAATTCTAGATCCAACAATTTTCCAGGAACCCGACTCTTCCCGGTCCTATCAGTCTTTACACTAGGGCATTACACAGCCATGCAGGATTTGATTGCTTTTCTTTAAATTTTCTGGGGTGCTGTTGGGACCCCCTTTGAGCGTGCAGTGGCTAGACACTGTAGGGGTGTGTATAAAAATACAAAAATTATAATGACCCACCAGGGCATGCGATGGATTATATCCAATCGAGCAAAGCACCCTCCACCCTCCAACCTTATTCTAAAACCACTCACGACCTAGAAGTGCCCCAATTATGTGTTGAGTCACATCGGATGTGCTGGGGCACATGGCATATGCTGGGGTCACATCGCATGCTGGGGTCACATCGCATGCTGGGGTCACATCGCCTGCTGGGTCACATCGGCTCTGGGTCAGAATGCTGGGTCAGATTAGATTTAGGACCTATCCCACGACTTGCCTGACACAGCATGAAAAACTACCCCGGTTTAAACGACTTTGGCGACGCGCTCGAGGCGATTCCGCTCGAGATGGTGCGCCACTTGACGCTTCTCAAAGAGATTGACGCCAAATGTACCGCTGTGTCGCCGCAGCTGTCGTCTGAAATCGCCAGTTTTATGGCGAGCGACGCGGCCGGCGAGGCCCGCGAGGCGCAGCTCGCCCAGATTTTAGCTCTCTTGAAGGAACTAATGCCGTGCATCGAGGAGAAAATGCACGTGGCCAGCATGGCCGCCGATACAATGGCCCGGCACACGCAGCGGATCGAGGCCGATTTCGACCTGATTGCCGAGCACGAGATCCCCAAACATGTTCAGGTTGATTTGAATGATCCTGCCCTTAGTGTGAGGGGGCCTGAACCGGTCCCCACAACCCGGACTGGAGCCATTCGCAGCGGAGCCAATACGCGGCGTTCCACAGCCCAACGCACTGCAACAACAACTGCCGGCACCACCAGGGGCCGTGGGCGCCGTGGCACCCCTCAAGTTGAGGAAAAGGAGGAGGGCGAAGTGCTGTACTGTTACTGCAGCAATCGCGGCGATGGCCAAATGATTGCGTGCGATGGCCCTGATTGCAGGCGTGAATGGTTTCATTTGAGCTGTTTGGGCATGGCCCAGGCTCCCAAGGGGCAGTGGCTGTGCCGTGATTGCAAGAGGTGAGGCGAGCGCTCTCTATTTTAATCTCTGTTAAGGGCTTTTTAGCAGGGAAGGGACTGCAGCGCTGGCTGCATGCGTTACTGCATGCTGTACATGGTTACGCTCGTGATGCCTCCTCATCCCCTGATCCACGCTGTCCGCGTTCTCTACCTTGGCTACATTGTCTAGCTACATTGGGCGGCAGTACCAGCCATTCTGGCGCCGCGTGCAGGGGTCCCAGGGGTGCAGGTGCAGGGGCAGGGGTGCCTGAATATCAGGGGGTCCCCTCAAGGGTACCCCCACGGCACCTCCCGAAGAACCCAAACCCAAAGGGCCTAAAGGGGACCCCTTTGGCACCCCTTGGGGTACACCCCTTGGGGTACACCGTGGCACATGTCTCCATAAACTAAAAATAAGTAAGGTTGGTGGCTGAACCTGAAACCGGTGGCTGGCTTATTACCCAAGACAACGAGATTCTCCAGGCGGCGGGAGGGGAATGGTGTACGTAACAATGTCCCAAGTCCAGGCAAAGGAGTACCAGGTGGTGGTGATTGGCGGCGGCGGCGTGGGTAAAAGCGCGTTGACGGTGCAATTTATCCAGGGCCACTTTATCGACGAGTACGACCCAACGATCGAGGACAGCTACCGCAAGGAGTGCGTGATTGACGGCGAGCCCCTAAGCCTTGACGTGCTCGATACGGCCGGCCAGGAAGAATATAGCGCGATGCGCGAGCAGTACATGCGCTCAGGTCAAGGATTTTTGCTTGTTTACAGCGTCACCAGCAAGGGCAGCTTTGAAGAAGTCGACAGCTTTTACCGCCAAATCCTAAGGGCCAAGGACGTTGAGGAATTCCCAATTGTTTTGATAGGCAACAAAAGCGATTTGGACAGCCAACGAGAAGTTAGCTTTGAGGAGGGCCAGCGGTTTGCCAACAAAATGGGCGCGCCGTTTTTGGAAAGTTCGGCAAAGAGCCGTTTAAACGTTGATGAAGCTTTTCGGACCCTTGCACAACACGTAATTCGCTACGAGAAGCAGTCGAGCCAGGCCAAGGCGCCGCAATTTGCCGCGACCAACACGGCGCCTCAAAAGACCACTCCGGCCAGCGCGCCCCAAGCACAGGAAAAGAAGGACAAGGGGTGCTGTATAGTGAGTTAGATATGGCGTATGGTGAGGTGGGGCGGGGTGGCGGTTGACAGGTACCACTATTTGAGCTTTGAGGGGCACCCTGGGCCACCCTCGGGGACCCCTTGGGCAGCTGCACCCAGGCACCCCAAGGCATCCTCCGGGGTCACCTTATACCTTGAAGGCCTCTCGTCACCCTGGGCTCGTGCTGTGCCCCCCTTACCCTAAACGTACACTACTTAATTGATAAAATGGAGGACCATGAAATGCAACACCAACGAAGCCGCGCAAAAGTCGCCAAACGCGCGCTGCGGCGACGCAACAAAGTTAACGCGGTTCTCGGGGTTGAGTTGAATCCTCAGACCCGCCAGCAACACAAACTGAACGACCGTGGCGGCGAATCCGCCCAGGAACGCATTGAAGGGAAAGTTGCCCACAAGGCCAGCAAATACGAATTGTAGGCCGCCCAGAGCAACCAAAAATGCCATAAAGATATCGATCGCCTTGATTCTGCGCGGCGCAGCCTTGTAGCTCGAGATGAGTTTGTCGACCACGTCCATGCTGAGTGAGAGGGGCAGCGGGTGCGCAGCTCAGGTGAGCTAGGGGGTACCCCTGGGGCAAGGTGCAGGGTTCACCGGCATGCACGACAAATTAACAGAGTCGTTCAAGGGCAAGGAACTCACCCTCACCCGGGACACCCTCTTCACCCTGGGCACTCTCCCACACATAAATAAATATCATTCTACAAAAACAGCCGCTTCGTCCTCGACCATTGGCGTTGCTACGAGTACTTCGGGTTCAGGGGCCGCTCTGGGGGGCAATGGAACTGCGGGGGGGTCCCCAGTGGGCTCCCCAATGGGCTCCTCAGTGGGCTCCTCAGGGGGGTCGATCTCACTGGTCGGCTCGCCTTGGGGCCCCTCTTCAACAGAGCTTTGGGGTCCATCCTGAGCGACTTGGGGGCTCCCCTGAGAATCATCCCTTACCCAACTCTCATCCAAATCCTCGGGATCACACAAAACAAACCCGTCGACCTCATCGTCAAACGCCGCCGGCTGCCGCTCGCTGAAATTGACCACGCGCGATTTGGCCTCCACTGCCGTCATCCGCGTCCTCCAATCCTCGAGATCGCCCTCGTTTCTCAAAAAGAACCCGAGCAACATGCTGGGGTCCATCTCGGCAAGGTCCATGGCCCGTAACTCGGTGCTGTGGATGGACTCGTCAAGGGCAACAAACGCCGGTTTGGGCACGTGCGGGTCGTGAAAGAAGAGCCGCGTACCTTGGTATCCATAGAAATAATGGCTCGCGCTCGTGCGGCCGCCGGCAATGCCCGCGCATTGAGGCGCCTCGAGGCACGCCAGCAAGCCGCGGTAGTATACCTCATTAATCTGTTGGATTCCGAGCCGCACAGGGCAAAGTACAAGCAGGGGATACTCCAAAGCTCTCAAAGGCTCTTCGTAGACGTCGGAACCGTCGCTCACGTGCACCCCAAACCCCAGCCCGGCACTCAAAGCCCGGATACATTGGGCCACTGTGGAAGGGCCAAACCACTGGCCAGGCAGCTTTCCACGCGGCATACCCTCGCGTACAATATTGTGAATAGAGAGTGCGGCTGTAGGAGAATCAAAGAATAAAGCTGCCACCTCGTTTTCGGCCCTTACACGCAGCAAAGCATTGGCCACCAGCGACTGGCCAGTACGGATCATACAGCCCCAACCAACATCGGTAACAAACCCATTGGGGTCAATTGAGCCTCCCCTGAGCACCGTTCCCAGTTGCAGCGGGCTGGGACCCTCTGGGTGGCGGGGTATGAGCGGGAAATGGGTGCGGTACATGAACCACAGCTTGGCGTGCGCCTCCGCCCTGAGATCTGCACTCCACTCGGCCATTGGACCAAAGTTTTTGCCCAGGACCCACACCTCGAGCCCAGGATCGCACAGGGGCTCGCCCTCCCACAGGTACCGAAACACCCGCAGCAGGCTCATTAGCAAGCGCTGCAGATGGGCAACAAGCACAAAAAGCAGATGCGCGCGCGGCGCGTGCAAGAAACGCGGGCCAAGCAGCGTGCCCAGTTGGACCAGGGGGGCTCCAAGGGCGGCGCAAAAAGCTCAAAAAGCTCCCCCAAACGGAAATTCGTGCCAATCCGCGAGATGCCGGTGATTGTATTTGTGCGTGGCGAGGACTATGAACCGGTGAAATATGGAATTAGGGAGGGCAAGGAGGTTGGTTTGGATGAGATGATGAGTTTGGATGGGCCAGAGGACCCCGAGCAAGAGCCCGAGGAGGTGCCCCAGGGGGAGCCTGGGGAGCCCCTTTCAGAGCCCGAGGAGGTGCCTGAGGAGCTCGAGCCAAGTAATTCTGAGGACCTTGAGGTGGTTGAAGAGAGCGAGGAGCTTTTAGAGATGGAGGAGACTACTGCTTCACCCTCTTTTATCGACCCCTCTGGCCCCCCTTCAGAGGACGACGACTCCCAATTTGACCCGTCAACCCTCTTTGAGGACGCCCCCTCGGACGCCTCAATGCTTTCTGAACCTCTCAATGAAGCAGACTTTATTGCGCTCGACCGCGAGTACGCCGAACACCTCGCCGAACGGCTCGCCCGCGGCTCGGACGCCTCGGACTCTGAGCTCGAACTCGAGGACATGTCGATGGATATCGACTACAACGACATGGAATACGAGGACCTGGTGCAGTTTGGGCACGGTATTGATGACGATTTCTCGTACGACCTCGACGCAGACTCGGACGCCGACGACATTATCAGCGGCCTACTTTCCGGCGCCTCGCTCGAGTCCTACGCCGCCAAACACGCAAAACCCCAGAAAGGTCGTAATAAACAACCGCTTTCTAAACGCAGGCGCGAGCGGCTCGAGGCGCGCGACGCCCAGCGCGCACAAAATTTCGGCAAGGGACCCGCTCTGTGGCAAAAGTACCCCACGGGCCTCAGCGTGCACGAGGTGGTCGAGGAGCTCCAGACGCTCGTGGCGACCCCAAACCTGCACGAGATTCAGTTCCCGCCGCTCGATGCCAACGCAAATTGGTACGTCGAGCAGCTGGCCAACCTGCACAACCTCAAGAGCAAAACGTTTACCAAAAACCACGCAAACTGCCTCCGGGTCATCAAAACCAGCCGGTCTGGTCCCCCCGAGTACAACAAGATGCAAAAATTGCTGCGCAGGCGGCAAAACTTTTGGCGGGTCGACGTGGACCGTGCGCCGAGAGAAAAGGGTGATGGCTCGGGCTCCCGCGTCAAGACCTCGCGCCCCAAAGAAGGCGATATCGTGGGCCACAATGCGCGCGTCGTGGACGAAGGGTTTGGCCACCGTATGCTGCTTGAAATGGGCTGGAACTCGGGCAGCGGCCTCGGCAAGCTCAAGGATGGGATTCAGGCGCCGCTGCTTGCCCGCGTCAAGTTGACCAAACGGGGTTTATAGTTTATGGCATCTATTACAAGTTTAGCTGCAAGCAAGCGAAGAGCACCTGCGAACCCACACACGAGGTGCGCCTGCATGCATGCAGACGCAGCAGCGGCATGCGTTTCGGCTGAGCGTCGCAGGAGAGCCTTATTCAGGCTTGATGGCCTTGGCGGCAAACAAGTCTCAATGAGTTTTGTTTAGTCAACAGCTCGGCAAGACCCATGACAGGCGACAAGACCCTGCCCTTGACGGCACAAAGAATTATCGTGGAGCTGCTGGCCGACGGATGTAGAGGCGATCCCCTTGTTGCGAGAGGGCTTGATTATAATGATAAAAGAGGGTACCGAGCTGTCACATTTGACGACCTGCACTACAAAATCAACCCAGACGCAAAAGACGACGAGTACTACCAGCTATTCGACGATGACTATGTGTTATTCGACGAGGACCATGACTGGGAATTTGGAGATGATCCAAAGTTTCCTATTCATACCCTGGTTGTCGAGGGTCTCGACAAAAGAGATTGGTGCTGGCCTATAACGCCGGAATTTAGGTGGAACCCGTATGCTCTTTTGGAGTTGGCTATGGTCAACAAATTGTTTTATGCTGGCCTCATGAGCGACGAGGCGTGGGCGCGATTCAATGTGTACAATGTAAAAAATGTCGCGCAGCATTTCATCGCATCAAGAAAAAGCCGCCAACCCGATACAGCCCTATATGACACGCTCTATGAATTGCGAGCCGATTGTTTTGCATGCGAGCATGGCGCCATCGGATGCTGTGACAACGAGTACCCCGGAAATCCAGCGGCTTGGACATCCAAAGCTCTTCTTTCTTTATTGCTAGAATGGGAAAGCGTGAGTATGCATCCATATCTCGGCCTCAACGCGGAGTGGAGCAAAGAGTGGTGCAAAGAGACGCGCCTACACTTTGCCAAGTACGATGGCCGCATGTTGAGATTCTCTGATGTTTCAGATTTTTCTGACCAGGAACTGGAAAGTATAATTTCAAACTATGGCAGAGCAATGCGATGGGCCAGACGCCGCAAGGACGATAAGCAGCTCCAGCTTTTGGCAGTCACAAACGACCCCAGCGCCGTGCAGTTCTTTGAGCCTGATCGCGACGTAATGGTCGCTGCTCTGAGCGCCCGCTTGAGAACGCGTGTTTATGATTGCTCGTGCTGCCGGGATCTGGTATACGATGGGGATATATATGTGCGGCGTGTCTTGGACTGGGAAAAAAATACACTTCAAGCCAAAAGGCTGTCCTGCGCAAGGCTGAGCTCGCGATCAAATCGCCGCTGTACTGGCACCGAGAATGGATCAAGGACGAGGAGGTGCTGGCACTGGCGTTTAGACAGCACCCTGAAGCTCTTGAATTTTTAGAGTGGGCGTGCGTTTGAGCGCATATAGTTATGTAGTTACGAGGGCTCTGGGGTCAACTCCGCAGCGGCCGTTACCGTACATTGTGCCAGAGTATATACCCCGCGGGCCCAAGTGAAGAGCCAAATCCTCGGAGCAAAAGATGCCTGCCGTGCAAACGTCGAGGCTTACGGTCCCATGCGAGCGAGATGCGTCTGTATGCATGTACATGCAGTAGCGAGATGACCCGCGGCAAGTATAGAATCTAAGCTCCTTTCAAAAGTCATACTCAAAAGCCTTGGTGGCAAACAAAATCTATTTTTAGACTTGACTGATTTGAGTCACGGCATGCACGGCAACTCCAACAATGACACTCGACAAGACTTTGCCCTTACCGGCTCAGAAAATTATCATACAGCTGCTGGCAGACGGATGTAGAGGTGATCTGCTTGATGGACTTATGGGCGAGAAAAGGTATCGTCTAGTCATATTTCCCGACCTGCAATACAATGACGACGACGACAACGACAACGACAACGACAACGACAACGACAACGACAACGACAGCGAAGAGGACAACGACAACGACAACGACAGCGAAGAGGACAACGACAGCGACGACTTGGATTTCGACGACGAGGACGAGGACGAGGACGAATGGTATTATTTTGTAAAGGAGTTTGCCAGTCTGAACCTTGAGAATCTGAGAAAGAAAGACTATAACATTTATCCTGCCACCGAGTTTAGGTGGAATCCCTATGCTCTTTTGGAGTTGGCTATGGTCAACAAATTGTTTTATGCTGGCCTCATGAGCGACGAGGCGTGGGCCCGATTCAATGTGTACAACGTGCAGAACGTTGCGCAGCATTTTATTGCATCAAGGACAACCCGCCAACCAGATACAGCCCTTTACGACGAGCTATTTGAACTGCGAGCCCGACGAGTAACCTGCGAAGTTGGCAGCATTGGGTGCTGTGGCAGTGACTACCCTGGAAGTCCAGCGGCATGGAAAACAAAGCGATTTGTTTCTCTATTGCTCGAATGGGATAGCTTGGAGATGCACCCTTTTATTGGCGATGAGGCATTCTGGAGCGACAAAATTTCGGCACATTTTGCAGCGCTTGACGGTCGCATACTCCATCATGTTTCTCGGTGGATCCCTCGGTTTGACCGGCAATTACTGCAAGGCGCAATTTCCAGTTGGGGCAAAGCCATTCAATGGGCTGGAGACTTGAAGGAGGACAGGGAGCTGCAGCTTTTGGCAGTGGCACAAGACCCTGGTGCCGTGCAATTCTTCGAGCCCGACCGCGACGTGATGATTGCTGCCCTGAGCGTGCCGCTGCGAACTCCTGGTTGTCACGCGCACAAGTGCGGAGTTTGCCCGGACATGTGTAGAACTGCCGGGCAGGGGTACGAGTACCGGAAAAAATCGCCGCTGTACTGGCACCGCGAGTGGATCAAGGATGAGGAGGTGCTGGCGCTGGCGTTGAGGCAGCACCCTCAGGCGCTTGATTTCTTCGAGTGGGAACGCCCGAGCGCTTGAGCATGACCGCTCGCTATCTACATAAACTACCATTTACCACTCGACGCAAGCTTGCTGTCAGTATTCGTGTACGACCACCCGCCAAACTGCTGCTGCACGCTCTCGCTGAGATAAAAGTCCTTGTCGACGACCGAGTCCATGGGCACCTCGGACGTAAACTCCTTGTCAAAGTTGCTGGTATCAGTTGCGCTCCCGACCTGGGGCTGGAACGGCGCGGCGTACTTTTTGTTCATGAGGCATTTCCAGTCAATGTTGCGGAAAAAGGGGTGCGCCTTGATCTCCGAGGCGCCGTTGACGCCGAGGCGGCGCGCCGGGTCGCGGTCCAGCAGCCCCGTGAGCAGGGACCGCGCCTCCTGGTCCATGTCGCTCGGGAACGTTAGCGGGTTCTTGAGGATCTTGTGGTACATGGCGTTTGTGTCCTGGTCATAAAAGGGCGGCAGCCCGGTCAGCATCTCATAGAATAAAACGCCCAGCGTCCAGTAGTCCACGACCTTGGTGTACCCCTGTCCCAGCAGCAGCTCGGGCGCCAGGTACTCTGGGGTCCCGCAAAAGGTGTGCGTCTTGTCCTGGCCAGCCATGTTGAGCTTGCACAGGCCAAAGTCGCAGAGGGCAATGTGGCCGGTGTAGTCGAGCAAGATGTTTTCCGGCTTGAGGTCGCGGTAAATGACATTGTACTCGTGCAAACACTCGAGCGCGCACAGCAGCTCGGCGGTATAAAAGCGGGCTCGGTTGAGGCTGAACCGGCCCTCGCGCTGGAGGTGGTGAAACAGCTCGCCGCCGTTGACAAAGGCAAGCACAAGATACAGCTTCTCGGGGCTCTGAAAGCTAAACTTGAGCGGGACAATAAACGGGTTCTTGATCTTTGCCAGCACGGTGCGCTCGGCCAGGGTGTGGCCAATCTCGGACCGCGACACAATGTGGGCCTTGCGCAGCGTCTTGAGCGCATAGATTTGCTCGGTGTCCTTTTTGCGCACCTGCATGACCTTGCCGAACGAGCCCTTGCCCACGACCTTGAGCAGCGAAAAGTCGTCAATCGTGAGCGGCATGTTGCGCGTCTTGTGGACCTCGGTCTGGACTTTGAGCTTGCCGCCATTGGACAAACTCAAAGTGGAGGAGCCGGACGCCACGTCCATGGAGGCCATACCCACAAACACGTCCTCGACTTGGCGCTCTTGCTCGCGCCGCACCCGCACAAACGCCTGAATGTGCAGGCCGCTCGTGGGCTCGAGTGCGGCGTCAAACGCCGACGTCTTGTCCCACACGGGGTTGTCGCACGTGCCGCCGACCGCGTGCAGCACGATTTGGGTCTTGTCGTACTCCAAAACAAGGTATACAGGCGGCGGGCGCGTGCATTTTGGGTCAAAGCTCCACGTTGGCAACTGGGAGCGCGTGGCCTCGGGGATGTGAAGGTTGGCGAGGTTGCACACTTTTATACGAAGCAGCGATGGCGATGTGTTTACTGAGGCCCCAGGGGGGGCGCTCAGAGGGGCAGGCGACCCACTTTTGGAGGCTGAGGTGCTGCCCGAGGCTGAGGCGTTTGCACTCGCCGAGGCACTCGCACGGGCGCCCGCGCCCGCGCCTCCGCTCCCCGAGCTCCCTTCAGTCACTGTGGACCGCGAAACAGTGCCGCGCGGCGTCTTGAGATCGTCGCCATCACCGGCTACACCGGCTGCAGGCCCGGCGCCGCTCCCGGCAGCGCCTGAAGCACTCGCAGGAGGTACTAGCGTGTTGCTCCGCGACGAGTCTGTGTTGCGGCCGAGAAACGCACTCGACAGGTGCGTTTCCTTGAGCTTTTTCGTCAGTTTCCACGTCGCCATGTGGTGCTTACAAAAGATCGAGAGGGGAGCCTGCTTGATAAGGCCGGCTGGGGCAGGGCAGGGGCAGGTGCAGCAATGCAAAGGGGGTTTGTCTCCTTGAGCTATTTTTATTTTTAACGTGGGTTGTAAACTATGTATAATGTCTTTGCGGAATCTTGGACGTACTCTGACGTGCTCGTCGAGCTAATGTTGAGGTGGCACCGAGTCAAAGCCTCTTACTACAATCCTAATAGACTCGGCCTGGGGTATTACTATAAGCCCTAGCCCCGGGGCCGGAGAGAAAAGGGCATATTCACCGCACCCAATTGGTCCATTAATTTTTAGTTGTTAGGATTTTTGGACTAAAAATTTGCTAGAACTCAGCCCCGTTGACGCTCATTCTCAGCCACCCCCTGGCAGCCCCTGGTAGCCCTTGGTAGCCCCTGGTAGCCCCTGGTAGCCCCTGGTAGCCCCTGGCAGCCAGGGGCTGGCAGATGCATGCGGCCAGTGCGCCTGTGGGGCTAGTGGCATTCTTTAAGTAGACAAGACTAGACTAGCTCTCACACTAGTTTAGGCTGCACTGAATCGCTTCTGCGTTAGAGCGAACAGCTGTGGCCACAACCTCGAAATCACGCTTGAGGTCGTCGCTAGCCCACCTCAAAGCTGCCCCATCGCGCTTCACAGCTGCAGTCACCACATCCTTATTGTTGCGCAGGTGCAGCGAGCATAACCGCAGATTGAGAGGAGCCTTGGCTATGGCCGCCATGGCCACATCAAAGTCGTCCCTGAGGTTCTCGGGTACATGCTGGAAATGGTGGATGTGCCGCGCAAAGTGGGCGAGCACAATGGCCTTGTCGCCCTTGAGGCGTGTCGAACAATCCCGCAGTACATGGTGGTCGCTCAAGGTGCACTGCAAACTCGCGATTATTCTTTGGTGGTCAGAGCAGTGGTAAACTATGTTGCCGCCGCTGCCAATAAACTGCAACATGAATGCAGCATCGCGCCTGCACTCGTCAGTTGCAAACCATAGGCCATTGGCGGTGCGGGCCGCGTACGCCAGCACGTCAGGGTTGCCTACAAATTTCCAGAGATGGTTTTTGGCAACTGGTTGGTTGGATTCTGCCAGCACGTGTGCCTGAGTATAGATGGTGAGGTTGGAGAATTGCTGGCGAGAAATGGAGGGGTGCGCCCACTTGTGGTAGTCGAATGCGCCACAGAATGCGAGCTCGAAGAGGGACATGCGGTGCTTGCGGTAGAGGTAGTGCGCGGCAATGTTGTGGCGCACGTCGTGGACATCGAGCCTGGTCCACACAAGGTCGCTCATAAACATCGTGTGGAACATGCGGTTGACGAGTGCTAGCCGCAGGTAAAATTGGGGTACTGGTTGGTTGTCGGTTGTGATGAAATAGGTGTTGATTTATAGGAGCAGTTCCGGGGGGAGGTTGTGGAGCATGGGCGGGGGAGGTTTATGGTGTACTTTGCTGTGCTGCGGGTGGAGTGTGATGGGTACAACATTCTAGAGTGCCAAGGGTGCAAAGAGTGCAAGTGCGAGTAGGTGCGTGCAAGCCGGTGCAGCCTAGCTGAAATTAAGTTTGAAGGTGCATGCAGATGCAGGTACATGGGCAGGTGCATGAGCAGGTGACCCACGGGGGACCCAGGGGCGCTGGGTATGGCCCTAACCCCAAACCCACTCTCCATATCACTCGCACTCGATATTAAATTACATTAATCTACACTAATTAGGCCACACGCACCGTATCCTTCTGCTTCTCAGGGGCGCTGGGGGCAGGGCTGGCCAAACCACCAAACACGAGCTGAGCAGTCAAAACCCAGTTCTTGGGCACGCTAAACGTCTCATTAACACCCTCATCAATGAGGGGGCTGTAGTGCTGCAGGTTGGCGCCCACATTCTCCAGGGCAAGCGCCTCCCACAGGTGGATTTGGGTAGCGCCTGAGCTGTGGCCGGCCCAAATGGGGAAATTGGCGGCGTACGAGGGGAACTGCTCCTGCATCTTGGTGATGCTGTCGCTGTCCTCAAAAAAGAGCACCGTACCGGCCGCCGCGGCAAAGCCCTTGAGCTTGTTGCCGGTAGCTTCCCAGTTTTCTTCGCGCACCACCTTTTTGAGCGCATCGACAGCAATGCCGTCCCACAGCTGGTCGTGCTTGGCATCAAACAAAATCAGCGCGCGCACCGGCTGCGAGTTAAAGCTGCTGGGGGTACCGTCAATTACCGCCTGCACGAGCGACTCAATCTCCTTTTTGGAGATGGGCAGCTCCTTGTTGAGGGTGTACACGGTGCGGCGGGCCTGGATGTCCTTGACAAACTGCTTGGACGAGGTGGAGGTGCCAGTGGAGGTGGAGGTGCTCTTGGCGTTCTTATCACCAGCAGCAGTGCCAGCGGCAGCGCCAGTAGCACCGCCCGCAGCAGCACCACCAGCAGCACTACCCTTGCTCTCGGCCTGGGCCTGGGTCTCATGGGCCTCACCCTTGTTCTTGATTGCTTGCTCGGCCTGCTTGGCGGTGCCCTTGGGGTCCTCCTTCACAGCCTTGCCCTCAGTCTTTGCGTCGGCCTTTGCGCCTTCCTTATCCTTTTTAAACTTGCTCAAAAATCCCATTTGAAGGGCCGTTGGGAGCGCCCGCAGTGCCTTATAAATACTTGGGCTGGGTTTTCTCTGCATGAATAGTGCATAGCATTGCATGGAAATGCGTAATGCCGCGTGAGCGCTCGTGGTGCCCTGCGGGATCAGCGAGGAGTAGGTAGATAGCTTGACACAGACCTGTGTGTGAGCTCTGGGTGTAGATCAGCCACATGTCCCCAACTGGACCAGCCACCAGCCCCCCCTGAACCAAGGCTTACCAACAAACACGGCCGTCCAGGGCCCTGCATGGTTGCTGTGGCGGTGTGGCGTTTGCCACCGCAACTCCCTGTAAGCAAAAACAACCACAAGAAGCTAGGATGCTCAAGGCCCTGCGAAATCTCCACTCTGGAGGCGACCACACAGTTCTCGAGGGCCAGAAAAGGGGCTCCATTGCCCTAGTGTTACACTGCCCGGGAAATTACGGCCACGCGTCCCTCGAAGCATGGCTAGACGCCTACCCAGTCACCCCACAGGCCATCAACCTACTGTTTATAAAACGCGCTACAAGCGACCGCGACCGCTGGTCGGGGCACATTGCGGTTCCTGGAGGCCGCCACGAGGAAAATGAAACTGATTTGGAGACAGCAGTGCGCGAAACAAGAGAGGAAGTGGGCCTCGACCTGCAGCTAGGCACAAACAGCTTTTGCGTGGGCGCGCTCGACCAGCGCCTGCTGCGCGTTTCTTGGGGTCGTAGGGTTGCGATGGTGCTGTGCCCCTATGTTTTTGTGCTCAATGCGCCTCCCACCCCTCTCCAGCCCCAATGGTCTGAGGTCTCGACCGCGTTTTGGTACCCCTTTGATGAGCTTTTGAAGGCCTCCAACCAAACGGTGCACCATGTGCCGATCGGCGACAGGCTAGACCTTGGATGGCTGGGTCCTTTGCGGGGTCTAGTTGACGTCCAACTCGGCCAAATGAGGTTTGCCGCCGTCGACTTGAACCCCTTGGACGAGACGAGAGACGCGGCCGCACACCTCGAGCACCCGTACCACTGCTGGGGCGTGACCTTGGGAGTGCTGAGCGATCTTTTTGAAATGCACACGAGTGGCCACTTTTTGCGCTACGGCTGGCTGCCCACGCTCGAAGCGCTTGATATGCGGTTCTGGGTGTGGGTCCTCAACTGGCACCAATCAAAGGCTAATATGCTCAGTATTACTGCCGATCTTCAGAACGGTCTTAGAGGCGGCCATATGGATATCCTTAATCGGTATTTGGCGGGCCATTTCAACCGGTTCCCTCTGGCAATTGGGGTGGCTTTGGCGGTTCGGTTTGGGGTGTTCGCGTGGTTTGTGAGTGTTGCGCTCAAATGGGTTAGGAGTAGGTAGAACTAGATAGATTTGCTCTTGTTTTGGGTTAGGGCGGTTTGCGCATGTGCCGCAGGGTCCTCTGTGCACCCCGGGAGAGCTCTCTCTGCGCCGGGTACAGCTCTCTATAAATATGTCTATACTACATGCACACCCCCCAAAGGGGCCCTTGGGGCCCCCCTGCGGGCCCTATGGACGCTACAGCCCCAGAGGCTTCCAAATAGGCTCGATCTTGCCCTGTTTTTTCCAGTCCTCGCCAAGCAGTCTGAGCCGGTTTGCCGCGGCGTATTTGCGGTCTGCAACTGCCTCGCACCAACTGGTGGACGCACAACCAAGCAGCTTGTCGCCCTGCTTGCCAAACGCCTCCAAAAACCGCGACCCGGCCACATCCCACCACGCGGCCACCGCGCAAAAGTGGGCCTCCTTGAGGGTCTCCGCCGGCAGATTTAGGGTCCGTGCAACAAAGACCCAGCTGTGGGTGATGGGGTAAGGGTGCGGCGCCGCGGCCTTGACGCTCATTTTCGACTGGGTGATGACCGCCCAGACCGAGGTGATACCCCCGATCCGCTCACCGTATTCCACGTCAGTCTCCCATCCAGCGGCGGTGCGGCGGTACCCCATGCGCTTACGGCCCTGTTCAGTATCAATGGCGCAGTTGTAGCCAATCACGTAGGGGTCTTTCTTTACAAACCGCGCAATTAGGAACCGGCCGAGCGCGGGGTGCTCAGCCCAAATCAGGGTCACCAGCATACTGATGGGCACAGCTGAACGGCCATCCACTCGTGACTCGCCCTCTGCTTGCTGAACCACAAGCTTGGAGAACTGGTTCAGCACCCAAAAGTAGCCCAGCTCGCCGAGGTTTTGGGCACGGCCAAACACGTCTTTGAGGGCGCCAACAGATTCAATCAGGTGCTTTTTCGAGTGTGTGAGCTGGCCCAGCTTGGCCTTGATTGCGATTTTGAGATTGTAGCACTCTTTTTTGAGCTCGCGGTTGGCGCTCACTTGGGGGTTGATTTCGGTCTTTGCGAGCTGAATTGTCTGCATGTGCTGGGCGTGTTCAGTAGCGGCGCTGCTGGAGGGGGCGCTGGAACTGCTCGTTGAGGCCGCGGAGGCAGGTGTAGCGGCGGCCTTGGCCCCTTCGGCTGCCTTGGCTTCTTCGGCTTTGCGAGCCTCTTCAGCCTTTTTGCCCGCTAACTCTTTGGCCTCCTGCTCGGCCTTGAGCTTGGCCTGCTGTTCCTTTTGCTTTTGAGCCGCTTCTGCTGCCTCCTTGGCCTCCTTGGCCTTCTTGGCCTGGCGCTCTTCCTCGGCTTTTTTGGCCGCCGCAGCCATTTCCTCCACTTTGCGCTTGGCCTCCTCCTCAGCCTTGAGCTTGGCTATTCTCTCCTGCTCTCTTTGCTGCTCCTCACGGCGCTTGCGAGCCTCTTCCTCGGCCTTTTGGCGGAACCGCGCTTCTTCGCGCGCTTTAAGGTCCTCCAAGCGCTTTTTGCGGCCAATACTCAGGCTCTCAAACGCCTCGTCCAGCTGGCAGAACTTTTTCTGCGACTGCGAGACCAGCTCGAGCCGCACGGAGGGCACCGTTGGCCGCCGCCCAGGCGCTGCTTGGGCGTGCACCGCGTGCGCTGTGGGGTGTTCTTGAGTGACCACGACGCTCGCATTAGGGTCCTCGAGCGAGCTCAGCAGCTGTAGCCGCTGCGTGAGGCCCTCAATGTCGTCCCTCAGCGAGAGTCTCATGATTAGAGATCGAGTGGTGGACTGGTCGAGGTGTGGTCGAAGCCGAGGCCGAGGCAAGGTCACAGAAAAATTTAACAGAGTCGAATGAGGGTTTTGGATCGAGCCAAGGTCCAAAGCTTAGCCTCAAACTAAAGGCCGCCTCCTTTTGCAAACAAAGTAAACTAAACTGGCACTCCTGGCAGTCGCTAGAAGGGGCTCCTTGTGAGCTCAGAGGGCAATGCAAAGGGTCTGGGGTCACGGAAAGCGTGGTACGTTTGGTCTAAGGTTGGGCATATAACCCTTCACGAGTGATTTTGCACTCCTTCATGTAGTGCCTGTCGATGCCGCTCTAGGCATTTTAGTGCCCAGGCGCCGTCGCTGGTGAACAAGTGGTAATACTTGCGCGAGATTTGAGCTTTAGCCATCAGCAGCGCGTCTTCTAGCTAAAGTCAAAGCTGAAGTCAACGCTTTTCTTTTAATACAAATTTCGAAGCTAATCTCCTCGCTTTAAATTGTCAGGATA